>JBBMKD010000102.1:88143588-88254137 GCA_037834095.1 Argya squamiceps
TCTCTTCTCTTCTCTTCTCTTCTCTTCTCTTCTCTTCTCTTCTCTTCTCTTCTCTTCTCTTCTCTTCTGTCTCTCTCTCTCTTCCTCTTCCTCTTCCTCTTCCTCTTCTTCCTTTCTTTTTAAAAAAATATTTTCTTGTGATAGGGATTTAGCATGTGATAGGGTGCCCTCTGCTTTTCATGCCTGCATTTTCCATAAGAACCCCAGAATTATGTTTTAAATTACAAGCTGGATATGTTTGCAACTTAAAGATACAGAACAGGAATAAAGGCTTCATATAAAGGATTACAAATTTATTCCTAGTGCCTCAATTAAAATCCTTTTCATCATGAAAAAGTGGTTACCATCAGACATAAAGGAAACAAGGAAAGAAATGGATTGGAGAAGAAAGCTTTTATGATAGAGATGGAACTAAAATGCTCAATACCTCTATATATCTTATTAAAAACTAGAGGGGAAGATCAAAGGAAAATCATTGTATAAATAACCCATCATAAAATGCTCTTATTTAGGGAAGGGAATTAATAGAGTGGGGTGGGAGTTATTTGTTTGGTTTTCATTCTTTTCTCTTTCATGATTTAATGCACAGCAGAAAAAAAGTATGTATTTCCCATTATACTAAATATTTGCACCTCAGCTGCTGCACCAGGCATATACAGTTAATTTTAAATTAAAACATCATCACAGTCTTTGAACAAATATCAATATCATTATCTCTGTCAGTGATAACTTCTCTGCTTAAAATTGTAATGACACTTGTTTACTTATGTTAAACCTCTACTTGTGGAAATTTACTGAATGTGTTGTGCACATAAACAGAATAGCAAGAGAGCTCTTTGTTAAAGGGACAAAACTCTCTCCTGGGACAACAGGGACAAAACTCTTGCTTATTTCTCAACACTCAAGTAAATATCTGTCTGTGACTGTTCTATAGATGGCACTCATGCCTCTAAGCAAGAAGCACAGATCCTAGTTCAGGTGAGGAATGTTAAAAGCAAATACTTTGATCTGGAGAGAATTGCCTAAAAGAGATTGACAATTGCTTGAAAAATACCCAAATGTTTTTTTTCCTCTTATTTGTGGATTTGGCAACTAAGACTGTAAAATAGCAGCAAAATATATCTCTGGTAGAGAAGAAATTTGCAGTAAAGTACTTTCTTGTGCCTTTGCTTGGGAAAGTTATGTACACTGTAAGTTGTCCTGTCATTTTCTGGAATAAGGAGAGAGAAGCTATGAGTGAAAGCCATTTTAGTTAGGGAAGGTGTGATTGGAATGTAATATAACAGAATTTGCAGGTTAGTCAAATTGTTCTTAAGAGCTCTCTCCTGCAGGAATGTTGTTCAGCTTGTTACAAATCTAACTGCAATTTCCTCAATGTTCCTAAAACATGCAGTGCATGTAACTTCTTCAAGGAAGATGTTTAAACCCAAATACAGACAATGTATTTGATCGTTTTCCAAAACTTGCAAGTTACTTTTAACTGAGAGCAAAAACAATTTGGAAGTTCAAATTACAAAAAAAAAAAAAAAAAGAGCTGGCCTGCTTGTATCACACCTCTCAAAGTAACAGCATCTTTGTCTGAGTTTTGAAATAACTGGTTATCAGTCTAATAAATATATAAAGGCAAATAACATCCTGTTTCATATTGTCTCAAACATTCTGGCATAGTTCCTGTAGAAATAAGCCTGTCTTGGATATCCTCTTAAGTGATGAAACTGGAAAAGGCATCTGTATGAACCCTAAGGTCTTAACGCTCTTGGTGTCATTTGACTGTTTCCAATAGGATCATGAAGAGTGAAGATTCTCCTTGACAGAAGCATTATTGGGGGTGTGCATGTAATGTAAGAAGCATAAAAACATTTAGGAATCTGAGTTGTTCCCATCACTTCATGTTGTGTAAATTTGTATTTGAAAAAGAGAATTGCTTCCTGCAACTTAAAGGGGAAAAGGCGAGTCTAGCATTCCCACTGACTTCAAAAGAAACTAGGCTTCATTCACTAACCTTGAATTAGGCCCACAAATACAAAGTGAAATATTCTTATGAAGGACAGAGTAAACCAAAAAGATTAAAGGATTAACACTGACAGTTGCAAAACCAACAAAGGAGTCAAAAGCCACTCTCATTGTTCCATCCATGGCAGTAAGAGTAGCAGATGCTGAGGAAATGAATAAGAAACCAATGCAAGTACAGCTTGCTCCTTCATTCAGAATGAGCTCCTTGCATTATTGCATCAGGACAGGAGTTTACTGAGACAGAATTTGCAACAATGATGTGTACTTTTGTTTTTAAGACCATACAAACCTTTGGCATCTCCAACATGCAGTGGTTCAGTGAATTCTGTCCATTATTCTGTTTGTTATTCTCCACAAAAGAACTGTGCAGCTTTTTGGAATGAATGTAGTTTGATGGGGGGGTTGCTTTTTGGTGTTTGTTGTTGTTGGTTTTATTTTGTTTTGTTTTTGTTTGAAACCTCTAATTCTTGCATCGGGGATGCCCTAGGTCTTTATTTTAAAAGAAAATAGAAAACAAATTTTCCCCACTCATGTTATGGGCGTCTTTGAATATATTATATGTTCATCTTCCATATGATTTTATTTCATTTGTGGTGGTTTGATTGGGATTTTTTGAAAAGTAATTCTATGGAATCCAAGGATACTCATTCCCATTTCATATGAGATTCTGGGTCTCATCATTTTTGTCTATATTGGTCCTTGTTCTGCTACATAAATATTCAGACTGAGTATCCAACATTATGGTCAATGTCAAAAACCCAAGTTCTTTGTGATTCAATGCATAATGGTGTTGGTGTTTTGTTCTCAAGTCTTTTCCAAATACTTTCTTGTATTCTACTTCTCTGGTGCCACTGAACACTGAGTTGACACTTCCAGAGAAAAAAATCAAAAAGACTCCAAGATTACTTTTCTGCATTGAAATATCTAACAAAAAGCCCACAACTGTACATATCTATGGGTAGAGTCACACTTGTCACTATATATTACTTTGTATTTATCAAGTCTTGTTTTCATCTCCCATTTTAATTCTTCATCACCTGGTAATCTTAACACTTTCTCCAGATTTTCTACCAATGATAATTTTGAGAATACTGAGCACTCCCTGCTAATAGTAAACTTTTCCACTTCATTTATGAAGTTACAGAGAGAATTTTGATAGGATTCGGGCAGGTCAGAAAGAACTGATGCTGTAAAGTGTGGTAAATACATAGACAGGCTGAAAATACCATCAGAAGGGCATGGTAAATATCTCCTGCAAATCTGAAAAATTATCATTTTCAAAGGACAATTCATGTTACATTTTACCCTAACCTGCCTGAGGCCCTAGTTAGTGATTTTCCAGTTCTTCATCCTGGTTCAGTCTATATGTTGTTGCATATGGAAAAAATTTTGCAGTGGGGAAAAAAAAAATAATAAACCAATTGCTTTCATTGGTGCTCATGCTATATCTTGTTTTGTACCCTGGAAGTAAAAATAATGCTCCATGGAGAAACCAGAAAATAATACAAGAATTTATCACCAAGTAGAGGTGAATTTTCTGAGAAATAAGGATGAAACTGATCGACTGGTGAAATGACCATCGCAGACTCACTTTGACATTTAGCTGATGAAAATATTTCATGGACACCTCTAAAAATTTTCTGGTGGTTGTGCCTGCCCTTCTCAGGGTAGACTGAGCTTTGGTTACTGTCACTGGTACAGTATTCACAGGGACATACACTGAAGATTACCACAGAATATACTGCACAGCTGCCTATAATTCGTGTCATTGACTAGTACCAGCAGTTTATTAAGATCTACCACTCCGTACCTCTTAGAGAGAGCAAAGGGGGTAAGCAGGAAGAGGGAAGAAAGCCTGCTACTGTATTGTGAAAAGCTGTCAGGACTTTCTGAGCCCCAGCTCAGGGTTTGAAAATGTATGTCCTTATATAGGATCCAGTGAAAGATAGGTACTATTTTAAATAGTCTGGAGTACAAAAAGGATTATTCAAGAGCACCTGAGACAGAAGTTTTATAGAAAAGTTGATGGGCATAGTATCAGAAAAATATTGTGCTAACCATCCTAATATATGGCTGGTTTTGTACTTCTACTGTAAGATTTCAGCTAGCTGAGGGTTTATCATATACTGCTGACACACCAAATAGTCAGAAATTAAGTATGATACCCTGGGAATCTGAAATCGCTTCAAGTGCTAAGAACTGTCAATTTGTTTTATTCTACTCAGCTTTTGGAGGCTTTTGAACCTATGTGATTATTGTCTGTTCAAAACTCAGCCCTAAATACAAGTACAAACTAGAGCTTCACTGATCTCACAATGCTGGAGGACTTTGGTTATTCTCTTTTCTTTCAGGAGTTAGAAAACCTGTCAGGTGTCTATACAGAAAGTCAGAAATGAAGAATTGTTACTACTTCCCTGATTAAATTTCCTTGACCTTCCAAAATTCTGTAATCTAATGACTGTGATTTTGGTTTTATTTTCTGTTTTGATGGCATCAACCAAGGGCTGTGCAACTGAAGACAAAAGAAACTCCTGGAGCCATGGTGGGGGCAGGACAGGGAAGCAGTACTAGAACTTATGGTATATGGCCATAAATACCAGAGAAAACAAGTATATAAGAATGCATTGGGTAGCAGTAGGTGCTTGAGATTGCTGGAACATACGCAACTCTTTGCTGGAATTGGTACCTTTCAGTAATTGGACCTTACTAAATGGTAGAAAATACCTGATTATCATTTTAAACTTATCTTTGTCTCCTCTCCTTCTGGCCTACACAGGGTCATTTAAACTCCTGCACTTCAGAAATCTAACACCTTTCCTCCCTATCACATAATGACTGAGGGACTCTGTAGGAGCTCTAAGATCGTTGTGGACTTGGCAGTGCTTGATCCAGTATTTTACTTGTGGCAGCCTTAATTCCATAATTTTGTAAACTAAAAATATGTCCCATGAGATCACTTCCCCATCCTCTTCTTTCCCAGACGTTGTTTGACAACAGTCTAAAGGGGGGAAAAAGTCAAGGTCTGGAAACCCAGTCCATATTAAAACTTCCTAAGAAAGATGTGTCAAAACCAATAATTTGGAGAGTTAGTGATACTTTCACAGTGCTGGCTTGCTCATAAAGGCAATTACACATACAAGCAAATTGTGTAGGCATTTATAACACTTCTCAAGTGAAATGCTCATCAAATATTTTCTGCAAAGGCAAATATTTTCTGTACTCCTGCTTCATGTTTCACAGCACAAGTTAATGAGTTGGCTGACACTTTGATGTTCAATGTACTAGGCTTCATTGTAGTTCAGAATATCAGTCCCTGCTCATTTATGTCATTTTGTGAATTTATCAAAGGACAGGTCTTGCAAGGCCTGCTCATGGTCCTCCTCCCCATTCTTTTCTTCACCCCCAGTGTGTTTTAGCATGTCTGCACTGCAGTTGCTACGGTGCTGTGATGTGTAGCAGTGCTTGAGCTGACTTAAACTAGGCCTGGTGATCCCAGGTACAATAGGAATTCAGGTACAGCCCTGAGGAGGGAGTGCTGGGCTGTACAGGGGCTTGTTCCTTCCTGGCTGACATGGAAGGCAATGACCCCTGCCTTCATCAGCAGTGAAGCCAGACTCTCCTCTGTCCTCTCCTGAACTGGGTTAACTTTTGATGGGATACTGAGTGATCCGGGTGACAAAGCATCACAGGAGATCATATTCTGTTCTGTAGTACTGCTAGATAAACACCACTGCGATGCTATGAAGATGGTCTTCAAAACAGATCTTCCTTGTTTTCCTAAATTCCTTCTAGAGATTACCACTATATTTTGCAGGACTGTTGGTCTTAGTCCCATTTATGTATTCAAGTCTACTGTCTGAAAATTCTTTAGTCTGAAGTAGTGGTCTGTGTGATACAAAATTAATTTTGCCACATAAAGCCCTTGTGCCTACAGTGTGTCCTATCAGAACAGAGCTGGATTGTTTTTCTCTATTCCCTTCAAGGTAAGCATTCTGAAATTTTATTGTATTTTTAATATGAAAAGTAGGAGCTTGGAAATTTGCATTCTGACATTCTGCTTGCATTGACTCATGAATGTAATAGATTGAATGGCTCTGATACCTACTCTCAGGAATGGAACATCTCTTATTGAAAATGTATTTTCTGTTATGCATCTGTTGAGGCCAGAACATAAAAGAAAAGGTACATATATGGACATCTATCTATCTATCTATCTATCTATCTATCTATCTATCTATCTAACCATCTATCTATATCTATATATATATCTAAAAGAAGACTTAGAGTGCCTTTCTCTTCATTCTCCTCCACCTTAAATGAACCTTTTGTTGTTGTTGTTGTTTAGATATTTTATTTTATTTTTTTCCTGAGGGGGAAAAAAGCAAATATCTTCAATGTAGAAGAAGGCAGCTACTGAAAAATCAAGCTTCAGCCCAGCCCTGAGTACATGCTTGGGCAGATAACCAAAACAGACCTTTCCAAACACAGTTGCTTGACTTCCAAGTGAATCATGCTATTTTTGTTGGGAAGACCAACCCACTTTTTTCAATGTTGTTATATGCTGAATTGAGATGAGTAACTTTTTACTCTGTGTGTAGCAGTAAGCACTGTTATCTGAGATAGATAGAAAATATATAAGCAAAGGGTTTTTTTAAAATTCTGAGTCCTATTATGCATGGAATAATAATAATAATAATAATAATAATAATAAACAACTTATTTAAAAAATTTGCATAGAATATAGGTAAAATAACCTAAAATATAATCTGTTAAAATTGCCTTTCCAATGACTACAATTTAAGTATTTTATCATCTAATAGGAAAATCAAAGATATCCCTTTATTGTGTTTTGTTTTAAAATGTAAATTATATTTGTGTCTACTCTCAATGATTAGCTGCACCAAGTTTCTGCAGCTTTTCTCTTGGCCTGAATTTCCTTTCTTTCGTCTTGACAAGCAATGTCCCCATAACTTACAGATTTCCTGCATAAAGAGTTGTGGAGAAGGGTGTGAAAACAGGTTTGTAGATTAGAGTGTTAGTGGCAATCTTTGAAGAGGTGAAAATTATTAAAAAGGACTGATGAACTGCAGTGAGTGTTTGTTGCCAGTTCATTCTCAAACCAGTAATGAAGTTGCAGACTTACTAAGTTCATTCCTTTTCTTTCCATCTGAATGGCTGGAGCAAAGAATCAGAGCCACTTGATGTGCAGGTTTTTTAGAAAATCCCCTTCCACTATAGATTGTCCTCTTGCTCTCTGGCATGTCTTTGGTGCTGTTTGTGTGTTCTTAATGCTGGTCCAGAAAAGTGCAAAATCTCCATGTTCCCCCTAGTCTTTGCAGAGCTGATATTAGGTAAAACTAGAGATGCAGAAAGCTGTTTAGACTGGTGTTAAAAAAGTTTGTTTTCAAGAGTTCCTTATTTTATGTGTAGGAGATTAGGGGAGGAAAGCACATTGAAATGGAAAAGTGAACATGGAAAACAAGAATTAAACAAATATTTGATCCCATAAAAATTTAAACCAGCATAACTAATATTTAGAGGAATATTTACATGTTTGAAAAAAATCCTCCAGCAAAAGCTAAAAAGGTATCTATTTAAATAACTGTCCTTTCAAGAGGTTAGATCAGCATATGCTGACAAGAGCCTTGTGTTGTGGGTTTTGTAGTACTCTTAGCCTAATTAACAAGTGCATTACTGGCACAAGTAAGCCTGGAACAATTGCCAGTCAGAACACTCAGAGAGAAGCCACCAGGGAACACTGGATAGCAATAAAAAGCCATGGCTGCTTATTTTTAATTCTTTGGAGGACCAATTCAAACAGCAAATGTAATTACAATTCTGTAAATAGAACACCCGAAAGCACTCCTTCTGGCATTAGTATGCATATCTTTGATATTTGTTTAACAAATGATCAAGTAGCCCTTTCCTTATGTTGCTTCTTATTTAAGGGGTTTGGAAATTTGAAAAGCAATGTTGAAAATATCATATAGCTGTGTAGGCTTTCACTTCTAAATGTATTGGAAAATGATGGATTTGGCTGGTGAAAGAGTCTGCATGTGGCTTTCTTCCTCATGTAGAATTAACAGAAGAGGTAGGTTTCTGAATACTTTTTGTTTTCATACCCCTTTATTTGAAGACAAAACTGATTATGTTGGAGCATGACAAAGACAAAATTATTTCAGAGAGAAATCATGGCATTTCAACATCTAAATGCTAAACTAAATCATCGGTGCTCCTGCATGACTTTTACTAAGCACAACTAAAAAAGTCAAAACAAAAAGCAGAAAACTTTGCCATCCTTCAGATGTTGCATACTTTCCCATTACCTGATATACTGAGTGTCTCAGCAGGATGTTATCCTACTTTGCAGCATTTTGTGCAGCAGGCAGGCTTGCTGGGGTAAGTCAGTTCAGAGAAAGAGTGAAAGTGGCTAAGGCACAGCAAGATGTGATCATAAATTAATAATGTTCAATGGACTGTGACTGTGAGAGCTGCTATTGGTGTTTCAGGTCAGGATAATCCCCAGACTCAGTTTGATTTAAAAAATGGCAACCATATATTTCATGTGCAAATGGAAGAACACAGAAGTCTTGTGGGAGGTAGAAAGTTCTTAGAAAGATCAAGAAAAGTACCAGAGGGAGAAAAGAGGAGAAAGAATAACAATAATAAGGCCAAAGTGAAGTAAACTATCCTTCCATCTGTATGTTAGTACCTCATAAACACAGGTAACATTAACAACATGATCCTTGTATTAAAGACTCACATGATCAAAAATCTCAAATTCTTGTTAAGTCTTGCTGGTTTTCCTCTGCCTTAGAGACTTCAGTGACAGCTTTTACTGTGAGTTAAATAGGTGGATGAGAAATGGTAGCAGCTGCCAATAAAATGTAAATAAGGGAATATCTTAAAAAGGTTTTTCTGTTCCCCCTCCAATATTATTATCTACCCATTTCAGTTTTGGTTGATTTTTAGGAAACAGATACTATCTGGGCTTTGGCAACAAACCCCTTTATTTATCAATTCTTTTCATTTCATTATTGTTCAGCAGCCAGTACTAGACATCAACTTTAAAAGATGCTGCTACATTCTCAACATTAAAATCATACCCTGTTATTTGTGCAGCAGGCACAAATATTTGTCTTATGTCTCTCATGTTTTTAAAAAGTAAGTCTTGCTGCTGGAATATATTTATGTTACAGAATTTATGACACAGAGGAAACTCTGTAATTTAACAGAGCTTCCAGTTGTTTTAAAAGCACTTGTTCTTTCCAAGTGGTGTGGTGAGGCAGAAGGGAGGATGCCTGCTTGTGTATCCTAGGTGGTGCGCTACAACTCTGCCCAAGCCTTCACAGGAGGAAGAAGGACTGCTTTATCTTTTGTGACATTAAGCAGTCTGCTCTGTCAGGGACACTGGGAATGCAGATTGGGGCGAGGTGAACGGGAGGCATCACAGGATACCCAGTGTTGCTACTCATCATGACAACTTCAGAGGATATACCCCCTTGGCTCTTGCCTCATGGCCACTCTGTATATGGTGGCTTTGTTCCACAGGCTTTTTTTATTTTGCTAATCAGTACACAACAACAACAACAAAAACAACAACAACAAAGAGGATTATTATGTTATTCAGATTGTTTCGGAGAGTTGATTTACTGTGTGGTCTCCAAAACTGTGTTCTGGACACTGATGAAATGTCAGTGAACTAGTGTGTGGGAACAAGTGCTTGGGAAAAATAACTTATTTTGGCTTTGCTGCCAAAGTCGGTGTAACTTGTACTGATGTCCTGACACAGTGACCAAACAGGGTGTTTGCAACATGAACACCAACAGATAGACTTCTGAAAGGAAAAGAAGTTCTGCCTGCAGTGAAGACTAACTCTCAGCCCAGAGGTTCAAAGTTGATGTAAATTAAGAGACTTCCCTAGGGACTGTGTGGGACCATTGTAGCTGAAGAAGCCAACAAATAGACTGGAGGGAAAAGCCAATTCCCCAAAAGACAGCGCACAGACTTATTTTTTAAACTTTCATTTCACCAGTTTCACTTTTCCCCAACAGGTCTAAATGTTCCCTGTTAGAGGTATCATCTTGTTCTGTTTTTCTTTGCTGATGGGCTGAAGCTTTGGAGGCTTGTGGTACACCCTGGGTGGGGGGAACAGGGGAAAGATTGGAGATCTACATCATGCTCAGCATGGGATCTCCTCACAGGGGTCTGCAGGAGTGCATGAAGGCCGGATATGAAGAGAGCATTTAGTCTCTAGTAAAAGCTATACTCAGCAACATGTGGGAGATTTTTCTCTCAAGTAGATGGGATTGAATTAGGGATGAATAGGACCTTGGTGGTGGATAGGCAGGTCACTGGCTGAGTTTACTCATGGAATATAATACAGCTGTAGCAGGACAGCACTGAGTTTGCAAAAGAATCTAATCCCTAATCTAGTTTTTGTAACTTGTCTCTAAGCTCTAGTGAAAACTATATATTCCCCAGCTTGTCTTCCCTGTAGGGATGAAGCTGCTATGTGGTATTTTGTGGTGTCTTCTGAGTTCAGATCCATCTCCCATTTTGTGTCACAGCTGGAAATGGAGTGGTGGTCAGAGGTGTCAGTCAAGTGACCAGTAGTGAAAGCTGTCACTCAGTGTGTGAAAGGCAGAAAGTCAATTTGGTCTTGCAAGCACTCGAATCTACTTGTTCCAGCTCTCATATGAATCATTAAACTGCCTTGTGGAAGATATTCTGGAGGTTCAATTTACTTACTTTAATGTTTTCCATCAACTCCATATCACATAAAATGATAAATCCTTATAGGGTGTAATGCTACAGAGCAATGAAAACAGTACATAGTGTTCTCACTCCTGCTTCAATCACTGACATATAATGATTTCACTGATGTCGATGAGGAGTAACTTCTTGCTTCCACTCCACAATCACTCAGATATCACCATCTATGTCAGGTTTTAATATAAACCAGGTGTTTGTTTAGATCTGGCCATAGCACAAAGTAAAGTAAGCAGTATGATTTATAAGATCTGCTTTGTGAGTATTCAAAGTAGGGCCATGAAACCTTAATAGTAATGACATCCTATGTAGACTGAATGGGTAAAAAAAGAAAGAAACTAAAAGAAACTTAGAAAAAATATATCCCTATTCCTACCATATCTTGCCAGGGCATATGTTTTCCTTACTTTGGTCTATCAGAATTTCAATAGAATATCAACTTACAACCAGTTCTGTGCCGTTTCCTGTAGTTCTTATGAAAAGTCTTCCCTATTACTCCATCCTCTCTAAGGTCTTGGTATGTGTCAGATGTTTTCTCTCTTTTTCTCTAATGCTTTCTCTCTTTCTCTCTCTGTCCTAATGCTCTTTAAAATTCTTTACTTACACTCTCAGAAGTTTCCTCTTACCCAGAATATTGCAAATAGGCAGCTTTCCCCTATTCCATGCAGCCATGTCCTTTCAAAATTGCTGGAGGGAACATGTAACCAGCAAATAAATAACCAGTTACTGCATCATTGTTGTTTCTGATTTTGCTTTCTATTGCAGTCAATATCACTTCAGAAGGTTAAACTTCCATCTGTGTGAGATGTGACCACAGGTCTGGTTGCTCTTTTTCAGCCCTGATTTACTGCGATCTGGTTCTCTGAATCTCTCTCGTGTTTATCACAGTCACCACTGGAGAATAAAAATGTGTAAGATTGAAGTACTCTGTCCTGATTGCCCTTTTCTGACAGCACTAGGGGTGTTAGCTGGCCCTAGACCTGCTTCTGCTTCCTGTGGCCCAGACAGATGCTCTGATGCCATGGAGCTCACCCCAAACTCAAAAGCCAACTGAGAAACAGCTGGTCCTAAGCTTGGTACTGCCTGTGTTTGGGCTCCCTCCTTCGTGGCCAGGATGTTGGTTTCGATTTGAATGCTCAGCCATGCTCAGCTTTTCCATGCAGTTCTGTGTTGAACTGTATAGGACCAATATTTTTCAATCATTTTCCTAGAGTTTTTTCCCTTTCTTCTTTAGCAGATGCATATTAAACGTTTTATCTAGTTTTCAAAGCTTGCTATTTTACAAAAAAACTTCCCAGAATTCCAACCAGAGACTGTTCTTGAACTAAAGTTTATGAAAAATAAGAAGTAGCTTACCTTCTGTTTCTTTTAACATTTAATGACTGAGTATGGGAAGGTCTTCATCATTTCTTTTAGAATAAAATTTGAAATAACTGTATGTTTTAAGAAGGAATTGTAAATACTTAGGCAATACTCAGAGAAACAGTCAACTTTGTGCAAAATAAGTGTTATCTGAGAAGTAATATGCAATATACAAAAGCTGATTGTGCATTTTATTCATGAAAATATGTGTAGGAGTACATAAAAGAACACATACAATTAACACAGAATTATGCTTGGTTTCAATATTTCCACTAGTTTCTCTTTTATACAAAGGCACACACTTACATTTTAAGATGTTTGTGAAGAATTCATAGATCCACAGCAGGGTTTTTTATGCTGACCTTTTACAATATATTCTTTCTCTGAGGAGATCTGTGACAAGCATGTGATATCAGATAATAAACCTGATATTAGAGAACAGTAGCCTAAAATGCAGATGTGACACTTGTGATGGTATTGCTTAGAATCAACCATAAGCATTTGTTTCTGTGGGCTTTGTGAAAGATTGCTTACTTTGTTTCATAAATTATTACACTAATTTAGATCCTGGGTTCTTAGGATGACAAAACCAGGGTTAAAATAAATCTAAAAAGAGTTTTTCAGGCTCCCCAGGAAGAATAAAAACCCCTTGATTTCTGAGCAAGACTACATGTCTTCATTTTGGTGCTGCATCAGAAAGAAAAGGACTGCTAGACTTTGCTTTTAACCTTTGCAGTTAAAATATAAAAACATATCCAGCAGAACCACCCACTCCCCCATGGTTTCTCATTCATATAAGATTGTGTTCTGTACTCCACTGTGAACATTTTAAGCTGTACAGTTTTGCTTATGTCTCATGTTCTATCAAACATTTTCCCGTTGAAAAACATTACATAATTTACTTTTGTGCAGACATTGAAAATATCTATCTTTGGCCTGCTGAGTTCAGCAGAATTAAATCTATTTCCTTATTAATTTCCTAATTTCCTAAGTTTGAAGTTGTCTATTTACATTTGTAGAAGCAGGGAGTCTAATTATCCTGTACAGAGAAGAAAACATAAATATTTGGAGGAAGGGAAAAAAGAGACAAGGTGCATCCCTCATCGGAGAGATGTCACAGCAATTGCCTGAATTTAACTATATAGTGTGATATAGGTACAAAGGTTTCAGGTTTGGGAATAACTGGTCATATTCACTCATGAGGATATTTTTCTACCACAAGAAAAGACAACCATGTAAGAGTTGCTCTACATGCACATAAAAAAAAGCCCTTTGCAGTCGTGGTTCCAGAGTACTCAGGTGTGGCATAGAACAAAAGGAAAATCAGCTGCATGGTATTGATGGCAGAGCACTGGAAAAAAAGCTTTGGAGTCTTGGTTTGACCCTGGGCTGCAACAGTGGCTGCAACACATTTGTCCATCATCAGCAGGTTTGGAGCTGCCTGTGGCTGCCCTGGGGCTGAGCTGGCCCTGAGCCCTTCAGGCAGGCCCTGGGAAGAATGGGGTCTTTTAGAGTGGAGGTAGGCAAAGGATTCAGGCACCCACTCAAAATGTTAAGACCAGAAGGAGGGATGTTGTGGTCAGGGGTGTTAATCACTACCAGGTGACCTGCCAGAAGAACTGGATGTTAGCTCACAGCAGAGGAGCCTCAGGGGACTGTTGCACAAACCTCCAAAGGTTGGAGCTTTGTCACATTTCTGGCTGGAATAGTCACGGGTTTGCTCCTGTGCATCAAGAGGCAAAGAAGGATGTAAACAGAGGGCTGGTAACCACCAGGGACCAGCCTCTTCTTTTTCCTTCAGGAACAGCTTGTTGTCTCCCATTAAGGAGGATGCTGTCCACAGTGTTGTCATTGGGGATTACACATATTCGTTGAAGTTTACCCAGCTATTTTAATCAGACACACATTGTCTCTGTGGAAAACGAGGACTGAGTTACTGGGGTTTGTTTAATTATTTTCTCACATGCTTTTGGGTATCCTTAAAATGTGTCACAGTAAATGATCTGATTTTTAAAGTATTCAGCACATCCTCAGGTTAATGTCCAAGACTATCTTTGAAGTAGTTGTGTTGTAGAAGGCAAGGTAAATTTTCACCCTCTTCTGTTTAAAAATATAAAATATATCAGTTGGCTCTGCAATGCTTGCTAAACTGTTTCAAGAAAGATAATTTCTAACAGAGTTTTTTTACATTTAATTTTTGAAGTGTTTAGGTTTTGGACCCTTTTTAAGCCTTCTCCTTAATTGAATTTATTTTCTTTTTTTTTCTACACAAAAGCTGTGACTTGTCGCATAATAAGTAAAATACCCCTGTTGGCTGTAAAATATCCCTTAACTATGGGATACTAAGGATCTAGCCCTCTGAGAGGAACTGGAAAGATTAAAGCATTTGTATGAACAAACATTTCTTTTTTACCTTCTACTTTGCTTATTTGTCTAAGTATTCTCCACTGGTATCTGATAAGGAAAAGATTTTTTTCCCCCTACACTAAAATAGAACATTTAAGAAAGATAAGAGATAGAATTCTTAATAAAGTAGCTGCTTGATGCATCAGACTTGATTGTGCTCCAAAGCACAAGATTATGATGAGAAGTGAAGAAAATGCTGTTGACAAGAACCAATTAGTGTCAGTATGCTCAGTGGTGGTAATATCACCAGCCACAAGGAGCTGGTGAAGACGAAAATGTTCATTGGCTTCTGAAAGTAGCTCGTTTAAAAGAAAAGAGGAGTTTGTTTTGAAGTGCATAGTTAAATGTGAAACTAATTGCCACTGGACACTAGTCCAGTTCTTGATTTAATTAGTCACATGATATCAAGAGACAGGTAGAACTCATGGTAGAAGAGTCCATCTAGATTAGTTATATTCAAGGTTCATTCTTCCATCTCAGGAAACCTCTGACCTCCAGATCTCAGAAACACTGGTAGGCCTTAGCTTCATGATCCCTAGACTCTGGGAATCCCTTGTTGGTTTCTACAAAAGCTGGAGGCTTTATAGTCTAACCTAAGAAGGAGCAATTTGATTTTATTTGGACTGAATGGGTTCTATGTGTGACATAGTATGAACATTCTTCTAATCTTAATGAAATGTTTATCAAACATTTCTTTATCTATCTCAGGTCAAAGAAGCATGGCTTCTGCTGACTCTTCTTTCTGCTCTTTCATGCCCTTATTTTGCTGTTGCTCTCCTTTCTCCTATTTATCTTTTAAAAATAAAATGCTCAGTGTGTCTGGCCACCCTGAAATTTCCTATCTAATAGATTAACAGGGCACTCCTGGTCTGTGTGGAAGCACAACAGCCCTGAAGGAATATCTCATTACTTCTCACAGTCTTCCTTATGGGTTTTTCTGTTGCCAGATACTATGTAAGTAATATCAAAAGAGAAAACTGGGGAGACACACATGGCAGTCAACTTCTTCTGGGGCAAGAGAAGTTTCACTCATCTTCCTTCACCACCAAAACAAGAAAAGATGTAGAGGCAAAGTTGGCATTTGGAACAATCTCTAATTGTGATTCTCACAGTTATGGTTTCCTTTGACTGTGTGTGCAGGCTTATTGAAAGGAAGTGAGAAATTGTCTATTCAAAATGAAAAATTCAATGTAAGATATTATTTTGGTGATTGGCAGAATGGGAGCAATAGGGGGAAACTTGAAAAATGGAAAAAAAGCCATAAACCCGGGACTGCATGGTAAAATTGCATGAAATAATTATATGAAGTTTATTTTGTCTGACATCCAATAATCTACAGAATCTTGGCATGCTGATTGCCTAGGCTGTAACTTTGTAGTTACTCTGCTACTTGGTACCATGGCCAGCTAGCAAAAATGAAAGAAAACCTAAACCATAAATCAGTCTCACAGCTACAGTACTTGGATAAACAGAAGGAAAATTAAGGGTAGGAAGTGTTTTATCTTGTTCATGCTGGTTAAATTGATTTATATCTGTCTGTCACTGAAACTATGTTTTAAAACTAATGATTGTGGCTTCACATAGAATAGTTGGTATTCTGACCCACATCCTAAGGGCCTCCTTCAGGTCCTTAGCAAGCAGAAATAAAAATGACCCCAGGAGCTAGCAGCCTCCACTGAGTTGCTGAATCAATGACACCTTCTTTGTCCAATTCCTTTTTTAAAAAAAAAAACCTCAACAAACAAAAAATCCCAAATATTTGAAGGGTATTTTTCATTTTAGTTGGGCTTTTTTGTTTGTTTGCTTGCTTGGTTTTTAAAATAATTCTTGAGGGAAAACTCTTTTACTTCTTCCCCTTTTGAATGTTGCTGATGTACCAGGTTCTTTCCAAGCTCCAATAACAGGCCACTACAGTATAACTGGCTAGGCTTGGCTGCCAATCTATAATGTTCTTGGCCATGATTAATCTGATAAATAATAAATATATCAATCTAGTCTTTTAGACAAGGACAAATTCTTACCAGCGGGGAGGCACGAGGCCTCTTTTACAGCTGCCTGTAGTGCGGGAATTAATTATTTAATGCTTAATTCTTCAGGAAATGAGAAAGTTTTGATTAATGTTGTCCAGTGTCATTTCTTGCTTGTTTGATATGTGTCAGATAATTTTTCCTCGGCAGTTGCTCTCAAGAAGCCAGAGGCTACTGTCACTGGGATCAGACACTGAATTTCTAGAGATTAATTGAAGTGAAAATTTAGAGAAATGCACCATAAGTGCTTGCCCAAGATAACCTTTCACAGGCTAAATTTAGCTTCCTTTGGTAATGTTAGCCTCCTATTGCCCTAGTGTAAAACATTTCTTTTTAATGCTGTGAGAAACCTATTTTGTTTCTTTGATTTTTTTTCTCATTTTTTCTTCTTAACTCCATGTATGTCTACATGATTAAAATATTTAGGACATGATTCTTCTCCCATTTGCCTCACTGTAGTTCTGCAGCTTCCATGGAAACCAATACAAGGTTTACTGGTTTATTGCAGAAGGGGATGGGTTGCCATAAAATTAGAACTAGGTAATCTAGGTATCAGCAGTATCTGAAGTTTGTGTTAGCTCTAGCTCTGCAACAGACTCAGTCTGAATGCTAGAAGCTTGTTTTTCTTGCTATTTGTGCCAAAGTGACTCCTCTAGCAACGTAGTTAGTCTTGAAGGAAGACTCCCATCAGGACAGACAACCTGATATTGTTGAGACTACTGTAAGTATAAAATAAAGGGCTCCATGCAGCTTCTGGCATGGACATTCACATGGCTCTTTTCTCTGTAGCTCTGCACCCTCCAAAACACATTTTTTCTGTACTGGTATTTTCCAGTGTTTACTTCCATTACTGTCTTTGCTAGTAAAGAAGGGCTATATTCTACCCTCAAGCCTATTTTACTGCTCTTTATAATCCTGCAAGTGCTTGTGTGCATTACATCCTTTCAAGATTAATTTGTTTAAGCACTAACACAGTTTAGTAGATATCCCTCTGACAAAAATATGTCCCCATGCAGTGGGTATATTTCTCTAAAAGATAACAATTTTGGGCTAAATTGGCTGGCACTGTGTACCCCTGATGCATGATTATGTCTCACCATCTAGTGACAGTGATAAAAACACCCGTCCCCTCTGCTCACATTTTCTGAGGCCACGCCTGGAGTGCTGTGCCCTGTTCTGGGCTCCACCATCCTAGAGAGATGGGGGCATACTGGAGAGAGTTCTGCAAAAAGCCACTAAGGTGATTAAGGGACTGGGGCATCTCTCATATGAGAGAGCTGGGACTGTTCAGCCCAGGAAAGTGAAGGCTCAGGGCTCATCAGTGCATATAAATGTCTAAAGGGAGGGTGCAAAGATGATGGAGAGAGACTCTTTTCAGTGGTGCCCAGTGACAGAACAAGAGGTGATGGGTGTAAACTGAAACACAACAACCTCTGTGTGAATGCAAGGAAACAGGGTTTTACTGTCAGCGTGGCCAAGCAGTGGCACAGGCAACCCAGGAAGGTGGTGAAGTCTCCATCCTTGGAGATAATGAAAAACTCTAAACATGGTCTTGGGACACTGATTTTATGTGGCTCTGCTTGAGCAAGGAGGCTGGATCAGCTGATTTCCAGAGGTCCCTTTTCACCTCATCCATGCTGTGATCCAATCTGTGAACTCTTTCTCTAACCTGACTACTTCCTAATTTATTACAGAAACATCTTTTTGGTATGATTTAAGAGTTTTCATTAGTGATACTGGGGTTATTTCATGAGCTCACTCATCCACCCAGGTGCTGCACCATTTAGATCGAAGGGCTAGGACAGAGGAGTAAAATATTTAAAACATGCCCATAAATAATCTACATTTTTTTCTAGACATGAAGAAATATTGAACTGAAATATGTTGACCTAGGAACCTTCACAGCTTTTGGCCAAATGTGCAGATCTCTTGTGTCTGACCTGGCAGGGAAAAGAAACAAATAAACTTTAGAATTTTAATACCTATCTAGAAACAAAAGAGGGTCTCAAATTGCATATTGTTTTTCCTTTTATTCAGAAAGAATAACTGTTCCAATAAAATTCTACCTTAAGACTAAAAAAGTTTAAAATCTTACTGAATTTTATTTCTGTTGTTTTAGCTCTGTTCTGAATATCAGCTCTTTGAAGCTGTTTGAAGCTCTACAGGAGTCAGGAACCTTAGACTTGTAGCTAGATTACAAAGTAGGCGATGGAATTGTAAACATATGATTAATCGCACAAGGTTTTGAAAAATACTTTTACTGTTTCTTCCAGTTATCACATAGGAATTATTCGCATGTGCAGATGCACACAGAGACTTGTCCACACTGAGTATAAACAATTTATATGAGGTGGGACCCTTTAAAAAGAATTTTTTTAATATATGAAGGGATAAAAATAATCAATTTCCCTAATAATTAAATACAGCTTGAACATTTAAAATACAGGTAATGTCAGGAAATACCATCATAAAAAACCTCTTTGCATTTTTCTAACTAGCTCTTTTCAAGGGAATCTGATTTTTTTATTTCACTTATTGTCCAAGCAAAACCAAAAAAAATTGGCTTGAGCTAATAAAAATATGAACATGAAAAACTACAAAAACTTTAACTAATTTTTGACTCACTAAAAAAAAAACCCAAATCCACCGTGAAACCTAACTAACCTAAGCTAATGCAAGGCACAAGAAAAAGGTTTTACAATGTGTGAATGTAACTTCAAAAGTTGAATTTGTTTAGGGAATTTGTATTTTCTGCTTCTTTCTTCAGGAACCTATTTGCATTTTAAATAATTAAAACATTAAAACTGAAAAATTTATAAATGAGAGCTGCGAAGAGAATCCTGCTTGGCAGACAATAGAAAAGAAATTATTACCCTGCTAGGTTTGCTTTAATGTCATATCTGTCACTCTCCCCAAGGTAGGTTCATTACCATACCAAGTGCACCTCCTGCCACCACCTCCCCCATGCACACACTCTTTTTCTTCCACTCCCTGCCACTTAAGGACTCTGGATCTCTAGGGGACTTTGATCTCATTGTACACACTAACCCAAACAGAACCTCTGCTGTTCTCAATAATTTTTTGTTAAAAAAAAAAAAAGAAAAAAAAGGGAGAGAGAGAGAGAGGGAGAGAAGTGTGTGTGGGGGGGAGGGGAGTGAATTTGTGTGAAGAGTGACAGAACGCTTTGTCCAGCGCAGCTTTGGCTGGTTGTAACAAGCGTCAGGACATTAGACGTAACAAAAGCTGGATTGGCAGTATCATCAATCACAGCTCTGACAGTCGACTTCAGTTTGTTTGTTCCACTCTGCATAATAAGTGATTGGATCAGGTTTAATTAGATATTGGGTAATCAATCATTGCCAACAAGCCAACCCAGCTTGGGATCTAGATGCTGCAAAGGGGGGGAAAAAAAAGCAAGTCTCATCCAGGGTGCATAAATACTCAAACATATAAGCACATAGGGTGAAGCTTCAGAGGAAGATGTATAAAGATGTCTGCAAGATGGCACATAATAGAATCGTTCACATCTGTACTACTTGTTACCAGACATCTGCAGTTTGACATTTTACTTTCGCTGCATAATTACTTTTCAATATAATATAATATACTGACTTGAGGGAGAAAGACAAAGCAATGAAATTATGCAGAAGATCCTTTCCTCCCCAATCCTGACCAAAAAGAAAAAAAAAAAAAAAAAAAAAAAAAAGAGAAGAAGCAAGAATAGGAGTTAACATTCTTAACATTCTTATGGCTATTTGAAGAGGACAGAAAATTCTAAATTCTTCCTCCTGCCTGCTATGAGTCCCACTGCATAACTTGTTAAATCAGCGACTCTGAATTGAGATTACATTAAATTATTTTTTCTATCTTATTTAGCAATGTGTACCTATAGATTAAGGCCCACGCAATGAAATAAAAGGAGTGATGAATGGAGCAAATTAATCCCATTAAATTTAATTAATCCCATAAATCGAGAGAAAAGTTGAAAAGAAATTCTTCTAGAAGACCCAAAGGGAAGCGTACCTGCATTTTTTATAAACACATAATGCTGATATAAGTTAATACAGGATAAGATGTATCACTAATTAACAAGGACTGCATTATAAGAGGCCATTTTAAAATGCAGGGTAGGGCATGCACAAGGCAGGTGGGAGAAATGTGGATCCTGACTCTGGTGTGTTCTGTGTTTTGCCTAATAGTGCCCATTTTACTGGCAGACTTCTTGCATTCCTAGAAAATGTGTGGGGAGAACTCCGTAAGAAAGTGGGTTCAGAGAAGCTGCTGAACTGAGAGAAGAGTCGCTCCCACTCAGAAGCATCAGGAAATGCTGAGATTCAAGCTGGACAAAACTTCAGTGGAACCAGGACAAGCATCCTACTCACTGCTATCTACTGTTGTATTTAGCTGTCTTTTAGGAATTCGGTGACTGCATCATAGAGTACGATGCTGCAAGGACAGAGGTTGGTCAGGGATAAAAATCACTGCCCTGATAAGAACCGGGAAGGATTGCTGCCTTTGCCGACTACAAAGTTTCAGATGACAGTGGTTTAAGGGGTTTATTTTCTGGTTTATCTGATCTGGTACTTTTGTTCTGACAGTTGAGCACCCTAAAGAAGTCTATGGCCTCAGTAAAGCAAGAGGCTGCATTTGGTAAATACTTCAGTATGATCGGAGGAAACTGATCATACTGAAAGGACCTGCCTGTTTACAGGATGTGACAGTAAATTCTGTCCTTTAGGCCTTTTAACCATAGCTGAGGGAGAAGCCTGCTGGGGCTCATTATTAAGACCTCATGTAGCAAAAGAGCCAGTTTTCATTCTTCTTTCCACAGCTGTCACTGCCAAAGTCTTTGGCTTTGCAATAGGACTGGAGAACATGGTCAGACATGGTACCCATATGTCTAAAATGTATTAATTTGGAGGAAAGAATTCAAGTTTTCTTGATCAAAAAAACCCTGCAACCAAGGGTTGGCATGTACAAGCAACCTATTTGATTAAAGCGTGTTGAATTTGTGGCCTGGAATTTGCTGGTGTTTTCTGGCCGGTGTGGAAAAAGTATCTGAGATTTTGCATCATGGTACAAGCTTTAAAAAAGGAGGAAAAGGAAGAAGAAGGAAACCTATGATAAAGATTTTCCTTTGCTCAGCTGTGATGTGCTACATTGAACAATGTTTCGTGTTTGACACACACTTTAACCTGACACCAGTGTTGTGATAGCCTGAGTATTTTGTCCACTGGAGAAAGCTTTTATCTTGATTTGTTGTGCTATGTATTTCACATTTTATGATGTATCTGGATCAGCTGCCATGGTTCCTAGACCTGGGAGTAGCCATCAAATTATCAGAGTCAGCCATCATGTCATAAAGAGATAGTGTCCCCTGACTCCTCTTCAGTCTCCTCAGCTGTTAGTTAGGGCTGGGCAGAGCTTTTCTCAGACATGCTGCATGTCAAATTTATTTTCCTGCTGTGACCAGTGAGAGTGGGCTCCTATGTAAAATATACAGTGTGACTTTCTAACCAAGTACCTCCTCATTCTGTTTCTCTTGATTCTCTTCAAACTCACCAGGTTTGAAGCCAGAAGCACTGGTGTTTCTAGTCCACTCTGCTTTTATTGCAGGGTGTTGTTATCTGATGGAGCTGCCCAATACTGAATCCACAGGTTCCAGCAAAATAGACAACTTTGATTTGAAGATATGAAAAAAAAGGGAGATAATTCTGGTCATTGAGTGACTGCTCACAGCAGTGTTTACAAAAACCTATACCTGTTTTTTATTTTTATGGCCTCTATTTTTATTTCCCTGCAAAAGAGGCAACAAAAAATCTGAAATATGCCCTTGCCCTTTGTCAGAAAAAGGGTCTGTATATTTTTTAGGGCTGTAGTGTTTATTGGCATGTAGCACCCAACCCAGGAAGGGAGTTCGCAGGTTGCTGTACCTCATTCCCTGCTCTGGCACGCCATCAGTCGTGTCACTGTCAAGTCCAGAGTATGTCTGACCTCCAGCATGACCAAAGCCACACAGCAAAGCTGTCCAGCCACTCTACCTACCTCACTGACAGTGTGGTTTGTTCATTCGTGGCATGTTGGCCAGTTGAGGATATGCACAGTACTATATCTATGTGAAAATTAAAAATTAATAGTTTAAATACCTGATAATTTTCATGAAATTATTTAATTGCAACCAAAAAAAAAAAAAAAGAGTTTATGATTTATTTTAGTACGGACATTCCTATTTCAGTCTGAATTTCAAATCTTTTTTTAAATTCAGATGCTCATTAATTACCCTCTGCTGCCTAGTTATGCCAAAATACTAAAGCAAAACATTTCAGTAGTTATGAAACAAATGGGTTTTGGGGTTTTTTTCCTAAAATTTCTTGTAGGCTGGTTTACATAAACCAGATTCTCGTGTATGAGTAGTTTTTCATGACTGTTCATGTGGAGAGCTACCTTTCCAAACCTGGAATTTATTTTCAGAGTGTTTTACACAACTTGGTAAAAAAGTAGTGATGAAGAAGAAGAGTTTTGAGAGTCCCAGTGCCATTTGCTTGGTAGTTCTGGAAATTTTTGAGTATATTGTGACATGAAATCCCTTATCAAACTGTATAGGAGCTGCAGACCCTGGGAATTTAGGCTGCAGATCCTTCATCAGGCTGCCACTCAAGCTTCTGAGGAGTCAAATGGATGAGCAGGCATGAGACCTGTCTGAATTGTGTTGTAACCCCATCTAATTCAAACCTTTTCTATGAAATGGTTGTGCTGTAATCTGAGATCAGTCAGTCAAAGGGAAACAGAGTCTTTTGAACAGCTTTTCAAAAACTCATTTTATTATCACCAACATTACCATTGGAGCAACAAGTACTGTGTCATTTGTGTCCCAGGGCACCAATAAAGACCAGTGACCCATTTTGCCAGGCTTGAGGCAGATCTGCTGGGGGACAGTCTTCCTCTTTCACAGCAACTTTGTTGGAGTTCATGTACAGTATCACAGATAATTGGGTCTCTAATCCATCTGTTAACTGTTCCAGTTCACATGACTTCACTTTATTCAGAAATTCTGTGACAAAATAGTCTGTTAGCTCATCTTGCATTCCCTTTATTCCCTGACACTGTATAGAGAAGGCTTCTTTTTTCTTTTCTTGTTGTTCCACTGCAAGTAATCATACAGTATGTGAAAGGAGATCTGCCCACAAACTCCTCTGATTCTTATTCTCTTTCCCTGAAAAGGACCTTTGCAGCTGTAAACACGGAAATGGCACTTGCCTTGACATTTTTCTGGCAATATCTGCTTGGAAACCTTGGAAAAAAACCCATTCATGCAAGGTCTCCTTGTAGCTGGCATTACTGTTTTAGTGAAAGAGAGCAGAGCTGAAGCAGAGAATGGACAAAACAGTGAGCACTTGTTTGTTAGAAAACAAAACTTCAGTAGAGGAAAAATATTTTCATAATTCATTTGCTAATTAAGTTAAATGTTATTTTGCAATTAATTTATAATATCCTTCCTTTCAGAGTGAAAATCAGATTTCTGTACAGTGTCTCATAAGAAGATTTTTCCATGATCTGGTAAATAAAATCACGATGATTTCAAGTATTTGAGAAACAGGTCAAAGGGAGTGTTTGTCAAATTTTTACAGCTCTGGCCTGGCTTTCTTCAGCAAACACCTTTTTTGAGCACCCTACTTCAGTTTATTTTTCAGTGCAGTATTTGTGATCACAGGCATAGTAGATTTTTATGATCCCCTTAACTACCTTTTTCCTATTTGCATTTATATATGTCTTGCCTATGTACAAATCCAGAAAAAAATAATCTGAGTATTGGCAGTGTGTACACTTCCAAGAGATCCTCACTTTAAATATCTTCCCTCTGGGCCATATGGTTTAAAGATATCTCTGACTGTCCTCAGAGCTCATTTTCTTTAATCCTGGATTAGCCTTGTTGCCCTTCTTTACCTTTTCAAGTACTGCAAAGTCTTTCCCCCACCCCACCACCTCCCCCCCCAAACGCAGTAAGGAGAAAAGAGCATAATACTCAAAATTATTTAAATTTTGACCAAAGCAATTCATAATCTCAGAGTACTCTCCCTGGATTTCTAAACTTGCATAATATTTCATTGGCCTATGCAGGAAAATTATTTTTCTACAACATCTTGATATTTGAAGAAAGAAGATTACAGTTGTATCAGGGTCTTTAAGGTATCTTCAGCAATCTCATCTGTACTGAACATTCTTGAATAAAAAAAATGGATTTATGTCCATTGGTCACATAGAGAAACAGCTGCATTTAATTTGTTAAAACAGACATTTACTAATTGTAATCAGAGCTCACTGGTAACATGTTGTAGAAGATGTAGGTGTAATGCGCCAAAGCCACTGGGGCATTTCCGAAGATGATAGTGAAGCAAGGTCTCCAACAGCAGAACAAGTGCTACTTGTTTGGGATCAAGGGGAAAAAAAAGCATGATTATGGACTAAAGGGGCTTCAAATGGAAAAGCTGTGTTGTATAATTTTTTGTCAATGTCATATATATTAAATGGAATTTCTGAGGTTTTATATTCCCTTTTCTAATCTAGAATAGTAACGAGAGGATTAAAGATTGCTCCCATAAATCCTACTTCTTACACTGACTTGAGAAATACCATTTAAAAAAACATTCATCTTCTCCCTCCAAGTGCAGAATTGCTGAATGACACTCAAATATTAACAAGCAACACTTTCAAATTATGTGGCTCCAGCTTAATAATGAAGACCTTCAGATCATGAAAAATGACTGGCGAAACAGAAATTGCACTTTTTCAAAGCCATCAAAATAATTTTGTGAGTCTGCAGTGATGGTGATGGCATACGCAATTAGTTTTTTAATAGAAGATTGTAAACACCTGCCAGAATCCTTCATATTGGTGGTTCCTTAGCAGAGAATACTCTCTCAGAAACAGCTATTATGCTCTTAAAAAAAGAAAGAAAGGAAGCAAACAAACAAACAAATAACCCCCACTCCCTGAGAGCTAAAATAACAATATTTAGACCAAATGGACAAGTCAGGGAAGAAAAAAAACAAAGCCAAAAATCAAATGCTCATATGTAACACACTGAACCTGTCTTCACGTCTGCTGTTATCTCTGCATATGAAAATACATTCAGTATTTATAAATGTTTTAATGTCTTGCCATGTTTACCCTGATTTTAGTAGGGATTACTTCATAAAATGAGTAGTCTCCTTGCTGACTCTTGCCTCTGTGCATTGGAACTTGCTGGTCATGGTTTTGTGTTGCTAGAGAGGAGAGCAGGGCTCCAAGGCATGGGTAAGGGGGCTAGAGAGAGATGTGAAAAGGAAGCTGGGTGAGATTTTGCGCTCTTGCCACCAAACCAGCAGCTGGCATAGATGAGACAGTGTTACAAGTTTAGAACAGCTGCCAACTAATGTTTGATCAGGGATAAAATACGCCGAGGTGACAACATCTTTCTCCCCTGCATTTCAGGGACTATCATTAAAAATGCAGCAAGGCTCGTACAGGCCCAGAAGGTCCTATGTTCTCTCAAGATACAAGGGAGAGAGACAAGTTCACAAGATGTCAAGAACAATATCCATTTGTGTTTACTATGCAAACCCGCTGAGTAACCTTTCTATTCATGTTTGTACTAAGGACCATTGAGAATTTAGGGGGAAAAAAGGCCTGCTTAGAATGAGAGGGGCGCGGCAGCTGTGGAGGAACAAATGTGTGTTTGGGAAGTGGAAAAATGCCACTGCACTGCTAAACAGCTTCTCTGGGGGGAACAAAAATAAGGAAGAAATTCAAGATTAAAAGATGTATACATTTGTACAGAAACCCGGCTAGAAAAGCTGCAGCATGGCCCCAAGTTAGTGTCCACAGCCCCTTCCCTCCTCCCCTTTTAATAATATATTGATGTAAGCAGCTTGCGCATGCCAAACAAATTCCCTACATAAAAAGTCAGCTGTCGGAAGGAGGCTCATCAATCTGGCAAAGTGCACTCAGGTAGAAAGAATGCCTCTCGGGGAGCCGTCCCTGCCAGCTCCAGGGAAAGGGATCGCTCCAGCGGATGGGCTCATAAATGTTCATTAAAGAGCCTTCCCACCAGTTTACAGGAAAAGCTGTTGTTTGGCAGGAACAATGGCAATTTAATTCTCAGTGATATCATGGGAGGCTACTGCAGGTAACTGAACTATAGGAAGTTTTGCTTTTACAATGGCAGAGATAACCACCAAAATTCTCTCAACAAATGCCTCTTTACTAAGGAGAGCAAATGCCTCTTTACAGCAAGGAGAGCAAATCCCAAGATGTTCATTTTGGGATTCTTTGCTGCAGCTTTTTAGGAGGCATATTATGCATTGCTTCTCATATTTCTCACATGGTCTCATCATTTCTTCTTCTCTGAATAGGAGGAAGAAGAGGAAATGCATTTATTTTTCTGTTGCACCTAAGACTTCCCAATGGATGATGACTAGATAACACAGTTTTAGGAATGCTATGCAATATCATAAAGCAGCTACAAAAGACACATCTAACACATTGAATTAGGAAACCATATTTTTTAGTTTCAGCTATGATCAAAAATCACTTGCCGTATTAGTGCAGTAGTGGTTTTCTTTCTTCTGAAGCTAATGGTGAAGACCTTTTCTATTTCTATAGACAACATCATATGAATTAACTAGGTATTTTCCCTAATTGTTTAATGCTTTAGAAACTGAGTTCTGTGTTTTGGTTTTAACATCATGGAAGCTGTAGTGGTGATTATGGTAAGAAAAGCTTTGTGCACATACTGGGAGAACCACCTTTTAAGCTAAGAACTGAAATATTGAGATGGCTTTCCTTTTTAATAGGCTGCTTAAAATATTTTGTTTTAAACATTTTCACAGATTTAAAAAATTGTGGTTTGCTTCACAAACCAGTTAGATAAAGACTGGAGGTTTTCATAAGTGCTTTACCATCCATGTTTTAGGAAAATATGAAAAAATCTGTACTACTGTTTTTCAAAATTAAATACTGACTATGAATGTATTTCAATCTCAAGATGATCATTGCAGGAATCATGGTACACCACCATGAGTGCTAGTACAATTATGAGTTCTCCAGGAACTAAAATAAGTCTTTAAACTTATTTCAGTACAGTGGTTTCTGCTTGGGCAGATGATGATCAAAGGATAAGAGTATTGAGAAGACTATCTCAGGAGATTAGATTTCCAAAACAGAATAAAGAATCCCCCACAAAGAAGGTCTATTAATTTTCTATTAGAGAAGAGGTCCTTTCGGCATTTTTCTTTACTAGTGGAAATTGTGTAAATAGGAGCCTCTAAGACTTCATCTGAAAGTGTGATTTTACATATAGGTAAGTGACTAATAAAAAACCAGCACTAATGTTTTACTTCTTCTTAAATTACTTGTGGGGAATTTTTTTTCAGTATTAATTTGGTTGTTCAAGAAGTGACTTGAAAACAAATATATGTCTGGTTTAAAATCTGGTGAAAATATCCATGCAATCCTTTAGTTGGTTTAGCTGAATTCTCTTTTAGATCAACAAAACTCCTACCTGTCAACCAAACAGAAATAAAACATTTCACTCCCTGCATAAGAAAGTATTTTTCATGACAAAGTGACATTATTACACTCAGTAAACAAAGGATCTGTGAAAGACCAAAGGTTGCTGTAGGGAAGTTGTGGATGCCCCATCCCTGGAAATGTTCAGGGCCAGGTTGGCTGGGCCTTTGTGCAACCTGGTGTAGTGGAAAATGTCCCTACCCATAGCAGTGGGATTGTACCCACTGATCTTTAAGGTTCCTTCCAAACCAAACCATTCTCTGATCCTATGAATATCCCAATGGAAAACACCAGCGTGCATTTGCGTTTGTAATAATGGTGTTCCATACAGTGGTCAAACCTCTTAAACTACTTTTTGAGAGAAGTAGTCCCACAGAGCCATCTGGCCTGACCAATAATACTAAAGGAAAAGGGAATCTCATCTTCTTACCCTTACATGAATACTTTAACTCCAACCATAGTCAGGTTGTGAAAGTTGCTGGACATGACAAAAGAAAACACTTCTCAGAGATCACATTCCTTTACTGTAAGCATGTTTATAAAGGACTTTGATATTATTATAAAAATTGGCATAAAAACTATTAATTGACATCTAATATATTCACACACACGCACACGCACACACACACACACACGCGTTGTAATGACTTTATTGCAGCCTTATGCTAACTTGGAAGGCAGAGTATGCTGCTCTGAAAAGAAAGTCTGAACTTTTAATGCTATACCATCACTAGTACTTTTATTCCTCCAGGAGCCAGGAAAAGGTCAAGCAACCCTGCAAAATATTTTTGTTTTCATGAGGAAGGTTTCTCAGAATTTTTGCCAGGGCCTTACCTTAACTTTCTTCAAAAAGACAGCATCTGATGGCACTGCTAAATTTAAAGAAAAAGCAGAGAGGCAAAAAAACCCCCAAGAAACCAAAAAAAACCCCAACAACAACAAAAAATTAAAATCAGAGTTATTTTCCTGGATTAGTTATGGGGGGTTAACCATTGCCTTTATAATGTTGAGACTGAGAACATTAGAAACCACTAAAAATGTCTGAGAAATGTGAAATAGTAACAGATTAGGTAAAGTGGGGTTTTGTGTGTAAATGTTGTTAACTGTAAGATTTTTCACAAGTGTTTGCTAAAAGCCCCATCTCCTAAACCCTCTTGATAGTGTCAGAATCTAAGCATCCACCTATAAAAAATGCAAACATTAAACTTTTTTTTTTGTCATGGAGGAAAAAACCTCCAACACCTGAACGTGTCACCTGAAGGCATCACGGAGTTTGAAACCAATATAGAAAGGCAAACTGAAAAATGGTGTTGTATGTGTATTCACGTTTACACCTCTTAACAGCTCATTGAATTTAGGATACCTTGAGTCTTAGTAAGTAGAATGGAATGACACAAAATTGTCCACTGGCAGTTAGTGCAGTATCCCTTGTTATTATTGCTGTCCCTTGCTTCCTTTCCACTTTCTTCATACTTAAAGCAGTCGTTTTATTCTGCCTACTTAGCGCCAACTTGACCTCCTCTTACGCCTTCTCTAACGATTCAGTGTTGCTGAGAAAGTTTTCCTTCAGCCATGTGACAGGTGATTAGCATTTTAGTCATCAGCAGCAATGTCAGGATGTCTTCACTTGAAGATGAACTGTTCTTTCTCACCTACCCTGCACTTCCCTCACTAACAAGTGCCAGCTGCATTTGGTATCAGTGGTGTGTGCCGGTTCTGGCACCCACACAGATAGAGATGAAGGGGTTACATGGTGCAAGTCTGCCCAGCAGGTCTGTAACACATCAACAGTCCTGCTGCTTTTAGCAGGTGGATGTGCTCCCAGCCTCCAGCCCCCTTGGTTGAGGAAACGAGCCCAAGACTCCTGCTGCAGCTGCCAACAGAGTGGGGAAATCCCACCAAGGTCAGCAGGAGCAGGGGGCTAAGACCAATTTTTCACATCTTTTGCAATACATCAGAAATATCTCTGATGCTCTGAGGTCTGGCAAAATTCAGAAGCTAATTATTTAACATCTTGTTTCTAGCACTTGTCACTGTTTTATTTTTATCCACAACTTTCAAGTGGACTGTGATTTTAATTAGCTTTTGCTAGAGAAGTATGTTGGAGGATTTGGAGTTTTAAAAAAGGGGAGCCTTCTCATCATGTGGGGTTTTCAATGCTTACTTGTCTCTACTAATTAGAAGTGCTTATAAATTAATTATAAGCCTGCTTTACAAACCAGTAGGAGAAAAACTGTGTGCTATGCTGGATATGATTAAGATATAAGAACAAAGAATTCAAGAGAAAACACAGTATTTTTATTGACTGACCCATCTTTCAGCCTTTTCCTTGTGAAATTTATTTTTCTTCATAAAAAGGCCTCCTGCTCTTTGTCGAATAAAGATGTAGCTTTATTTGCAAATATCTTTTTGTCTACTTTAAATCAACATTGCAATGGAAGCCTGAAATAAAAAAAAAAAGGAGAAGAAAATGTACATTATAATATGCAAATACAAACATCCTTTACTTCTGACACAGTGAAGCAAATAAAACCACAGCTGGTATATAGCCTCAGGAAGAAGTGTAACTCTCTCTGGAAAGCATTTCTGTATAAAACTCTGCTGGGACAGAAGGAGTTGCATACCTGTTGTATAGGATTTGTAGAGGATTTGACACTTTTCCATCTCCACTTCATTGTGTCTCTACATACCTCTCATACATCTGCAATTGCAACACTGACATTTTTGTATCAATTTATCAATTCATCTTCATTTATGTACTTGAAGAGTGGAGAACCTAACACGCACTTGAAATTCCTCCTTCTGTTAATATATGCTTAGAAGTCCTACCTCAGTTGTAAGTAAAACCATGCAAAAGGCATGACAGAAGAAAAAGATTAGAATGCTAAATGGAAAAAAAATAATATCAGGAGGTCTATAATGTGTGTAACCTTGCTGCTTTATTGAGATTTTCTCTCATAAAACCAGGAGTGTGTGATCAGAAAGTTCAAATAAAAATAGCTTGTTATGGTAAGATGAATTCTCAATATCTTGTCATCTATTTCTGTTTGGATTTTTTTGCTTTTTACTGCTCTTCAAGAATTTTTAGGAAAAGGTCAAAATCAAAAGAAAAGGGAAAATCCATGGTTTTCTGCTTCATTATGGCACCTGCCTTTTTGTTTGTGACACTGATTGCTCGATATTTTAAAGCATCTCCTCCATCACTGAACTTAGCCTGAAAAACTGTTAGGACTCTTTTGTACACCTTTTCTTTTCCTTTAATATTTTGGTGATTTCTCCATCTGATTCTTATCTTGTCACCTAATCTAGAGACCTGCTGTGTCAAAGGACACCAGATCTCTGATGCTGTTTGAATCTGTTCTGCCTGAGCCTGAATACACAACGACCCAGCCCAGTGAAGTGAGCCAGGGCATGGCAAATCAGGTGCGTCCCTGACCTGCTCCATGAAAGGCATCCATCTGACTGCTCAGCTTCCCTGTATTCTGAGAATGTCAGCAAAAACACACATTCCTGTTGTCTACTCTCCTTTTTCTCTTTTGGGACTTTGTGTGTTTTGTCACATTTAGAACTGAATGACAGAAATAACCTTTTCCTCCCACTAAGAAGGATAGCTTGACACAAAAAATTGACCTGGAGTCTTCTGTCTGAAGAAAGGAGTTTTTGATGAAAAAGGGAAAGCTGGAAAATACTTTGTGCCTTTTTATTAAATTTTATGTGTATGTATATGTTTTCTATTCTCTGCATTTCAAACTTCATGCCAAAGTTTTGAAATGCAGAGAATAGAAAATTTCATGAATTTTGAATTTTGACAAGGAACTGATAAGTTTTCTAAGCCCTAAACCTGAAATGCATTTAAGTTTGCTATACACATCACACCATACACCTATGACTGCCTAATCCTGTCACTCATTGAGATGAAACATACCCACAAATACTCTTAACTCTTGCCCACTGAGAAGAAGTGAGACACAGCCGTAATATAATGCATGCTTCTGCCATAACCACTCCTCTTCCTCAGATACGGTTTCACATTCAGTATTTTTATGTTGTTTGTAAATTGTATTTTTGTTTCCACTTCCTCTTTAAAGACCTAGTGATCAATAATGTTATGTTCATTTATTTTCAGACACTGCAGTGGTGTTTTGTCCTCATTCCTTCATGACCGTTTTAAGCTGTTCCTGCATATTCTCTGTTTCCTCATTGTTTTCACTACTTTTTATTTTAGGAATGAACCTGAGCTGTCTCTTAGGGAAAGAATCTTCTCTGAATTTTCTTCTGAAATCAACAAGAACACTGCTGATATTTTCAGAGGTGATTGGAAAAGAAACTGGTGACTTGTACTTCTGTCACTTTAAAGACCTTTTCTGTATCAGCTTATATTAATTATTATTTTCCCATAAGTTTTAATATGATCTAGGTACTGATTAAGGTCTAATATGGCCTGTGTGAATTTAATATAGACTGCTTTTTAATTAAGAATCCTTAGTATACTATGTTAGTTGTTAGTATGATGATGCTTTGAACACATTCTTCCAACATGGTTTTATTCAGGAGTGCCATAAGAAGGAATTATTTTAAGTCAAGAGAATTGATGTTTCCCTTTTGTTTTCTGTAGTTTTTCAGGAAAAGGTTTATTTGGAGTTTTTTCTTACTGTCATCTGAGGCAGAATATAGAGTTCCTTTACTTTGTCCAAGTGTTTAATTTTTAATTTCTTCTGTTTCTGAGTGATTCATAATGCGTATATACAGGGGAATAGTACTTTAATATATATGCCTAACAGAAAAATGCATTATTTGTTATCTATTAGCCTTACATAATAATTATTGACAAACACTTCTACTTTCTTTCTTTGGGATCTTACTTTTTAAACATTGTTCCCTTCTCACATATTAACTGCTCGGAATCATAACTACAAGAACCACAAGAAAAATTTAAAAATCCCAAGTATGTTGTAGCTTCAGAGTTTCACTTAGGGGCATGATAGGGATGGGAAGATTTGATAATTTTGAGCGTTTAGCTTTTGCAATACTAAAAGCAGTAGTTTTGCTTAATGCTCCTGTGCATATCTACAAATGAATATTCACTCTCACTGTGCTTCTATTTGAGCATCAGACAATTTTATCCATGAATTCTAAGTATGACATTCTTTCTCACTTCTTTCTAATTATGAGGTTCAACAAAAGAGAATTAGTCTTGTAATTCTACTCAGGATTTATAATTTCAGAAAACCCTAGGTGCAAACCTACATTCCAAATATCCTCATTTAAAAATGGACTGCCGTAATTATATGATCATTTCATTCCAAATCTGCATGGGACAGTAACTCAATAGAAAGCATGAAAAAAATTAATGAGAAGTTTAATTATAATAATATCATTAAATCCTAATAAGAGAAAAAGTCTAACTTTATTTTAGCTTGCACACCTAATATAATTCTGTTACGGCATGTTAATGATATTTTCTCCATTTTTAGAGAAACTAATAATGTAATGGCAAAGGCTGGATAGTTTTCATTTTCCTTCTCTTTCTTTTCCCTTTCTAGTATATGTAAATAAAAAGCAAAACCCCCATTCTTCTCATTGTAAATTTATGTGGACAAGACCTGATGCCACTTAATTCCTATTGGCTGTACTTTTCAATCAATATTTAGCACTTCACCAGAAAATTTTAAAAATGATTGTATAACTTTTCACAAAAACATACTTTTCCTTTCATGATTCTGTCCCTAAATGCATTCATAGTGGCTGAATACAGGATCTTTGAGGTGCTTTGCCTTCTACTTTAAAGAGCAACATACAAATGATAACAGCCAAACTTCAGTTACCATGGCTACAGAATGGCAATTGCATTCATGCTTTATTTAGCAGATATCAGAATTTCCCTATTTTTTTTCCATTTACAATCCAGATACTTTATAAAACTTATTTATAAAGAACACAACATTCCTGAACACACAGCCCTGCTGGTGACAAATGTTTAAACGTGGAGTGCATTAGTGCGGCATCAGACATTGTCAATAATGCATGCTCACCACCATTTAATTATTTTGAAAACATCTGTTGAAGTAAAATATGTTCCAGAGGGGAATAAAGAAGTCAAGTGCATTAGTGACTGTGTTAACCACATTTCACTCTGTAACACAGAAAACCCTAAAGGGAAGACCAGGATTCAAGGACATCAGGAGAATGTTAAAATTCATCTCCACTTTTCGTCTTTGTAGGTAAAGAAGTGGCTTAGATAAATCTTTTGCTTAGGTTTGGTTTTCCAAAAATTTTTAAAATAGGGCTAAGATATAGCATCAAAACATGTAGTGGAAACCCTTTCCTTTTTTTTCCATAGCACACCTCAGTGTATGTCATTTATCCTCTGAGAGATTCTAAATAATTACTGATATAGCGTGATACCATTTTCCAAGTGAAGATTACTTTATTCTTAGCTCAGACTACGGAACAACAAATCCTTCCAGTGCTGGTGTCAGAGCCTGATGACAATAAGCTTATGTATGACTGTTTAAAATCTATCCAACTATTAACATTTCATCTTTTCTGCATTTTTCATAGATTGCTTAAGGAGGCCATGCTGGGTGCTTATTGAGATGCTGTCTGACATATTCCACTGGAATAATTCTCTCATTGTGCTGTTTTTGAGAATGACACTGACCATCATCATCAACTTAATTTTGCAGGTCATAGCCAATAGTGCAAGGATCTGATTGATTTGTAGTCAGGATGTGCAGATATAGATATGCCACAGGCAATATGAGGCAACAGTCTTAAATTACGTGGTCATGAATTCAGAAATGGATTCATGTTTCTCTAAATGCTGCACAGAGAAGAAGGAGCCATATAATTATTAGAACAGGCTAGCATGTCACAGTCAACAGTTAAACTTTCCTGGAAGTCCTCACACCTAGTCAGAGGAGATTGCCTGAAGCCCCCAAAGAACAATGCAGAAGCAAGATGCTTACTGTGGGGCTGACAGCAGCACCCAGCAGGGAACAGTCAATGCTGACCTGAAGGGATCTGCATGTGGCTGAAAATAGTACCAAAGGCGAAAATAAAGTTGCACTAAAACTGCAATAAGGGACAGCTTTGTGAAGAACAGGTGATACTTTGGTCATGGAGAGAAACTTCCAGTGAGGGAGGATGCATGAATCTTCAGAGAGAAGGAAAACCCATGAAGTGAGCAAAAAAGAAGAGAGTAGCAGAAGGCACCAAAGGCTGCAGCATGGTGTACTCCTGAGGTGGCAGAATGAGGCGGAGTCCTGTCTACAGTAATGAGCACAGTCCAGACTCCTCGGCTCCCCTGGCTCAGGGAGAAGAGACTGGACTCAGTCTTCCAGCAGTGTTTAAGCCCACTTAAGGTGTAATTAATTTTCAGAAAGGTAACTATGTGTATCTATTGACTGTAGGGGAAGCATAGTAGATGAGGTTCCTAACTGAGACCCAGTCATTAAACATTCAAAGTTCGGTGAGAGGAACCCAGGCTGGGAGTGTAGGGGTTAATGGTCCTATATCTTTATCTCAGCAGGCAGCCAGTACTGGTGTTAATAGCAGGGAGCTCTCTGAGAGCCATTAGAGGAATTTGGGGGAGCTCCACTGCTTTGTGGTCCCTTTCATCAGTCTCTTTAGTATGACAAATAGCTTGAGGCTGCCTAGCAGTCAGTTATTTTTAAAGGTGTGTGAAAGTGGATAGAAACATCTGTTTAAAGCCACCATTTTGAACTGTCTTTTCAATGATGTGAAAAACACATCAACCTCATTTAAGCTGAGTATGCAGAGCTTCATTTTCACCAAGACTTTTTTCCCCCATCATGATTTTTCATATGGATGGCTCATTTGTCCATGTAAACTAGATCTCCAACTGAGAAAAGAACATGGAACAAACCCCAAAATCTTTCAATGCACGTAAGTCTGGACTGCACATTTTGTAGCCACCCTTCACTCTAAGTTACAAACTAAAACTATCACTTACCTCATTTACCATATTTTTGAAAACATGAGAAGAAGCTTGTGGCTAGAATTTTTACATTCTCCCTGGTTCCCTCTGAAAATAGTTGAGGAGAGGACGGATTTTTCATCAAAACCTCCTGATCATCATAAATAAGTCAACACTAGAGAGAAGGTTTATACCAAGGGAAAAAAACTGCACAGAAAGATAGTGGCAGAGACTCCAGTATGCCATGTGCACAACTTCAGATCAGTGAGCAAAGTCCCAGTTTGCGCTGGAAGAATGTTTCGAAGGAAAAGCTTTTGGAATATGCAATCACAAAGCAGATAAAGAAATTACTGCTTTATTTACATGGTTGTGGAGATGATAAAACAGTGTTAGCAATATGCAATTTTTGAGTTCCGGGATTTGGCACTTTGCTTCTCTGCTGTCTTTTTTCAAATCTCAACACATTGTTTTCAGAAATTTAATCTGTTATGCTTTAGGTTGTACATACTGTCAACGGTGTAGTCACATAGATATAGATATATATGTTGCAGCTGCTTATTTTCAGCTGTTTGCTGGGTCTTCTTTATGTTATTTTAGCTTCTGAAGCTTTTGATGTTCTTTGAAATATGGCAGTTTAGAAATAGTTACAATAGACAACTGGCAGTGTTTTTCTTCCTACTACTTCATATTGAAAATGCACTGTTTGTTGTTTAGTTCCAACTTTGAGTTCTTTAAAATGGAACAGTCAGAGAATACATGAAAGTTTCTGGCAGTTCTTCCTATGTGTAGTCAGTAAAAGAAAAAAAGTCTGCATATTTAACATAATTTAACAACTCTACAGCCTGAGCAATTATCTTAATAGCAGGGAACCAGGGCCTACTGGTAAGTTTTATTCTCCCTTTGTCAGACTTGTTTCTTTGATATTAGTATCTAAATGCACACCACAGGGCGAAACTGGGCTTTATTAAAGGAGGGTCAGCATTCTGTTAATCTAATTTAAAAGCATTAAGGGGAGTAGAAGAGCATTAATTGATTTGTTGGGAGGGTTCTGACTCCAGCCAACCTGTTCTTGCTGTTTACATTCTCTCATCATATAGATGATATTGAAAAAAATGTACTTGAGCAGTGGTAAAAAGTACATAATGTTTTGTATTCAATTTAAAAAATATTCTATAGCATATGTTGATACATAAAAAGTGAAATAATTTAAAATATCATAAGTTTCAGTAATCAGTAAAGACTCAATTTTAACAATGGTAAACAACTCTAGAAAAACTAGTCTTTAGCACAAAGAAATTAAATAATTTCAGTAGAATGGAGCAGGCTGCTTGCAGAAAGGAGAGTTACTTTCTATATAAAAGTACTGTGACTGTTACAATTGAAACAAGTGAGAAAAATATTCTTGTAGTTGCCTGGATATTTTTGGATAATGATTAAAATTATTGCAAACTTCAAATTGTTGACAACATCTACATTTTCTGGTGAAGTTTTTGCAGTTCCAATTCTAAAGTGTGTTTGGAGGACATGATCTTTTGTTTCATAATTTGTTTTTCCTCATGACTCCTATCTCCTCTCACCTTTTTCTTCTACATGCACCTTGAAAAGCTGAAAGAACAAAGAGAACTTTAGTAACAGCCTGGAGAGAAAAAAAAATATGGAATTAGTTCTCTGTGCATAAAAAGCACGGACACTCATTTTTTATGGATTCATACCAAAGATTGATGAAGTTGGCATTTAAGAAGGTGCAGTCTCTGATTGAAAATGTGATTGAAGTTTTCCCACAGTGGGAGTTTTTACTGGTTTCCCTTCTGTGTAGGTTCTCTCCACGTGAGCCTTTTCATCAGTGGGGACAATAATAAATGTCTAACAATGTCTATTTTGACAAGACTTGTAGGAGTTATTCTCTCCAACAAATCTACTCCTCTGTCATATTTGGATGACTGTGGTCAATGAATGAAAACTTGCTGGAACTTGCTGGATAGAACACAAGTGTGCATATTCATGTGTGATAATAATGTTCTGTTGGGAGAGAAGTGAAATACCCAAATATTTCCAAAATATAAATTAAAAAAAATACACTTTAAAAACTCATGAAGAAAAATTTTTCCTTGTAATTTTTATTGTATTTTCAGTTTCTTTGAGCAAAGATCATAAGAAATTATTTTCAAAGACTTCTAATCAAGAATTTTCAAATGCATAAGGTGCTTTATGAAGCACAAGCAGTAAAAAAAGATGCAAGATGATTTCACACATATATGGGATTGGTTCTATATACTAGAGGAATTGATTAAGCTCTTGATTAAAATTATATCAATTGTCTGAAATTAATAGAATGAGTGAATTCACATTTATTACACAATGCAGTTTGTATAAGGGCAGCAATTTGAGCCACCAGAGAATATGACTTCCATTAGATATTGAGGACTTATTCAGACAGAATCCTAGTGGTTTTTGACAGAAATCCTTAAGGAGAGAAATAATACTGAAAGAACTAGAACCCTTCAAGGGAAGGCTCCAGGTCTATTAAGATGAGGGTCAGTTGTCTGTACTAAAATTAATGGAAGAGTTATGCTCCTATACATGTTTTTAAGCCCCCTCATTTATGTGTTCCAGTGGCTCACCAAATCTCTTTGTGGTACCTAAACTTCCATGTAAGTAAGGCTGTAGTGGAGGAGACCACGACCCACAAGGACTGAGAAAGTGGATTCACCTGTGTCACTTGAGGGCTGTGACATACTGACAAGAATTTTCCTGGTGCTTGAAGCTGACTTTGTGGAGTTTTCTATTAAATATATCCCCAGCCAAAGCAATGAAGGATACACAAAATGAGGCATTTGTGAGATATAATCACAGTCACAGTAATTCATTCTGTCCTGGCTATAGTAAAAGCACCCATCTTTTATAAAGCTTTCCAGCAGTCAGAGAGCTTAAGAGCTCAAATCTCATGCACTGACTGTAGGCAGTGCCCTTCTCAAGGAGTCTGAGGAACTGCTGCTGCTCTTCAGGTGACTCGAGGAGGAGTGTGGAGAGAAGGTTAGCAAATGTTTGTCTGGAAACCACAAACAGTATGAGGAAGGTCAGATCCCAGAGTTTGACTGTCCCAGCAGTATCTAGGCTGCTACTTTTTGCTCTTCGCACTGTACACTGTGCCATGTACACTGGCACAATGGTGCGTCCTTTCTGAGAGCAAAGTAAGAGTATCTACTGAGAACACTGGGACTCTCTGGAGTTAGTGCACCCCTTGTCTTGTCCCTGCTATGGGCCTCAGCTCCTTGAAGTCATCTCCCACTGCATGACAAAAAGAATGCCCAACCAGAAATCTGCACCTTCATGAAAGACATTCAGCTGTCTCTCTTACCCTGGGGTAGGAAGAGGCTGCTTCACTTCTTTCTCAGCCCTGCCTTGCAGAGTCACTTGGCCTGGAATTCTGATTGGTTCAATTGGTCTCAATAATAGCTATAATTAAATATTGAAAATCCATGCTGGAAAGAAGACATTTTGGGAATAAATGTGATGATCTACTCTGGTAGATATCTCTTGAGAAAGTGAAGTTATTCACCTGCAATTCATACTCTACAGAGATCAAATTTAATTTAATTAATAGCTTCTCAATTCTTCTCACGTAAAATAGTTCTGGGAATATCTACCTTTTTATCATCTTGTTTCTGAGTGATTTGGGAAAAAAATGAAATATAACATAATGAATGCTAAAACACAGGATCTGCAAACACCTGTTTCAAGTATTTCAGCTTTTCAACTTCAACCAGGTCAGTTTTTATTTAAATTCTGTATTTTTTTTATGTCTGTCTTAATATACAGCAACGTTTGCTTTTCATGTTTATATAATGAGAATGTCACTGCCAAATAAACTGGTTAAAAAAATCATACTTTTTGATTTTTGCAACCTTGAAATTGTTTTCATTTCTGTTTTCTTAAATTGTTTGCATATTTAAAAGAGGGCAAAACTCACAAGCTGACAGCCTGCTTTCCTGCAGGAACAAACAGAGGACAGAGATTGTCATGCTAAAGTCATTTCAAAGTATCTGAAGGTTCAGGCTCAGACACATAACTTGGAATGGGAATACGCCAGTTAAGCACTGCATTTGGAGTTCTTCCATCTTTTGTACTTTTATTACATTATTCTAAACGAAATCTGGGAAAACCAGAAGAGATCACTTAAAAAAGCAAAATCCTTCTCCCTCCATCTCTAAAAGTAGTGTATTTTGAAGATCCCTCCACAATTTTTTCCTCTAGAAGCCATACTTCTTCAATAATTCAGGAAAAGCAAGAACCAGCAGATCTTACAGCATATTTGATGTGCCAGCAAACAGGCTGGAGATTGTTTCATTTCAATTACACCCTTTGTTGCAAACAAAAGACTGACAAACACACTGAGAGAGGGACAGGCATATGGCACTTTTACTTTTCACTTTGCTTTTTATTTGATGATAGTTTTCTTATCACAGCCTCTCACCGATTCCCCTGCCTGGTGCCCGCTTCCTCCTTTGCCATACTTTATCTACCATTGTTCCCCTTGTATCGTCTTACTTGGGATCAAGTGATTCTCTCCAGCACAAAAATAAGAAGACGTATTCTTTTTCAGCCTCTTCTGATCTCCCAGGCTAATTGGCTCAGGTGTAAACCAAGCCAGCAGGGCTGTGACTTTGATGTGACACTTTAGAGCAGCGCACCTGGTAACATCCCTGTTTGTGTGTCAAATACCAGCCGGCCTTGCCTGCTGCTCAAACCCAGCTAATAAAAACGCTAGTAATCACGTTGTATTACAAGGCTCAAATTCATGCTGTTACTTTATTGCAAGGTTGTCATTAATTTTGCAGGGTGAACCTGGAATCCGATCCGACCTGTTTTTAATGAGTGTGGGTCTGTGTGGAACTGTGTAAGTGAGTGACAGAAAGGTGACTGCCAGCTGTTTCTTCTTTACATATGGTGTTACCCCTTTGCTTTGATCAATAATGCTGTTTCACTTTAAAAAGAAACTCATTTTGTAAGGATGCAGAAGAGGGGCCTTCCTACCTCCCTTGTCCCAGTGGTTTACTTGTAAAGTGTACACAATTAGGGAAAGGTCAGTCAACAGTAAGTAATATTTTACTGTTTCACTAGAGATTGTTTCCCTCTTTTGGACCCATCATTGAACAGTTGTCTGCAATGGTATTTGGTATTTGGTAGAACTACAAACCTGAGTAAAGCCTAGGAAATTTTTTTTTAAATGAGCAAAAGAATGAAACATCTGAAATTAATCTATCAAAATTCTTCCGAATCACAAAGACTCTTTTTAACTGCAGTCCAGTACCAATGAAGTTATTCTTGCATATAATATTTATAAAACTATGCATATGTATGTGCATATTCATCTTTGCATTTAAAATAGAAAGTATTTGCTTTTTTTATTGTGGGGAAAATATTAAATCTTCCCAAATTGTGCAACTATAACCATAGATTTCTGCAACATTTAACAAAGATGTTATCAAAAATTGATCAGCCAGCAACCACTAGAATTTGTAGTGGTAAGCTAGGAATGCAGGATAACAATAAGATCTTACTTTTAGATATAAAAAAAATTTATCAAATGATTTTTGATCATTGCTGTTAATCCTTTTGGTCATAATGGAAAAATATTTTTGAATGCTAAAATAGAGATACATTGTGTAGAAGCTAAAATGTATAAGAACTTGGAACAATGTAGCTCATAATTAATTAACAAAGCAGATTGTCTTTTTGAAATTGAATTAAAATTATAAATAATTTCTGGAGATATTGGGGAAAAAATCTAAAATTTCTAAACTGAAAATTAAAAGGAAAAAAACATTGAAGGTACAGAAAATATGCATTAAATGTTTATTTAATTTTCCTTTTTTTTCATTCATAGAACATAGGTTTTGAACTTTCAGTTTTACAGCATGGCCAGGAGTCCTTAGAAGAATGCTGGAAATCAACAGCTCAGACTGAGCTCCTCAGAATCACAAAGTGAGCCACTTAGTGCTCTATCTGCACTGCAGGCATTGTTGTCTTAATAACTAATACAAACCTGTCAGATCTTCCCAAAACAGAGGTGCTTTGTACTGCCATAAAGAAGTCCCTGTAAGTTTAAATTCATTAAATTTCTAGACAATTACTGTAAATTCACAATGCCTAGGACATCTGGTTTTTTAAATATGAAAATAATAGAGGTTCACATAAAGAGGTTTTTTTGCTAAAATTTCTCAAAATTTTGCAAACAATAATTAGGCTTAGTTGTATCTAATGTTTTCTTGAATTGTCTATATAGAAGGACTGAAAAGCACACTAAGGGTACATATGGCAAAACAAACTGAAAAAAACTCTCAGACATTACTTGTAAAACCAGAGAGATTAAGCAAAACAATTTTGCACAACTTTTGCATCTTCAATATACTCAATGATGATGTCAGAAGTGCAAAAGTAAAGCAATCCATCTAATTAAAAATAATTCAAAATGTGTATAAATATATAACTAGTAAAAAGAAGAAACTTGAAACACACGCAACAAGAAGACAAAAACAGTTAAGCACAGCTTTGAAATGCATGCTTAGAGGCCTTTGTTGCCTGCCCATTTTAGGTGACTTGATCTGCAAGGTTACATCCTTTTCTGACCACTTTGTTATTAGAAATAGAATGAGGAGTTGGAGGTAGCTCAAAGGAATGAAAAGAAAAATATTAATTGATAGATAGAAGTGATTATTTTCATGTCCTTAGGGCAATAGGAGTATTTAGGATTTTGCACTAGTTTCCTGTATTGAACCAAGAGCAAAACATTAACTATTACCCGAGATAGTTAACTAAATTTGCCTAAAAAGAGAATTAGTTTTCTTTGCTGTTTGACTTCCACCCTAGTGAAAGCTTCTTCATCCACACTTTTAAACCTGTACAGAAAAATCCAGTGATGAAGAAACAATGGAAGGACACAATTTCCATCCCACTTTCCTCTTGAGAGGTCTGGGACTTCTTGTGCTTCTTATCTTTCTAGAGGAAATTTCCAAGAAGAGTGTGACAAACTTTTAACATGGTTGTAAATATACATGCATTTATTGAAGTAAATTTGAAAAATAGGTTGGGGAGAAAATTCATTTTAATAATAGCTATTCTGCCTCCTCCAACAAATGTCCAGCCCTACCCATTCTTTAAAAGCATGCTTTACTATATTATTTGCATCAGTCTGTCCTTTATTTGCTTGATTGTTTTAATGAAAAACTTGTCTCACTGCTTTCTTTGGAGTAACCATCAGAAACAAAAGGAGCCAGCCCTGTCTAGTTTTTCTGGTTAACTGAAATCTGCAAGACGAAACTCCATTCCCTAGTACAAAAATTCCCTAATAACTCAGAAATGTATGTTTGTATAAGATTTTCTGTTCTCTGTTGCATTTCTTGCTTGTTTTGTTTTCTTTCTTTTTCTAAATGTAAGAAACTTTATTTTGGTCTACCTCCCACCATTGGCCTGGTAACGCATCATCTTATTTTCTTCCCTGTTTGATTTTCATCACTTCCCCTTATCTATTTTCATCGCTTTCTTTTATCTATTTTACAAAATATATGCACAACCCTTTTACCCTAAAGACTAACCAAGCAATGATCTATCCAGTCTCCACAAAGATTGTTTGGTTTTGATTTCTTGGCTCTGAGTGCCAGCCAGAACAGTCCACTGTGAGATCAGTGACATCTGCAGATGTTGAAGTAACCACAGAAAATTTTTGCTGTTGTTCTGTAATAAAAAAGTCTTTCTGCAGATTTAATTTCTAATTTCTGTTGCCCTCCTTTAGATGACTGGCTCAAGTGCAATCCTGGAGGGGAAGGAAGGAAGGAGGGAGGAAGATGCTGCTTCTTTCCTTTGAGTGCAAATGAATATGTTGGGGCAGAAAGGTTTGGAGACCTCAGGGTGTGGTGGAAAAAACCATGAATCTGGGAGTATGTAGCTCCAGCAGAGAGATTGGGACACCACAGGAAAGAGCAAGGATCAAACAAGCAGGCTTCTAAAAGCATGAAAATAATGTAGCAGGGGCTGGAGGGAATGAAGGCAGAGGTTGCTGCAGCTCACCTCTGAATTGCTTGCCTATGAGAAAGGCACAAAGAACAGGCAGACAGCTTGTTGTAGAAACCATTTTCATTTCCATTCTGTCTTCCCTGCTTGCTTTGAGCTCACTCAAAGGATGCTTCTTGCAATTATTATGAAGATTATTATTAAGAGTGTCACTAATAGAAGCATCAGAAGTCTTTTTGTCTCTTTTTAGAGCTTCTTTTCAGAGATCATGTAGGTAGATCCACTTTAAGATTTCAGTCCATATGAAGTCTTGCCACAGGAACACATCAGACTAGGCCAGATGGCAGACAAAAGAGTATCCTTCCTTGGCTCAATATTGAGATCTGTTTCTTTTAAAAACGTTACATTTTTATCTGCTTTGTCTTGTGCATCTCTTGAATATTCAGATGGATTGTGGTTAGTTTTCTGTTCTACATCACAAAATCTATGAAGGATCTTAAGAAATAATGAAAAAAAATGAGGGATGTGACCTTACATGAGGACAAGCAGAGTACTTACTGTTAGCTTTCCTGCTAAACAGCTTCTGACTTCAGTCTAACCACAGTGTGTTCCACATGCATCAGTATGTCTTTGAAGAAAAAACGTTGTTATAGCCAATTTACTACCTACTCCATTCCCATTTATATGGCCTGATGACCAATATGACTGTGCTTGACATTTTTTAAAGCACAGTGTGAGTTTTTTGTAACAGAAACATTCTTTCTCTTAGTTATGAGAAAGAATGTTTATTCTTAGTTATTCTTATTCTTATTCTTAGTTATTCTTTCTCTTCTCATCTTCTGAAGTCTTTGAACCCTGTGATGATTGTAACAAATCTACACGTTTAACCAATCCATCATGTATTACTTTCTTATTATTTTCATTTTCAGTGCATGATTCTGCCTCTGAAAAGATGAATCTCATTATATTTTTATAACTTATTTATAATTAGTGCATTGAATAAAGATCATGATGTTTCCTTACAGAATAAAATGTGATTAGAATCTGGGTTTCTTTTTTAGTTTTTTTTTGATATTATTGTCATTCTAGTATAGCCTGCCTTGCATACTAACTCCCAAGTTTTGGTATTTGATGCTAAACTACTCTGTAACTTTACCTTACCTCCAGAACTTGAAGCAGTCTTTAATTTTATATTCCTTGCATTTACTCTTTTCCATAATATGTAGAAATTCACACCACCCCTTTAAAAAAAAAAAATATTTTAACAGCTGCTTAAACCAAATAGTGAGCTGGATAAAGCTGTGGTGCAGTACTGATTATGTCAGAGAATCCAGGAAATTTCCCAAACACATAATTTACTTTCCTTTTGGTATCTTCCTTTTCTTCGGGCTTATTATTTCTTATTTTAATTTTATATTTTGCTACTGTGTCTCAGTGACTCATCTTGTTCTTTGGATTAGTTTTCTGTGTGTTTTATTATTCTGAGGATATTTCTTCTGTTTTGCTCCTTCTTTACATTTAAGTCAGTTTGTATTTCCTGCTTCAAGAAAGTCCTTAATGTCATCTATTTCCTTCTCTACCCTAAAGCTACCTACAACAGATCATGGAACATTTGTTCCCATCTTCTCTCCAAAGTAGTTTCTTTTTTTTTTGGTTCTATTTGTAGAAATGATTCAAAGGTTTATAGTCATATTAAAACTTTCAGATCTGAGAGTATTTTTCTTTGTTTTTCATGATTGTTTCTTCGATTTTCTAAGAATTCTCTGGTTGTTTCCTTCCATTCACATCTTTAATTTAAACCACAAACCTTCTGCTACTTGTTTGGCTTTGGTTAGATTTTTTATTGTGCTAACTCCTCCAAGTAGACTTAATTTTATGAAATTGTATCTCTTTAGACATTTAGCTAAGCTTCTCTTTTTTTCTGTAGTATATATTATTTCCCACTCTGCTAGCTGGCTGTAGATGGCTCTGTATCCCTTATAAGATTTAAGTCCAGTGACTGCTTTCAGAATTAATCAGGTTATATTCTTTTTAGTGAAGCTAAAATTTTTCAATAAAAGATACTTTTGTTAAAAAACAGTTTTACTTCTTGTAAGTCAGCCAAAGACATTTCTTGATATCCTTTCCCAGGCAGTCATTGTCTTTTGTCAATGTTTCATCATTACTGAAATTTTCATTCTGTGTCTGTTTTCATTTCCAGTATATTTTTTCCTTCTGCTTTTTTTGAAGATTAAATAGTACTGTTCCTGTATTGTAGATTATTGCCTTGAAATTCACAATGTCCTTTTTTTTTTTTCCTTCTAGTTCATAACACATAATACATCTGAAGAAACAGTATGAAGTTCTTTAACCTTTAATTCTGCTACATCTTTACTTTCATACATGATAGGGCTGATCATATAGCTAGAGGTGAATGCTATCTTCAGAGTATAGTAATGCACCATAATTTTTGGTATTTTCTGATGCCATTCGCATGCATACATTTTGTTGAGTAACTTTGATGCTGCTGAACTTTAAGCTGTGATCCTCTTTAGCCACTCAAACTGAAACGAATCTTTTCTTGACCTGATACAATTAATTAGGAATGCATTAACATTACAGTAGGTTTCTGCATTGTATTTTATTCATTAAGGTTGATTTTAATTTTCTAGTTCATTTTTCCTGATCACTTTACCTGATTAACTTGTTCCAAATATTTGAGTTCAGAGATCATTGTGAAGATAAACCTGAAATAACTTTGTGGTATCTTGCTTCTCTCCTTCTCCAGACCATTAGAATACAAATGAACAGTGCTGATCTTTGAGCAGGACACTGAGGCATCTTGATTTCACTCTTTTCTCTACTGTGAAACTTGTAATTTATTGCCCTTCCTCCCATCGGTGGTGCCACTTGTGCAACATTGTCTTTAGCAAGAGAGACTTTTCCCAAAGACTTTGTGAAGGTTCTTACATATGCTTTAAGCAGTTCTTTTTCCACTGCTTTGTCAATACTTTCAAGCAATCTTAATGCATTTTTTGTACCCTCACTTGTACCTCTCCTCATACACAAGTGTTCTGTATTAAGTCCTGCCTTACTTTGCTCAGCTACCTCCTAACCTTGGTTTCATGTAATTACCTTCACAAATAGACCGTTTCAACTCTCTTTATGTAGGATTCCTCTTTTGTTTTGACCTGGCCTTCCCTGACCTGATTTCTGTGAGGTCAAGAACTGTTCTGAAATCCCATTAATCCCAGCCAAGATTGCACCACATCTGGCTATCAGTATTGGGCTAGCTGCTGTCTGCAAATACTGCATGATTGGCTGTTTCTGTAAAGTGACACAAAAGATCTTGTATATTAAGAATTTTGGAAAAACTAAAGAACAGATGGGCTAAGACTCAAACATTTGAAAAGGTTCACGAATGTCAAACTTTTCCCCCTCTTATTTATATTCCTCTCCCCATAAAAAATTGAAAAAGAGTAATTTTTGAAAACATGTCTTGAAGTAAAATATAGTAATCAAGATGCTTGACAACTTAGAAAATCCATTATGAATTCCCTGGAATTAAAATGTTTAAGGATAAATGTAAAGAGAATTAATAAAAATTTTTCAGGAATGTAAATATGCAGTTTGGAAATTCAGACTACTGTAACTATGTCTTTTTAGTGAGGTCATAAAGCTGTTGAAGACATGGGAGATTATTTTCCTTTCCTTTTCTATTTTTTTTCAAGTGCCCCACATTGGAGGTAAGGAAGGAAAGTTGTTCAGAAAAATTCTTATTATTTCAGGTGGAAGTCAAACCATCTTGCCTTGTAATATCAGGAACAGAAGTTTTATCCTGAATATATTTCTAAGAACTGAGAGAAAAAAGGCGTTATGCTTCAGAGTCTTTCACCAATCATAAAATGCATTATATCTGCTGACAATATCAAGGCATTATTTAACACAATATTTTTTTCTGAGACCTTAGCATTACATCAGCTCATTTGGATCAGCTCAGTTGTTCATTAGCATCACTAGCTCCCATCCAGTATTGTCTGGGGGAAGCACTGAAGAAGAAAGTAAAAGAGGACAAAGTGTGCAGTAACTTGCTCATTTCTATTTCCAGCTTTCAGAGGAAAGCTGAGCTACTGCTCAAGCTTTGATAGTGCTCGAGGAACCTCCTTTCCCATGAAGCTAACTGCATTTTAGCTCACACAGACTTTTGAAATGTAAAACATCCTGTGGCAGTAAGCTTCAGGTTTGTAGGGGAGAGGTGAGTTCATTTTCTAATTTTGTATATATCCTTGGAAGAGGCACTTGGAAGAAAGAGATGAGATATTGTTTCTGATGGAAAGACTTTTACTCTCACTGAGAAAGACAAAAATAAACTTATCTTCGAAAGTTAAAAAGGCATTTCATATTTTAGAAACCTGAGAGGAGAATGTTGATACCAGGTAGACCAAGAAGTTGAGGGGAGTTGGACAAAAAACTACATCTTAATTCCTTTGTTTTTTCTTCCCTTTTGTTACTTCACTGAAAAGCTGTGATAAAAATTAATTCTTTTTACACTTTTACCATTTGTTGCACTGCGGTTGGGACAAATTTTTTTTCCTAGATTCACGTTACTGCATCTGGGGTGAAAACAATCAACTTTTTTCTGCCTTGGCTTGTTTATCCTTATAAAAGTGTCATGCTCACAGAACAGTTCTCTGACCAGCCTGTTTATAATTTCTTTCTCATCTGGCCTGACTCTAGTTTTAGTATGGGATCAGTGGGTGTGATATGTTTGGAGAAGATTTTGTGTGTTCCTTTCTTGAAACACTTTGCATAATCAGTAGAAGTTATGGTTTGCAAAAACACCTACCTATTTTTTTTTTTGCTGAAACAGGTATTTTTCACAAGGACTTGTTTCTTAATCCAGTGGGGGAACCAATTTGTTTTTTTTCCTATCTGCTCTCTGACCTTTGACTTGCCTGTCATACATAATCCATCCTGATGAGGAATGTCTCACTGAATTACTTTTTTACTCAGTGAAATGCAAAATAATTTTTACTCTACATATAAAAAATAACCATGGTCCATGCATTGTTTTAAAAAACAGGTCTTTAGATAAATGGCATACGATATCATATCAGATATCATATCATACATATCATATCATATCATATCATATCATATCATATCATATCATGTATGATGGCAACAAGAAAATGCTAACTTAATGAGATTTTCTGGGGTTTTTTGGGAGAAAACAACAGTGAAGTTCTTTCCTCACTCCCCAGAGAAGAAGGAGGTGGTGAAAAGGTCCAACAGGGCACATTTACCATAGCAAGTGCCCATGGCTTGCACATACTGGCAAGTAGGCCAGGCCAAACCAGTGTGGTGAGAGACTGAAGGGGCCTGGACTCTGAGTGACAAAAGAGAGATGGAGCTAACAACTAGTACAGATAACTGACCGGTAAGCACTGACCATTATGCTTCACAGAACGGGAAAGTTGGTCAGATGGACCAGGAAACATGAACCCAAAAGCGTGGCACAGAAACCAAGCCACCAGCTTAGGAACTTTTTCCTCATCTCTTCAAAGGGACATAGGAAAATTCCAGGGTCACATGTTCCAGTGTCATTGCTTCTGATATTCCAGCAAGAGCTCCAGCCCATTTTAGTTCATTTCCAGAGTTCATGTAAAAGGTGCCTTTGCTAACCTGCTACCAATAAGTACAGTCAGCTTACCCTTGGCTCCCCATAAGATAGCAAACCATGAATTGATGAGGAGTCAAAAATAAGACTGGCAGAGACAGAGGCAATCCTGCATAATTCTCTGCCATCTTTTGGTTCAGCTATGTGATCTTTTTCATGACACACTGGAAACTCTCTAATACCATATAGGAGGTAGGAAAACATAATTTGATGGTTTGCTATTACAAAGAGGTGTGTGAAATTATAATTCACAAGAATACTCTGGATAATGTTAATCTGTCTTTGTCCCATCACCTCAGCTGTAGATCAAATAACCTACAGCTGGCATGAAAAACTATTGGCATAAAATACCTCTGACTGAAGCAAAAAAAGTAATGAGTAGTACCATTGTGTAATTTGTGGTTCCCTGAGACAGAATAGAGATAAGGGGAGTTGAGTCCAGTACACTTTGAAAGACCAAGAGTATATTGCTAGTAGGAAAAATAATTGCCTCGTCAAGTGGATATATTCCCAGACTTGAAAAAAGAAACAGAAAAAAATACAGTCTATGATAAAAACAAGGAAGTTGTGAACTCTACAGTCTTGTGAAATGCTGACCATCTAGAAGCTGGGTTCACCAGAACTTCTGAAACAGAGCTACCTCTCAGTTCCCAAGACTGAACACCAAGCTGCCAATATCTTGTTACCTGAGTTGTGTCTGTCTTCAATAAGTTTTTAGAAGACAGTTTTTCTTGTCATCTGATTAGTTAACTGCTATCTAGACTTAACACTCTGTCAACAGACAGATTTGTTGTCTCTGAGTTGTAGCAGAAGTCAAGCAAACTGAGATGGATAAGGCTTCTACAACCTTCCAATCCAAATGAGTAAATGCACATTGTCTTTGCCAGGCAGTGGCATAATGTTATTTCCAAACCTCCCCGCTTTGCTCTCTCAGAAGAGACTAAAAGACAGAGCAATAAACCCCATATATGTCTCCATCTTTCAAGAGAGACATTGCAGCTACTTAAGTCACATCAGGTTGCACACTAGCAGTTAGAATGATGGCCAGTATCAGTCAGAAAGATGTCTGAGCCTTAAGCCAAGACTAAATGATGATTTCCAGCTCAAGACTCTCTGGTTGATATGCTGAAATACTTTGTCTTGCAGTGTTGCAGAGAATTTCTGGTATTATACTCTTTTCCTCCCATAAAACTTTTAATATAATCTTTCTTTTCAGCAGAAAACATGTTTAAAATTTGAAAAGAGAGTGTGCTGAAGGAAAGCATTCATCAGCCCGAGAAGAAAAACCAGTTTGACTTTTCCCCCCACTATTTCCTTAGTTGTTTATTTTATCAGGCCTCTGACACCCTCTGTCAGTGGGTGGTACTCGCTGCCCTCTTGACTGTATGAGCAAGCACGGTAGCACCTAAGCCCAGCCCAGCCCAGTGCTGTGTACCTTGAGCCACTGCCAAGTGACAGCACCAGAACTTGTGTGGCCATATCATCAGGGCAGGGAAGTGAATCTAGTCTAACAGCCTAGCAGAGTACCTGCTCTCTTTCTGGTTTCTAAACCTACAAATCTGGTGATGCTGCTTATAATTTCTTCCTTTATCTCTGTTGACAAAGAAACCTTGGTCATGCTCTTATGTTTCTCAATTTTCTCATGTTTACTCTGACAGCTCTTCTAGTCTCTGGTTTACTAAAATAATTTTGTAATTTTATTTATGCTTTTAAATAGTTGCCTTTATGATTAAGTACTCACCATCCTATATTTCTTGCTAGAAATATCATGTTGATGTTTGTTTGCTTGTCTTCTACTCTTGGTGCATAATTATATGTATGTTTCATGAAAACTTCTGCAGGTTTTAGAAATACCTTGTTCACTAAACCTGGTAATCTGGTGGGTTGATTTTTCCTGTCTTTACTATAGGGGCTGTCATAATCAACTGGGATTGTAGTAATAGCATCTGCATCACAGAAATTATTTGGACAGGTGCAATGTGCCAATTAAAACATAAACAAACACAAAATGCTTAGATTCACTCCAGCAGTTTAATTTTTTCCTCAATCCTAAAGTCAATTTGCAATTAATTTAATACTAAAGCAGAAATGACAGATGATCTAATTGTTTATATGGTACAAGTTTAGAAAGACATTAGACTACCATTCTGGAGAACTGTTGCACATAATTGCTCAGGTGTTCAGAACACATTTCATTCCCCCTGCTGTGCAAGGACTTCTGTTCCTGGATTTTCTTTCTGTGGTTCACCCAGAAGTGGGATTAAAAAGAGAAACCTAATGATAATGAATTGAATTGCTCACATCTAAAGGGGGCTGATTGGCAAGATGCCGGAAAAAAAGAGATCCCCAACGATGGTTAAAAAAACAAAAGTAATTGGATTACAAAAAGAAAATAAGATAAACATTCATTAAAATTACAGTAACAGACTGTGATTAATGAGTGTATACAAGTGCAAGCAGCACATATTCTTTAGGCCCTGCAAGGCCTACATCCAGTGGTATAATTAATAATTTTTAATTGTTTGGTAAGTAATTGTTATGTTCTTCCCTGTTCAAAAGATGTGAACTTGTTTTCCCTAACCTGATTTTATCTGTGACTACTGTGGAGTCATCAAAGATATTGTAATTGGTAATAAAGTTCAACCTGCCCTCTTTTTGACTATGAAATCTGAGTTTACGTTCTGCTGAGGAAAATCGTCAAAGAACTTGAAAGGATGCACCGTGGAAGAAAGTTCCATGTATCCATTCTTCCTTATATGGTAAAAAAATTTCTATATTTGAAGGTCAGAATGTTTAAAGGCGATTAAAACAGATATCTTTTTACATTAGTAGGAAATTTTAGCTCTTATGGTTACTTATGCATGTTCAGCAAAATCTGGTTTTGAGTTCAAATACTCTGATGGACTGGAGATAAAATCAGCCAGAAGTGTGTATTTGAGTTTTGCTTAAGGACTAAGAGGACTTGGTGTAGCTTTTTGGAAGTCCTCAAAATGCTTTGATAGCAACGGTAGCTGTAGATTCAGGCGTAAGCCACAAAACTGCATGTGAGAAGCTGACAACTTTTCCAGTCCTTTGGTTCCAAGTTCCTTAACAACATTTTTCAAGAGCTCCCAACTGAGAGCAAGAGAGCAGGTGGTGCCTATCTATCTACACACTCAGAAACAGTGACCATTTTAAGGGTCTTAAGTTCAACATCTCTGTCCCTGAATGACTGCTTAGCAGGCTGCCTACAGGATGCCATAGTGCTGTTTCAGTGCAGGAAAACCCTGCAGGCTTTTGGAAGTATCTCTGAATAAACAGGATGTACAGGAAGGGAAGAAGAGTGACTTTGAGGAAACTAACAGAAATGGTGCTCGCAAATTTGGAGTCCTGCAGGAGAAGCTCTGGAGAGGAGTATATCCATCCCATGGAGTCCTTGGGAGACTGCTGCGCTCCCCATGGTCCATGGTGATCTCAGTCACTGCACTAAAAGATGGTCAAGTTTTCCAGGTGCTGGCAGCCCATGGCTGTGTTCCAACGGTTGAATTTGGTATACACATTAAAGCATTGGAAATTTTGCAGAAATATCCTATCCCCCTCTGACCAAAATCAATGAGGAGCATCAGTGTCAAATTGTTATCTGTCAACAGCATCAAAATTATTGTTCCTTAAGGTTGTCTTTCAGAGTATTTTCATCCCTAACGCCAGTGGATGTGGCACTGATATTTTTACCCAGCAGGTGTGGCTGATCTCAGAATCTACCACAACTCTTCATTATGAAACAGTTCATCTGATTTCCAGACCCAAGAAGGAAACCTCTGATGATTTTATTTTTTCAGTATTTGCCTTAAGAGATGGCTGTATTTGGCACCAACGGCACCCACCCAGACTTGCATTTGTTTAGTGCTCTCAGATGAAGCTATAAATTTCAGTGCTTGCGGTAGCACAAATTTACTATTAAGATAGGCAAATTATGTATTGTCCTGCTTAAAAAAAAAAAAAAGGTGAAACTATGGAAACTCCTCTAAAACTTAGTCACTTAAAAATGGTGTCCTCTCACTTCTGAAGAGAATTTTTATCATAATTGAAAAATCTAGCTTTTGGACACAATTTTTAATGAAGAGATTGATGTCCATCTTCCTTCTCTCTTCTTTAACTCAAAAAGGCAAATATAAAGTAAAGGTATTTCAATACCTCTTATGCTCAGGAGAAATAAGAATAGCCTTGAGAAGCTGAGGGAAGAAATGTGCATCTTGAAGGGTTTGAAAGGAAAAGGCCTATCTCTAGGGGACAGGAACTGAAGAATCAGCTCAGGTTTTAGATTGAAAAAAGCATACAGCAAGGTGGGTGGTGTATTTTAGACCCATTTTTCTTAATGTCTTGAATTTTGAAAGGTGCATGTAGATTTCTTTTATGTGTTATTTACATCTTTATAGTTATGCTAGGAGGTGTAAAGCTTACATTCCTGTTCTATGCACTAGAGTACCAGGTGAGAACATACGATATTATAGGGTGTTAGAGACAGATTTTTTTGTTCTTATTTCCTTTACTATAGCTGAATCCCTCTCCAGAGATTCAGACCTACTATGTTTTTTGGGGCAGAGCGGTTCTTGCAACTTCTCCTTATTATCTGGATGAGGAGAGAGAGAAAGAGAGAAAGAAGAACATGGGGAAGGTGAGCATGGCTCAGTTTTCTCTTTACATCTGCAAAATTAGCGGTGTGCTAGAAAGTCTTTGATCAAGTGTTGTAAAGATCCACTACTTACAACCAGAAAGCTAGTCATGATGAAAAGTCACCACAGCTCTGTGGTGACAACAAATGTTGTTATTATTGAGAGTTTCCTCTTTTATGATCTCATTTTTGTCAGCTATAACCCAGGCATTATTCTGTATCAGACAGTATCTTCACTGTTTCTAGTCAGTATTTTCCTTTCCAACTACAATGCACTTTGCATGATTCCTGATGTAGCCATAGTAATCCCACAGGGATGCTAAGAACAAGCAGCTAACATTATCACTTAAATGGTTTCCCCAATAAGGTTAATTTTAATTAGTTAAATGGATCAAAGTATTTTTGAAAACTTTAAAAAATCTAGATAATATTTGTCCACTGTGGGTAAAGGTGTTATAATCTTAATCCGAGTGCTTTAGGAAAAATGTTTTAAAAAAATTAAAATATAATTTTAAGTAATTTCATCAAGCCACACTCACAAAATATTCCTCACAGAGGGATAGCATTGCTTATACTATAAAATTAAAAGATGGACCCATTAGAAGACTTTTGAGAAAATGCAGTATTTCTAATACAGCAGATTGAGGAAATATCCAGTTTGGCGATCTAAATCAGTTTCCATTATGGCTGTGCAAAGATTCTATGTGTTTAGTAACTCTGTCTCTCTGCCTTATGTGCCTTGTCAGTGTATGGGTTTTGGTTTGAAACCTTGCTGTGATAAGTTATAATTTAATAACTAAATGGAACAAGTAATTTTAGGATTTTTTTTTCATAGAATATTAGAATCATTGAAGTTGGAAAAGACCTCTGAGATCATCAAGTCCAACCATTAATTCAGCACTGACAAATCCACCGCTAAGCATGTCCTTAAGTGCCACACCTGTACATCTCTAAAATACCCAGGGATGGTAACTCAAACACTGCTTCTGCAGCTTTAAGATTTTCTTTTGGAAGGACATCCAATATTCCTGGACTTCTTTGTCCTTCAGGACAGTCTCCCAAGGGATTCTGTTAACCAGTCTCTCCAACAGGGCCAAAGCCTGCCCTCTGGAAGCCCAGGGTGTCTGTTCCTCTGACCCCCATTTGAGGCAATACTCTCAGGGAGCTCTTATAGTCCCACACAGGTCAATCAATCTCCCAGCTCAGGCTAATAGCAATGGGATATAATGTCACTCTGAACATATGCACTAAACCCAATGCATTGTGGAGATTAACTGAGCAGTATCAGATGTAGTGACCACAGGGATGATTTATGGAAGAATTTACCTAACTATTTTTCCAGATGCCCAGAGCTGAGTGTTTGGGAAAACGGCTGGTTGCCATGAAAACTATGATTCTGACTGATTGATGGGCTTTTGAGGCCCTTGAAACTGGGGACCTGATCTCCAAGATATATCCCTATCATATGAGATGCTCGGTGTAAATTAGCCGCAACCAGACCCTGTGCAAACTGAGCACAATGAAATTTCTGCACCTGTATGTGCTCCTTAGTGTTTCACTGAGGGAAATTATTCAGGAGACCCCTGAATCACCAACTAAAATGCATTTTACACTGGAAAAAGTCCCTGGCTTCCTCTGTGGGGTAAATCCCTGGCTAGTGGACCCTGTCTCATTAGGTCACACCATCAGAGCATCAAAGCAGTCACAGCATTCAGAGCAACAAAGAATGGGACCTACGTGGTCACACAGGGGTACAGCAGAGTGCTGGTATTAAATACCATGGTGTTTATTTACTAAGTGGGTTTTCAGGCATCAGAAGAAATAGGAAGCTAACCTTATGATGTTAAAACTGAGGGGAAAATAGTGGCCATGAAAGAGGGGTTTGAAAACCATCAGGGAATGTTCTTTGGCTTAAACAAAACTGTTGTAGTCACACCTTGGCCTTTTAGGTAACTAGGCTTTCCTGTATTTTGCTATTGATAGCAGGTTTAATATTGCTGAAAAAAATGAATTAGAAACCAATTAAAACTTGCTTTTCATTTTAAAGTTTGTTTATTTTTTTACAATAAAAGATCCATTTTGTTTAAAGTTCCTATCTTAAAATACTCAACTGTTGTAAATCAGAATAACTCCACTTAACCTCATCTGTCAATACTGATTTATATCCAGAAAGGCCTAAAGTTGTAGTTTTCCAGTGATTTTCAATTTATCTCCTTATGCATTTGTTTGAAAATTAAATAACTACATACTGTCAAGATAAATGAGCTTAAAATTCTGTTAATTGTGCATCTTATGTCTACTCTGTATGTAATTAAGTGCAATGAAGATGTGAGATACAAAGTAGAGAAAATTTAGGTTTTTTCTGAAACTTACTATAGCAATTGGATTTTTGATTGTGTCTGTATTTGCTTCATGCAGACACACCACCATGCTCTTCTTTCATACTGGTAACAGAGTAAAAATGCTTTTTAAAACAGGCATTTAAGGAAATTATTCTTTAACACTATTTTTCATGTGTAAAGCAGAAGTAAACATTGCTTCTGTTAATCTTTCAGGCTTCATCTCAAAAGGATGAGCCACTCCCTCTGCTGGGGATATTTCTACAAACTGCTCTGCAAATGAAAATGATGTGAAGTTTTGCAAGCAAAATGCTAGAAACCCAGAAATTCTTCTAAAGTTTTATAAAACCTTAGCTGTGTTATGGCATTAAACATTGCTCAAGTATATATGTCTTTTTTCTCAAAAAACATACCTTATTCAAATAAAAAAAAAGAAGAAACAAAGAAACAAATGAACAGAGATACAAAAGTATAAAGATGTCTTAGTCAACAGATTTTAGGAATTTTTTATTTCATGTATTTATAACTTAATTTGCATTTTGCCAAGGATAGCTTACTGCTAATCTGCCAGAGCTCCTTCTAGCTACAGGTTAGGTTTAGCCTGGACAAAAGCTGTAGGACATGAGCAGCAGGTTTTTTGTCTTCATCTATTAACGCTCAAAATAACTCCTGGAGGGTAACAATTCTCAGGAAGAAAGTTAAGTTCATTCCCAGTTTCTGTTCAGTTACTGGCCTTCAGGATGAAGCTGCAGTGGATTCCAAAGAATGTCTCTGATGGGATGCCAAAAACTGTATCAGCACATATTCATACATGTATTGGTTTCTTAGTTAAGCTGAAAAAAGTGTGAAAACTTTTGTATTTTGAGCATATTTTAAAAGATACATGAGCAAAGCATACAAGGTCAGGGTATCCGTCTTCTGTATATCTTCATTCTTGCCTGCTTGCTGTGGGAATAATGCATTTGCCTGTATCAAACAGGTCTGAAGGAAGCATAAATGTTTCACAGAAAAGAATGCTCCTAACAGGCTCTGTGAAAATTGTTAGCTGGGTAGAGGGACACCCAAATTTAGGCTTCTGCCGAAGACAAGGGAGGAGATCTACATGGTAGCCAGGATTTCTCTCAGGCTGCATGCATGTGAAGATCAAAGTACATATGTATTACTTCCAATTAGCCACAGAATTGCTGCTGCCAAGGTAAAGTCTATAGAAAAAAAAAAAGGTGGAGAGATTTCTTCTGGAAAAATGAAATGGATATTGCATCTACCCCATTTTCCCCCATTTTCAGAATGTTACATTGATTTAGATCATTTTGTGTTTAAAAAAACTCCTAACTTGATACTCTTTGTATTTTGAAAAGCTCAGTAATTAGTGTCTCTGTGGTGTTGTCATTTTAGAGGCCAGTTGTTCAACTGGACATAATAAATCCATGAAACAAAGACTGAATTCTAACAGCCTTATGTTGAAAAGTACTAATTTGAGTGAGACTACCTGAATAGAACACAGTCTATGAACATGCCTGAATAGGTCAAAAATTGGGGTGGTAAATTGCACTGGGAATAGAAAACATGACTGGCACTTACCTAATTCTAAGTTTCTGAAGACTCATTTTCCTTCTAACATCCATTGGCAAACAGATTAAATTGTAATGACCACAGGTATCAGTGGAAAAGATGATGATCCATAATTATTCACTCAATATTACTTACCTATTACTGACTTGATTTTTTTCTCGTGTGATCTGGGCCTCTTTCTACAATTCTTTTGTAAAAAGCATGCAAAACAAAAGATGGAACATTTGGGGGATCAAGAAACACATAGGTCTTTTGAAAACTGAAGGACTTAGCACAGCTCAGAATTATGTGAGTGTTTTCTTGGGAAAAAAAACTTGGGAAAAGTCTCTTTATACTAGTTATGAAAAAGTATGCATATTGACACCCAACTTCCTAAAAGTAAGACAAAATATATTGCAAACCCAAAGAACATTGAATGAAGAAAGGTGAAATTTTGGGACCCTGTCACTGTAAAAATGTTTAACAGAAAACAGATTCTTGTAGATTCTTGTAGACAGTTCATGATGCAATAAGGCTCTGTTACTTTTCTCATGCCCTCACATGAAACTGGAGATTGACAGAGGCAAGAGCATTGAGGCAAGACAAAGTGTGAACCCAGCAAAGCATTTAGGTCCACATCTGAAGTCAGATAAACAATGAATCAAGCACTAAAAGCTGCACTTATGGTTTCATGGTATTTTACCTTGAGGGAAAAGAGAACGACTAGGATCTTTTCCATGGAAAACAGAACATGCCAGTAGCTATATGATGGGCTAAGTCAAGGGTTTAATAAATTCAGAAGGCATGGAAATGATAGGTGCTGAAGGTAGGGCAATGTGTTCTGCCTGCTGAACATACAGCTGCTACTTTAGCAAATGCAGCGGTCATTCTTGCTTCTCTCCCGTGGCTCCTCCAGGTGTTTCAATGCACACAACATCTGGAGGGTAGCGCACAGTTTTACTCAGGTCATCTATTGTTCTGTGGATTACAAATGAAGTCCTGTCAATTTAACTGTGTGCTTGCTGGAAGAGTAACATTAAATATTACCAAAAGAAATTTTAAAAAGTAGTGGTTGATGTTTCCTCTAGCTAAAATAAATTGTCAGATTGCATTTAAAAAATTCATATTATCCTTCCTCTCAGAATCTTTGCAACTCCTACACAACCACATCCACTGTTAATATCTTTCAGCTTGTGAGACTGTGCAGTGTTGTGGGGTGGCCATTCTGCATTAGAAGCTGAACCCTGTGCCAGCTCACAGCAGGTCACAACTTTGCTTCCATTATTTTACCCTTTGCCTGTCTTCTCACAGAGGCTTTATCAAATGTAGAGGCTGAAGTATGGCTGGCTGATACTACAGTTGTTCTAGACACACAAAATGGAGAACAGATTTGTCTAAATTATGTTGATTTTGTTCAGAGATTGTAGGAGCATCCTGGACTTATTTAAATGCATTGTGAATTTTTTCTGGAAGGATTAATATTCTAACAGAAATGTGATTTCCGTTTAAAAGATGTCTATATTTAAATATGTATGTGTCATATAATCTAGCTATCTTATTTGATTCTCACAGATCACATTTCACAAGTGTTCTCAAATAAATATTCCTTTTCTCACATTTATATCACAATCTGACGCTTGAAAAAGTTTGAGTCTGGTTCCTAGAAGTTTTCTAAATTATTTTCAGTCTGTAAAAAGCCATAAGGATACTACAGTCTAACTTACTAATAAGGCAAAGGAAGATATTTGGTTATCTTTTACCAGAGTTTCACTGGTACATAAAGCCTCAATTGTTCCCATCCTTTTAGGAAATAGAAAAGACTCATCATTTCTGCCAGCCCTCAGGTTGTGCAGCATAGAAAAGACAGAAAACATTCATTTGTTCTTTGCACCTATAAACCATTTTATCCCGAAGGATAAGTTTTCTAGAAACTAAATGAAAATCCTCTTGTCCTGTTCTGGCTCAGATTTGCAATCTTTCATGGGGTACGAGTGTATAGTCCTAACAATGCTACACACCCATCAGATTACTTTCATCATGAAATTACTGTAAAAGAGTGGGTTAAGTTTGGAATAGTCCTAAAGGTCATGCAATTAAAAGTTTAAATCTCACATGAATGTGGCTTTATGTACTTGACTGCACTTCTTTCAGACCTACATGGTCCGTAGATATTTAACATTCGTTATGGTTTATATTTAAATAACTGAGTATGTTCTGAGATCTGTCTTGAAGTGGCAGACCAGGTCAGACATAGAGCCAGAATGATTAACCTAAATGTTCCACTTTATAGTGTAGAGTTGCATCCACTTTTAAAGTACTGCTATTTCAGTGAACCAACATAGGTTGAACCCCAATGCTTCATTTTACAGACAATGAATTTTCATGTTATTGTTGTTAAACTGGTGACATATATTATCTACACAACATATTCCTTCTTTAAGTGTCAGTATTTAAAAAAAAATCTGTTACAAAAGCAGGTGCATGGGTTGCTTGTTTTTTTTTCCTTTTCATTTTGAAATGTAATAAAGTCAGTTTTTGGCCTCAAGCAATACTAGGATTTAAAATAGGAACTACTTTGAAGCACCATGAAGTTGCACCCAGCCTCTAGGTTATTAAATGTGTTTTCTCTCTCTGGTTTCCTAAATGCATCTCATTGTTTAATGGAATTTTAACTGTAAGATTTAGTTGTAGACATTTCAGCTGGACTTCCTTTAGAAGTACATGACAATGTTCCTTCTATTGCAAAACACAAGTGGATTGGGAGGTTTGGGAAGGGTAAACACCAAAATATTTTTTTTACTTACAGATCACAAAGATGAATAAACAAATTAACAGTATTTCAAGAGAAGCAATAATATGGCTGGTGGCTGGGTCATCTCAGAGATCTAATCAGGGTGACCTGAGCTTCATCCTTCAAGGACTTGCTTTCATGCACAGCTTAGTTTGTGCAACTTACAAACAAAAAAACTTGTTCTTTTAAAGCAGATTGATAAATAAACATTCTGTTCCAGCAAGCCTGCCTTCCCAGTTGATGCAAGATATTCTTGTAACTAGGATAGGTGAGTGAACTTTGGCATTTTAAAAACTGAACGTGTGGTCATGAAGGCAAAGTAAATCCTCTGAATCTTTAAAACATTATGACCCACAACTTGCAATGTTAATGTTCACTTTGCATGAGTTTAAATCATATTGCCCAGGAGATATATACCTAGAAGCCTCTGGACTCTGTAGTTACTTTAAAGAAATCATTTTGCAAAAGACAGTCATATACTATTGAGATATTACCTGCAAATTAACAAAAGCCAGGGTGTAAATTCCACATTTGTGTCATAGATGCAGGTATAACAATATTGCCTTGCTAAAAATAGTGAAAGAGGAATATTTCTATTTTACCCTGATATGAGGTAAAGACAGCCGAGCTAGATCAGTTGAAGGCATTCTGAGGGGACAAGAAGAAGGAAGAGGAAGATCCATTGCCATTCTTTGCTTTATATTCATTACACAGATGAAAGGTTTCAATTTCCAGAATTGTCAGTTTATCCTCTTTTCTTTTTTTTAACTTCTTTTGTGTTCAATTAAAAAAAAAAAAAGCTTTTGAAAGGTACATTAAATTATTTCAATATTTTATTTTTAAGAAACGTTTCAGCTTTTTTTTTGTTCATGTAGGCTTATTCCAGAATGCTAATATCTTATCCCTGTTACACTCCAACCCCAAGCAAAGTCATGTTAGAGCAAGTAATGCTTTCTGAAAGAGAGTTTTATTTTTACATACAACTAAAATGAGTTATATTACACCTGCACAAATGATGTTTCCCTTGTTTTATGAAACTGGAACACAGCCAAGTTGTAAAGTGCTTCTGTAGGTCCAGAGGTTTTCTTTTCACACACCTTTTCCCAGCATCACCTGCTTCAATGATTTGGGTGTTCCCCTCAGCTAGGTCAAAATTTAAACATGTTAGCACTGAGATTGGCCACACCCAGAGATAGTAGATTTTTTCTTTTTTTTTTTTTTTTTTTGGCAAGGTTTGTGTTAGCTAAATCCATGAGAGTTATTTTTTGAACTTTGAGCAACTCTTTGTTATTGGATGTCAGGAGTAGCTGATGCTATTACACAGAGCATCATGCAATTACATTGCATGAGATAAAATTAGGTAGTAAAAAAGAATATTTTCACTAAGGAAATGGAAAGCTGAATGTTCCCAATAGTCCAGCTAGTTCATGATCTTGTCTTTAGCCCTGGATAGTAAAAGCATTGAAAATTATGCAGAGGGCTGTGATTTTATTATCATCTTCATCTGTGCTGAAGTCCACAGGCAGAGTGGGATGTGGGAATGCAGTTTACATTGACCACACTCTATCTCCTAAAACAATGAACTTCACCTTCTGCTGGCCTCAACCCAACACCTTTTGCAGCAACTTGCACACACACACGCACAACCTTCTGTCCTAAACCGAGCTCCACAGTTGAGGGAATGTCTATCTGGGGTGTAAAACAATTCAATCCTAGTAAATTTTCTGTCTATTTTTCTGCTTTAAACAGCTTTTGTTTGGTTAATTGGTGCTGTAGGCAGATAACCAGTTTTCTCCTGTGGAGGGATTAGTGGAATTCCATTGTTGAGATGTTCTAATTGTTAATTTGCATGCTTGAGAAAGATTATAATTTTGATTGTGAAACCTACCAGGGCTGATTTTTTCCCCTGAACAAAGTAGAGGAAATAGTTTTTTTGCACTTAATTAATATCTACCCAGTGTCATGCATTGGACAACATCAAACACATTTATGAAACATATTTAAAGAACAAATATCCATAATTCCCCTTTTTGAGACCAGTTCATGGCCAACTCCATCTCCAGAGGAAGTTAGATAAACCCTAAGGCTGACAAGTCCTGTAAAAGCTGTTAAGCTCACAAGGGGCTGCAGAACCCCAGCAAATACCACTCCTGACACTGTTCTCAGTTCATACACTATAAGAGTTTCCCATCTTTATCTTTGCACTTCTTTTTCCCAGTAAAAAAAAATAAGATTGAGTTATTACCTTGAGATGGATAGTTGGAGGTAAAGTCCTACAGAAGATGAGGAACTTTGAAGTTTTCACATTAACGAACAGGTTGTGATAAACCTGTGGGGAAAGATGGGAACTTCATTCTTCATATATATCTAGCAGCTCATCAGAAAGTTCGTATCTGATCAGGTCTGGGAATTTTATCCTATTTAGCTAACTTGGGCTAAAACTTCTTCTGTCATTAGGCACTGTTTCTGGAAAATGCAAAAGAAATTTCAATTTCTTCTTTAGGGAAACACTGACACCTTTATATTGCTGTTGCTTTGCAATATTGTTGTGGCACCAATATTGGTACCAGTCATTGCTAAACTTAATCCTGTCTTTATTTTACTGTTCATGCTCTGTTAATATATGAATAATGACAGGAGAAGACCTAGTATTTTGAATGTCTGATGCAAAAAGTCCTTGTCTTGTGTGGTTTTTTCGAGACTTTTTCAGCTGTTATGAATTATTGCAAAGTCACTGCAAAATGACTTAACATGAAAAAATTTCTTACTAGAGTAGTGGAACTCGTTACATGAGATAATGGAAATTTAAGATTATCTCATTAATCTTATGGATGATAAGTTACCTTATGGATAGCTAAAACTTTTTGATTGTTACAGTTAAGTTCTGCAGATGGGTGGGCAGTACCAGGACAAGGAAGATCAAAATGGTGGAGAGAAAATGAATCAAATGCATGAATCAACAGCTACTTTGATCAGAAGTCAGAAAATTAGAAATGCATGAGTGGTGGGAAAAGGCAGTAATTGCCTTCCTTTGAGCCCCAAAATGAGAAATTTAACAAAAAAAAAAAAAAAAGGCATCTAGGAGGCTTGTGGTGTTGGTTTATTTTCTCTTGCTCTGTTCTTCAGAGGTCTAAAATAAAGAAACAGTTTTTTCAGAGTTTTCTTACTGATCAAAGGGAGGATGTGAAGAATCAAAATATGCATTGGTTTGAGTGACAAGATCCTAAAATTCCCATATTAAGTAATGTTTGGTTAATTATGTACTGGTAAGCACTACACAACTATTTTGGGGTTTTTAGCTGACTGAGAGCAAGGGGAAAAATGAGACAATTAAACAAAACCAAATTAATTAAAAACTTTATGCAAATATTGACAGACAAATACTTTGTTTACTGTTTTCTGTACATTTCATAGCACAAGAGAAATGTCTCTGAGCATTATACATTTGACTGAAGATTGCATTTGGGTCTTACATGGGCAGAGACATCTTCTTTTAGACCACTTTGCTCAAAGCCTCATCTAACCTGACCTTGAATACTCCCAGGGATGGGGCACCCACAACTTTTCTGGACAACCTGTTCTAGTGCCTCACCACCCTCACATTATAGAATTTCTTCTTAATATCTAATCCAAGACTGACCTCTTTCAGTTTAAAGCCATTCTGTCTTGATCTATGCACAGGACCTTGTAATAAGTTCCTCTGCATCTTTCTTGTAGCCCCTTTAGGTACTGGAGGGTGCTTTAAATTTTCTCTGGAGCATTCTCATCTCCAAGCTGAACAACCCCAGGCTTCTCAGTCTGTCTTCACAGGTGAGGTGCACCAGTCCTCTGATCATCTCCATGGCCACCTCTGTGCATCCAACAGGTCAAAGCACTCCTTGTGCTGTGGATCCCAGAGCCTTACACAGGTCTTCAGGTGGGAATCTGTCACACTTCTACACTTTGTGCAGCCCATTGTTTTGTATTGATACTGAGATGATTCACAGGGCACCTTTTATGAGATCACTTCCATAAAATAGGATTTTTTCCTAAAGATAGGACAAATATAGACCTCAATATACACTCTTCTCTCATTAGCTGGAGGGGCTATAATAAAAGACCACTTAGATAAAGCAGATCTGAAATGATAGTGGATAGCACATGGTAAATGAAAACCTCAAATCTCCTTCCACCCTGAATAACTTAGCCACTGGGATGTGGCTGAATTGGTATGGCTTTGGTTAAATGGAAAAGCCCCAGCAGTCATGAAGCTGAAGAATGTTGAGGAATTAGTCATTGCAACCCATGGTGCTGAAGGTAAGTCCACATCTGGACTCTTGAAAGCAATTGCTGTTTCCTCTTTAATGATATTATTTGGAGACCTTGGGAAAATACCTCCAGTCTAGGCAAGCTCTTTAATTTTGAAATAACCAAAAATGTCATTCAAGCATTAGTATTATTAGATTGTTTGTCCATAACAGACCCAGAATAACCTTAAACTGTTTGTTGATAAGTTTTATTCTTAGTTTTAACTACTTAGAGGGATAGTAATTGACTGATCCTCGGTGCCTATGGAACCATCACTGTGAGACTGTAAATAAGTTTGAGATATAGGCAGAGGAGATATCCCCGGACTAGGATAGATCCAGGTGGCTGCCTTATTTTTCAAGTTCAATAACTGTCAGATATCTGAGATTGTAATGGTTAGTATCCATCATAACCTTTTGAGAAGAAAATCTAAAATGTCAGATTGGGATGAAATAAATTTTTGATCAAGCTTCTCCATGAAATTTTACTAAATTCCAAATTGATTTAAAATATTTAAAATTTGGGCTCTCTGTTTCAGGTCTAGATTTTGTAGTTCTGTCAATGTAATCCCAACAGCCTCCAGGTCTGGGAGCAAGAGTTAGGCAATAAACTGATTTTTTTTAACAGTGCTTTTGGAATATTAACATTTTCATCATAGAATACTCTCTTGCAGTTTACAGGTCTGAAGGATTTGATATAGGAAAGGCTGGAGAAAATATCATACTTCTGGATGGTGATGTCATTTTTGGAAGCCTGAGAATCATCTGTACCATGACTCTGATCTCAGTCCCAGAAGAACAAATACCAAAGACCAATGTTTGAAATTTTCAAAATACTTTCGCTAAGAAAATGGAAAACTGTAGGTTTTGAGTGTTATATATGGGAGAAAGCTGTCATTCTGAAATTCACTTTGGTTGCTCACTCACCATGATTTTAATTGACTTTCTGTAGATCAGAAATAGCACTGGGCTGCAGACATCAAATTAGAGTGGTCCCAGACTGCACTACATGCAGTTTGCTGGGTCAAACCAAAAAACTTCATTAGTAGTATAACATGTCAAAATTAGTCACTTAAGAGTGTAAACAGCCCCAGAAACAGGAATAAGCAGGCCTCCAGCCATCTGCTTTGTGTGTTATTCCTGCTTTTTCACTGTAGGCACTGATTTTTGTTCACTCAGCCAGATGATCGTCGCCTCAGATTCAGCTGAGTGTCCCGAAGTAGCGGAGAGCTGGAGATGTCAACAGATTGCGATGCCTTCCGGTAGGGGCACAATGCTCTGGGCTCAGCAGGGAGGACCAACATCAACAGCTGGTACATCCCAGGACCTCTTTTCCATCTTCTCCTCTCATTTTTTTCCTACAGATGTGAGAAGCAAACGATCTTGTCATTATTAGCAAAGGCACCCTGGAGTAACCCTACACTCCTTTTTAACTCAAGCCAGCGACAAACCTTCCTCCCCCATCCTCCCTCCCTCTCGCTTCTTCTCACCTCGCTTCTCTATTATGCTGACATTCTTAATTTTTACATAATTTTCATGAGAGTTTTTAATTTCTATCTAGTATAGTTTTGTTTGCTGCCTGTTCTGCAGCAGCTGGTTTTTATGTACCTGATTACTCAATTTATGAAACCAGATTTATTTAGTCAAATTCAATTGAGATATATTTGTAAAACCCTATGAAATAACAGAGATCTTGAGTATAAGTAATTACCTTCTTTAATTTTTTTTTTGGCACCAAAAATATGGAAAGTGTACACTAGCCATGAAGCCAGAAAACAAATCCTTAAATGCATGATCAAAAGAAAACATTAGCAAGCCTCTGAACAGCAGTAGCAGCGTCAATTTCTAGCTCATATAAACGAGTCAGTAGGGATTAGGCAATTGCTCTGCAAAGAATAAACCAATGATTTATTCAAAATTAGTGTTTAGCTGATAGCCATTTAATTAAACTGTTTGCTTTAGCGTTTGTGATTTTTAATGGATTTTCAGGAGAGGTTAAAGGGAGGAGTTGAAGGATAAGATTTAATACAGATATAGAAAGCTTTAATTTCTTTGCTAAATGCATAGTACATTGAAGTGTCATCGTTCCCATCAATAGAGTAAAGAACTAAATACATGAATATAGCAATAGCCTGTGGAAAAATTTTCCTAACTTTACATGAAAATTAAGTATTTGTTTCACAGAATATTCTGAGTTGAAACAGACCCACAAAAATCATTGAGGCCAACGCTCACATGAATAGCCTGTGCAGGGGCCAAACACACGACCTTGGTATTATTAGCACTGTGCTCTGGGCTAATCTCAGGTGGTTGACAGTGTCTCTATCATATAGCCAAGCTTCAGAAAGGTTAAGGACCAAAGTGAAAGGAAATGTCTTATATCAGACATGCAAAACCCACTTTTGGAGTTAATGAGCTTCTCCAGTGATCTGTGTGGAGAAATAACCAGGGCTTTGAGGAATGCCCTAGTGAAATCAATTGCTGGTGAAAAATACAGGGAAATATTACATGATATACATTTTCACATCAGATGAAAAATGTTTCAGTCTATCTACTACTCCACTAATTAATGGGAGTGGAGAAGAGATATATCCTAAGTTTAAGCAGGGGATGGCTGGTTTTTTTTGAATTTGATTGCTGAAATTTTGCTACCCTTCTATCTTTTGGCAAGTACTGAAGAAAGAACATTAGGTTTACCAGTGCCCTGATATGACACTAGATCTATTTTATTCTGGATGGATTTCTAAACTTAAACGGTGTGCCAGTTCCTTGTACAAAACCTAGGTGTATTAAAAAGAGGAAAGGCATGCCTTAAGAACTGTAACACAGGAAATCTTCATTCTTTGCTGTAAACCCCAGCTATGATAATGATGTAGTCTCTCTGTCATTAGCAGAGAACCTGATTATGTGGCAAGCTCTGGGTGACATCTGTTTGCCCTTGCCCTTTCACAATTGCATGGAAGGAAAAGACACAGTGAAGTCCTTCTGCCCCCTGAGAGTCCTGATCCTGGGGTCAGGTTGAGAGGACACCTAAACTAAATCAATTGGGTTAATCATAAATGTCACAAATATTTTAATTAAACCACAATGATATGACGAGCGTTTTGTATAAAATATTTTGTCCTCCTCTCACGGCCTCAATACTCCTGCTAAAGCTCGGCTCACTGTGCACACAGGAATGAAAGATTCATGAGCTGGAAAGACAACAAGAGGAGAGAAACATGACTCTGTAACAGTGGTGGGCAATACACTTGGTAAGGCAGCAGGGCATCTGAGAGACTGGTGTCAGTCTATACCTATCTTCACACGAGGGCCTCATATTGCCCCTTGCCTCTTGCCAGCTGAGCTTCCACTTAGAAGCTACCTGTGGACTTGTCCAAACTCATCCTTGTAATGGATGTACTACAGCAAGAATGTTCTAAACCAGGAAGTTACACAATACTTCTATTTCTCCCTGCTATACATTTAATTGCCTATCATAATATTTTATTTAATAGTATCATTACATATGGTTGTATCACAATATGTTCTTGCTATCATGAAAAATTCAGATGTCATTGTTCATTCCTATACTCTTATTTAGTGATTAGGCATCTCAAGATATACATAAGAGAAGAGCCTTTAATTCCTAACATTTCTGTTCCTAATTTTACAATGAACTTGCCTGGCTAGGATTAGCACAAAGAAAAATTTAACACCTCTCGGTATTTAAGTAGTCTTGGGGAAAAATGTCAGTTGGCAGACCTGGTCTGAAAATGTTTGTATATCACAGCAGCAAATATTTAAATCACAGTTGTATTGCTCTTAGAATAAAATAGACTGGAAACTTCCTGCATTATAGTGCATTGTTACTCAGGAAAAAACAAATCACCCTAACTATTGATTTAAAAAAAAGGTTTTGTATTTAGAGGCATTTTAGACACTGTGATGGAAAGATCAAGTTATCCCTGCACAAAAATGTCAACGAGTTTTGTCAAGTATTACCACAACAGGTCCTGCACACTTGCTGTTCAGATAGGATCTATCAAAGTTGTGTCTATCTCTCACTTTGCTCCAGGGAACACAGTAAGGAGCGAAGTGTGCTTTGACTAAGATAACAAGAAAACGATAATAGAAAACATACAGAAGTTTAACTGTGAATTTAGTATGGTCATATTTGAAAAAAACTAGTAAGTAAAATTTGTAGAGGGTGAGTAAACCAAAATTCCTGAGGTGTTCTCATGAAAACACAGAAGTCTATGAGTCTTCAATAATATGGCATGGTGTTCATTCATATAAGCACAAATTAAAGAGACTCTCGTACTACTGTTATTCATTTGTATTGATTTCTTTTTTTCCTACTCGGAAATTTATACTAAGAAAACAAGGTAGTTTTTTAAAGTGGTCATTGGGTGGTATAGAAAGTACTATGATAGATCTTTCAGTTCAGACATATTAGAAACACAAGAAAGCATACCTCTTTGTAAAAAACAGATGCTTTGCAGAAGAAAATCTTCCTTTTATTTATACAGAATGTAACAGATGTATCATAAGTGCAAGTTATAACATATTGTTAATGCAAAATATTACCATATTTTATCCATTTAAATGAATATTCTTTACATTTTGTCTACTTTTTTCTTCTTTTACCCAATGTCATGTGTCTTCTTCTTTGTATTTCCTACCTAGACAGCAAGAATGGTACAGACCTCCTGACAACAAATATGCAGCAGCACCAGGTATAAGATTTGTGCAGCCTTCACTGAAAAAGAATAATGCAGAAAATATAGAAGACTGGATCAGAATGAATTGCTGAAATCAAGTAGAAGCATGTTTTTGTCCAAAATGAACATTTCATATGACAGCTCTATTATAAAAAAGCAAAAAGTAGGAGTTTCATGTAGTATGATGCAAATCACAGTTCTGTTTAAGGAAGACTTTAGAGTAGTAAATTATGATCTTGTTTAAACTGTGATTTAATGATCTGTAGTATTTCTGAGGCTTAGATTAAAGCTTTCTTCCTGCTTGAAAATGTTAAATTTTGTTTATTTTTTCTTTCAATAGCTCTTAATTTTAATGTGGCACTGTGACAGTGCATGTAGCTAGGAATTAAGCTTAACCATTTGAAGAGAGGAGCCAGATCCTTCAAATTTGTGTGGATTATCTAAAAAAGACCATGGAAATGTGCAGCAACCAAAGCATTTAGTGAAAAGTGAAGAAGCCCATAGCAACTGATCCATGTTATCCAGGAAGTACATAGCCAGTGATTTTGGCTTTCACTGGAAATATTGAATTTATTTGAATAGAACACTATTCTTCTGAGGGAAGCCTGGTAGCAGAAGCCCAAGGAGTCTCTTGCTATATCATCTACTTCTGTTAGAAATTATTAACTACTGTGACTTTATCCAAACAAGAAGTGTCATAAAATGTCAGTGCTAGGTAAAGAGAGTTGTGTGGACAAGCTGCCCCACTCCTTTTCCCTTACCTTGGTTAGAGTGAGAAGCCAGGACCTGGATTGCCTGCAGGCACCTCCTGACCCATCACATCACTCCACTTCCAGCATCTCTCTGCACTGCAACTTCTCGAGTTGCCATTCTCTTTTCCCCTCAGGGAATAGCCCTTGCTTTCACTCAGGGTCAAAAGTGCCTCCTGGGACCTTTGTCAATATTAATGTCATGTATTAATATGGCAATTGCACTCAAAGGTCAGTGGAGAAATCAGAAACCCAGTCAAGTTTACTGCAGTGCTGTATTTATAAGCTAGAATTTCTTCATGGACATCCATTCATCCCACAGCCTCTGCAAAATGAAAAGTCTCTTGCAGACAGAACTTTAAAAAAAAAAAATAGAAAAAAATATTTTTTTTTCATTTAAGGAATGGAAACAAGAAGGCTGTTACTGAAAATTTTATTTTGTTGCTTTGTATGTTTTGTAGAACATAGCCTTTAATGCAATTTAAAAGCCTCAGTACTGTGCAAATGATGACTTTCTTTTCTTCATTTTACATTGATAAAATTGATCACAGTGAAACCAATTATAATGATATCTCAGGTAAGTGATCCAAGGGAAGTTTAAATCCCTTGCAAAAATACAATATATTAAACATTTTTGTTTTTTTCAAGTCAAAATATGTAATTCTTCCTTGTTCTGGGGACATGGTTTCCTTTTGATGAAGAGTTGACCGTATCTTGCTCTTCCATCAAGTTCTCTGCTTTCTCTTAGTAAGAAAACACCTTATAGCTTTAGGAAGGCAGTCTTCAGTAACAGAGAGAATGGGAATGATAAGGGTTAATTAGGTTGAGTCCTCTCATATCTCTTTCAGAATGGCACAAACAAATGTCAGAAAGAGATACACAGAAGAGTGTTCAGCCTGGCAGGCAGACTTTGCTTGGCTTCCCTATTCAGCTTTGCATTTTATTTTAGTTTCAATAGGAAAGGATGGTTCTCATATTTTGATCTTCGCTGATATGTAAAGATTTATAGTGCTACCTTCAGGCTAATGCAGGGACCATTTTGACAGGCCTGGAAAAGCACATGGAAGTGCTACTTTCTGCCCATCTGGCTTTTTCACCTCAAACAGTCTTCAACAGTTTTTCAAGTTTTTTCTAGTTTTTCAACATTATATTTGCAGGAATTTCTTCAAAAAGGAAGAAAAATTAAAAAAAGGACACAAGTACCAGTAAATCAGTGCGAAAACAGATTTTTTTCTTACATTAGGACAGATTTTTCAAGGGAAGAGGTGCTCAGAGTAAATAACATATTGCTTGTAGAATTTAGATGATATTAAGAAGCATTTGTGCCTGAGAAGCAATACTATTTACAGTGGTACTTATGAAATACTGAACAGCTTCTCTGCTCTTTTGCTTTTTAATCAGAATGTTATCCTGTCATTCTTTTCCTTTTCTCATTGTGAATCTTCACCACACCCTTGTACTTTTCCTGTCCTGCCTCTTCTTTTCATGTTTTAAAGCACCTTTCACAATTTGCAAAAAGAAGCCTTTGTTTACACTTTTGAAAGACATTAGACTTATAGAAATTTCATTATCTACTGTTTAGCATTCAAGACGCTAGGCTTTTAAATTTGTATGAGCAGCATATGGGTGGACCTTTTCTGCAAGACTTGCTTTTTTGGTTTTTTTTAAATTCATTCTGTACACAACCAGTACTTAGAATTACTGCTTTGATCCTGAACACTCTATGAACTCACTAAAAAATTAAATAACCACTTCTGTAAAACAATTGTAAATACGTCTTGTTGTAAAAAAAAAAAACAAAAAACCCCCACTTCATGCTTCATTTTTATGAGGAAGGAATATCACTGTGAAAATATCCAATCTTGTAATCAATAAACATAACCTTCCAGTGTATTATTACAGACCTTCATTTGTCTTCAGGTTTTACTTGCAAATATTATTGGCTACACAGCATGAAGGTCATTTTACGGAAAGTACACGTATCAGATACGACAAGGGTAACACTCTACCAGAGTATCTGTGTTTCCAGAAAAATGCTATAATAAGCTACTACAGAGTAAAAATAAATAATAATTCTGAACTGCATTAGCTTTTACAAATGTCAGTTTAATGAAGATAGTGACCGAAAAGAAAGTGTTATTCCTAGTTTTGCTCTATGTAGTATTAATATTGTCAAACCTGATATTTGGCATTTCAAATAAAAAATTAAAGTTTATCTGTGCTTTCAGCTACTTAGCATGAACACAAACATCCCAGGCAGAGGGGCTAGTCCTCAGATTTATCCATTGATCTCATTTTCATCCAAAATCAAGGATGATGTTTTCTAGAGAGAGGAGTTTAGTATTGTTTTCATGTTAGTTCCATGGTACTTTGTTTTCAACATGTCAGCATTTAGAAACTAAACTGTTTTGCTGGAAATCTGGGCACAGTATCTCAACTGAATGCAGCCAGCTTAGTATCAGAGAATGAAGAACTCTATTCAGGCCAGATGCTTGTAACATCTCTAAAGGTTCTTTGATTAACTGAGGTGAAACCATTCTCTATAACAGGGTCAGCACACACAAGCTTTCAGTCTTTTCTTCATTTACATCAATTAGAATTATGGAGGGCCTGGGGCTACTCCTGACTTCTAAAAACATGAACTACTCCTAGGTGATGTTTAAATAGCACCAGAAAGACCACATCATATTTCATTAACAAATAAAACTTTTATTCCTTTCATCAAGGACAGCAAGATTTATATTAGGTGCAATGCTAGAGCAAGTCATAATATATATCACTCAAGGTGGTCAAACTCTGAAGAACTAAAGCTTGATGTATATCACAACAGTCAATCCAAAGATAGTGAATTTCATTTTTGCACAGACTGCATTCAAGAAAGATTAAACATCATGATTTTGTGAATTCCAGTTTTCTTTTTATGACTGCTTACTTCAGTGGTGTGCAAACCACTGCTTTTCATTATGGCTCAACAAAAGAATGCCTTTGTAAGACTAAAAAAGAAAAAAGAAATTGAGTTCAGGTCCTCTACCTTGAAATCTAGATGAAAGGAATAAGTCTACCAGGCATGGAGGTGACATAGTATATCGCATGTCAGAATTAGAGAGGTATTCCAGGAGTGAACCACAAGAAACATGGTATTGATAATACTGTAACTTTCTATGGTCCAGTGTGTAACTGCAGACATCTCTCTCGTGGATGTTGTGTTCAGGGTGAAATCAATGCCACATTTTCTTTTTTTCAATATAAGTTATTGCAAGTCACTATCAACTTGTTCAGCAAAGTAAAATTTGATTCACCAAGAGTTTTATTAGCATGTATAAGCTAATTTCTTGCAGCAAGATTATTGTTGCAAATATAGTGAATATTTGTGCAAATTTTAAAAAAATATATTTTGAATGGTAGAGTAATATGGTTTGTTAAATAACATTGAGACCATGCAGGCAAGAACCTAAATATTTCCTCTTTTGCGTGGAAAGGCTTCTACTTCAAATATTTTTTTCCTATTTGCTTTTCATGTGCCTGTAACACCCTGTAGACTTTAAGGCTAGTAACCTTATTCAACTGGTAGATAGAGACTGTTAGTAGAAACAGAGCTGAGAAATACATATTTTCCATTATTTTACCTGAAGTAACAAGTAAAGGCAACTACTGATGCTATTTATACAGATGCCAGATAGACCTGAACAGTCTTACTCTGGTGTCAGGAAAAGAGTACAAGCACGGCCACCTGATGGCTCTGTCTGTAGTGGTCCAAGCAGGCCACCAAAACATAACGTAGGGATTGACTCAAACCATGCAGAGATACTTTGTCATCTGACGTCTTTGGTGATCCTGCAGATTTAGAAAAGGTGAGGGAGGTCTCACAGAAGTCATGTAATGTTTTATATTTGTCTTCCTGTTGTTTCTCCTTTTCAGCATTTGTTGAAACCTTACATAGTATTACTTGAAAAAGCAGTTTTTGCAACACCTCTGATTACCTGTCCTGAGCTTCAGAGCTCTGCTTGGATCTATAACAATCACATTTGAATATGCTTTTTGCACATTAATTCTAAACTAGAGGCGCTCAGCTTTTCGGTGTGCTAATTATCTAACACTAATATTCTAAAGCAAAGTCCAGTCCACAACTCATGGAGCAAGTTAATGTTCTAGACTTACTCTCAAATTTTGGACTGTATCACATATAGGAATTAGATGTCTCCACAAGGCTGTAGGAGCTAATTTCAGGCCTAGAGAAAAATGAAACAGAAAGAAAGAAGGAATTTGGTTTTGATATGGTAGAGACAACACAGTTGTATTTAGTATGGTAGAAAATCTTATTTAAAGAGATGAGAGAGAAAAGTTAGCTCACAAGTAACAAGAAGAATTGGAAAGGTGAAGGGTGAAGGGAGACAATCTCTTTGCTGTGGTTTTAATAGTGATTGCTCAAGAATATTGGTGATGGGTTCTTACCAGAGAAGTCAGAAACCATTAGAAGCCATCTCTTGTGTCTGTTGCTGTAGACTGTTTTCCAAATAGTTTTGCACAAGATTCTGTTTGTCTTGATACTGCTTACTGTTTTTATATTGCCTTGTTCAACTCTATGGGACAACCTGAGGACTTGGGGATCTTCTGGGGATCTTATCTACTGTTTCACGGATCTATGGGGAGAGAAACGTACTTGGACTCAGAAGAAGTGTTTAACAGGAACTTACTCAAATATTGCCCATCAGATTTCTTATGATAAGCACACTTGAGGCCATGCTGAGTGCACAGCTCAAGACTCCAGCAAACTGAGTCATGTCTGAACAGTGGTCAGCAACAGAAAAATGCACTGCTGGCCTGCCTGCGCTGTTCTAAGCATCCTGGGGATAACTCTGACTAAAACTTAGTTCTAGGAGCTGTAATTAGTAAGGTCTAAGAAATGAGAAGCTATAAACTACCTGGAAGCTCTGTGGCTGGTAAATCCCAGGTGTTATGCTGTTTCAAATTCCCCTTTAAGTTTGAGGTGAAATGCATGTGGAAAATACATGTTTTAGTTGGTGGTTAATGCTGCATGTCATTGAGATGGGTAGGCTGTTCATTCCACCGGTTGCCATAAAAATGTTGACCTAAGAATGTAAATAATTTTCCCATGGGATGAGTTGCTATATGAAAAACAGATTAAACAAATACAGAGAGCATAACAGTTGGGTACTGAGGCAATAATGATTATCACAGAGTGCAGTTTTCTCAGTTTCTCATTTACAAAAGTTCAAAAACCTTGATGGTAATTCCCAGAAATCACTATATTTTCCCTGATTTCCTGTTCCATCTCAACACTTTCTCACAGCTTTAATCAAACAATAATTGAATTAGCAAATAAATCCAAATACAATGTACCAGGATTGTACTAGAGAAAACAGTACTTGAGCACCTAATCCCTGGCTGGTAATGAACACCAGAGAACTTCTTGCAAGCTAGGCATAGATAACAAAGGCACAGAGTTCATTACACATATTAGATATTACAGTTGTGACTGTACAAAACCTGGAGAGATGGGAGGGTGATCTGAATTTTCTGTCGTATGATCCATATGAAAATATGGCAGGATCTTAACTCCATCAGATACTCTGGGCTCAGCTCCTTTTCATGGAGCTGGAAAGGATTTATTTTCACACAGAACTTTGCCCTCAATTGATATTATAATGATTCTTGTAATTTTGGTCTTTCTCTCTATCTGATCTGATACGTTAGATGTTGACAGTAAGTTTTAACATATGTTTCTTCTGTAGATTTTGACAGAGTGCTGTTATTTCCTGTATAATAACAGTTTCAATTTCCTGTTTGCCATTTTAGTTTTTCATACAGTGATCACAGAATAAAATCTTTAGGGAAGACTGAATATAGTTTGATCTAAAAAGATGGCTGATTAATGAAATGATTAAACTCAATTTTTGTAGCTAACAGATAAAGTTGAAATGAGAGCATATTCCTCTTCCTTTTATAGAGCTGGTTTCATGAGTATGAAAAAAAAGGCACTGTGTTTAAGAAGATTCTGAGGTTTTAAAAAATCACAAACATGAACTTAATAGGAGACTGAAATTTAGTATCAATACAAAAAGTCAATAAATCTTTGCCCTTTTTTAGATGTCAGAAATGCTAGAAAGTTAATTTTCATTGACTGAATTATTCTGTGAAGTTTTAGAATATTGTTCCTATATTTTCCTTCTGGTATCTCTTTAGACTACAGAAAAAGAATAGCTAAGATTACCATCTGTTATGACCTGGAATAGATCCACTGCTTACTGTTGAAGCACTTTAGACATGTTAAACTATATCTAAACTAAGAAATAATGCTGTGCACTAGGACTAGGTCTCTCAGATGCAGGACTGGGGACTCGTAAAGACTAGGTCTAATGTGGTCCTGTGAACCGAACACACATCAGCAGCTAAAGCACAGTCAGATTCCTCTTTGAAGCCTTCCTTCTTGTTGAATTTCATATGAAAATAATTAATACTATTTGTTCTTTTGGGCACTCTTTAGTGTGAACCAAAGCACCATAAAATATGCGATTAGAAGGAATCAATTCAAAATACACATCTGATCCAAACTACAGAGGTAATGAAGATGAATCTTGTACAATTCTAGACAGTGTTGCTCTCATGATTCTGAAAAATAATTTTGTGTAACTTCAGAGGTTGCCTTAGGATGCCTGTTAAGTCAGCCTAAAGTTCCGTCTTTTCAATTCCCTACTAGTTTACATCCATAGCTAAGCAGTAAGTTTAACACTGTAGAGTTACTTGCTCATCTTCTGCCTTGCAACCACTTTGGGGAAACTCATGGTAACCTCAAGACAGACCCCTGAAGTCCTAGTGAAGCTGTTTTTTCCCATCTATGGGATGTGATGTGATGACTCCAGTGTCTTCCAAAATGCAGAGTCAGAAATGCAGCTGTAGAGATAGGGCAGTGAATGCTAATTATGTGCAATTAAGGAAAATAATAAATAATCACATGGAGTTAAACTTAATACATCTTCTGTAGAAATGAAAGGCAAAATTTCCATGTGGTGCATTTAGAAGCCTTCTGTTTCCAATACAAAATACTTAAGAAGATTGTGACTTAAAGTAGGTGTAATCCCTTGGGTTTAGTCAGGCCAGTCACATTCTTCAAGCTAATCATGTGCCTGAGAGTTTGGCTTGACTGTGCCAGATGTGTTGCCTTGACGAACTTAATAAATGAATCTGAATTAACTTGCGGTGTGTTTCACTGCAGAACACAATTATTTCTCTGAATGTATTATTTATTCCCACTGATTTGCTGGATGTTCTTTAACTAAGAGGACCGACCATGCAGTCATTCTTTATGAGTATTAGTAATTTGCTATTTTAAAATAATCTGAGTCTCTCAATACTGATTTTTTATTTCTTATGATTACAAGTGGGTATAAATACAGCCAACTAGATTTATATAAAAACTTACAAATTTATAGGAACACCTATTTATCTGTCCTTATTTTCATGGCTCTCCTGCTGTTACTACTAGGAGAAAAACTATGACAATCTGCTGCAGAACACCCATGATAGTGTGAGATCATCTGCTGCCCTTATGAAAAAATGCTTTTATATGTGCAGATACAATGTACAATCTGCTCTACATAAAGACCAAATTTCTTACTGGTGAAACTCCACTAAAACCAAGTGTGCTACATAAAAGAGGAATTTGATCCTCAAAACTTAACGAATAATGCCAGGGATCACAGATAAACCAGTGACTACATTCAACTCTCATCTATAATTTCTTTCCTTATTATTATATATTTTAAAATAAATAGGGCAAATAAGAGATAATATGCTTTTGATTTCCTTTGACTTAAATACCTACATCCTTGAACAGATTTGGGTTTTTTTGGTCTCCTGACTGCCCACCTGCTTTGCCTAGACGTCTTTTTCACGGAGTACCCTGCTTTAAGATCATTTATGCTTACAGTTAAGTGGTTACAAGGAATCCTTCCTAATAACAGTAGGTGCTGTCTATGCCTTTGAAAAGGCACAGAACTGCCTCTAGACAAAAGCAAGAACCCATTTCCTTTAGGTTGGTCCAATAACATCACATAAAATTCTTCCAAAATCAGGATGAAAAGACAACTTTTCTTCAAACTTTTTCACAGTCTCTGAGGAAAGCATACGTTGTGTCTGTCAGAACTTCTGGTTTAAATTCTTGCCAGTCACAACTTCCTATGGAGCAGATGTTTTGTGATATTGCCAAGCGTTTATAAGGAATTTCTGTGCTTTAGAGTGTGACTTTACATACTTCATTGCACAATCTGGATAAGAAAAGGCAGGTAGACCTTGAAAAAACATGCATAAATATATCCATTTTGCTGAGCACAGGAATTAACCAGTTATTTTCCTCCAGGACAAATATACAGCCATAACTGGAAATGGTGAAGGAACAATAGAGCTGAACCCCATTACAGCTTGTGTTGAGACTGAGGCTTCTTATTGTATGAGGTCTTGTCTTCAAGCTTTTGTTTATAAGTCCTGTCATTGCAAAGCTAGCCTTTGATATGAAGTCATGTTTATTTCTCATTCATCATGGTAATGTTGCAAAGAGCCAATGATATTTTAACTCACTCTTGTCTTCTCTCTAGGCTAGGAAAATGAAAGTTTCCAGCTCAATCTGGTTTCAGGATTAGTGTACATGCTATCCATTAATTATTATTTCTTTTCAGAAGTTTGCAGATAACAGCATAAACACTATTGAAATTTTCTTGGTGTGCCAGGTGATGCTGGGCATCAAGACCTATCTAATCCCTCCTGTATGAAGGCAAAGACTGAAGAACTGTATATTTTTTGAAGAAAATAATCATCCTTTGGCTTGTATTGAACTCACCTCTCCCAGGGTACAAATTTTGGGTGGTTTCTATTTGTTTGTTTTAGTTTGTTTTTAAATTATGGTCTTGCCAGGATTTAAATTAAACCTTTCAGGACTTCTGTAAGCTGGAAAGTTGGCTGTACATCATTGTGACTGAATATTGAGCTAATCACTTCAGTTAACTGTTGGCTATCACTGACAAGAGAGGAACTCAATAAACCATGAATTAATTCAGAGCTCTATTCAGCTCAATTTGTTGCTGTAAGTTACCTTTTGTAAGTTACAATATCCACTTCCCAACTGAAAAGCTCTTACTAAATCACAGCAGCAGCCAATTTCAGTCATGACCCATGCAGGGCTGCCCTTTTCTTTGTGGTATTCAGCTGTCATTCAAATCAACCCTTTTCATTAAATACACTGTACCCCATCCTATGAAAGCTAGTTCAAGACAAAACATTGCAACTGCATACTACTATTAAAAAAGGTGTGTATACACCTTAATATTTTGTGTATTTACTCTCACCAATAGGCAACCAGGGTGTTCATCCTTAAGAAAGATGAAAAACTGGGAAATATACTTTGTTCTATAGCATATCCGAACACACCAAATACAATGACTGTTATTTACTGCAGTATTCTGAGGTCTCATATACAGATATTTTTAAACTGAGGATATTCATGAGTTTTTGTTTATAAATTGTTATCTGGAAATGTTCCATAAACCATATTTTCAAAATAGCACATGTATGACATGGTTCACTATATTTTCCCCACTATGAATGATCCTGAGTCATGATTAAGGAATTCTTTCAAATGTTGCTGATAAAATTATGTGCTCTCTACTCAAAGAGGGTAAATCAGATAACCAAAGTAGTCCTTATGGGACCAAAAAGCTATGAATCCAAGAAAGTCTTCAAAGGGATCAGAGTTCTCTCAACCACACAGAACAGACACATACCATGTCTTTCTCAGTGAAGTAAGAGAATGTTTTACGACAGAAAATAAGATAAGGCAGTATAAGTAAAAGTTAAGTAATACAACAAAGCAAGCGGAAATGCAACAAATCTATTCCAATTAGTTTAAAATGCATTTTTTATTTTTTAATTTATTTTAACATAAACTATTTGGTTTCCTATTTATTTTATGCATCTCTCCATTTTCTACATTCCAAGAATGAAAATGATAGTACGGAACATTCATAAACATCCATATAAGCACAACTTCCAGTGAAGTTTTTTATTAAGAATGCATCTAAAACTCCTATCACAGGAAATGTTGTGCAGAAGGTTCTTTTCCCAGGACAAATTAATATTCTCTTCAGAAAATTAATATCTTTAATTATTTTTTAATAGATGATTTTCTGTATGTATACACACTTTGTGGTAAAAAATTCTATTTGTAAGGGTAGTACTTATTCTTAATTGTACTACCTAACTGCAGAATTGTATTACTGCATCTTCTTGTCTGATGTTTCTATCTGTAAAAAAATACCTTTTATGCAATATTTCAAAATAGTGAATATTCTTAATTTCTGATAGATAAATACATACCTGCATTTTTTTGTAGCTATAAAAGTCATCATATTCAGACGGCTACATGAACAGAAGTTTTTACTAATTCTCTGTGAATTTTCCAGTCTCAGTCTGCCCAGCACTGTAAAAAGCACAACAGTAAACAGCTTAATTAACACTACTTATAGAGGGGAAAAGGTGGGGTAGATATACATCAACTGTGCCGCTTTTCATCATGGAGCAGTTTTAAAGGAGAAAAATATATCCATTTGTGAGGTGTTTTCACCTGATGCACTTTCATTTTCCACAGATGCAATTTTCCACCTTCCAGGTTCAGGTAGACAGTGAACAATTGCCCCAGTAATAATTGTTTTGAATGAAGAGAATGACCAGGAAAAGGAAATATTGTTCCGCTAAAAAAAACCTCTTGCGACCTGCTGCAAGCACTGTTACTTGGTACAAATTGGCATCTCTCTCTTTTGAGTACTTAGATCCAGGAAAAGAAAGCATAACTCTTTCCTTCCGAGTGACCAAAGGAAGAAAGACTGAAAGCAAAGCTGCTGGTGCAGTCAGTTCACCCTTTGATTACTGTTGTGAGTGGTGCTCCAGGCCAGCCAAGCAGTTTGGAAACCCACTGAGCTTGGCTCGCCCTGACTGGTGCTGTCATCCTTAGCACCAAGGGACTTTAAAAGCAATGACTCTGGTGAATTGCAGCCTCATTGATTTCATGCTCAAGGAGCTTTACTGAAAATCTGGTTGTATGACATTCTTACTCAGTAAAATTCAATTGGTTCAGTGATACCTTACTTTCTGTAAAGAATTCTTTTGCTACCCTTACTTACTTTCTCTTTTAAGTTTAGCTTCAGTGCTAACAGCAAGGGCTTGACTGCTGGTACACAAGCACTCCTCTCACAATGTAATAGGCACCTGATCCTTTCTGAAAAAGATCATTGTTCTGAATAAAATATGACTACATGAATTTATAAATCATATTTTCTTTTCAAAAGCAATACAAACAAATGCTCCTTCTATGTGACAATTTAAGAATATAAAGTCAAAGTGTGTTTATCTGGACAAGCGGAGTCCACCAGATCTAGAGTCCACTATAAAACCTCAACTCAACCTCTGCACCATAACCCTCCTACTGTGCTCATTCTCTGATCTTTGCTTGATTCTGGAAGTGCAGAAGTTCTTGCAAGCTAAGAAAGCTCATTTTAAACTCTAATTCTAAAAAGTTGTATGCTTGGTCTTGCAAAATCTCACACAAAACCCATAAAGAGGTCCTTCAGCGGCTTTTTCTCCCCTTTTCCTGCTTTCCTGACTGAAAGTACAAACCACAAGGATAAATAATTTCTTTCAACCCTAGCCTCCTTCCAGCCAATATGGCTTTAAATGCATTATGTACAACACCAATTTGAGTACGAGAAAAAATGTGTTCCCTTTCCTGTCTAGCAGTGCTTAAAGAGTGAGTTTGGAGAAGACAGACATGGTTTTGAACTGCTTCCAGCTGAGAACTACAGCTAGCCATGCCATTCTCTCTAGCCACTGCCTAATTATATACATTTTTAATGCTTTATAGGATTTTCTACTTTTGCCACAATTTGGAAGGGAGCTTTTGTGCAGAGGCTGACTGTTTACATGGGAATATCACTGTTTTATGCTCTTCATGAGGCAGGCATCAGGATCAAGGCTGAATTGCTCCTTCCAAGCAGGATTGCATGGCAATAAAGAAGGTGCAGGGCATACTGCAGACTGAGGAGCAGAGGTGCAGGCCCAGAAAATGTCAATAGAGGAGAATAAGCATCATCTCTCCTTTATCCAAGGAGCAAATATGTGGGAAGGGAAAGGTTTCTTTGGATCAGCCACAGAGACTCTATCCCAGACTTGGTAAACAGAGAATAATAATTCTGTGGTTTGTTTGTTTGTTTTATTGCTTTTGTTGAAGACTATTAAAAAAAAAACAAAAAAAAACCCCAAAAAAACCAACAAGGCATTTCATGATTATGAGCTCTCACAGAAGGCCTCTGGGTCTTATGATTTGTTTATTTCTCTTTCCATTTTTCCATTTTTTTAAACAAAGAAAACAGCCTTGTAAAACGGAAAGATTCTGCAGCAGTCGTATATAAGTTGTAATAGCTAGAAAGATTTTCAGCAGCAAGTACTGCTTCTCAGGCTGCACCTGCCATCTATTTAGAGAAACAAGTGAAGGTTCTGCAGTTTACACAGGGTTTTTACTCGGCTTCACCAGCTCGTTTCCCAGCTGTACATACAGCCTTCTTCCTTTGCATTTTCTCAGGCAAAGAAAGTTTGCCATATTTTCAGCTTTTAAATTCTGCATGTATGGCCTGTGCTGACTTTTTAGCTTGTACTACATCAGATAAAGCTTGAAGGAGCCAGAAACATCAACTGTGTCACATGAAATGTATTCTCTCTGTATTGCCCAGCTTTGCTTCACTGTAGATTTTCTCTCAGTAACACAATTCTTCTATGTATGCACCTGACAAATTAGTGAGAAATCTATGCCTACCATGATGAAATTAAAAAGAAATATTGAAGCCCAAAATTTCTGGAGAAATAGAAAACAAAGCAAATTAGCAAAACTCAGAAACTGAAATTTACTTGATTTTTTTTTACATGCACCTGGAAAGCTCAAGTTTTTCATTGAAACTGGAGGTGAGACAAAGCAGGATTTTGAAAAAGAAAATTATTCTGAGTATTGGGGCTGAAGGGACATTACTTCAGTCTCCTTGTTCAGATCAATTTTTTTAAGGTGTAAAAGACTGATGAAAGCAAAGGGCAGCTGTTCTTTTCTTTGGAATGCATGTATGATTTCAAATAAATAAAGATGCTTAACAAATGGAAAGATTAGTATTTCTGAACATTTTAAATGAGTCATGCGTGACAGTAGCCTAATTCTTTTTATACAATCCAAGTTCACACAAATAATGCATTAAAGATGAGAAATGCATGGATATTTTTACATATTCAAGACTTGTTAATGGAACATCAAAACCAGAAAATGTTCACAAGGATGAGGCCTTCTGGGAATGTTCTATTATGTTTTTCATAAGAATAAATAATTCAAATTTTTATCATCGTAAGTTTTTCTTTCATAGTGCCCTATCTAAATTATTATTTTGGTCTAGATAGAACAAGAATTTGAGCATATTGGACAGTTGTTTCTGGAAGAATTGGAGAAATTTTCCTCTTTAGTCTTAGACCACATATTCCCTTATTCCTTTACTGAGTGCATGCTCTTAAGAAATGTAATCCCAAATAGTCTTATCAATCAAAATGCTATGGGAACTATAATGACTTGAACTAAATCCATTTCTATTCTATGTTCAAACTGTAATGAAAAGTGTTAAATTTTTCTTTCCCTGTATCAGAGTAAGAGCAGTTATTTGACTATAATGATTTTACCTGTGATAATTACATGGACATTCTAAAAGATAATCTGAAACCCTCCTTTGGTTTCTCCTCAGATTGGGTCTCCCAGTATTTTCTTATCAATATATTCAACTGGTCACTTAAACCAAGATTTCAAATTCTTCTACTGTCTATACATCATAAAGAGTTTCACAGTAAAGTCATACCTGTGCTTCATTTTAATATTTTCCAGCAAGGGGTTGAAAAGACTGAGACAGCTGTAGGGCACAGATGTTGATGTTTGAAATGATTTATCTCCTCCTTAGTACCTCTAGCTAAGAAGTTGATTCTGTATGCTGTTTTCATCGTGAGTCTTGGTGAGTATTTGGTTAATCTGAGGTCAGCCTTCTTGCAGATGGCTTCTTGTGACTGCTGAAAATGTGCTTTCTAGAATGACTTTTGCGGTCAATATTGTTTAAGTTTTTCTCTCTCTAAGTGGGATTTATGTTTAAATTAATTCAAATCTAGTGGTAAGGATGAAGAATTCTTTTTTGTCAAGTTTTGCTTGAAGTTGACATGGAATAGCCTGTTTCTGGGATCTGGCTTCCTACATGATAGTGTTCCTCTCCCAGTTGTATCAGCAGTCAAACTTATAAAAAGAAGTTCATCAGTTCTCTGTGCATATGTTCCATTATGTTCCTATACCTAATGTCACGTTGTATCTTGAGCTTTGTTAAATCTTTTAATTAAAACATGTTAACAAAGCCTAAGAAAAATAAATGAAACTACTCACGAGAAAATTAAATTGAGAAGCTAAGCTCATTTATAATTATTGTATTTCAATTAGGCTCTACTAGGGCTGGGTGAAGGTAGAGATAAAAAGAAACTACTTTGATGTCTGAGTTTCATAAATATTTCTAGTGTCCTATTTGTGGAGTCCACAATACTAATGATAACAGTTTACCGCATGCAAGCTTTTTTATGCCAATTATTATACTTAAGAATTCACTCATAATATTGCATCAAAACATGTCAAGGCTCAGCCCCTAGGTTTGTAAAGCAGGTTTTCTTTATTGCACTTAGGAGAAGTACGACTACTCACACCTCTGATTCACAAATTCAATAGACCTTTATAGTTACCCTGTCAGAAGTCCTGATTAATTCAGTTTATAGAATTTTACTAGGTGACTCTTAGATCTGGTCCAAATCTCTTAGCTGGATTAGAGCATACTTGTCAGACAGAAAAAGTGTACCTTATTTCTTACTAATATTCATCAAATTTTAGCTTCTAGTTTTTCCATCTTATCATCTGCTTCTAAATTAAGGAGTCATAAAATGAAAGAAACCTTCTAGTGATGTAGATACTTACTGCCAGTCACCTGTTGACATTTCTAACCACAATAAAATGTTTTGTTTTCCAAAGCTTTAAAGTATAAAAGTTCTAAAATTTCATAAGTCAATCTAATCTTCCACTTTTTTGATAACTTCATGAATTAAAATGTATTAATTCTGGAAGACCTAATAGTGCTAGCCAGTTCATTACACACTATCTTCTGTTTCCAAGAGCTACACTTTCCTAAATTACAACAATTTTTAAAATAATTAGCAACAAATCACCATACAAAGGAAGCAGTGCCATTCATTTTGAAACTACATTTTTTTCCATTCAAAGTTTATGGCTCAAAAGATCAAATAACTTCTGACATTTTTTTCTGATTTTCCCCCTGAATTTCTTAACTTTTCTAAAGTAGTGCTTGTTACAAGTGTGATTCTTTCTTGAAGGATATGAAAACACCCATTAATTTTCAGAGGGATGACCCTAGATGAGCTAAGGTAATGATTAATGAATTAGCAGGCTGATAGACAATCCTGCATATTTTTCATCATAGTATTATGATCATTAAAAACACCCCATTACTTTGTTTTAAAAAATATCATTAATTTTATCATCAAGCCACTGATTTCTTCCCCCATCAAGAGCAGGACATTGAGTTATTCACTCAAGTTGTTTGGGTCAGTTAGTTCTAATGGATTTCTGTATATTTGATTTTTTAGCTTCTGCCACCTCCAGGAAATGAGCTCATTACTTAATCTGGAAACCCAACAGCAATTCATTTGATCACAATAATCTGGGAAAGAAAACAATGGCATAAACCTATTTTTTAAAGCTTAAGTAATAGTTAAATTATGACTTCAGAAAGCCACCCTGCCAGAACTAAGTTAAAGTGTGGATTTATCACTTATGCATCTTCCTATTGCACTCCATTTCACAGAAATAGAGTGAAATCTCAGCATAATGTTTTTTTCAGACAAAATTTTAGACAGATTTAAATCTTGCTAAAAATACTCCTTGACTGTTTGGCAGTGGTTTCATGGCCTCAATGGCAGCCATGACACCATCATAATCTGGTTTGCCCTCCAGCTGTACAAAATAATTGGTTATATTCAGATATGCTCTCTGTGTCACACTGAGTCAAGCATCCACACCAAGTCAACATCACTGAAGGTCTCTTGTCTCCCAGTGTGTTTTGATGTGTTCAAGAAAAACATGGCTCTAGAAGACTATTGAAAATCTAAGGGCCTTTCTGTGAAATGACTGAAAGATGCAATTCTTGTTGACATATTGTAAATGCCACATATTCTGTTGAGGTTACTTCCTCTTACTACTTTCATGGGTGAGGTAACACAATTGTAAGCAGAAGGATTTGGGGTGGTTGTGGGTTTGGTTTTTTGTTTTGTTTTTGTTTTGTTACAGCTCCTTTACAACAATCCAAACTAGAATCACAAACTAGAATTATCAGGTTGGAAGAAACCTCCAGAGATTTCCAGTTCAGCTGTCTTTTCAAAGCAGGGTCATCTGTGAAATCAGACCAGGTTGCCCAAGGTTTTATTCAGTCTCCTAAAGCTCCAAGGAAGGAAACTGCACATCCTCTTAGGGTAACCTCTAGGTTACTCTTCCAGTGCTTGAATGTCCTGTAGATGAAACTATTTTGCCTTAAGTCAGAAGCCCCCTGTTTTAATTTATGATCATTGTCATTTGTTCTCCCACCATGCAAGTCAATCAAAAACCTGGTTCCCACTCCTTAATGACCTCCTTGTCAGCTCAATCCCTGAGTCTTTTCACACAGATCAAGTGTTGCAGAGCCTTAGGCATCTTAGTGACCTCTGCTGAACTTCCTCCAGTTTATCAATAAGTTTCTTATGTAAAGAAGATAGATGGAGGCTAATAGATGCCATGCTAAAGGAAATAAAATTTTCCTGCATTCACTGGCTGCTGAGTCAAAAATAGCTCTTGGTGGGTGGAGAAGCATTGACTTGGAGAATCTGTGATCACAGCTATGCTGGTGGAGCACTTTCATAACATCATAAACCTAGTGTGATCAATGCCATGCAAATATGTGATACAAATAATCATAAGCTACAGTATGATTATGCCGTATGACTCATTGCTGGGGGCAGTTCTAGCTGTTGGAAATAGCTTTTCAGTCCACAATAAGGAAGTCAGCAATGTTTAGGGAAACAATTGTCTGTGAGCCTGCCCCCTCATGCAGCTGCTAGTGGAACTCAGGGCTTTGGGACACAGAAGAGTTCCTGATATTCTTTGAGGACTGTATTTGGGTAGTTTAGCAATGATTGTCATTAGCTGACTATTAAACCAGTAAATTTCCAGTGACATTGTAATTTCCTCAACTTTGTATTGAAACAAGCGATGGTAAATCATATATGTGGTTTCTGCTTTTCGATTGAGAAGCAGAAAATCCTTAAGCTTGCCAAAATTTGTCAGCACTGGCCCATCAGACTGCTCACTGCAGTTCAGTGTACAAATTGTAACACCTTCTTTATTGAAAATTGAAATCTCGGCATCCAGGTGAGAGAAAGGGTGTGAAACACTAAGGCTGGATCTGGTGGAGTTTTTCATACATTCCCAGAAACTATGTCAGAATTTCTTACTCAATATATATACCTTTCCAGTATTCACTTTATATTAGCACTCAATAATTTCATTTGCCTATTTGGTAATCTGGCGTAGGAATCAGTGGCACAAGCAATAATGATACACAATGATAGAAAACTGAGAAAAGAATCTGGGATGTTCAGTAATAAATGGAGTAATTGATGGCTAAAAATATATATTCTTATATGAGAAGAATATCATGACTTCTATATCATCAAGAATTTCATTTTAGCATGTATTTTTTTCAAGTTGTATTAACTGTAGCTATAATCAATGCTGTATCATAATTTACTTCTTCAAAGTGCCCCATATATTAAAGAATGTCAAACTGTAGCATTGTTCTACAGGATTAAATATATCTTTTTTTCCCCACACAACTTATTACTTATTTCTTTGGTAAGTGGGATGAACACTGATCTCTCAAGTGTTTAAATACCATTGAAGTCACTGCCTCAGCACACAATAGTTTCTGTTACAGACACACTTATTACAAAAGAATGGGTGAGGAAAGCTGGGCTCGGACCACATGCAGCTGACAGCACTGCTGTCCACTAGAGAAAAGAGATACACAGAAGTGTTGGTTTAACATCCCAGCCAACAAGCTAGGCCCAGTTTAAATTCCCCCTCCCCCAGCTCGCCTTCCTTGTGTGTGTGTCTCTCTCCCCCTTTGTTAGATTCACACACTCTGCCTTTCCAATTGCTTTAGCCTGGAGCAGTTGACATTTACCCCAGCTAGATAATCGAGGAATAACATTTGCGTTACAGTTTAACATGACCTCTGCCTCTACAGCTCTTTTTAGATTACCTTCCCCCCAAAAAAATGGTTGCTGACACCATAGTGAGGCAGGAGGTGGGAAAAAAAGAAAAGAGAAGCTTATTATTGCAGTGGCACAGTCAATGTCATGAGAAGCTGCTCTGCCCTTTTCAGTTGTGGGTGAGCAACTATTAAGGAAAAGGTATTAAAAGGAGGAACAACTGTGATGCGAGGGACACACAGGTTAAGCTCAAAGCAAAGGTTAATGGATTGACTGTTACCTGTGTATGAGGCTTAATGTTGGTCTATACACAAGAGAATTGCTTCGAGGTTGTATTTTTTCATGAAACTAAATTAAAGGGCTAATTTATTCCAGCATAAAATAGTGAGACACTGCTGCTGTTGTTGTTGTTTTAATACACAAGGACACATTTTTAATTCAAAATGCTTGCTTTTTATTTCAAGTACAGTGTGATTGGGAAAAGAAGAGCAAAAATTGGCATTTTTGGCTGAAGACACTCACTTAAATTTAAATAAAAGAGTTTTAATGTTCAAGGAAACTAGACAAAGTTTAGAACAATAGTTTAATAGCTATCTCTCAAATGCAAAAGGTTTTGTTAAAAAAAACCCCCAAGTATCTCAAATAGAAACAAAAAAATTATGTTTTCTGAAGAGCAAGAGACAAGAAAAACAATTCAACATTTCCTTCAGATATCTGTTTTTCAAATTTAAGGTGTGTTTCTATATTAAAATAGATGTTAGTCATCAGTGGGCTGTGAATTCTTAGAAGAGTTCCAAGTGAGGAGATCAGCATGTAGCTGCTGTATAAAGAGTTGAAAATAAGTGGGAAAGGCGTTCCTTGTTTGTAAATTACTCAGTCAGGTTAATGTCTATACAGTAAAAGCAAACTACCTCTACTTATTTCAGGATAAAACCAAAACAGGCTGTCATATTCAAAATTTTGATTTGTTTTCTTTTTAGTTATGTCATCATGATAATGAAAAAATAATTGGTATATATAATGTTCACATTACTGTTATCAACATAGACAAATTATTATGATATAGAACTTGTCATATTGCCTTCTCCCTGTGAGTGAATTTAAGTAAAATCTTGTCCGTAAAAGAAGTGACAGAAGACAAATGCATTTATAATGAAAGGAAACCAACTAAAATCAGGTTTAGGCCATCTGTAGATTTTGAACTTTGTAGAGGTTGTTTCATCATGATCAATTTCTTTATCTAGAGTTTTTCTTAAACACCACCTTCCACTTGATTAAATTGTGTTTTCAGGGAAAAGCTGAGTACATAGTATCAGCATGAACACTAGAAGCAGACAAAAGAGGCAAATCAGTCATATATTCACAAACTGTCACTAAAACTTATATCCTTTTCCTGCTTGCTTGTAATTTTGGGAGGAAGAATCACCAATAGAAACACAAAACAGAAATCCAAATCACGAGTAATTAGCACTATGTTAGTTTAATGGAATATCAGCTTTCAAAACTTGACATTTTAGAACTGTCTTATTAATGCCTTCTTTAAAATATGACCTATTATTCTCCTTCCTTGCCAATGTTGAATCATTTCCCAACATTCATTTTTGGGTACTTTGACCAATTTTATTTTAAATTTCTCAGATGACTTCCAGCATTTTTCATGGCAGACTACTCCTAAGCTTTATGCATCCTACCGCCCAGAACTTATTTTCCAATACTCATCCTTTTACTCTGTCTATTATTTCAAATGATTTTTCAGCACAAAGACTGAGTTATATCCTCACACACTCTTACCAGCTGCAGCTGGTAAGATTGTGTTATGAGCAATTGCTTGCACCAGAACACTCTAATCCTTATTTATATCGAACATGAGTCTTAATTATCTTTATTTCACACTAATTTTTATTATGTATAAATGTATTTATTTCTTCAATATTTGGTTATTTCTGACAGAAAACTACCATATATTCTCAGCTAATAGAGTTAAATTAATGACTGTGCTCTTCTGTTTTTTTAATTCAAGCCACTGGCATTTGGCACAATTTATTAGATGAGACACAAATAATGCAATATAAAAATCCTCAACTATTTCTCTAAATGTAAGAGGAAAATGTGATATAGTTCATAAAAAATAAATGTTTCAATATTCAATATATTTTTGTGTTTAAAGGGAGAAGTTTATGCAATTCACAACTCTTCCTGTCTCCTTCAGTACTCTAATGAAGGGAGTTTTTCCAAATAGTTCTTTTGGTCACAGAGCAGTGCAGTGTTTAGTGATCCAAATGTCAAATGTAGTGTTGAAAATAACACAGGATTTCTGAAAAGCAGAACTTCATATGGGCACACTGTCTGTCTGATGATGCTGGTGTGAGGACCAGGCACAGTAGAGATGTCCCCATACAAGTGAATTATTTCAAATATAGCGTGGGGTTGCCAGGTCATTCTCAATACTGTCTTAAGCCAGCAGATGCAATTCCTTCTGGCTATCAAAGAAACAGAGAATGAGGACAAGGGGGGATTTATTCATTACTGTATTTATGACCAGTAGTTTTCTGTCACTGTGAACAGATGCACAAAGGGCCATTTTTGAAGGGTGTTACTACATGACTCTTTATTTGAGTCTTTCCTAAAGTGTGGCACCAACCAGAACAAAGTTAAAAGTTAAACGGGGAAAATGAGCAAAATTCTTGACTGATGCATCATTCAAGTTCCTGCCTGAATAGGATTTAACAGAAGTTGGCTTACAGTGGCTGTGAGGAAGCTGAGGACTGTTACATGGACTTCCCTGCTGCTCCAAGGTACAGCAGAACAGCTGTAATCAGGCAACTACTGTTGTCCTGTACCAACAAGCCTTTCCATGTGGTGCCCTGTGGGATTTGCCAAGACATGGGTAGGGGGACAGCTCAAGGAGGGATGGATGGAGCTGAGGTGAGCACAGTGAGAGGGCAAGTGTTAGTGATGCATGTTTTACCTTCTGCAGGGGTAGTCTATGTAGCCAGAGCTCAGCAGCAAAGGAGGCACTGAACAGCAGTAAGAAATTATTGGAAGACTTTACTCTCAGCATGACGTTAGAAGCTGACTGTGCTCAGATGACTCCAGCTGAATGCTCCTCTTGTTACGTCTTTAACAGGATAAACTCTGCATCACTTTGGGCAGTAATACCCCACCAAATTGTGTTGTGCTAAGAGGAATGCAGTCTCATGTTACCAGAGGAACTGCAGAAAAGTTCGTGTTAAAAGTTCAGGATTTGGCCTTCCTACATTTATATGAATGTCAGTTGAAGTCGGTGCATGGGCAAATCATTAGGATGAAGGGAAGGTTTAATGCTCTGCTCTCAGTTCACACATGACCAATATGGATGCTCACCTGCAAAGAATGGCCTCCTCTAAATCTCCTCAGGCAACCTTCCTGCGCAAAAAATTCTTGCACTGCCAAATCCTGAGCAGATGCCTAAATTTTAAGAACAATAAAGTCTAAAATGCTAAAAGAATACAAAAAATGCATAAGCTGTAAAACATTTTAAATTGCATTTGTTTACAAGTTGCTTCATTCAATATCACTCTTTTTCCATGTCCAAGCTTTATTTGTTTATTTATGACAACATTTACTTTAAAAGCTATAAATGGGGAAATGAAGTTGAGCTAGTGTCTTAGAAATGATAAGGAAAAATATATTGAGAAATTTGCTATTTAGCTGACCACTATTTGTATATGAATTACTGCCACATAGAATGAGGATAATTTTTTTTTCATTTTTGTTTGTAAGTGAGTGTCGTAATGGTTGGTTTAGTTTTTAGTTTAACAGCACATGGAGTCTGTATCTTTCAGCTGGATACATTTATTTCAAGGTACTTAGAAGCTGACTTTTATGAGATTATTTAGTCAGTGATTATTTTTGTTGAGAAATGTGTCCTTTATACCTCTCATTCATCCAGTGCTAAGATATTTCTGTTTGTCAGAATGCCTCCATTTCTGATAAATGACTGAAGACTGACTGCTACACTTTATTAAAAAGTAATAACAATTTTTGTACGCACCCTTCACATTGTAAGGGGGGGACCATGAATCAAAGGACACTGCCTGTCTGGGCCTGATAAATGCATCGTTTACCAGCTGAGGAGTTATTTAGGACTGGCTATTAATTTAAATCACATTTATCTTCCCTGAATGGGGGGAGGTTGCTGTGATAGGACTGCGAATGACCAATAGTGCAGCTAAGTGCACATTATTTATTACTACCGCCTGCAAAGCACTGCACAATATGTTAAAAAACCCCAGTGCCAATTACCATGGTTAATCTAGTCAGGGCAGCAACAGATTTCTTCCTAACGCAAGCCAATTTCTACACTTGTATTTTTGAATCTCTAGAAAGTCAGTGTTTGCTCAAAATTTCTGGTGATTTGAACCAGTTTATTTATCCTCTCCTAAACTGTTATAGACAATACCAGCATTCTTCAGAATTTTTTTTTATTGTGGAAAAAAAAAAAGAAACACCACTTTTTTTAGACATTTAAAACCAGAAATTTCTGGAGTGCAATAAAGTCATGTAAACCATGTCTTCTTGGAGATTTCTGAGTTTTGTTTCAAGGCCTCTGATTAAGGAGTTTTGCTGAGGCTTAGAGAACACTCATGCAGAACTGCTCCGGGCCACTGGAATCTAACCTTCTCAGAAAATGTTACACATAGAATTAAAGTAATTCTGATGGAAACCATCATACACAGGGCTTTATAAAGTCCAGGTTATGAATTCAGCATACCACATATGCCTGTAGGATATAGTCATCTCTGCCTTGTTGCTGTGGGCTAGGGTAGTGGTTGTGAAGGCAGGTGCCTCTGAAATTTAAAAGTGTAGCTGGAATAAATGGCTATCAAAGAACAGCTACCAAGATGCCCTAAGTACATCTGCAGTGGTGGATGATCACCTTCTGAGAACTCACTGAGGACAAGGAGATCTGGTGGTGGGACAATGTGGTCTCTATTTTGACTCACATCCCATGTAACCACCAGAGAACAGAAGGACAGTAAGGCAGACATAGACACATGGAGAAATGAAGGAAGAACAGACATTGAAACCATAATTCTCTTCCTTACCTTATGCAAGAAATATCAGTGAGAATGATAAAAACAAAGTTATCTGCTTTAGTTATCTGCAATCATTTACATTCACACTCACTGCTCCCACCATTATGATAACACTAGAGTCCCTCCTGGCATTCAGCAGGAATGTTGTCTTTTCTTAATGCTAGCTGGTCATACATTTCCAAAAAAACACCTATTGTTTCCCACTGGTTATGAAAGTCTTACAAACAAACAAATTTCTATGGAACTGCATTCAAAAACCAGCAGTGTGTTTGCAGTGGCAGTTGGTACATCTGCAGACCTGTCCCCCATGCTCTGATAAGTTTAGAGCCACTGCTGCCTTGTATGTCAACACTCCCATAACTGAAAGAACAGCTAAGTAATGATTGCCGATGTCCAAAACTATCCAGTGTTATGTATGAGTAATTCTGGTTTTGGTTGCTTGTTGCATCAGCTTCCAGTAGTAATCAAGCCTTTATCACTAAAAGCCAAGTACAAGTACTGAACACCATGTATGGGCAAAATGTTGGATTTCCCATCCCATTAGTCTGAGAAATAAACAGGATACTTCTATGCAATTAGCCCTAAAATAAATAAGCAGAAATCTGAAGAGAAAGACATTGACACATTGTAAGAGAGGATTAATTCTAATAAAGTGCTGTACATACAGGTCCCTGGAAGTCTGAAGCATTTAAAGTAGGTATAAGACCTTTACAATTTTTTTAAATAGTGACAGCAATTAACTGAATAACTAACCAGAGGTTATACTGATTTTCCTATCAAGAAAATTTTTTTAAGACAAGACAATATTTATTTTTCCCCCCTTGGGCTATCTCTGATGCTCTTATTCAGCCACATAACAGAAACTAATCCAGGACATCTCATCACAAAGATCTTTATATTTGTCTCCTCACTTCTAAAAGACTGTACAATTCTGGGAATCTGTTTTCCTTACTGGTACAAATCTCCTGTTTTTACCTCAGAGTTTTTGTGGCATAGCTTTGGAATCTAGGGCTGGAAGGGAATGTGGGGACTAAATCCAGTTCCATGCTCTTGCAAATAACCATATCATGTAATCTTTTTACACTTATCAAACTCCACCTTAAAAGCAATTAGTTTTTTGTTCTTCAGCCCCTACACCCTTACCATGCTTGGGAAGCTCTTCCAGGGAATGATTGGTGTGCTAGATAAGATCCTTTTTTCCAATTTCCAGCATAAACATACCCCCTATATTTTTTCATTCCAAAGTTGGCATTTGGCTTAAATATTTCTCCTCTATCTCTTCTGTTTATATTTATATGTATTTATAAGCAACAGTCAAATCTCCTTTAGAGTCTGGTTTGTCATTCTAAGCATGCCAAATTACTTTGGTGTCTTTTTGATATTTATGTACCAACTGTATTGTTTCCAATAATAGTTCATCTTTCTTTTAATAGGTATGTGATCCTCAAGATCAGGTTTTATTAGGGTATTGGATGGTGATACCAATGCTTTCTTATCCTCTCTGGAAATGCCTCCATACTGTACTTCAGAAACAAATTTGCCTTTTTTCACAGCTACAGCATATTGGCAGCTCACAGTCATACTGTGATCAGCTAGAGAGTTTAGGTCACTCTTCTTGGTGATTTCTGACAGATGAGCTCAGAGTTTATAGCAGAGTATTTGTGTTATTAGTCCCTGAGTGACTGACCTTGTACTTTGTGCTATTGAATTTCATCTTACTTCTATTCCTGTCGATCTCAAGGCTATCTGATTCTTCCACTGCGATATCCCAATCCTCCTCCCTGCAGAAGATGTGTCCTGGCGCTGATGTTATCAATACTTCTGTGCACAAGTCAGATCCCTAATAAAAATACAACCACTGTCTTACTGAAGTGTCTCAAACAGGACCACACTCCAGACTAATAACCTCATTTTTACACACCCTAGTCACCGCTCTCTTCAGTGAAACACTTACCCACATTATATCTATCTCCTCTGAAAATCTGCTGCTGCTCCAGCTTTACTAGTTTTACTGGTCTTCTTATTTGCACATACTTGGTTTTGATGTTTGGTATCTGAATATCTTCCATTTGTATTATGCTAGGGATGTATAGGGTGGATTCTTGTGTTCTTTTCCTTGTGTAGCTGTTCCTTGACACTGGATCTTCAAAACACTGTCGTACAGTAGTGCCTCAGAAAGTTCTTTCTATGAGTATGAACATGGACCTTTACGAAACTGTGCTGGGAGGAAGGAGAAGGAGTGGAACAGACTGCCTGGTGGGATTCCAGTTTTGTATCATCTGAGAAATAGTAGCTGAAAAGCACCCAGGCATTGAAGTTGAACAAAAGTCCATCATTTAATTATGTGGCAAAAAAAGAGAACGCATTGCTTTCAAATTTTAAGCTATCAGTCATACCAATACGCCAAGCCCCTGTCAAAAGCACATAATAGAATGAATATTTTTAGATCAAAAGCTGCTATCATTTCATATGGGTTTTCATAACCTGGAGTTGTACAGACTGAATATTCAGGGCAGAAGATTTGCCCTGAAGACTTTGCATGTCAATCATTTGTAGTGCAAAGAATGGGTCATATCCACATTGAGTCACATTTTGCTTCACTTACTACAAATTCCCCAACCTAATATTTAAGCTGTGTTATACTAAAAAAATATTTTTGATCATGTTTCTGCCATGTTATGACTCTAAGCATTATGTTTTCCACATAGACTATAGAATAAAGTCCTTGACCTGGTTAATCCTCAGGCTCTGGTCTGTCTCTGAGTTAAAGATAGGCAGACACCTCCGGAGCTAAACACAGAAGATCACACTACTTGTTCTATTGCTTCAATTCTTTCCTTTTAACCAAGAACCATTTGTAGGGGCTCAGTCTGTGCTACTTCCTCTGCTTACACTGCAGGTATTCAAAAGACAGTCAGTCTTAATTATCCCATCCCCCTTCACACATCCCCACACCCAATTAATAATGTGCAGTGATGTATGAAGCTGAGTTTACATTAATGTAATTTTTTAATACATTAAAGTGCTGCATGTCTCAGGCATTTTATAAATAAATGTCACTAATTTATAAATACTTGTGCCACCCTGGGGATCACAGACTGTGAAGGGGAAAGGGCAACAGGGGTGCAATCCTCTCTCTTCCCACTCCCATTTGTAGCTCCTGGGGATGCTCAAAGAGATTAAAACTTGCTTTTGCCAAATCCCAGGACATGCAGCTATTACTTACTGTGCACAGTGCAATATAGCTTAGTCTCAGAAAAGAGCAGCCTAGGAACTTAGTCTTTGCTGCCACTCTAAGAAAAAATGAGGTTTTCTCTAAATAAGGAAAGGAAAAAGGTTCAGGTACATGAGAATCAAAGTTTCTCTGTCAAATCATATTCCTGATGCCTCTTCAAAGCCTGGAGCTCTGTAATACCAACAACAAATAAATACGTGTTTCCGCATGTGGGGATATGCAAGTTGGAAAGGTTCAAAATTCAGGTTCACCGTTACCAGATCAGTGAAATGAAGATTACCTGTTACTTAAACCACAAGCTTATTTGAGTTAATACATGAATTTAATTCCACTTTCCAATTAATGTAACTTGGGATGAGAGAGTAAAATGCACAGAAATGCCTAAAAAGAAAAAGTGTAATTGGATGAAATTTTGAAAGTAGGCACGGATGCTGTCTGGCTTAGCTTTGAGCCTAACTTGTGCATGAATGGGGAAAGTCAGCAAGATGCTTCACTATGCAACTTTCTTCAGGATTTCATCTCTTTTGAAGTAATTGCTACTAGATTTCTAAGAAGCCTGATTAATTTTTATTTCATTTATTATTGTAAGACCATACATTTCTGCAGCAGAAAATGATCACACTTTAGTACAGAGTCTTGCACATTGATATAAGAGCCATAAATTCTTCCAAACCAGGAACTAGGTATATGATATACCTAGAAATTTTGTTTTGAATATAACACACTAAACCACAAGGAAAAAAAATGTTTCTGTTCCCAGATATGGGATATGCATATAGAATGAATGTTAATCTGTAAAGACGAGATATTTTGGCCTTTTTACATAACACAACAAATGATTAAATTTATTTCCCCCTGTCTATAGCTGACCTCCACCACCTTTGTTTTTTAACAAGCAGAAGAAAGTCTTTTGTTTTTAATTCAAGCTCAAGGTGAAGATTCTATACAGGTAATTGTATGAAAATTTTAGGGGCTTTGGTTTTACTCATTGCCTACAGTCCTTTTCTCCTGCTGCACTTTCTGTGAGATGGTCTCTGAATATGAAGCTTCATTGTTCTTTTTGGGCTATGTTTGCAGACTATTTCTAACCCGCATCAATGCAATCCAAATAATCTTCAGAAGTTGCTTCATTATTTATTAGAAAAAGCAATCTGGCATGCGGTGTGTTATTGACAGCTGAAATCCAATACTCAAAGGTCACCAAAACAAATACCAGAAAGAAAAGGTGTTAAGGCAAATAAAAATACACCTTTTTAATTTTGACTGAATTGATTAAATAACAATTGAGTGGTGTCACAGGTCATAAGGCTTTGAGACATAAGGTCAGCTTAATAGAAAAGAGCCTGGGGCCATGTCACAGGGTATGCTCTGAGGCCTAGGACTGAGGCCACATCATTGTGCTTGCTCCTGCCCTTACCCCATGTAGTCTGAAATGAAGAAACGCCTAAACAGAATAGAGAACAGTCTAAATAGACTAGTGCTTATCGCTGAAGGCTACCCCCTGAGTCAATGCTGTTTAGACCTGATTGCTTTATTTGAACTGAGAGTACTGGGCATCTCACAGCAAACATTTTATAAAATTCAGTAGGCTGAGAAGAAAAAAAAAGCAACTAAGAAACAGCAAGAAAAAACCTTTCTATACAAGCAGTATTCTATAACATATGTACATGTCTTTAAAGTCTCATAGTTCAGCCCAGTCATTTCAGGACTGACATAAATGGAAAATGAAACACTTTAATACACTAAAATCAAAAGAACTTTTTATGTGACTTTGAGAAGAATGAACCTTACTGTGGTTTATACACACTAACATTAATTAAAACTACATAATTTGTTTAGTGCTGGCTTTTTGTATGCTAAATTATTTTGTTGGTAAATATAGCTAGGCCAGGGTATCTATTGCCACAGAAATTCAAACCTTCAGATGCTGTGACTGATCTTTTTAAAAGGCTTAATCATTTTACATTTAATAATACAAATGAAAAATCTTGGTCTGTCTCTAGTTCAAGGACTGACTTAAACCTATGTCCCATCAAAGAACAAGAGATTAATTACATTGACGTCAGCAGGTTAACTGGAAAACAGCATGTAGGAAATTCAGTATAGGAAAGTAAAAAGTTATCTAGATTGTTTTACACTTGCATGACTACCTGCTGGCTCCAGTAGAGACTAAGGCATATTTCCCACTCCTGCAGCTGAACCTTCTAGCACTCTTCTCTCAAACTATTCCTGCTTCCAGGAAACATTCCCACCTTGGATTGGTAAGGCAAGCAGCTGTTTCTGAACTGTATAACAATATTTCTCCATGAAAGAGAACTGGTCTGGAAAGATAGTCTTTATTTTGAATGGACGTGTATAGTCACATCCATTCATAGTTTTGATTCACTGGTACACCATCATCCTTTTGAAAATGAGTTCCTGCAATACTCTGTCATTCCCAGACTTCCATGGCAATGGAGTTGGTAAGTTTTGTCCTAGTTTTAGGCCTGGTCATGCTCCCATTTAATGAATGACTAAACTTCTGTTGCTTGTCAGGATAATCATTCTGATTTTCATTTTTTATTTATTACTTAAATTTTAATTTTGCACATTAACACATTGACTCACTACATAACTCAAGTATGGGAAAATTCTAGAGCTACAAAACGTTTTCATTTTCCAAAATTGGTTATAATCTATGAAACATGTAAGAAGATTCACAAAAAAAAATTGAAATTTTAATCCAGTTATACAACTATTAATGAGTTATTATTTTCAAATGTAAGCAAATATTTAAGGAAATAAGGTATGGGATCAACTATATGACAATAGTCAGTCTCTCATATATGGCTTTGTGGTGGATGCTTTTAATGCTTTTTACCACTGAGAATCTGATACTACTTTTAATATATTTTCTACTTAATGACAATTTTAATAGCCTGGATTTAGAAAAAATGTTTTTTGTTTTAAGATTTCTAGTTTACCTATTTTCTATGCTTATTGTCCTGGAAGAGTTTGTTTTCTTTTCAATCAGTTTATTTTAAGAAATAACCAATGGCTCCAAAAGATAGTGCTTTAAAATATAATTATACAAACAGTGGAGTTCAGGACCTACTCTGTCTACAAACATCAAAAGCTAGGACTTTAATTCACAAACATCTTTATCAGCAGTGGTAAAGCCCATAAATCACTCAATGATACAGATGTTTAGTACTCTTAGGAAAGAAGTTTGAACAGTATCAACTATAGAAACTGTAAAAATAAAAAGACATGTTTTATTTAAAAAGAATATTTTTATGTGCACAGAAGAAACTCTGCCTGCAGTTTTCAAGTATCTGGACACAGAAAAAATGAAATCTAGTACCTATACTTGTATGAAACAAAAGATTATTTATGAAAAGTCATTTGGGGAAACCTTTTCCTTCTGTGGAAATTACTTCTTCATTCTGTATGCTCCAATAGTTACTGCTGTGATTTGTGCTCATAGAAGAAAGTCAGACTTGCAGCCCTTTAAAATATCTTTCAGAATGATGATGTATTATCTACTATGGTGGGTGGAAAATGGCAATGGAAGAAAATGTATGTCAATGTGCAAAAACAAGTGCTTGATGGCTGGAGTGCTCCATCCTCTGTGCCTTGGACAAAGTCCTCTTGGGCAGCTCCTGTGCTCTCCACCAAACCCCAAGGCCAGGGAACAGCCAGGGTGGAACTATGAAGTGCTGGCTCAAGAACAGCCTGAAGATCTCTGATCATAGGGTTAATGTAAAAATTACTAGTTCACAAAAATGCTGCATTTTCAATGCCCTGGTGCTTCACAGGTTTGTATAATGATGTTCATCTCTTTATAACTCACAACAGGACTTTGTTGAGAATATAGACAAAGAACAGACAATCTAATGCCCAATTTAATAGCTATATTTTCAAATCTTTCTCTTTTGAGGATGAACTGAAACATATGAACATGAACCCTCTGCCCCACCTTTACTTTCCAGGCTGAAAAGCACTGCTCTTGGCAGTTGCAGTTTTTCTGGATTCAGACAGAACTTTTCTGATGTACGTTCTCCCCTGCCTGGGAGCGCATTGTGAAGGATGGGGCAGTGTAACTGTTGTAGATAATTTGTTACAATCCTGCAACACATCTTGCTTACTTGCAGCCTTGGATTAGATTCTTGTATCAAACACCTGAGTTTTAAAGAATTTGAACACCTAATAGTTTGGGGCTTCTGTATGGGTGGGCAACAGGTTCTTGTACTTCTGGCATTGCCCAGTTTTTTTAGGGTGTCTGATATTAACAGTTTTAAGTGGTTTTGATAGATGATCAGCTTCAAAAAACCTGTCACTACAGCAAGTCCATATTAGGCATCTTCAAGAGTATTTGCTTAAATCAGGATTCATAAACTGAACTCCAGTCTCCTTGGTCTGCTTATTTACATTTATTAACTGCATTGTTTAACCTCTTGACTCTTTCTTAACAATGTATTTCAAACTACACCTTTTATCTGATTTTGCATTAGGCTAGAAAGTCTGCATAATAGTAAGCATTTATGCTGAAATACTGGCTAAATATTCTTAATTTTGCCCCTTCTGGGTCATATTCTCCATTCCTATTTTAAAATCTATATTAGTTCATGTTCTTGTATCTTATCTGAAATTCTTCAATTCTGCTTCATAGATTAAATAAAATTGGGTAAATTCTCTGAGGTTTCATTCAGCCTTTCTTCTCAGCAGATTAATCCAGGACATAATGTCCTGTGAGTGGATAGAGGGTTAATCAGTGTTTGTGTAACCTTTTCCTGAACTTTTGTAAGTTTTCCAATTAACTGGGGTAACTGCAAAAACCCACACATTTTGTGGTGTACAGTGTTTCCTTTCCCTCTTCAAAAAGTTGCTTTAAGGAGCCATCCATATTTCTAAAGACTCTAACTAAAATGTGGAAGCTTAAATCATTGTTCAGTGTGCATAGGAAGCACCAGCTGAGATGGATTTCAGTGGCTACTCTTACCTGGCTGCTCACAAATTAACTTCCTATTAGCTTATGAGAAGTAAAAAGAAACAAACTTTTTTCTCCATGGAGGAAAAGATCTCGTTATGCAGAGAATTTTATGAAAGCTTTCTTTCCACACTCTGTGCACTGAGAGATGGTGCCCTACATCCTGAGAATTTGGCATTTAGAGGAGATGTTGGGGAGGTGTGCAGCACTCTGTTGAACTGTACCAATGAACAGTCCTCCTAGCCCATGCCTGTAGTTGACATTGCAACTGTAGGCTAGGCAGTGAAAAAGTGTAAACTGTGGCGGAGTAGTCCACAAGCATAGTCTGTCTGAATGTGTAGACTGACATAAATATCTTGGTTAGAGAATGGTATAACTGCCCTGGACTGAACTTAGCCCATCTCCTGAAAGGTGAAAATTGACTGATATCTGCAAGGTAGAGAGGAAACTGATACAAAGAAGTGATAGATCTGTGGGGAAAACTAGCTCAGTAGTATCAGAAAGTGTCATACTTAAGAGCAAGCCAATTTATGCAAAATTCTGTAATTCCAAACCCTTGTCATTAAGAATTTCAAGTCTGACGAGTGGGGAAATGAAGCAGGTCTCCAGGAAAAAGGGTTGAATGCCATCTTTATTACAGGGTATCTGAAATGATATCTGAATAGGTACTGAATAGGTAAATAAATAATATCTGAAAGGTACAAAATTGGCCCTATAAATTGGCCCTAAAATGCCTTGGATTCCTATTACCATATGAATAAAATAATAATACCATAAAAAAAATTGAGTAAGTATTAAAAAATTCTAGTTACATTGTTTTGGTAGTGATCAAGATTCTCTTTTTTGTCTCTAACATCATTTCTCACACAGCTGCCATGATGCTGTGTAATTTCTCATATGTTTTTTTTGATGTATGTCTTTAACTTTCTCATATTTGAAAATAATAAACTAAAACCTAAAAGGAGCTAAAAAACATAGTTCAGAGGTTGGATAGTTTTAGCTGCACCTGATAATATGCTCTGCTAGTTGTCTTCTGCAGAAATAGTACTTACTGGTTTCTTCTCACCTTCAAGTTTGTTTCTAATTACAAGGAGACTTCTGACTTCATTATCATGAACTCATAAGTTTTTCATTGTTTTCATTGTGCTGCAAAACTGCCAAAGTGTGCTAAATAACTGAGATGTCCATCTGTGTATGTTTGTAATTTGAATAATTAGAGACATTCAATCCTCATAAACATTTACAAAATTTAAAAAAAAAAGGTGCACTCTCTAACTGATCTAGTGGAAAGTTAGAACATGTTTGAATAAAATATTCTTTATGACTCCTTTATTTGACAAAAATTCCCAGACCATGACTTCCTTTCGCAGTTCAAATGTCAAGCATCCCTTCCACTGTCGTCAGGGTGGCATGCAGGAACAGAGGGAGACCCTAAACAGAAGTCTTTAATGATGACAAGCCTGGTTGACTCAATGACCCACAACATCTTTTGTCTCCCTTTCGCCCCATGTTGGCTCCTGCTGATTCAGATGGGGGAAGCCAACTAGCAGAGCAGTTGCTCATGCATAGTCCAGGGAAAATACTTCCTTCAACCCTGTGCACAGAGTGCAAAAGGCCCTTCAATTTCCTCTGTACTGGTTTTTGTGAGTTTTTTGTCTTTTTCTCTGATTGACTAGCTTTATATTGATTGAAAAGTCATTTCCTTTGCCCAGTCTGCTGAGAAACAAAATAAATGTTTTCTGTGACCCTAACTCTTAGATTTTTCTTTCCACGGAGCTAAAGAAAAAGTTTCCTGTCAATTATATTGAAGGAAAAATTATATTGTTGTTTTGTAGCACTTTTTTTCTCCCTATGTGTCAAAAGGGAGCAAATGATGCATTAAAAGCCTAAAAGCTGAAATAAAGATTAGGTGTAAAGTGCTATTGATCTCTCTACAAAAAGAAGCAAAGACAGATTCCACTCCACTGTCAGGTTAAATTTTCAGTAAGTTACCCAGATGCAAGATTTGAAACTTCTACAAAAGACTCCTTAAAGTGTTGTTGAGAGTATCAAATAAGATTACACCAGACAGGAGAAACAATCATTAAAAAATGTCAGTGGTTCAACTGAGGTACTGCCAGGATACATTGTCCCAGTATTTCACATAGCCCAATGCCTGAAGGTTTAAGATACCAAAATGAAGAGACAGAACTTTAAAAACGTCATTTATTGTATTCTTTGTGTGTACCTCTTTCTCTCTGTCTGTCTCTCTCTTTCTTGCCACAAAAATATATGTATCTTCATGTCCAGAATCTACATTGTCTTAGACATATAATGTAGTTTTCATAGGGTAGTGCAAAAGAAAGCTCTGATTTTCCATTCTCTGACTCGTTATTCATCCAAAGAATAATCTGAACATTTTTGAGAATATTACAAACTGTACCACTTCTAATAAGACAACTATTGCTATAAGTCAGCATGGTAGATTTTCTTCCAGTTACTTTACCTTCTTGTTCTCAAGAAACTTTTCTGATGTTTTTTCTGTTGCTCCAAACAGGAAGATGGACAGCAGCTGAAAAAATATGTGACCTCTTACCAGAGAGTATATGACCAAATATCATCATTCTTTGTACTGTTTTGACTCTAAAAGTTTATTAGAAACCAGTTACTCAGGGTATTTATACTACTTTCTGCATCCATTGATAATTGGGTTTAGCATCTGACTATACAATACAGACATCTTCACTATGAAACTTTTGATTGTTCCTTTCATGATCTGGAAACACTAGGGATTGGTAAATCTAAGGCAATGAATTTTCTGATTTTTAGTAGAGTGACATTAGAACATGCCCAGTGATAATTTTTCTTGACAAACAAAAACAAGAGGACAAATAGAAACAAATACCAAATAAAGTCAGGTGATGAACCTTCCTTGTAAACTATCACATCTGGAAATATACTGATTATAGAGAAGGTAGAAACTCAAGAAGCACTATCAGGAAGCAATTTTTGTGGAGCAAGGGGGTGAAACTCTCACGGTAGGTGCATAAGTTCAACAGAAGTCTGAAGATGACAAATTATGTGGGGTGAACTGCTTTCAACTAATACCAGAAGAGGAATAAAACCTCAGAGAAGAGTTTTAAATTCAGTTACTGGAATGTAAAAGGAATTTCTAACTGGTCTGTATAATCATATTAGAAGTCCAAGGAAGAGAAAATACTAATTTCTATTAAAAAAGCTATTCTGTGAATTTGTGAAACTAGTGAATCCTGGCTTCACATGGATGTGTCCTACATTATCTTTCCTTTTCTATTTGGAACCATTGGTTTTATGTGCCCTCTTTATAACACAATTCACCCAGGTCATTCTGAGCCAAAACAGCTTGAGCCACGACCAAAAATCCAAACTTTATGCATTTTTAGCTTTTATTTTGTTCTAATTCTAGCTAAATGTAATGATACAAATGCTTTTTGCCATCTGGAAAATATTTGGTGAGCTTCTTCAGCATCTTAGTCAAATTTCAGCGAAAAGAATCTGGTTCATGTATTTTTAGACTGCTTCATAATGTAAAGCGGAGGATTCTATTTGGAATTATTATGATATTTACTCACTATGAATTAATAAATCATGGACAAATCAATTCTGCTTGATCATATCTGCAATGTCGTCACATATAGCAGTTGCTTACAGCAAAGCATTTAGTGAGTGCTTTATTGCACTGTATAATCAGTAGGGGACACAGAAAAAGAGAATAGTCTGGAGCTTGGTTCTTATATTGGGATGAGTTGGCAACTTGCCTCCCTTGCATGTAGAAATCAGACTAAATTGCCTCACTGCTGATAGTCTTCCTGAACATCCCACAATAAATTCCTGCACTGTATTTTCCTGTCTGAAACTTTCCTTCTTCTGAATTGATTAAGACCATGTGACAACAATGGGCATAAGGCCATGAAGTGGGACCAGCCAGACACACATTCTGGCAAAGCAGCACATTTATGGATAATCAAGTGATTGAAAATAAAATATTAAATTATGCATTTGTTAGAAACCTTCTAATAGTTTTCAGATCCAAAAATACTCTTTCTACCAGATGCTGCTTTCATTCATACTTAAAAATGTATGAATTATTAACAATTGTTCCAGTTGGATGTTACATTTTTGAAATATTTTCCTCATATTTCTATCACTGAGAGCAGCTTTTCTGTGAGACCAAGGAGGGAAACCTGTGAATCTATTCATTTTAACACATTGAAAGGACCTATACAGAACCTAGTGAAGAATAGTTGTGGATGAAGTTACTTGACTGATCACAAGAATGACTCTCCAATTCTCATAGGCTGATGATCCTCTATGTGATGAAGATACAGCACTGTTGATGTATAACATGCCAACAGCAGATATGGAAATCAACACTGGTGAAACAGCAGTACAAACATCAGCATGCACTAAGATTCATGGTTAATGCAAGACTTCTGAAAAAGATTCAGTATGCTGCTTTTGGCTGGGGCAATTTTCTTCACAGTGGCTAGTATGTGATTATATTTTGGGCTTGTGCTGGGCACAGGGTTGGTAAGTCTTCATTTCTTTCAGGTACGTCCTTAAAAGAGGAAACAACCAGCTCCCTTCCAACTCAGCAAATTTTATGAGTCTATGATCCTGTGTTAGACGGCATTTGATGCCAAGGATTCATTCTGCTTATCCTTTGAACAATTTACTCTCCAGGAAAAGAAGGCTGAGAGTCATGAAATACTTAGATTATGCAACACAGAAAAAGGCAAAGGGACCAAACCTCTTCCCAAGAGTGACACTACAAGTATTATAAGGACAGAAGAAATGATATAGAAATGGTATAGACTTTGCTTCAGGTCAGAAAGCCCCTGAGTTGAGTAAAAGCAGACTTGGAAGAAAGAATCTATTTTGCAAAGCCACAGCAGTTTTATTTAATTGGAAATCTTTGCTTTCTGATGAGTATTCCCAATTTTTAAAATTAGTCTGCTTTTATTCTTTTTTATTAAAAGATTATTTTATTAAAAGATTGCTTTTTGACTTTGAAAGCCTTTCTTTTTAAGGCAAGATTTCTTTCTTTGCACTGCAAACTCCGTAAGAGAGCAACTTGCTACAATGTCACCCAGAAATGGAGGGCATTGATGGACCATTGCTACTGCTCTGCATTTAGCTGACTGAACATAAGGGGGAAGGTATTCTGCTGTTGGCTGAATGAAATGAAATAGAGGTAGAAAAAGGTACAAGTAAAAATATGAAAATGCAAAAGGAATCAGCTTTGTGAAAAGTATTGATAGTATCAAGGAAAAATAAAAACAGTGAAAGCATTTTCTCTGAGACTTTTCACAATTATAAAGGAAGGGAAGGGGAATGCAAGAAGAAACAGAGGCTGCAGGAGAGTGTAAAAGGAAACCACTGCTCATAGGAGACCTCTATTTTTAGATTCAAAAGCACACTGCCACTGTCTTCTGTGGAAAATAATAAAAAAAATCTGTTAAACATGTTTTTTAAACTTGAAAAGAGAAAGTATATACAAAAAAAAAAAGGATCTGAAGACATTTGAAGTTTTTCTCATATTATTTCCCACATTCTTCTTCAGAGAATTGTATCACAGGGTTCAATTTCTGAAACACCCAACATTTGTCTGTTCACACTGACCTAATTTTCAGGAGGCTTTAGGATTTCATGTGTATAAGCAATTTATCATGAACACATACACAGGAGTTTGTCATGCATGTACAGAGCACAGTTGCCAAGGAAAAAAAGTCGGTAATGGAAAAGGTGTATCCTTAAATCATTAAAGCTTTCTTACAAACAATTCCCTGTAAATCAGATCCAAACCATTTAAATACTAATCTGTACTAATGCTTTTAGGTGTAAAATAAATAAGCATACTTTTATTGCATTTTAGACAGACAATTTCTCTTTCTTGTCCATATTTGCATTAAGTGTATATAGTTTCACACAGATAGTGATTCTTCAACTGAGGAATCAAATGCTACATCAAAGCAGAATGGAATATTTTCATCCTGCATGTAATGACAATATTTTGCAAGTGTATTCGAAGTAATAATTGCTCATCAAACTAAATAAAATTAATCTTTGAAAAAATGCAGAGCAGCTTTAATAAAGTATTTGAGCTGCAAGGAAAAATATTTAAATCTGTAATCAACACATACAAACAAATCACTCATCAAATTTCCTAATATTGTGGTGCTAAGTAAGATAATTATCCATTCTAAATGTTATTAAAATAGCTTTTTCTCCTTTGAAGTTAACACATTAGTTTTAATAGAACTATCAGACATGAGAAATATAAGAAACACAGGCAACAAAACATATGCAGAATACAAAGTACGTGTTCTTTCAGATGTTTGGACTTTGTGTTGAAAACTGTTGGGGCATAAGAGGATGGTACTGTTTCGAAAAAACACTAGAAATACGGAGCACATAGAGATCTGAATTCCTATGAAACATGCTGAATGAAGTTCAAAGATCAAAATTCTGCAGTCAAAACATGAAAAAAATTTTTTTCACTTTTTTAGAGCAAAAATATCTCTCTCCTAATTCACTGGGTCTATACTGATGTAAAAATAAGAAAAGACTTTGAGGGTTTTTTGTACAGCAAACATACTGGTACAGTACACACAGATATTAAAAATGAAACTATCAAACTAAAATCATATCAAGAATTAAAAAGATAGATTTTTACAATTATTCATGCCATAAATTACAGCTCAAATCTATTTCAACAAACAAATTCACTAATTCGCAAGAAATTTACAAATATGACTCAAGTGTACTTGTCTTAGAAAAAAATATCTACTCAAAAAAACATAACCATTGTGATGACTAATCATAGTTCTGTAAAGTATGTCACTAAAAGTTGACTTTGAATAATTACTTTAATTAATCTTATTTCTTCAAATGCAAAACACAGCATAAATTTCATATATATAATGTATATTTCATGGGAAATGTTAAATGCTAGCATTCTCCTGCCTCCTTATTTGAGACACAGAGGAACAGGAGAGAAGTGTGTCATCTGAAGAAGTTAGCACAGGACATTTTCTCTTAAAAACAATCAAGGAACATTTAAGGGATTTTTTGGTTTTTCTTTTTTTTAACAGCTTTACCTGGTAATTCCAACATATAATCAATATAGGTGCTCACCTATCCAACTGTAGCTTTATGCAAGATAGGAATGACCAACGTTGTTTCAACTAAAAAGCATCCAAAAGTTTTAGAAATTCCACCTAGGTTTGGTACGATTTTACCTCTGGGGATTTTTGCCTCTTCATCCCTTCTACTGACAGATTCTAGAAAACCTGGTTAGATCAAATATTGAAATTTTTCTGGCTAAACAGGATGGACTGAACCAACACAGTGCTCAAACTGAGGGCTGTTGTTACGACAGAACACAAAATAAATATCTGTGGAAAATATATGAGATTCTAATCAATGGGCTCAAGAGGTCTGACTAATTGCATTGTCTACAAACTCCTGTTAAGCCACATTTGGTAACCCCCAACATCAACTGCACTTCCAACTTTGGTAAACCTTATATGTTCTTTCCCTAAATTGCACTGAACTGTCTTGAAGAAGGGATAACAAAAAAAATTAGCTGAACCTGTCTTTCTTTTTCTCTTATGAGCCTTTCACATGAACCAGTCACTTGTGACTAGCTCGTTTTTGTCATTATAATGACAATTCTGACCTTCTTTACATTTTAACCTCTTCTTAAGGGTTGAAAAAAATATTAGATGAAATGGAATAGTTCTTTCCCAGAGTTCCCAATGAAGAGGTGCAATATGTGTAGGCTTCAGACATAAGATGTGCCTAAAATGAATGGCCAAAGAAGTAATAAAGTCCTTAAGACTTTAGGCCCAAGCTTAAGTTTACAAGACATGTTTCACTTAGGAAGGGAAAATAGCCTGAGCTTAAAACACAAAAGAGAAGAAAAGAGAAGAAAAGAGAAGAAAAGAGAAGAGAAGAGAAGAGAAGAGAAGAGAAGAGAAGAGAAGAGAAGAGAAGAGAAGAGAAGAGAAGAGAAG
>JBBMKD010000102.1:88254237-88304168 GCA_037834095.1 Argya squamiceps
GAAAAGAAAAGAAAAGAAAAGAAAAGAAAAGAAAAGAAAAGAAAAGAAAAAAGAAAAGAAAAGAAAAGAAAAGAAAAAAAAGAAAAGAAAAGAAAAGAGAGCAAAAACCCTCATAAGTGCTAAAGTCTCTTTAGGATCTTGTAAAAGAAATTGCCTTTGGACAACCTCCAGTTTGCTCATATTCCCACCCAAAATTGAACAGTTGCCCTTGACCACATATACTTGTTCATGAGGATATTATGTCTGTTTTTTGAAAGTGTTTCAACTGAAGCATGAAGAAAAATGCTGTGTAAATAAAAAATATTGCAAACAAATATGTCAGCATTTCTGATTTGAATTTTCTCACAGCCTTTTAATTCTTCAAAAGGCTTGATTTTCTTTTTCTCAGCTCTGTATTTTATTTTGTGAGAAACATAAGTAAAAATATTGCTATTGGAATTTCCATTGGAGAGTAAAGCTGTCTTTCAAGCTGTTTCTTAATGACAAGATGGACTACATCATGCTAAAGTTAAAATAGGTTTCTGGTCTTTTAATGTGTTGGTTCACAGCATCATTTTTTAAAAATCTGGATATGTCTGCTCAGGTCGGTTTAGCAGTAACAATTTATACCAAATAAGGATAATCTCTGCTGTTTGACAAAATAAAACCATCTTTGCCCACCTAATTAATTTCAGATTTCATAATATTATATTAAATTTCTAATTTTAAATTTTTCCATATAAATCTGTGATTGATTTAGTGTGATCAGTAACTCAGAGGTCTTTTTATACCTGTGACTTCACAAAACTTCCTGTAGGACTTTAACTGGATAAATGAGAAAAAATCTTTTTTTGTAACTGCTTTGCAACTTTTACTATTCAAGTGCTTTGTTGGCAAGGACTTAAACATAATTGTGCTGAAACTGAAGCACATAAATTAAATAAACAATAAATTTGCATCGAAAGTTCATTTTGGTTTCTTTACTGTCTAGCTGACACTGTTTATATCCCACAGATACAGCATACTGTCTCAGAATCATTCAAGGATTTATCAGGATCAGAGCTGGGGCTTTGAAACTTAAATCTTTAGCTGGACTGATGTGAGGAATTCAGACTATTGGAGGAGTTCAGTAGTTTGTGGATTTTGAGGCATATAACAAGCATACAAGAACTTTCAAACCACTACATTTAGTGAATGCATCACATATAGCTTCTGAGATGCAAATCGTAACATCTGTAGGCAATACATTGATTTTTAATAGCCAGCGAAGTAATAAAATAATATTGCCACCAAAAAAATTTTATTTATATGTTTCTATAACCTCTACATCACAGCTAAGATACAGTTACGGCTGAGGGCTAACTCCACCACTGACCTTTTATGACATTCTGCAAAGCTCACTGTCAGCACTACAAGCTGCAAAGTAATGGAAACAAAACCCAAAACAATTCCCAAACCGAGATCGGTTTCTAACCACATGTAAGCTCAGCCGTGTTATGTAATAAAGTGCTCCAGCATGTATTTTGCATCTGTAATTATTTCCCATCATTCCCTATATAATCTTTCTTGTGTGTAAAGAAGTCATAACCCATATTTAAGAGGATGTTTGTTCCTTTTCAGTTTAGAATTGATACCTTGTGTATGCAGACAGGCAGAAACTATTTAATCGTCCCTCAAAACAATTTTGTCACTCAAGTTATATCAGTACTCAATAAAACAGAATTCTCTCATTTTCACATATATCACTTGTGCTCTGAGTGGTTAAGGCATGGATGTACATTTTTCCCATCCATTTAAGTCACATTTTACCTAGTTCAATCAAACATAGTAAATTAATATTTCCCCTTGGAGTAAGCATGGTTGAAACATTTTTTCAACGTGTCAACACTCAAGATTTTACTTTCTAAATGCTGTAAAAACATTTATGCTGACTTTACATTCATCTAAATATAGTTGTATGAAAACTGTAAAAAAGATTTTCAGAATTGATATATTTTAAAAAGCATGGTTTTAATTTTTGAAAGATAAGGAGGTTGCAAAAAACCAAATAGGTACACATTCACTGTAAAATATTTAAACAGAAATTTTTAAATTTCAAGGTGATCAGTTACACACTTTGTCCACAGAAGACAAGGTGGTATTTTGCAGGAGTATTTGTCACATGAGAAACACTGGAGAGTAGCCAAGATGTACCAGCTTGGTTCAATGGGCTGTACCTGGTATGAACCAGCCTTTAAATGCACTGATGGAGTCTGGCGAGCTGGGGCTAAATTTCAGCAGAAGTTCATGGAAAGCAAGGTTGGATTCATTAATATACTGATTTTTCCACAACTACACTTTGATCACTGACTTAAACTGATGTTCTTGGAGTGAAGAAACATATGCTAAAGAAGAACTTGTCATGCCGGACATCTATAATTTAAGAAGATCTTCAATGAAAGCGTTTCACAACACCTCCATTAAGCTTTGTCATACTGCAAAAAGAACATGAACCTCTGTGTAAAGAAAAGTTAAACAATTGTCAGCTGAAAGCAGATGAGGATTTTATTGAATACCTGTATTACTAATGCATGAAGAGGTACCCATGCAGAGCACAGCAGATAAAATCATTGCTTTTAATCGTTGTGCAATTTTTATTACCAGTAGGACTACTAAACAAAAAGAAGAGGATAGATTTCCATTACTGGTAGCCACACTTTTATTTCAGGAGAAATCAGTGGCCTAGGTCACTGAGCTGTCACTAATTCCAGTGCCAGGATCACCTCCACTTGATGAGACAGGTAGATTTACTTTTTTGAAGACAGCACAGATCAGGAACTCAAACCCCACTAGCCAGGGTCACATAAAAGGTAAAGTATGGATAACCATTTCCAAATCTTCCCACTGTGAAGGAATAAAATTATTTGACCAGGCAGTATAAAGAAGAAAGTTAGCATGCACTTATATAATCTTTGAAGGAAATTATAACAAAAAGAAAGAAATATACATTAAATACCAATTATCAAAAATCATTACTGTAATTTTTCTAGTACATGAAGCTTACATTAAGGCCACAATGATTGTATCTTGAGCCATGGTGCAAATATCCTGAATACTGGAAAGCAGTTTTTGAAGTTTTTGTTCAGTGTAGGCTAAGAAAAAGACACTGCTGGGCAGCTGTCCTGGCAGAAATTATAACTATCAATCACGCTTTAGCTGTAAAGTTGTACTTTCATTTTTTTAAATGTTCTTATTAAAATATTGAGAGGTGAATGACAGATAGAAACTGAGGTAAATATGAAATTTATTTAATACCCAGTGTAAAATTGGTTTAATATTTTAATTTTATTAATTATCAGTGCAAACCTTTTTAATTTTATTTTTAGGTAAGGATCCACACTGTTGCAAGTACTGCTGAAGCCGTTACCTGCGAGGGTAGCCACAACCAAAGGAGGAAAATACTGACTCTTGCTAGTGGAGATTCCCACTTTGAGAACTTTGTTTTTCAGTTGTCATTTTTTTCTTTCACTATTCTACTAAGATTACAAAAGAAATTTTTTAAATATTAGATTCAAGTGTAATCCAGAACTTCATTCTGCACACCCTGTCTGGTCAGAAGCTCTTTCATAAAAAGATAAAGAGTTTATAGGTCTTTGTCGAAGTTAGTGTTAAAACAGCACCTTACACCCTTGGGTGTTAGAAGGGGGAACTGAGTGTTTTGTCTCCTTTATTCTTGCACCTGGAAGACAGAGGTCAGAATATAGAAAATGGACTAACAACAAGATACAATTGTTTTTTTATTCATTCATCTTTTTGAGCCAACAGCAGGGCAAAAGGCAGGAAACATACTTTCATTTATTCCTCGTTTTAATCTCTTCTGTGGTTTTCTTATTAGCTCTTTTCCCCTGTCTACTGCTGTTTCATTTACAGGCTTTCTCAAGTACCCTCATTCTCAAAGGGAAATGCACCTGTTTTTCATTTGATATTCTCAAGTCCTTTGATGTCAATAAAACTCATCTACTCCCATCCCTATTACTTTGGATTTATATATTAAGTGTGGCTAAACTCAAGCATGTGTCATTTTTCAGGGGCTAAATGGAAAAAAATTCTGCTTTAAAAGGTGGTATCACACATTTGAGTTTAATATTGTGAAAAGTTGACAAGGCGAAATCACAGAGATGTCAAGTACTTCAGCTTTCTCAGGGAACAAAATTATGAACATTAAAAATGTACATTTCTTTTTTTATTTTCAAACCAAACATCAAAAAGAAGCCATCCAAAAAGCCAAATATGAAGCATGAACAAGGCAAAGAAATAGGTAAATAGCCAAAACTAAAATAAAATTCATTGAAAACACATAAGCAGTGAAAACATTAAGGCTTTTACTTCACATATGGGTATTTGTAAAACCAGGAATAAGTGTTACAAGACTTAAAAGGTGTCCTGAATCAATTCAGAAGTTTGCCAGTTTGAGCTTAAGCCAAATGACTACCCAATGAAGAGTAACAGATGCACCTGACATAGCATTCTAGTTCAAGGACATAGCAGAAATATCACTCTAATTCTCCCCAGTGACAGAAAAAAACTATTGATCGCACATTTACAGCTCAAATGCTTTTTTTTTTCTCCTTTTAGAGTAACAAAAGAATTCTAAGTGTATGAAGAGCTTGTGGGTTTGGCTTCAATTCAAGGCCAAACAAAGGGCTCAGACTTTCACCACAGACTACAGAAGAATTTACAAGTTCTACGTTCAGATTTGTGAAAACTTGTTGATCTTTCAAGCTAACAAGCATTTTCAACAGCAGGAGCACACAATAGAGCAAAATTCCTTTGTTTTCTCATGGAAAGGCTTACAGGTACCAAAATCCACCTGAGAAAAGGTTAGTTGATAACTTGAATACAGGTAGGTCTTGTGCATTATCCACAGAGAACCTGAATCACTGATAATTGATCTATCAAACCAAGTAACTGAAGAGAGCCAAGTAATTTGGATAACCTGGAGGCATATATTGTTTCTCTAGGCAGGAAGTAGAAAGACAAAAACGGGGAAAAAAGACCAAAGAATTTGTATTCTTTTAACTTCATTTCATTCACTGAAATGAATAAATAATGTCTTGAGCATGTGAAGAAAATTTATTTTTTTTTTTTTACATTTCGCATGAAAATATAAATAAGTACATAAGTCCCACAACAGCTAATTAATTTAAAATGGCACTTGAAAAACATTTTTTATTATTCTCATTATTTTCAGGTGTTTACCCAGACTTTTCTACTTTAGGTAAACATTAAAAGAAAGCCTGTATGTTAACCAGTTTCCCTTTCTTAAAAGTTTATTTTTATTTTCATCGTAGAAAAGTTGTCTTCACACACATGAAGATATATGTCTCTTCCCTTCTCTCTCTTCCACTCCATTTTTCCCAAAAGAGGGCAAAAAAAACTTTGGTGAAAACTTTGGTGAGTGCACAAATTCTAAGTCCTCATTATTAATTTGTGATTTATGTTTTCAGTTTTATGACTGATATTAATACAAAAATTATGTTTTTTTTAAAGTAAAAATCTCATGAGAGGCAAATATCTGTCAAGCAGTCTCGCTAAGAGACAAGAAACTGAGCAGAGAGAACAACAAGCTGGCTTTTAATACAGGAATTGAGTTAAAAAGTGATGAAAATAGGCTGCCAAAGACAAGTGGAAAGATTTGGATACGAATGTCACTTCATTGCCTTGGGCTGGAGCTGGAGTTCAGGTAAGAGGGAAAACTGGAAGCAGCACAGTCCAACAGGATCAGGTCTGTAGACCTCCTCAAGAGCCAGTGTCTACACTAAGCACATTTTGGGAGAGTTCACTTCAGGATACCTCTAATTTGTTGGCATCAGCTGAACCCCCATCAGCAGACGTAGGGCATTTGCGGGTGTTTTTTTCCTCTGCATGCAAAAGTGTTTTATACTTTGAGATGGTCATGTGTTCTAAATCAACAAGTGTTAAGTGGGGAGAAATGAGAAACTTTCCTCAAAAGCAGTTTGCTGATTAAAACTAAAATCTCAAGAAGCTCCTTGTTGAAGATCAAGAACTTCTTCAGGATTGAGTAATTGTCTCCTGTCCAGGATACAGAAGTACTGATACTAAAATCATATTAGTCTTCTCTATTTCCAGCTTGATATTAAGCATAAAATTTACATTTTCTTTTCCGTTTTCCTTCCCAGAGAAGTTTGACTGTTATAGTACACTTCAAATGTAAACAAACTTGCAGTTAGAGAGTTAAGTGTAAATGCTTCAAAAGGCAAGAGTTAAAGACCTGTTTAACTTCTACAATGATTTTTAGTTTGTACCTTTCTGTGATCTCAGTGAACCAGTATATAATGTGACAATGACTTTGATTTCTCTAACACCCACAAATTTTACCATTTGTTCAAATATTTTAATGTAACTGAAATTATTTTTCTTTTGCATGCTAAAGTATTGAGGAAAACACTGAAGAAAAGTGCTATATATAACAATGCTCTGTGGGAAGGAATGTTTCAAATTTGGAGTCCCCTCAAGAGTTGATCCTATATTCAAAGAAGTCAAATGAGTGAAACCTACAGTTATTGAGGCTGTTGAAGCTGCCTATTCTCTGATTAAACCTTCTGACCAGCAGAGACTACTTTATGGTGGTTCTAGAATGGAAATAAAGAGTATCACATTATGGATCAAGCCGACTTTTAAAATTGTTGTTTACAGCTTTGGTACAGCAGTTATAGAAACACTGGAAATACAGTAACAAAGAGACAAACAAGACAGCTATAAAAGGTTACTGAAGATAAAATAACAAGTTACTGAAGGTAGATAAACTGGACTAAAATAATAAGTGAAAAATTATTTTTGAGATATTATTGTTCCTTTCAGATCATTCCTTGTTAAATAAATTACATTATCAATTCTCCTTTTGTTACTCTTCAGTATTGCTCAAGTTCTGTGGGAGGAGAGGTTCACCTGGCCATCCCAGACAGACTTAGGATATTTAATGTACCAAACTAATTAGCAAACTTTATGATACAGTGGTATTTTTGTGTACTAGGGTTTTCTATTTAATAATGAAAGAAACTTCATCTTTCATTATTAATTTCTGAATTTAGAATTTGGAAAAAGATACATTTTTATAAATTGTCCTTCAGGAATTTTTTCTATCAAGTTAAATATGTGCACACTAAAAATCGAATCCCTTTTGAAAATAAAAGATTTTTTAAAAAATTTTTACACAGGAAATTATTGTTAGTCACTCCACATTTTTTCTTGTAAAGCTAGATGATCTGAATGGGATTAGAGAAGGAACTTGATTTTTGTATATGTGGACATTCTGATTTTTAACTTTGTAATCTTAACGCTTAAACATAAGTCATTGAACTATTTGGGGCCTGGAGTTTTTGTTCATTTGCTCTCATCTGAAATACACACATATTTTTGATTTGCTGTGTTGTTTTTTGTTTTTGAAGCTAAAATAAGATTCAGTTTCTAGAGTAAATCAATCTCATTTCTGTGTCTAGCACTTCTTGTGAAAAATCTATGAAATATTTTTTTCCTTCTTGTTTATTAGACTGTAATGAACAGATGTTTTCTATTGCTTCCTTTCTCTCTCTCTCTCTCTCTCTCTCTCCCTCCTTCCCTTTCCTCCATTGCATTTTATTTAATATTCCAGGGCCAACGACAGTGATTAACAACCAGCATCTCATATGAGCTCCCATTTTCAAACACAGCACGTCAAAAAATCTGGTTTAGCTGAGATATTACTCAGAGATATGAAATTCTGGTCCCAGGTGAGGCTCTCCAGGCCACAGAAAATGAAGCCTGAGGGTGCACAGTATTTCTTAGCTGTACTTGGTGTGACACTGATTTCCGTGATCCTTTCAAGCTTACTTATTGTCTACATTCAATAATATTTTCTCCTTACACTAACTTCCTCCATTTCCATTCTCACTTTAAAAAAGGTAGTTTAAAAGTATAAATTAAAAGCAAAAGAGAGAAAAAGCATATGTCTAATATATATGTTCTACTTCTAAAATTGAACAGTCTTCTCAGGAATCTAAAAAAATATTTTACCTTTTCATTTATGAATTATCTCGTTTTTTGAAACATGTATTTCCAGAATAATTTTGTAGGAAACCTAAAAATACCAGTAAATCAGAGTAAAATGTAGTGAAATGGAGACTAAGTTCTAAATACTTATTAGTTGCTACACAGATTTATTCTATTTTCTCATTGGTTAGCTCACAGCAGTAATAATACTAATATCGTTAGCAACAATTTTGATTTTATAACCTAAATATGATTTCCATTTAAAAAATTCCAATTAATCCTCCTATTGTTTCTCACATAATAATGCATCTCTTTTTACACCTGATTTGTTACCTCCAAAACCTTTGGGTTCTTCTAAGGTGAGGAACTGCTAGCCCACAAGTTGTATAAACACCTTCTGCTAGGGATGTTTTGAAAACCTCAAATATGCTACAAAAAAAACACTCCAGCAGACAAGAATAGTATTTAAAGTCTTTAAAATTTTGGTTGCTTTTTTCCTTTTATAAATATTAATTCAGAGCTAAAAAAAAAATAATTACATGTCTCAAAAGCATCTATACTCTCTAACATACTGCAAGTACAAAAAGAAAAGATTAATACACCAAGCAGTTGTAAATATGCATATAAGGAGCTGAAAAAATGTAGATGTCTCTTTTTTCTTTTACTGAAACTTGATCCCAACAAGCATAAGTGACTGGTCTTAACTGTTTTGTGATGCTCAGTTCACTTCCTGGATGAGTATATTTCTAAGCTCAAAATATTGGAGCAAAAGGGGTTTCTTTCCTGTTCCTTTATGGATGAATAAAAAATTGGTTTCAAAGCATTCAAATTTTAAGCCACCAAGAATCATTATTGCCTTCTGAAGCAGCACCTTAACAATAAGTTCTTATTTCTCCCTCAGTACCAGCACACATGTACATTGATACATTTTATTTACTGTTTCAGACTTGCTCAGATTTTCCACCATTACAATTAAAATTAAGAGGTGATGAAGGTATACATGTCATTATTTTAATCTGATATCTCTGCAGTTAAAAACTTTCACTGCATTCCTAGAAGAATCCTAAGATGAAATACAAAGTCCTCAGATATCTCTAACATGTTGTTATAGATCTATATGGCCTGCCTTTGTCTTTTCATGAAGTCCTAAAAAGGTCACAGAATATTCTGCATGAAACTGGGACAGAGAATTTCTACAGGTATATTGAGTATTATGACAAAATCAAGAGTATTCTTTGATGAATAAGAGCATATGTTCACAAGATTGCATGAAGACTGCAATTGCAACTAGGAAATCTTTCTCATTTTAATTTGAAGAACCATTTGGACTCTACTGAGGCAATTTGATGTTTCATTGGATCTGTCACTATAGTAAGGCTCGATATATCCTGGTTCAAACCTAATTTTGGATTAAAATTTTGTGGTATATTATGAAAGAAATCTACCATGAGTTTTCTCTTCAATTACTCTCCTAAATAAGAAATTATTTGTCTTGCCAAAACTTGACCCCCACACATTCTCCCTTTCAGGAACCTTATATGTTTTTCCTGCTTTCAAGTAAATAAAAAAAATTTCTTATATTATTGTGTTATATTCATAAACATTCACAATGCCTATACACTGAGCTCGTTTTGTCTGTCTCTGGACCCAGCACCTGGAACAGTGACTCAGATTCACAACAGAACTTATTGAACTCGTGTTGTCAGTACCACTGTAGATGCTTTTCCACATGTTACTTGTGGAGCATACATCCTCAAAAAAAAAAATTTAAGAAGTTTCTTAATTGCTGTTTAATGCCAGAGCTCTGCTGGATTCCATAGTTTCTCCTTAGGGAGGATTGTCATTCTTTGTGTTAGTGCATACATGACATTCTCCTTTTGGAACTATTGTTTCTGATACTCTTCATGTACTCCTGTGCTGGTGACAGTTCATATTATTTTTCTAAGACTAAAAAGTGCTCTGCTGATACACAGGAAGGACACCAGCTACATAAGGAATGAGTACATGAACTGAGCTTTGTCTTTAGAAATATGCAAAGACTGAGTGTGTGTGAGTTAAACCCACTAGCAACTCATAGTGCTGGCCAAACTTCTTTTACATTCAAATGCCACTTTTTGTCTACTGTTAGAACTAAATGGAAACAGATAAGTAATATTGTAGTCTCCAAAGTCTCACCAGTTTCTCTATTTAGATATATCCTTTTTTGTCTCCTTTCTTGGAACCAATGCAGATATAGCTGATGATGGAGAAAAGTCAGGAACTGCAGCAAAGTCCAGCAGCTAGGATTGAGATTGATGGGCTTTAATAACATTCTCATTCATGAAGACTACTGATAATGCTCACACCAGCTAAAGATTCCAGACACCAGCTAAAGATTCCAGACAGACTTCTACATGGCCATAAACCAAAAACTATCAAAAATGTTTATACTTTCCTGAGAAACTTTATATCTGATGTGAGTTTAGTGGTGAATATTTGCTGTTAACATAGAGCTGACCATGATCTCCAGCCATTCCTATTCCCAGAAAGCATCACCAATATCAGAATTTTCACAGTGGAAGAAACAGTGAGTGGATACTGTAATAAAATGCAATACACCTGTAACAGTAGCTTTGAAAAATATTCTTATTGTTCATTGAATACAGTGGTGAGATTTTTTATTTCTTGAAGGTTTTAAACAAATATCCTTTTATTTGTTGTTGGCTGTTGGTGTTTGGCGAGGAGGGGTGCTGTTTCTTTTTTAAAAAAAGTTTATTTATTCATTAGCTGAATGCGGGAATATGGAATAAATCTGTGACCACAGTGGATAATTTTTTCTTTTTCGGGAAGATGTGGAATGAGACGTGAACAAAGCATGTAGCTGCTTGTTCAAAGTATTCACAACTGAATGTGAAATAACATGAGAGAAGATATCTTTTGGCATCTCAGTTAATAGCTCAGACTGCACTAATATGACAATATAATATATTGTCTTTGTACAATGTAAGTCTCTTAATGTGCAACTTCTGGTAATTAGAGTATCAACATGTAGAAACACGAATGGATTGCACCCAGCCTAGTGGATCTAAAAACAAAAACAAGTTTTTAAGAATTAAGAGTAAAATTAGCAACATAAAATTAAATTTTCATGCTATTATGATGTTATTATGATGTATACAATGGCAGTGTGCCTATCGATAAGCAACATAAATTTATCTGTCTCTGAATTGGACCACAAATTTCATATGTACTGATTTCTTGGGAAAAATACTTATGTAGTTTATAAGCCGTTTGTGTGTTATGTTTTACATATAAGAAATAAATGTTGTTATGTCCTCCCATTCAGTTCACAGGGCAAAGATGGACCTCTGCTTGGCTGTGTGACCATGTTTCCCAGCGGCATCCCCTACCCACAGTATACAGGTGATCACAGGATTAATCATGACTGAGCTATGGTAAGCTGAGCTGCGGTGCGACCACTTAAGATTGTGCCACATACCTGGCTGACTGCCCAAATATATAAACTGAACTATCCCAAATGTAAGTTGAAATATTGCTGTTAATACATCACTAAAACTTAGTTGTAGCTGCTAAGATGCTGGGAAGTGGTCTGCCTCTTGCTTGACTTGATCATTGTTCATATGTGTGTACTCTAAATTGTGCAGCCTCCACAACAACAGAAAAAGTAATTTCTTCCTTCTGTCTCCATTTCTGTCAAAATACCTTTTTTATCAGAATACCTACTAAATATTTTAAGCACATGCTGCAACTATTTCTATTCTCTATAAAATATTTGTTAACATTTCTTAATATCAATGTTCATTTCAACTACATTTTTCCAGAATTCCAACTTTTACTATCTGAAATATATTAAGAAAGACTTTTTATGACGGCACATAGACTGTGTCCCCCTTGCAATAGTCTGTTTTCAAAACTGCATTTGCCCTTGACAGGAGTAAGACCTTTTAGCACGTTAAAAACAGAGATAAAACATAGTCATACAAGTTTCATAGCCATGTACACCACTTATTTTCTCTAGAAAACTAATACCAAATATTGGTAAATTAATGTCTTTCAAGGGTTCCAGGGGAGAAAGGTTACTGCTCTTTTACTCTTCAGTGGGATCACTTAAGAGAGCTGTTGCAAACTCAGTACAGATAATGGATTCTAATGTCACACAAGCTGAGAGGAAAGAAGTGTGCAATTTACACGTTTTGCTCTAGTGCTCTAGTATTGATTCTGTCCTATAAACCAACTTGTTCCCACATAAGACAAACATAAAGCTGTCTGAACTGAAATGCACCGATCTGTCTAAAGCATCTGTTTCTGGAGGTAGAGAGAGAGAGGAAAAAAAACCTAGAAAAACAAGGAAGGACATAGCTTTCTTTTTGTTCTGTTAATGGTCCCATCTATGAAAATAAAGGGTGTGAAAACTACCAAAAGCATCCAGGAACTTTTGCAAGGTGGATAGAGAAATATGTTTTCATTCTGACAACCTTGAATTATCAGAAAGATGTGATAGAGAAGAAACTAAATGGTGGGAAATTTGGAAAGAGCTAAGAGGGCATTGGATGGTGGTGTGGTTTAACCCCATACGGCAACTTACACCCACACAGCTGCTTGCTCACTTCCCCCCAGTGGGGTGGAGCAGAGAATCAGAAAAATGAAAGTAAGAGAACTTGTGGGCTGAGATAAAGGCAGTTTAATAGATAAACCAAAGCCATGTACACAACCAAAACAGAACAAGGCATTTATTCACTACTTCTCATGCGCAGGCAGAGGTTCAGTCATCTCCAGGAAAGCAAGGCTCCATCGTGTGTCATGGTGATTCAGGAAGACAAATGCCATCCCTCTAATTATGTCCCCCTGCCTTCCTACTCCTCCCACCCCCCATTTATTTGTATGTTGAGCATGACAACATATGGTCTGGGATAACCCTTTCATCTCCTAGGGTCAGCTGTCCCAGCTGTGCTCCCTCCCAACTCCTTGTGCTCCCCCAGCCTCCTCACTTGTGGAGTGGGGTGAGAGGCAGAAAAGGTCTTGACTCTCTGTAAATACTGCTCAGCAATAGGGAAGACCTCGTTATGTTATCAACACTGTTTTGAACACAACTCCAAAACTTAGTCCTCTACTAGCAATTACAAAGAGAATGAACTGTATCTCAGCCAAAACCAGCACAGATCGATTTACAAGTACAGACACATATGCATGAGAAGTCTCTTTTGGATAAAGACCTTCTATTTTAGGCAGCAGCATAAAATGTAAGCCTTATCCTCTTGTATATATAACATAAACATTGTCAGCAAACTTGTCAAATAAGTAAACAAAGGTGAAAACTCTGATTTCTGGAAAACAGCAAGGAAAAATACAAAACATCTCTAAGTGCCTTAAAAATAAGAAGAAGGTGAAAAGCAGCCCACACAGATTCATTAAGAACAAAACATGTCAAACCAATCTAATTTCTTTTTATGGAAGTTAACAGGACTTGTGGATGAGGGAAAGTATGTGACACATGACTTCAGTAAGGCTTTTTACATTGTTGCACATGACATTTTCATAACTAAACCATGGAAATACAAACTAGATGATACTGCTGTTTGGTGAGCCTAACTGGTTGGAAAACCACACAGAGAATAATTATCAGTGGCTCACTGTCAAACTGGAGAGATTTATCAAATTGGGCTCTTCAGGAGCCTGTCTTTAATTTAATATGATTCAATATTTTCATTACAATGCTAGATGATAGCACAGAGAGTAAGCCTATTAAATCTACAGATGACACCAAACTGTGACAGATGTGAAGACATTGGAGGACAAGATTAGACTTTGAAATGGTCTTGTCAAGTTGGAGAAAAAAGCCACATGTAAACCACTAATGGCAAATGCAAAACTCTATTCTTAGAACAATAAACTCAACAAATGCATAATGGGGAATATCCGTGTGAACAACAGTATTGTCTCTGCCAGACCTATTTCTGTTTAAACAGGAAAGCTGCCTACGTCTAAGCACTGCTGCTATTCCCAAATTCAGCACCTATTTGATGAGACTAATTTGACTTGCCCAAACACCCATTTTTCCTTTCCTTCTCTGACACAAAGTGTTTTGGAACAGGTTCCTTTACCCAGAGATTTTCCCATTTCTTCTTCTGTCTCATGTGCTATACTCCTTACCAAAAATGATTGCCTCTAAATTGTCACAGGGTATTCCCTTGCTCCTATTCCCTTGACTCTCCTCTCCTTTTAAAACACTGGTATTCTCATCTTCCACCTCCTTGCTCTCACCAGCTTCTAGGAGGTATAAACAATAGCCCTTCTGCAAAGTGTCTATTCCTCCTTCTTGTTTTATTTTTTCCCACTTCTCTCCTGCTTGCCTTTGGTTTCTGCATTAGTTGTGCATCCTGTAGATCTTTCATGCTCCTGAACTTGCAATATATTCAATTACTCAGAGACCTGTGCATTAGCTTTGTAAAAAAAAAAAAAAAGATGGAATCTCAAGACTCCTTAGAAATTTTCACTTGAAAAACTGGGATTTGTTCTAAGCTACCAATGAGATTCATGTGGCTTTAAATACCTCAGACCAAGCTCTCTGCTCTCCTGTTGTTTGTTGAAGACATGATCAGAGCAGCTGTGTGCATTTATAACAAGATCCAGAGGAAGGTGGAAAGTGGTTTTACAGATGCATATCTCCTAAGTTCCAGATAACCCACAGGCACAATCTGGATTTTCCATCAGCCCCTCATTTTCAGCTTATCTCTTCCACAACACAGAACACTTATATTCAGTTGTGTAAACCAGATTAAGTAGTGTTTTAAGTCTAGGTTTGGCAAGAAACAACTTCTCCATTCATCCCTTTTCCTTTGGCTAAAAATCATAACTTCACAGACCACTTAATCGTGTCCCCAGAAACTTTCGGGTTGGTCAGTAGTTGTAATGTTGCTGAGCACAGGCATGTCTGCATCAACAAACAAAATTACTTAAAGTAACACAGGGAAGGGTTGACTGCCAAAGTTGTAGTAAAGCACTAAGAATTTAAGACTGAGAAGCTGAAAATGAGCCATCAGTTTCATTCTGCAACAATTAGAAAATGAAATCAGAGATTTTCTTAATAAATTATGCACAAAAACTTAAAGAACTTGCGGATGAAGAGGAGGAAATCCAAAGGGAAGATAGAGGAAAGATCAGAGTGTTAGAAAATATGTAGGATGATACAACAGCAAAATTGTTCTTCCTAAAGAAGTGAAAATTTGGCAATATTATTCTCTTAGTTTTATGACTTTCTGTCAATACCAGAATCTGCTCATGAGTTAACCCCTGAACTTTCACAACTGACACACAGCAAGACAAATCCCCTCTAAAAGGCAAGTCTGTGCATTTCTAAGCCTTCCTGCATTGCAGCATTACTGTAGAACTATTGGGTCCTATAGATCAGTCTTCTTATCTTGTTCTACATCATTCTGAACAATTGTTACAAAGATTTCTGGGGGAAAATTACTTGGATTTGACTGATAAATGTATAAATGACATTTCTTCTTCCTCACCACAAAACTCATCTGACACAGTTTTGAAGCCCTATACAAGAACTTGAAAATGAAGAGGAGCTGCACAGCCCTATTTAAAACAATCTCTAATTGATTATCTGCTTGTAAATGTCATGTTTAGATGCCTCTGTGACTCTTTTTAGGATAGTTTTTAAGAGAACATGAGACCAAACATGATTACAAATACGGGACTTTTAACTTTACAAGTACTTTTTAACCATATTTTTTCACAACCAAAAAATAAAGAAATTATGCCCTTTCAATTTTCATTGTATATATTTCCTCTTTTTTCAGAAAAAAAAAAAAGAGAAAGAAAAAAATCCGATATATCCTTCACTGTTAATTATAAAGATGAAAATATGTCTCACTTGACACTGTAGTACAGGAATGACTATGCATCCCTTGATTAAAAGGAAACATCAAATTGAAAAATCCCTGAGTCTGATCTTATTCCCAACCTTTAATTTTATGCTGAAGGTCAAAGTCATGCATGAGTCAAATCACAAGGACTTAGCTAAGAAATTTTTAAAAATTGAAAATACAACACAAAAATATAAAAAATTGCAAAAAATACACAGTACTTGTTCAAGCAAAGACTACAGCATTAGTGGTTTAATGACATCACTTTCAAAGACTGGAAATTTAAAGGTCCTAAACATGAAGAAGTGATTAAGTAACACATTTCTTACATAAATATTTTTGTTCCACTGAAACCTTATGAAAAATATAGATATTTTGCCTGTCAGTAATTTCTACTGGACAGTACAGATTCATACCCAACAGTCATTGCCCAAGATTTTTAATTACAAATAATTTATGAAGTCAATTCTTTATATATATATGTATATATATAATTTTTTTCAGACACACATGCATCTAATTTGTATGTAAAATTGCTAAAGGGAAAACCTCCCACATCAACATCTTTACAAAAAGTATTCTCAATCAGGTAACTCAGCTGGAGAGACTGAAATCTATCTGAATACCTCAACTAGCATGAACATGTTCATTTAAATCAGATATGAATTGGTATCTGTGTGTTCCTTCTATAAAATCAAAAGTGAAGTAGGATTATTACATTGCATAGGTGGAAACAAATTTGTTAAACATGAGGAGTTTTTAATGCTGATAAAAAAACCTACAGGACTACAAAGTATGGTTGTGCCAATTCTTAGTTAAATAAGATTCATTTCAACTAGAACCTTCAACTCACTCTTTTGGATATATATCCCTTCATATTCTGTGAAACTTGTGGACATCAGCTACTAATCACGTAATCATGTATTAAAATTTGTACATTGATATGTTTACTTGATGTGTTTTGAAATTCTATGTTTTGCTTCCTGATCATTTCAGAAATTGCATTAAATTTACTGCACAAGTTATGTCTCTGAGAAGTTGTAGTACACATGTTAAAAAATTAAAAGCGTCAACGAAACAGGTGAAAACATGTTTTAAGAAACACATCTTGAAATCTGCTAAATGGTGGAAGACCTTGCCAAATATTAAAGGTTTTCAGGGCAGCTTTTTAAAACATAAAAGCCAAATCAGCCAACCATGCACTTTTCATATAGACCTGGCTCCTGGCATAAAAAACTTATAGAGTTTAGGATGTTTGCTGCTAATAGACCATTTTCATAATAGAAGATATATTCCTAAAGAACATAATGCATTTGAATATTGTTAGCTTATCAGGATCAAAAATAACAAAAATAAAGCCAGAAGAGAGCTGTGATGTTATTAATCAGAAGAAATAATATTTCTTTGCTGACATCTACCTTGAATTCTCAAAATTATTATGAATAACTATAATTGCAAAAGTTGTCCATGTTTTTTGAAATTTTTTTTATAGAATAGACAGCAAAGTATAGGTAACCTGAAGGAATTCTCGAATTTTGTTAGGAAAACAATTACAATGAAAAAGTGTATATTGATATTAGACACTTTTTCTCTCTTTCTATATGCAATGAAAAATATGCTTGATTCAAAATCTCTACCCTCTACCATGGAGAGCAGGCTCAGAGCACACAGGCTACACATTTAAAATTAAACTAATTTGGAATATTCGCTCCAAGAAAGCACCTAATATCCTTCAGCTGCCAAGAGACCTCCAGTACAGGAGACAGACTAGACCCAGTCTGAATAACCCTACCCAAGATGTCTATCCAACTTGGGCCTTGGGTTCTCTAATTGTTACCTATCACAGATCCATTCTTACTGTGTGTACGTGGTAAAGTCGTGCTACAGTCTATCATCATTGGCAAAACTGCTTCAGGCTGTGAGAGTTTGAAATTCAAGTACAAAGTGCAAGACACCACTTATTAGTGTAGATTCACTGTGCATCCGAGACCTTTAAGACTCATTTTGCTGGTGACTTTTTTCCCAGGGGGAAACCTACACAAACACACCAAGCCCTGATGTCCTGTGTTCATTATGTTCATGGTAAAAAACTTCAGCAGGATGTAATTTAATCTCCAGCATCCACTTTCTTGCTAAGTAGTATATACTACACTCGAGAAAAACCTCAGGTTGGGTTTCTGCTTCAAACCAGAGAGATATATGGGTAAAAAAGTAGGTCTTTCAGTGCTTGGATTTATCTTCTAGGACACACCACACTGAAGGAATTCCTTCAGTATCAAGTTATATTTGATCTAGTCCAGTCCAAGTGGGAGGTCAAAACAGCAGAAGGCAGTTTAACTGTAAATGGGAACTGAGCATAATTATGTTCTCTGCTTCAAGAAGCCAGAAGATGTTGAATGAGGTTACTTTAACAAAATAAAATATCTTATTTAGAATTTATAATAATTATAACCATGTGATTCATATGATTGTTTCAATATTCAATTTTTTGCAGTACACCTTTTTAACAGCATTTTTGTCACTATTCTTGATTAGCTCTAATTAGACAGAAAAAAGACATATTTTGAAGAGCAAATACTCTTCAGTAAAAGATGGAGAAAAGTAGCTGTGATCATGCCCGTCTTGCTCAATGACACAGAAAATCCATTGTGTGAGTGAGAATAGAAACCATATTTTCTGAGCCATAAGCCTATACATTTAATCAAAAAGTTATTTTTATTCTCTATTTAAGTGTAATTATCATTGGCTATGAAAAAGCACTCCACCAAAATAGTTTGTGTAGTAATAGGTAAGGGAAAAAAGAAATTGTACTTAGTTTTTGAATTAATAAAAGGAAAAGTTTAATATATATGCTTGGAAAATATCTAGCACAGTTAAACAAGACCCATGTGAAATATATCCAACCATCTAAAAATGAAGGCAATTAGCAGCAATTACAGAGCTTCTTTCCCAAAACTATATATTGTAAATCCTTTTAATCAGTGAAAGCACCAATAACATCAAGTCATTGTGTGTCTGAACAGGAAGCCTAATATGTAAGAACACTTTGCTTTTAATTAACTTTTGGATACCACTTTCTGCAGATTATTATCGGGAGAGGTGCTGCATGGAGGAAACTATGTATTTTAGGTTCCTATTAAAGGATTAATTGTATTTTTAAGTGCAATATGTTAATGAGAAGTAATGGTTGTTTGCTGGAGGTATATTGTACTTAATAGGTTGGTGGATTAAACAGTCCCTGCATTAAAAGGAATTATTGTATTTGTCATAAATACCTTTGAGGATAAATTTGCTTTCAACTGCTGGAGGAATTCTTTGATACAAAACATGAAGGATTACATGAAGGTGACAGGAGAGGTAGTCTGCATCTGTCAGGTGTGCTCCTGATCACAGGCCAAGAAAACTTACGAAGTAACCTGGGGCATATTACATTTAGAAACCAAGCCCTGTTATCAAAAATCAAAGAATCCAATGTAGTTGAATGTTTTGTGTTTGGAAAGGGGAAGGGAAGAAGTAATGCATTTGGAATTTACTGTGTTTCTGTACTAGCTGCACTTTTTCTGCTGGGCTCAGTAACCCCTCAGAAGGCAACTGTGTTTATAACACAATCTGCTACTGTAATGTAAAAATGAAGCTGCAAAAGCTAAGTTCTCAGTTTTTTAACACAAGCCCCAAGCCATGACCACAAAGAACAATTTAAGAAGGGAAAGAAAAAAAAACACCCAACAAATGAACAACAAACAAACAAATAAAACCCCCCAAACTTGAGAAAAAACCCCCGAAGGACCTATCCAGAGTGAATACTTTTCATCTGCTGCTTCAAGACTGGGCAGTTTTGTATGAATTATTTTTCATGGGAATTTTGCAAGAATGCCTTCTAACCTCACCCACCCTTTCATGTTGGATATGGTTGTTAATTGTGCAAGGGCATGGGTGGGGGGACAATTACTACTGCGATTTTGTAGTAATTTATTTCTAGAGACAAGAGCTTCTTTTTTATAGCAAGTGTATAATCTAGACTAAATCTTTTCCTATAAAAGGTGTAGAGTTGATTTTCTTTCTGTCAAGTACACTGGAGGTATAGTTTGTTGACACTGCTGTAGACTCAAAGAGTGAGACACTAGGGTGAAAGGAGGGGTTAAAATTTGATTTGGTTGTGTTGGGAGGACTGCACAAGTGGACAAATATATTATGAGGTGAGTGTGTACACATACCGGTATAATGCCAAGGAGATGGAGAAAGGGATAAACAAACTTTAGAAGGTCCAATAAGGAGAAAGAAACACAGCTTTATGTTATAAATTGTAACAAAGGTTGGAATCACAAAGAAGGAAATATAAAAGAGCATAATGCAAGAGAAAAGATGTCTGGATAACAGCAGAAGAAGAAAAAAAGTGTATTTATGATTATACAAAACATATGCAAACAGATGTGTGAAAAAAATTTAACTTAAGTTTGAATATCAGCATAGCTCTGCTTGTAGTTTTCAACATAAATATTCAGTGATGCTCTAAATGCTGAAAGTAGATGAGACCCTCAGTCTCTTCAAGTGTCACAGGATGAAATGAAGGCATGCCACTGAAGAGATCATGGATTTAGAGCAAAAGCACTGATCTCATAACCTTCTCCCTGAAAGAAATCTCTCTGCAAACCTGCAACACTTCCTTCCCTGTTTCAAGATATTCTTCAGCCCTCACAATTCATGACAGATGCCCTTTTCAGAATAAAAGCTTAAACTTCCTTTAAGTATGTTTAGACTTCAAGAACATAAGAAAGCTACAGTTGCCTTTATTTATTTGATGAGGCCGTTTCATGCAGAAAGTGGCTTGTCAAAGAAAACAGTCTGTGAGGCCCAAACAAAAAGTCTAGTAGCTCTTGATGAATGATATTAGTTTTTCTTTTCTAAAAAGTTCTATATCTCTGTCATAAGGAAGGACACAAGATCATGCAAGTACGTTTGACTTGTCAGCTCCTCCTATGATTTTTCCTGTGATGTTGGGAAAAAAAATGTGCAAAAACTTCTATTTTGTTACAATGCTAAGTTAGAAGATCTACAGCTGTTTCTCTTTAAAATATACAAATAAAATGCTACCATGCTTCAAGATGTAATTTATGTGTTATTGTTTCTGGCATGGAAATTACTAGAATTGCGGTTTCATAAGGTATGATATTAATTAAAGCTTAGTGTTAAGCATATGAAGGCCACGAGAACCAAATTCTTAAAAATTCTAATAGAAAAGAAGATAAACTGGTAACAAGTAAGTCTAATATGCACTGAGAATGAGTAAGGTGTCCCTGCCCGTGGCAGAAGGGTGGGAACCAGATGATCTTTAAGGTCCCTTCCAACCCAAAACATTGATTCTATGATTATGACTGCATACTTTAAAAATGTAGGAATCAATAGAATGTTTACTCAAAGAGCTGAGAAATAGAACTTGTTTCTAAACAGTTTAATAAGAAATGTGCCAGGGCAAGTGTTAAACCCATTTCTCAGTCTCATTAGTATTTGTCATCTAAAAGTGTTACCAAGGGAGAGAAAGTCTAAGGTAGTCTAAAACAAGGCCAAAAAGATTTATATTGGCAGTCGAAGTCAGCCTGCCAGTGCAAGTCAGTTTTTCCGACTCTTAGTGAGTCAAATAAAGAGAAGTGAGTCTGCTAAGATGGTTATTCCTGAAACCAATTAAAGGCAATTCCAAGGTTCTTTCAACTTACCCCATTATAACCTTCAGTAAACCACCACCTAATTTTTTTATTATAATTATTTTTGTAAACGCTAGCTCACAGACAATTAGTGTTCTCTGTAGGAACTCAAATACTGGATTGACTTTGTAGAAAAGCATTGCATAAAAGTTAAATGACTTTAGGGATAAAGGAACTTTATACAGGAGGGTTTTCTGAATCTATTCAGCAAGCCATAAAATTCCAACTAGGTAGTTTTGAAAACAGTATGTCTGCCTTATGAATTTAGTAGAGCTAGTGGTAAGCCTGAAACACTGAAAATTTGCTTGCAGTCTTTGAAATTAAATAATTGCATTGGTCTGCAAAGTTTCGGATGCTTTGTAACAGTTTCAACATTAAAATATTTTTATCAGTCTCAAATTCTTTGTGTTCACCCTTGTAAACACAATTCCTTCTCTGCATGAGCTGGGTAAATTCACAGTTCTAAATTTTAGGACATTTATTTTCTCCTTTGTAGTCACATGATCTGTGGGGGTTCTTACTGACAAAAAAATTCTTAGGATTTTTCACAGGTTTTGCACTATCAACAGAGAACAATTTCCTCTAGTCCACTGTTTTGCATTAATTTCAGCTGGCAACCAAACCTTCCATAGCCACACTCTCATTTCTTCCTTGGTGGCATGGGAAAGACAATCAGAGGGGTGAAAGTTAGAAAATTTGTGTGTTGAGATAAAGACAATACAACAGGGAAAGCAAAAGCCCTGCACACAAGCAAAGCATTCATTCACCACTTCCCATGAGCAGGCACGTGTTCAGACATCTCACAGAGAGCAGGGCTCCAGCACACCATAGCTCCAAGGCTAGAGAAGACAAATACCCTCATCCTGAATGTTGCCCCTGCCTCCTTCTTCCTCCAGATTTGTATGCTGCACATGATGCCAAACAGTGTGGAACATCCCCTGGATTAGTTGGGGTCAGCTGTCCTTGCTGTGTCCCCTCCCACCTTCCTGTTCACCCCCAGCCTCCTCCCTGCTGGGCTGGGTGAGAAGAAAAGGCCTCTACTCTGGGTCAGCATTGCTCGACAATAACAAAAACATCCTTGAGTTATCAACACAATTTCCAGCACAAAACCAGCACATCCATTTATATGTTTACACCTCTTTTTCATTAAAGATCACATTGATGATTGTTCATCTGCGTTAGGATGTCTGACTGATTTGGAGAGAATCCCCAGAATATGTCACAGGTTAGTCTAGAAATATATTTATCTTTTAATTTACTTATTTTAAAGCTTTACAGAGACTAATCAGTTCTGATACCAGAGATACCGAAGAATGGCCTCCTAACAGAGATACAGATTTTTACTTATTTCTACTTACCTTTACCTATATCCTGTCTCTGAAAGGATAAACCAGGCAACAGAGATATTTGTCCTCATTCCCCATCCAGCACCTTTCGATGTGTGGTTTATGGACATTTTTCTGCTTACCACTTTGCCTCTAGAGAAAATCAGGAGTCCGTATTTTTCTTTCTGGAAACTGATCCTTTGAATTCTCTTTTGGAGTTATTTTTAAGGACTGGCCTCAACCTTGACAACTTTTCTTGTAATGTTCTGTTCTATCTAAGAAATTGATAGTTCATATCAGTAGTTTTTATATTTCAAATGTAAGTTCCTTTTGAACTCTTTGATTAATTCCATATTCATATAAGCAGATTGCTCTAAAACTTTTCTCAGTAGGTCTTCATTCTGAGATTTCTCCAGTTCATCTTTTGGGGGAAAAGAAAAAACACATGGATATAGTAAAATTTCTGAACTCCATCTTTGAATGTCAATGCAGGTGACTGACAACTTTTGGGATGTTGTCTTATTATTCTAAAGTCAGAGCTCAGTCCAGGTAGTTCTTTGCCTCTTCAGTTCAACAGGCCTGAAGGACAGTAAAGTCAACTCGATATTGATTATAATCCTTTGAATTCTTCTCTGGATGCCAGACCAGTGGAAAAATATTTTCCCATTAAATCTTCCATGTCATTACACAGAGAATCATCTGTTCTCTTGCATATTTTAGAACTGTAGGGAATAGCTTGAATCAGGTTCAGACCCTAACATGCAGCCTGCATTCAGTTTGAAATGTAAATATTTAGAATTGTGAAATTAATTTTACCTCAAGTGAGCTGAATGTGGACAAGCACTTGTAATGAAAATAACAGTTAGGACTTGCAGTTAAACTGTGGCTCTTCAATCTGTGAAGACCACACAGATTACACAGCACATTGGTGCTAACTAGGAGTCTGCCTCTGGCACTGGGGCAGGCTGGAGGTTGTGTAGCCCTGATTATGAGGATATTAGGTGTGGTAAATTGGTAGACTGAAAGATTATGTAGATTCTCTACAGATTCTGCCACTCAAAGTGAATGTGGTTCCTTGTTTCAAGGATTCTTGTCTGCCAAGAATGCCAAGGTGGAGGTGCCCAACAGTGTTTTTCAGAGCTGTTCATCTTTAGTTGATGAGTTAAACCCAATCAGCATTTATAAATGCCACAGTTCCAATTGATCAATGCGGCAGAGAACACTACCAAGAGGAGTTCGCAAGAAAATATGCATATATGGAAGAATTATTTAAATCTTCTATCCTCTTTCTGTCCTCAATGCTAGAAGATAGAATCCAAACAGCTACTACTTTGACTGTTGCAAAACACTGCTATGAATGGTGAGAGTACTGACCAAAAAATGAACACACATACATGCAACTGTAGGATAACCTTATGTTTATATATTTTATGTGTGATATCTGTGAACACTAGTACCAGCGCAATAAAGTTATTAAAGAAGATCTTAAAATATGTTCTCCTCCCCTCAGTGGAGAACTTCATACTAGGACAGTATTTTTCAATTATTAGAACAGAAATTCTCTTGTACCAAAAAGGAGAGGAACAAATTTTGTGATGCTGGTACATAATTTGAAAAGGAGATAGTAAGACTCCAAAAAGTTCTAATAACCAGCCACAGAAAAAGCCACAGGAGGACACAGAGATATTTTTTTCTGGGTTCTTGAACCCTGTTACATATGCTGCTTTGTTACATCTCCCTAATACGTATTCTGCTAGTATATCTTACACAGTCATTGGCAATGTTTTAAAAGAGTGCTTATTTAACAGTAGCTATCTGATGTTTTGGTTTACCCACTCATTGTTTAAAGCATATTTCTCATCATATTTACAGTATTTAATTGAAATTACAGTCTTTTACCAGTGAGAGAATGCAATGTCAGCCACAGGCTGAATGTTCCAGACTGAAGACACCTCAAATTCTTTTGTTTGTCCACGTTGCTAATTAGATGGGATATAGAGGGCATACAGATGCATCATTCAGAAATGGGTGGCACACCAAATTCTCCCTGGTAGGATGTTTGACCAACATCCTCACAGGCTGGTGTACAAGACTGTTCACATGGTTGTGTGGTGCAATTGCCGTGTGCCATCAACTAAGTAGTGTTATTTTATAATGTATAAAGTCACTTTACTGTCATGGCACTGGGAACTCATCACAATGTTGGTACCTGAAGTGTTGCACACTGAAGTATTTACACTGAAGTGACAGCTGCACCGATCAGACATGATTGGGAAGGAAAACAGGCAACTGCTTAAACAATACTTAGATGTTGAAATAGACTGTGAAAAGGTGAAGCAGGAATATTCAAAATTCTGAAGAATAAAGCAGAAGGTGCTGAGGTATGGCCATGTTTTGTCTACAAAAAGGTGATTTTTGTGCTTAAACCAATACAGCCTTCTGCATGCCCACCATAACAGGCTCATCGCAGCTATTAACTAGACCCCATTTTATCCATAGTTTTTTCACTCACAACTTCATTTCACCAATGAAAGAAGGATAGGAGCTTAAACAAACAAGCAAGGCAGCAAACAAACAAACCTAACACTTGATAGTCTATTTTCAAAATAAACTCTCAATAATTAGTCTGGAGGGGATGATTTCCCTCAAATACCTACCTGCAATTTGGTAAAAAGATATGAATTAAGATTACAATGAAATTTTTCACCTCCAGACAAATTATATTTTGTTCGAGATAAAACTTATATATTACTTCCTATCTTTATGTTCCCGTGAGAAAAATGAGAGAAAATCATTTCAGGTTGGTCCAAAATTGATTTTTTCCACAATTTTTCAGGTCAGCTAATGAAGTGAAAAATCAATTCTTCACACAGCTTTAACTCAAGCCCTTCTTGAATATAGAATTATTACTTTCCTCATGAGTATTTTCCATGGCATTCCTCACCACATAAATTAATTTATCTTAATTTGGCATAGATTAATTAATTTATCTTCACAATACTTTTGCAAAGAACTGGGACTGCTATTTTGATTTCACACAAGAGAAGTTGAGGTATAGTTACATCAGAGAGCAAAAATTGCTCATTTGGATGCTCCCCACAACTACAATCTGATTTGGCAGAGTAGTTAGCTGTTGCATAAAATCCAGAGCTCAGAGCATAGACTATCTAAATGGTCAGAGCACATTTCTCGCAGACATCAGCTTCCCCTATGCTTCCATAGTTACATAAGAGACTGGAATCCAGTTAGCTGTTAGCTATGAGAAATTTACTTTAAAGGGTCATCACACAGGAACCAGTTCAGAAGCACGAAAGAGTTAGAAATACTTAAGAAGGCTAATAATAAAATAAAAGAAAATGTATCCCCTGTAACAATAAAATAATTGCAGTGTTGGATTCTGCTGTGCTCCAACAGGGATACAATACTCTACTACAACACTCTGCTCCAAGCCATCAAGAGCTGCTGTCAGAAAGAAAAAACAACACAATGAGGGATATAGGATAAGACCATGCATCTTTAAATCATATATACTCCAATGATAATGATGATGATGATGATGATGAATGTTTGAAGATGTATCTGCACCCAGATATAACTAGGACATTCCACTGACAGTGACTGCAGGTTCAATGACACGCCAAAATTTGCCTACATTTTTCATCTGCATTCACATTTTTTTAATAGTATCTTGATATTTTTCTTAAGATCCAAGGCAACAACTCACTCAAAATAATGCGGGGAAAAAAACCCCTGTGTTTTAGTATGACACCATTAAAGTGAAACCAAATTTTGTGATTTGTCCGTCTCAATGTCTTCTTTTAGTCTCATTATTGCAAAAGCAAAGTGATTTTTATTCTGAGATGTGATTAAATTCACATTCATGTGCTGATTGAGGTGTAGAATCTTTTATTTGGGAAAAATATAGACTTCAGAATTGGCAGTGGAGCGCTACGGGACTATACTCTGTGAGACCATTAAATTTAATCCTTCCTTCGGAGTCACTCAAAGGGCGATTTCAATTAAATTTGTTCAAAATTTATCAGTTTCCTGCATGTATGCATAAATGATTCAAAGGCACTTACACAATCACTGAACAAAATGTATTGAAGGGTACATATTATTGTTATATTTTTCACTGTTCTTCTTTTCATAAAATTTACCTAAAAGGAGCTTCTATTACACAAAAATCTAGTCCTCTGCATTAAATGCTCTTACTGTGCATTTGGAAATCAAATTTATTTTTCGATGCAAATCTGAAGTATTCCTTACAACAAAACTGCTCTTTTCTTTGGCATGATGGTACAGCTATTTCTTAGAGGGAAAATGATGACATTTATTTTACTAATGACTTGACTCTGTCTGCTGCTATGAAATATGACATTGTTGAATCTGACATAGTTTTCAGAAGACATTATGGAGTTTGTGTATGCAATTCAACATAGCATCTATGTTTTCCCAATTAACATTATGGGAGGTTCACTTTTGCACTTAAAACTACTTCAGTGTTGAGAAGAGAAACAACTAAAACTGCACAAGCATCTCAGATATAATGTTAGGTAAGAGGGCAAGCACTTAGTTCACAATAAATGTGTCTGCTCTTATCTGTCTACAAGAACCTATTAGACATTGTGCCCTGAAGAATTTATCTGCAGGAACCCATTGGGTAGAGCTTTTGTTACTTTTGTATCTGTATGTGAAAGTATTGCTTGTGTACTTATATGCCTGCTTAGTGATGACAGCTTCATGGATTTCATATTCACAAAATTTTAATGCCCATGCTAGGTCTACCTGTGGCTTCATAGCTTCTTGCATCTGTCCAATGGAAAAAGGAGAAAGGAAACTAAGTAGTCACTGTGTGTCTAAGTAAAAGGCCTCTGCAGACTATGTAAGTCACCTGTTTTAGCAGGAAAGAGAAAAAGACCAGGAAGCCGATAGAAAATACATATGTCTTCCAAAATATATTTGAGAATAGTTGGATGTAGCCAAAGGCTCCATTGTTAGCAAGCTATAAGGAATAAGCATTACATTTTACTCATCATCTACTGGATTCTGCTGCTTCCTCCTGCAGAATAACCCTCTCTCAATGGTTAACCAACCCATTTCAATAAGACTGCTTATTAAATAAACTATCATTCCAACTGAGTAGGAGTGGCAGACAAGACTAGCACACCAAGCATTTTGTTTTAATTACCTGCTATAATTCTATCTTTTTATGCTTTTGTTCTGATTTCTTTTCATGATTATAAACTCTGGGAGAACACAGAGCCTTTCTTAAGTTATGCTTTATAGCTTTCTTTCAAATGAACTTAACCTGCATTTTAAAGATGACATCAGATGTCATCTTCTGCTTCATCACAAATGTATGAGCCATAAAACACTATGCATAATCTGACTAGCTAAGATTGACTTCTTGGGTACACCTTCTCTACTCCCTCCACCAGGGAGCAGGGCAGGATAGTGGCTTCAGAGACTTAAGTGGTTCCTCTCTAATGCTGCCAGGACATTCACAGAAAATTAGAGTGCATTCATCTATCAAGTTACCCTGAAAGTCACAGTTGCTCAAAAAATCCTGAAAAAGCAGCATTGATAGACGCTATAAAATTCAAGGTAGTATATATCAAAGTTAAGATGTAGAAATTGCCACTGTGCTCTGTTGTCTAGAAACTAGATCTTCTATACAACTCAATTCAATGCATAATTTTACTTATTTCATGCTGTAATTCCTGCAGAAGACTAATGATGTTAGTACTCTGGCTGTTAGTCTGAAGCAGATACTGCTAGAGTTGTTTATTTTCATTAATTTGGTCTTGGCTGGCATTATAGAAAAAACACAGCTATACATAATTTGTTTGTACAGTGACTAGCACGAGGGAGTATTGGCCCATGACTTGAGCTTCTAAGAATTACAGTAATGAAGATGATTCCCAAAGGAAGGTATTCTTGGCAACTTTCAGATATATGACAATAAATTTTTCTACCTTCTTTGGAGATAGAAACCATAGGGAAAATGGGTGGTGCAACTGTGGCACATTTTTTATATATAGCTGAGAAGTTTCCTGGAGTTAGTCCAGAGAAATTTTTCATGGCCCAATCGTTACTTATATAAAATAAGCTAGTGTATTGAATAATTGCATGCTTTTTGGTCTTTAACTAAATCACATACTAAACTATCTGAAAATTGAACCTCATGATTATTTTTACCTTTGTACTTTTAATAGTTTGGATTAAACAGGCCTTTTTAATTTTTAACTTGTATTTTTTTCAACTAGACATTTAAAATCAGATATCTGAAGCAGATATTCATTTGTTTATTTAGAATCCTAATTTCATTCATTATGGTCCTATATTCAAAATTTAGGAAAAACTAATTTGATAAAACTCAGAACTCTAGAACAAAGGTATTTGACTTAAAATTATGAGAAAGCTTTGGTTGTATAAATTGTGAAAATCCTGGCATCTTAACTTTTCAATAAAATAAATTAAAACTGAACATTAACATTAGTAAGTAGTTTATATTTTACAGGTGAAACAAATGATTTCTAAGGTCTGTTGGGCAAATGTTTTTCATTAATGTTTGAAACAAAATTATAGTTATTTTTAACTTACAAATTTGAAAGAAATGGAGTATTTAAACTTATAAGAAGCAAAATTTTGTTTTCCAGGTCATATTTGCAAAATGCATGAGGTTTAAAGCCCCACGGCGTATTAACATCTGAGAGGTGCTTTGTGTTGTCACAAGTTGTAAAACTTATATGAGAGCCCTGCGTTAACTCTCTTGTGCTTCTGTGCACTGAAGCTAAACAAATTAGGTATTTCACAAGGTAGATTAGTAAAGCCCTTAATACCTTAGTATATAAATGCTAATACTGGAACTCTTAAATAAGGTAAGCCAAAGGAAAATTAAATCTTAAGGGGAGAACCAGTTGTGTCTGCAAACCCACAGACAACCCTGTACCCTGCAATTTCAGTAAGTTAATTTACCTTTTTTTTCTGGTTAGTGAAGAAAGTAATTTGAGTGCTTTAGAAAGAAAGTAGTTTAAGGTAGTCAATCCAAGATAAAAAACGAAGGGAAAAGAACCCCAATGTAACCCATTTTATACTGATACATTTATACGGTTCCATAAATGTACCTGGGTCTTCATAGAGCATCAAGAACAAGTCCTGACTTCAAAAATTCACAGCTAATGATAAGAATTTACATATCCCTTTGCTACTGGACATGCTGAAACGTATCCTTCTGTGACATAACTCCATCTGTATCACTTCTCTTTCGTCACAGCCCACTTTAAAGAACCATATTTTAAAGCTGGTTCAATGTATTGTTTTAGGAAAACTTGCACAGTTTGCTATAGGGTGGTTACACAAACGGTATTAAATATCCAGCATGAAATGAACATAATGTGCTGAAGTACTGGAATCACATCAATAATAATTCTCAGACATATTTTGTACATATTTTTTCTTTCATAATCACATAATTTGGTTAAAATTTTAAAAAGTGAACTTGAAAAAAAGAGAGCTTATTCTAGACAGTGCTGCACTTTTTGCCAAAGCCTGTATTGTAAAACCGGTCATAAGTGACACTGAAAAACTCTTTTCAAATGTAAACAATTATACTACTTTCTTTAACTGGCTTTTCTTTTCCCCCAAGGAGAAAAAAATTGATTCAATGAAACTTACTGAAATTTTCTTAAATTTAATTTACTTACCTCATTTGCTTATTTTCAAATACCTAAATGTCATCATTCTTTCTTGAAGAGAGGAAAAGCATGTAACCCTCACTTTAAAGTTGCCTCCATCTTAAATCTTTTGAAGGACTCTTGACACATAACAGACGTTCATACTGCCACTTTCTCTTGAAAATCATGGGATGCTGAAGAGAACCTTTATTGCATGCAGCTTCACAAAATAATTGCAGCAAAGATGAATACAATAAAACAATGTTTGATCAGACACAGAACGCAGACCTTAAGTGTCTAGTCAGAGAAAAGCATGTGAAAAGCAAAATAAATTACTTATCTCTGTTGTTATACTTATTTTCCTCTTATAAAGAAAAATAATTTCCTCAGTCAACAAAATAACTTTAAACTACTTCCCTTTATCCCAGGCCTTCATAATATCATTTAAATAAGAAATTAGTTAAATATGGAATTTGGTGTTATATCAGAAATTATTACGCATCTAGAGAAGTTGGGAGATAGTAAAAAACAGGATAAAAGCTGTAAGGCAGACAGCAGTAAATTTTACTGACAGGGAAATTATTGGATCAGATGGTGACAAACCTAGGGCTAGCCTTCTGATTGAGCTGCTTGGACGCTCTATAAAAGATTTTGGTAAAACAATATTTTTTTCCTGGAACAGTTGGTGGTACAAATTGAGAAAACATGGTCTACACAGGGATGATCTGTCTGTAAGTAGGACAGTTGCATTGCTTTGTTCCTCTGCCTAGCAAATGCAGAAGATTGACAAGTAAGAGGAAAAGGATGAAATTCAAATATTCATAGAACATGGACCTCAGCCTTCAGGACCTAACAGGAATACAGAAAAAGGACCTATCAAGCTTTAATCAAATGAGGAAGAAGACCAGTGCTTGTTTGCCCATCACAACGTGAACCTGATCTACTTTAGTGGGGGAATAAAAGGGATAAAAGTAGATGTATTCTTGGATGGGTAGACTTTAATGCCTTTTACACTTTTTAATCTGAAATGTTGGTGTCTATTCATGCCATGTACATTCAGGAGAACTGAATTCAAGCCAGAACTCAAGAATGCAAAACAATGAGGAGAATCAAACCTATATTGCACCAGGAAACCAAGAGAGCTGGGATCCTTGTCCTAGGAAAAGAAAGGATGAACACATGAGGAAGTAGCTCAGATAGCTACTATCAACTAGGATAAATTTAGACAGGGAAGAACTGAAGAAAAAATAAATGTCATCAAAGATAATACTCATGAAAAGGTATGGGCCGAAATTATCAGATGGGTTTTTGCAGCCAGAGAATTGATGTTCTGAAAATGCCTTCATGTGGTAGAGAAGACATAAACAAATCCTAGCCCGTTATAAAACCTGCAGGCTGTAACTGCTGACACTGCCATTTTCACCATGTTTGAAGGAAGCTTTCTCCTTTCTGCTGTGATGTTAACGATTGAAAGGCAATTTTTTCCCTCTCAAAATTTTAATTTGTATGAGAAAGGCTATGAAAACTACCTGTATGAAAAATTGATGTTCTGCTTTTGTAAAACGGCTTCTCATACAGATGTTTCCCATGGGAAAGTCCAGCTCCATGGCTGCATATGGCATGGGGAACATTTGGCCAAAGTTCTGGAAGCATGTTGATTATATGTGATACAAGAAGAAATTCAAACCCCATTGTAAAGAAATTAGATGGGTTTTTTTCTTGTCTCATCTAAAACTCCTTTAACAGTAGGTCTCAGAAATTTTATCTACCTTCATATTTAAGAGGACTGGGATTTTTATGACACTGACAAATTTCAAATGTAGAGATTTCAAGAATCCAAATTTCAGTTCTGCAGAAGCACAGAGTTTTATAAAGAACAATACACTTTTCCATTGTCTTTGGCACACAAAATGCGACAGGAACAATTCTTAAAAAAAAGAAAAAAGGAAACATTACTGAAATCCATATAAAGGCTCAACTGTTTCATTACAAGGACAATTTAAGAACATGGGAGGCCAAAAATCAGACATATTTTTCAATCTCGAATTTTTCAGACATATTTTTTCAATCTCGCAGGTGATCAGAGAGAGTTGAGAAGTCTTCATACTCCATCGAAGATGGATCTGACAATACTGTGTTACTGGTGATGTCAAACATAGGCCGCTCTGGCTTGTTTGCCCTGTCAGTTCATGCACAGGAGCCAGACAATTTCATTACCCAGGGGACAAGCTTGGCAGACAAAGAACCCAGATGCCAGTTTATAGATTTTGCTTTCCAGCAGTGGCATCTGAATCTGGTTGGCCTTTGACTGATTTTTATTGCAGGCATTTTCAAGCTGCTATGTAGCTAGTCTGTAACAGGATTACTTTTCCCTTTGGAACGAATTGTTGCAAAGACATTTACAAGTGTGAAGATTTTATATACTTTTTAAATATGATTAGTGTTATAAAACTTGTGTAGCTATTGCTTGCTTCATAAGATAGGAAACTTTGCATGGAAACTAGATATCATAAAATAGCATAATTAAAAAAATAGAAAATTACTGGTCAGATGGAAATAAGATGTTTGATGCCTATCCAATGCCCATTGGTAACCTATTGGTTTTGGTGTTTACAAAAAGGAATTGAGGATTAAAAACCCCAAATCCAAATGTATTCCTGAATTGGTTAGCTTTCCTTCTACAAAGCATTCTTTGGCCTCCTCTTTGTCTTACGTAAATTTTGTGCTTCTATTATTGTTCCACTCACACAGTCATCATCTTGATGTAGCATTTCTGCAAGACGAAAACAAATTTTTCCAGCTCTACACTTCATGAATAAAGCTTTTATTACTATTTGACTCAACAAGAGCAAAAAAGAGATTTGAAGACCAGACCAGAACACAGACTGCATGAAATTTCCAACTAAGCCTAAATATGTCTTGGACTCAGTCACTTGGACAACCCATTCGTCCCACTGAGATTGAATGTTCCAAGTGAGCCCAAAGAGGAGTCTGAACCACTGCTGGCATGGTCCAAGTAATAAAGAGTGGTTGGAACAGGTAATTGTGTCCCTGGTACTATACTTGTGCTTCCTAAAATGTGCTGGGAGAGGAGTATTCAAAATGTCCAGCCCTTAATCAATGCTATGGCTACACCCTACTGTGCTTTATTAAAGATGGCCTGGAATGCTTTCACCAGCTTACCGTTCCAAATACAGAGCTGGTTTTGTGGTTTGGTGTTTTTTACAGTGTAAATGCTCTGATACATCTGAATCCAGGGTAAACATACATACGTTTGTCTATCATATCAAGGTGAGGTTCTATTCTGGAGCTTTGTTTTTGTTTAACTGAGCAGTACTTCTTTGTATAAATGTAAGGTTTGCATCTAAAAATGTATTACATTCTCCACTTATACTTTGAGAAATCAAACATCTTCTTTACTTTCTACGTTAAGATACTCTGAGTTATATGATTAATAGAAAAATAAATTCTCTACCTCTTCAGACACATAAAACAGGCCTTGGCACTTGATGTCACTCAGTTACAACTGCAGAGTGAGACTGCACCTCTTTTTCCCTATAGATATGGCAATCACGTCATATAGACTTTAAAAAATTCTTCTCCAGTGAATTTGGATATAACTATACATTAATAATCCTTTCTTCCTTTCTGAATTATGTGTATCTTTAAAAATATTTGTTTTTATTAAAAGATAATCTTCTAAATCACATGATATTTACTTAGGCTCATGCTTTCATCATAACCTAATCTGTCATATTTCAGCTGGATTTGCTTTTCATTCAGACTTCTCAATTGTCCTAGCAGCATTTAGGACTAAAATCACGCATAATTTACAATATTTTTCATGCTAAATTATACATTTAAAATATTTGTGGCATTATCACATATTCATTCTATGTATAATTGTCATATTATAAAATTATAAAACCGTATAAAATTGCTTCAGCAAACCTAAGATTATGTGTTCTTTATTGACTGCTACGTCCAAGTGTCAGATGAACAATTCTTTTTTAAAATGGAGAATGCAATTGTTTTCTTATTAATTTTCTTGCTTTAAAACTTTTCACCATGTCTTTTCAAATATAGTGAGAAGCTACAGTGAACAGGTCTACCAGCCCAACTCCAGGTCACTCTATTACCGTAGAGAATATTGTTTTAACTCTCCATAATCTTCATAGCATAACTTCTTTCAGGCATTACTAAATAAAACTTTATGAAACATCAAGGATGTCATTAACTTTAAAAAGAGGAAAGCAAAACATAGGTGAGTTAAAAATTATTTAAATTCAAGTAACTTTCCATTGGGATCTGTAATACAGCTACACCCCAGAACTGTGCCTTTTCCTAAAAGACATTTTCCCTTAGAGTGATGAAAGAAGGGGAGCAGTGAAGAAGATGGATAACAAATGCTTGCTTCATAGTTAAAATGTATACAACTAGAAATTATGTTTCTGAACAGAAATATTCAAATCATGCAACACCTCAAACGTAAGTGATTCACTTGTATACTCTAAGAGTTGGTTTCTTCAAATGTTTTGGATATCAGGCATCCTACCCTATCCTATCCTACCCTACCCCCCCACCTTACAGCCTAATACCAAGCAACATCAGATGCATGATGTCAAACAATTTCAAGTTACATTCTATTATCTACCCAAATTATGCCATAGACAGATAAACACATTCTACATTACCTTATAACATCCAATGTGACAAATACTCAAATATAACAAATATGTTGGTGGTTTGCCACAGGAACAGATACATGTTCCTAGTTTCCCATTTCCATGATTGGTAGGAGATAAAATTGAAAGTGATGGAAGATACTGGTCTCATTCATGCTGGTGAATTTCACACTTGAGCAAGCCTTGTTCTTCTGGCTGGAAAGAGACCTAAGGCCACAACAGAGCATAATGCCTGCATACATAAGGCCACAGATGAATAAAAAATGTCATGTTTGTGGTAAAAGTGGTTCTTATGCCACATGTTGTCTAAGATTTCCTGAAACATGCTTTCATCATAAAGTGCAGCTCTTTGGTAGCACACTGAGACACTGCCACTTCACAATGACCAACAGTATCTCAAAGAAATACAGAACTAAACTTGCAAACAAAGGGTTTTGTTTTCGTTAGTGGTTTGGGGTTGGGTTTTCTTCCTGTAGAAAACAATCTGCTGCTAAAACCATGTACTGCTTCAGGAGTGTACTTTAAAAGGGCAAAACATGCACAATCTGATATTCTTGGGTAACCTACAGAGTGCACTAGAACTGAATTGTGTTGCAGAGAATTGGAATGAAGCAATTTGCATGAGGAGTCTGCCTGTGTGAATGATTCCCGGACTGCCACCAGTGCTTTGCACTTGCCATGGTGCAGACAGATTCCCTGACCCAAACTTTTGTCATGGACATATTTTCTCCTTTCTCTCTAGCTTTCTCTTTCCTTATTTCTCCTTCCTCTATGTTTGCTTCTGATGGACGAAAGAAAAAAACATATTTCCAGGCAACTTGCTATATTTACAATCAAGTGACATGGCAGCAAGACCATTACTTATCAACTCTCCATTAAACTTTAATAGATTAATCATCAATTATTGAGGGATTAATGTTCAGATCCAGCTGTGCTGTCCCAGTTCAGTTCACAAGTGCCAACAAAGATACTTTATGGCCTATGCTGTTGAGCATTCAGATTCTCAATCACCTCTTACTCTCACATCTCAGCTTTCTGAAGCAGAAAAAAGAGAATTTTTTAAACTGAGTATGCAAACAGAACAAAAGAGAAGAAGAAATTTGAGCTAAAGAGTAATTTTCCAGTGATTGAGATTGTTCTGAGTTTTGTAAATAAACATCTGCATTTAAACACTAAAAAAAAACAAACTCAAAGCCCAAAATCTCACCACTTCAAGCGCAGTATTTTAAACTAGGTAGAAAATGCTAATCTGAAACATATTATGCACAGATTCTATAACATGAACAAGTGCATATCTGCCACATAGTGGCAACAGAAAGGGGCAGTGACCTATTACTATACAATAAGAGTAAAATTACCATTCTACACATAGCTGAATTTTGGATCTAAAAATAAACCAATTTTTGTAATAACTGTACACCTTTTTTAAAGCTTCTGAGACACAGAGGGTACTAAGGAGAGTAGCAGATGATTTGGAGTGGCCTGATGCTTTCCCTATTAAGAATGAAAATTGAAATTCTGCATCATGTATGTATTTTGTCAACTATAAGTACTGAAGCACAGGTCAAGAGTCAATAAGACTTAAACTAAAGGAATTGGTACTTATACATACCTTACTTTGGAGATCCCTGTGCACAGGCCATAAAGACAGGCTCTGTCAAGCAATCTTTCCCTTCCCCTACCCCTGCCAATATCAGTCTACCTGTCAATCCACCTGCCTATTAGTATGCTGTTCAAGGTTGAAAAGAGATACCAAAGCACTGTCTCTCAGTCAGTTTGCATTGCCACAAGGAATAAACAATGAACAAAGAAACTTCAACACTAGTTCATTATTGTAACTTATAAACCATTAAGAATTATAAGCAGACTTTGGGAGTAGGCAGCTAATTAGTAAGATAAAAATTATGTAAATCAGGGTACTGAAACTGTCACCTGCAAATCCTATGGGGGAAAGTGAAAATGTGTACTGATATATAAGGAAGGTCACTACTGTGAAATGCTAAGTGTATTATTTACCAATCATTTTGTTAACTGATTGTTCTCTTTGATGAGCCTGGAAAATACCAGATGGAAATAATGTTGTCTTTGACTTTCCCAGAAGATTTAAGTACATGGAAGAGGAGATTGGAAAATAAAAATTCAGTGCTGTAAATATAGGCTCCAGATATGTTAGCTGGGGCTGTGATATGAGGTTGACCACATGAGAGGTCATTTAGCAAAAATCTACTGTACCCCTGAATAGATAGGGTACTGGTGTTTTCCAGACTCCATGAGCTGTGTGCACTGCTCTCACAGATATGCTTGCACAAGAGTATATGCTCCAATATATTCTCCTTTGAAGAGACTGACATGCTGTAACTGCACACTGCAGACCAAGGTCTACCTCTTTGGGCACAGGGAAAAGTTTTATCAAAGTGAGTCAATAATTGGTACCCAATTACTTACTTGTGGGTGGAATTGTTATGATGTCCTCAACCACACCTATAAACTGAAAAAACCCTGATAAGAGTGTCAGTGGACTTTGCATACAGCACAGCCCTCTGATGGATATTATGAGGGAAAGTGAGTAATGTTTCCTTCTGTTCATTTGGCAGTGTATTGGAAGACTAATAAAATCTGAATTAATTCCCGAAGAAACAAATGTGTAAAAGGACATACATTTAGACTTCCAAGCTGGTTTGTATTTCTGACTGTTATGATGCTTTGAACAGTTATTTTAAAGTGAGTTGAAAAGCAGACTGGCCAAAAGAAAATTTACAGGTGTATTAAAATAATTTTAGAAACATTTAGTATAAATTGCCTCTTTCCTCAATTCTGATGGAGAGAAGAGTCTTTTAGGGTGAAGAAGATGAAGGCAGGTTTCGTGACTCTTTCAAACATATATATACACACACGTGTATGTATGATTTTTTTTTTGAGCTTTGGAATAATTTTTTTTTTCTCTTTCTTTCATACAATCACCCACACAACAACAATGCATCTGACTAGAAATCATTTGATACATGTATTTGACATAAATTTGCTAGCAAGCCAAATACACAAGACAGTATAAGTCTGTAGCTAGCTGTTCCACCTTGGGCTTTGATCTTGTCAGATCTCATAAACTAAGCAAGATTGGGCCTGCTGTGTAATTGGGATGGAAGACCTCCAAGGAAAACCCAGCTGTTGTAGGAAGTGGTGTTGGTCACTCAGTAGGCGGTATTCTTCGCTCTGGCTCCACACTGAATCAGTGCTGAACTAAGATGCTGCTGGTGGTATCTGTGCACCATACATAAATCTAAGATGCTGACCAAGTGGGCTAATTAGACATCCCTTGGCACATTACACAAGAGCTAAAGTTGTTAACTGCAGCATCCTGGACAAAGTCCAAACAGAGTAAATACGTTATGCCAACTTAAATATTCTCTACAGTTGCAACTAAATAAAGTATTTAAATACCTTTAATTCACTGTATACTGTTTTGTATCATTTATGTACACTGTTAAACAACTGCCACATTTTACTCTAGAGGTGATGACATTTCACTCTTGGTTGAACTAATTCCTGCATGGCCTATAAAACACAGCCACAGTGAAAAGCATCTTGTACAAGTAAATATTTATACAGAGCATTTTTACTGCTGCGCAATTTGTTTCTCTAAATATGCTTTAATTAGGCCAAGTTCTTTTTGTGAACAAAAAATAAAATTAAGAGAATTATCTTATATTTTTAGCTCCTTACAAACTCATTATCTAGGTATGTAAATTTTGGCAGATGGACAATATTTTCCTTTACAATGACCTAAAATTAAAAACAAAACAAAACTTTCCAGGTCTTCAGAACTTCAAATATCTGAAGATTGGACAGAACTGTATTAAAGTTTGTATTGTGTGTGCTACTCTACTCCACATTGGTACAGAATTCACTGAGCCATTAAATAAAGTGCATTATTAAAATCTCAATGTTATGCGACATAATTATGATGAAATTTGGAGTAACATCTTGAATTTTTATTGTTCTAAAATGTGCAGTTAAAAATAAAGCTCCTTACTCAGCTCTGGATTTTAGACCCCTGATAACGCTGTAGGTAAAACATCAGCAAGAAGCGAGATTAATGGCAATGTAATTTTCTCAGGAGAAAGAACCTCTGCTGTTAACATTCCAATTTAATTATTTAACTGTCATTTTAAAAAATTAACACATGATATAAAAAGCTATACATTGGATTACATTTGTATAATTTTGCCAAGACTGAAACTGTGTAATTCAACACAATTTTATTTGGCAGTACTCATGTGAAAGGAAGAATGTATTTAAATGTTCATTTTAATGACATCTTGTTTGAACAAGTCATAATAATTAAAGATATAATAACTTTATCAGCAAAATTAGCTGTCAGATCACTATTTTATTGTTGATCCTAGAATATGTTGAAATAACGCTGTGGAATATTTTTGAGGGAGGGAGGAAGGAAGGAAGGGAGAGAGAAATGCTGAAAAAAAATAAGAGATTCTTAATCATGTTGAAATCACAGATATTATGGAGAAATGTGGGCCATCAAAACAAGAGTAGCAATTTCTGTGTTACTCTGTACTGATATATTCTGGATGTTTTTGAAAGAAATTTTGCTGGACAGCCTCAAGATTTACACACAAAAGGAGAGGGGTTTTTACAAAATAAATGGGGTGTTTGTTCCAAAGTATCAAACAACTGTATTTTTTTAAAGAAAATTTTATTTACTAAAATTCTGGAATGTCTAACTGGCTATAAGAGCACTTCATCTCACTCAAGACTCCAGGGAGATGCTAAAACTCATTTGTGAGCCAAATCCTAGAATCTTTTCTTTCACTAAGCAACCAAGCTCATATTTTTTCTTTTTCAACATGTACTTCAGTGTTTTCTGGCACATTTTATACTGAAAAGTGTACAAAACAGAAAATGTACCAGGACAAATAACTGGAAATGAAATTTCCCAACCCATAGTGAATGCTCTGGGACATTAAAGTGCAGAGTTTCATGTTGATGGATATATCCCTTTTCTTTCATGCAATTTCAGAAGAAAACAAACAAACAAACAAAACCATGCCTTCCTCTCTTTCTTTCTTGTGGAAAACCTTAAATAGGATGGAAGTGGACTACAACATCCATATACACATATATTTACAAAAAACTAACCTACACATTGGTCTTTCTTCCTAGTCTCACCCCTCTTGGCTTCTATGTAGAAGAGTTGAAATAAGGGTCCAGCTTGTTTTAAAATATAAGACACCAAGGTTTTTATTACAGAAATTTAACAAATGATGAAGTGAATACCACTTTCCAGCTATTTCCTAAAAAAAATAAACAAACAGGTAAAGAGCATTCATGGTTTTTGTCATTATTTGTATCTAGAGTCAATTCTGTTACCTTTAAATTCAGCGGAAACAATATTTAGTCATAGAAACAGAATTTAGATAAAAGTGGATATTAACATTAATTTTCCTGTTATAAATTATAAATTATACTATTTTAAAATGGGCTGAGGTAGGTGGATTAAAGTATTAAATAAAGTTGTGGGAGATGGGGAAGAAAAGAAGAAACCCAAAGCTAAGAAATTTAAATTCAGACCTCAAATAAGCATGAATTACTCCTCCCAATGTTAGCGGATGTTTTAAAATAAATGTGGCCACAGATTTCAGATGCCTAAAGGTAGAGTTCTTAATCCACATTTAGGCACTTAAGTAACACTGGCTTGATTTCAACATTTGTATAGAACTGTAACTCCCACTGCTTTTGAAATAACAATTTTGCCAGGTTATGTTTATGAAGTTATCTCAGTGCAGAGTTGGAAGCTTAGTTATGTAAGTCTGAAAGCTATGAGCATTATTAATTATTTTTTTCTAGAAATATAGTGATACATTTTAATGTGTAATCAAAAATTGTATTTAAAGTCCTTTTCTAATTATCACACACACATGGTAAAAACAGACAAAACAAAGAGGTTTCTTTTTCCAGTGGTAAAACCAAAGACAGGGCTTGGCAGAAGGCAAATGTTTCTGACGTCTCAGGGACACAGGTGCTTCACCCTTTTGAGAAAGAAACAATTTAGGTGCTTAATTAAGGGTTCTAGAGAGCAATTGTGAGTACTTAAAGAAGGAAGTTTTTCTTGGCTAGCCAGTAAGGGCATGTCTTACCATGTTTTTATTGACCTGAGTGAAACATTCATTGAGATAGTTAAAAACCAAAGGATACAATAATGCTTCTACTTATTTTCCACAAACTCTGGATTTGTAGTAATATTCAGAAAACTTTCAATAAGAAAAGACAATTGCACTTTAGGAAATGATATCATGCAAGCATTTGAGGATTTGATCATAAAATTATATCCAATAGATTAAAAAGAGCAATGGATTAAAATATCCTATTTCTTATCTCTGCATATATTGTACCAAACTACTTAAATATACAAAATTGTCTTTTCCACATTAGGCATAATTTTTCTTCATGAAGAAATTTTAAAAGTTTAGAAATTTTATTAATTTAGATGTTTTATTAATTTTATTTATTTTAATTTCAGTTATATAATTATTTCAGTAACTTCCTTGCTTTCACTTGAATTCCTGATATTACACTATGATTAGAAATTTGTGCTTCAGCCATGGTGACAGGTACTGGAAAAAGATCAACATTTAGATGCTGCAACTCTGCATTGTTTGGCAAATCCATTGTGAAAGGGAGTTACAGCAACTTACACCCCTTGAAAATGTGATCTTTTGCCTGATTTTATATCCATCCATCTGTTTGAGACAGAATGTTCCTTTATCCACAGATTTACATTCAATGATCTGAAAAAAGGGAAAGGAAGAGAGAGATGAGTCATTTCAGTACAGTTTAGACAACTATGCTAAAATTTAAGGACTCAGTAGAAATCTATAAATGAAAATCAAAATTTCTTTCAAAAGCAATTCACATACCCTCAACTCCATGTAATCCAACAGTGGATTAGGAATGAACAGACTCATGTCCCTTCATTTAAAATAAGGATGATGTCATGAGTTTAAGTGTTAACCCAAAAACATGTGTTCCACATTATATAGGGAAGAGGAGGAACAAGAGGAACAGGAAATTGACAGCACAGAGGACAACAAAGCCTTAAATTCAGTGTTGGGTTTAGAAGAGAAATAACACCAGGACAGAATAGCAGCAGGAAAGAAGTGTTTATATAACTTAAATGAAAGGGTTTAAAGGACCTGACGGCTGCAGGAAATTCTTGCACAAAATTATACCTGTAGAGGTTTGTTTCAGGATTATGATGTTTTAAACATTGCTAAAATGCTCCTGTACAGCTAATGCAGACATCCTTTTCAAATGAAGCAGTTTTCAACTTTTATGTCTATAACTTTTATGTTCATAGGGAGAAAAAAAAGTTGTCCACACTACTAGTATTTACAATACTCTGATGAGCAACCAAATGGGTAATCTCCTAAGTCTATATATGCTTTCTGTGCTATCTTTTGTAATCTATTTATTCTCAGCATTTTATATCAACCCTCAACTAAGCTTGGGTCCAAAATATTTTAATATAAACCAGAAATAGTCATGTAAGTTGATTCTTTAAAATAATGAATTCAACATATGCATATTTGTTTTAATTGACCACAGACTGATGTCACAGATTACTTGAAATGGAAATGTACCTCTGTGGGCTTATTCTTTTTTCCTCATGCACAACACCCAAAATATTGCACACAGTCTGATGCTGGTATTTCTCTAAGTTACTACTGTTGAAGACTTAACCTCAAATCACTTGCAGTAAGTTGTCAGTAGACAGAACAAAAATGTTTTGATGTTTATGAAAAGCTATGCTGAACTCTCTGAAGCTATGTTTTTCTCCAGATTGATTTGGAAGTGCTTCAAATAAAGCTTTCTTGTGGGATTTTACTCTTCAAATTCCCTCTCCAGACACAAACCAGAGGTGGCAAAGATGTTTTAGAGCTTTAAAAGTCATATAACTGAGAGCCAGTTCCAGAAATCATGTTTTCAGAGAGAAGGGAGTTGTTTTCTAAACTGACATTTTTTCCACTCCAGTTTCATTCAGTCTTAAAGCCTTAATGAGACACTTATTTTTCTCCTTTAAAACAGAGTTCTCAAAGAAGATGATTTCAGCATTTTAGCATTGACCCAAGTACAGTAACTGGCTGAGTTCTTCTCAGCTGGAGGATTGACAGCTATATACAGTTAAACACTGGTTCATTTTCCTATTTTGTTGAGCTTGTGTGTATTGTGGGCACCCTACTAAATTATAAACTGCCTGATTTTTCAGTATTGATTTTTGTTTGTTAAAGTCCTCAAGAGGTTGCATGGCTTCATTCATATAGAGAAATACTTCATGAAATCTTAATCAAAGCAGCAGCTACATTGTCAAAAAAAACCCTCACATTTCAATTCTCGCTATTCCAGTTGAAATTAGATTTTTGTTTACTATTCCAACTTTTATAATGATAATTTTTTCCCTTTAATTCCTATGTTTGAAAATTTATCCTTAAAGAGCAAGTTCAATGAGAAATCATTCAGTATTTTAATATATGCTATTGACTTCTTGAAAATGCTCTGCTCTTGGAAGGGATCTATTCTTGAACTGGATGAAGAATTTGTAGAAACACTGTGTTTCACTAAAGTTGTTCACTCATTTGACACAGATTTCCATCCATCGTGCAACATAAAAGTCTGTCTACTAACAGCAATTAATTAATCTTCCCACTCACTCTTTTGACGCTCACATTTCAACAATTATTTTGTATTTAAATACCAGACAGTGCTTAAAACCCAGCTGTAAAGAGCAGAACATTGCTCTTTCTTTGTCATGTAGGACGAAAACCATTCCGTATGCAAGTCACCAACTAGCCCCCAATGGTGGATGTATTACTGAAACATGTGCTAAATATATTTTTTTCCTCTTCAAATTCATTAAGAAACTAGTATAAAGACCTTGATCAAGGGGATGTCCCACAAATGATAGCAACAGCAGAGCAAGGCACAGAGCCATGATATGTTTTTCCTTACTTCAATCCCCAAGACACCTCTCAGATACACTCTACAGAGGGGTCTTTAGCTGGCAGTCAGGCTTTTCTAACTCTTCAGTCCCTGTTTACCTCTTCAAATTTCTAATCAAAATTAGAAATGACTGACCTGCTAGGACAGCATAAAGAAAAAAACCCAAAAACCTGTGTTTCAAATTTGTAGAATTTTGATTGAATTTAAAATAGAAACAAAGCTCCAGTTGTCAGGAATTCCCCAAAGAGCAAAATCCCAGTTTTCCAACCCAGTTCAATGAACTATTAGGTTCCTATATTTGATTGAGTATATAAAGAAAGGTCTTCAAAAGTGTGTTTATTTTTTTGTTTTAAAAGTAATCTCAATTCTACCTTACATTCATGTCAAACTCCACCTAAAAATTCATAAATGCACAATCAATTCTCATGCATTTCAAAGGTGAAGGAACAGACCTGCACCAGACTCTCCCATTTTTGCTTTTTGTTTTAAAACAAATTGACAATCAGACTTTTACACTTTTCAGTCTTTGATTGCATACATGTATTTAATCTCTAAATAGAACATGAAAATTTCCTCTCCTGGGGAAAAAAGTTGATGTTTCTTCACCTGCAATGTACTGATGGATTCTGATTGCCAAAATTGTCAAACATATGTACTTACTCTTCAGTTTTAACCACACTGTTAGATGCATGGAACTAGAACTTGCCCTTTGGAGTTATGCTTAATATTGAAGCTAGAGGGAAAAAAGAAACAAAACCAAAACCAAGAAAAGTACAAACAAAAAAAAAGCCCAGAAGAGAATTCGATTCAGATTAAATAGTAATTTAAGTATTTAAAAATTTAAAAATTAATTGGCAGCAAAAAGAAATAGAGTAATTTTAGAGGAGGGAAAAGAAAAGATGTGCAGACATGAGGGAATGAGAAGTTATGTTACTGGGAAGGAAAGAAGGAGAAAGAAAATATTATCATATCATAAAATTTAAATACATATAAGAAAATATTAAACTGCTAGCAACACTTTAAATGAGGGCCTTAAATGCTGATTCATATACATGTAATTACTGAGCTTCCATAAGATCTTTTTAACCTTAATTGAATTTCCATTGATTATTAAGAGCCTGTTTATGTAAGGTGAACAACTACATAGATGTTCTATTACACAGCTGTTAAAACCCAGTAAATACCTTTTTAGGAATGATTTGGTGTTTAATTAGCATATGATAACTCTCCTCTTAAAACTAAATTAAATTTCTATTTGAGAAACTTAATTTAAATTGTTAGCCAAATGTGCATACCTGCAAGGTGGTAATTTCAGGTTTTTGGTAGCAGTCAAGGTCCAGTAATTCTGCAATGCTGAAGGTTAGAAAATCTGAACTCAATTCTCTATTAGGTGATTTTTAAATTGATTTGCCATGTACCAACACACAAATGAAAGGCAATATATGATCATGTTGCTCCTATTTTCTATTCTTTAATTAACTTTGAAATGTGATCACTGAACAAATCATTAAAATAACACAAATATACTTTAAAACATTATTTTTGCTGCTATAATTCTAATGTGTTTGTGAATATTTAGAGAAAACGTGCTAACTGTGGCTTCATTTTCTGTTTGGACAATTTTTCATCACATTAAAATGAAGGTTCTCCTGTACACCCAATGAGATTTCTCTCATATACTAAGCGTCTTTCTTTGCCTTCCAACATTCATGAGGAGTGCATCAGGTCTATTGCTATTTAGCAGACTATCAAATCTAACAAGTAAAATAAGAGCTGGGTCACGGGACCACTATGAACTCAGAGCACATCAATCCCTTTCCAGCTTTATGATTAAACTTACTATGTAAGCTTTGACCAAGCCAGGTTTTGAGATGCAGATCCAAAGCAAAAAAAAGGCTGAAGCCTCCAGGGGTTAGGGCTGAGAAAAACCCAAGACCACCCCACAGTGCTATTGAGATTGTTGGGTTTCTGTGCATGACATCCTATGCAGTTAGCAGACTGCCTGCCTGAAGGGACAGAGCCTGCCAGAACTACATGCCCAGGCCTAACCAGGAAACCACTGTCAGCAGGGAAAATTCCCCACCCAGGCTTGTAAGAGGCGATCTAGGGGTCCTGTTGAATAGTCAAAGGACTAGGTGGGAGTGGCACTACCACAGCAGCTCTTCCTATGGCTCTACATGGAGCAAGTTAGCTTCATGGACAACTACAGCATTTTGAAGCATCCTTCCAATGCAAAAGAGTGAGAAAACACTGAAAATTTTAGAAGACAAACTTTTATTTTCCAGCAAATCCCATGCATGTATGACAAAATATTGCCTATTTTGTTGAACAAACACATTAGATACATAGTCAAACAACAAAAAGACTTGAATCAGACTATCTCTTTTGAGTAACCACTCAATCTGAACTTGGTCATCCACTTCCTTTGCCACTCATGCACCTGTAGAGGACTTACAGAAGCAGCCCTCAGGGATGCAGAACATGTGGCAGGAGCATGCTAGAGTGGGTACTACTAAGTACCGAGCACTCCCAGGATTCCCAAGCTCACTGGTACCTCACCAGCAGACACCTAAGGTGCTGGGCATTTCCTGCCTCCCCTTAAAGCCACATAGTTTCAAAAGAGCCCTTTGGTCAGGCATCTAAATGCAATTATCCCCTTTCTAGTGCAAAGTATAATTAGCATTTGCAGCTTGAGCTGTTTGGCCGCCTATAGCCCAAGTGATACTTTTCCTTCCCCTGGCAATCCACCTGCTCAGCACTTGGAACACAGGACAAACCACTCAGTCCTGATGGTCTTCTGAAGACTGAATATACATGAGCAATGCCTTCTGCCATCTGTAATTAAAGGAGTAGGATTTCTGCTATTACCTTTAAAATCACATGAAAGTAATGTGATGTCCTTGACTGATGATCTACTTACGAACTTCATATGGGCAAGGATATTTCAGAAGTGGAACTGAGCTTGTTGTTAAGCTAAAACAGGGTGGTCTGTGCCTGACCTTGGTGTTACCTAGGGTGGGGCATCACTCATAATATAGCGGGGAGGAGATTTGGCAGAAGCCAAGAGGAAGGGAATTCTGCATTTTTCAAGATTAAAATATATGTTATACATATTCTTCTGAAACATTCCCTACAGTTTTTATTAATAACTCATCCATTTTATTCTGATTTAATGCATGGTGCTAGCCTAGGATGTGTTATTGGACAAACAAACAAACAAAAACCAAAAACAAACAAACCAAAAAAACAAACAAAAAAAAGGTGAATTTTCAAAAGTCCAACATGTTGAGAACATGAATAAGCTAGTAAAAAAATCACCCATTCATTTATGAATTTTATTTCAAGTGGCATCATCTTTTCTAAAGTGTCAATAGAAATATGTTTATTTGCTTAACTTCAGCCTACAATTATCATAATTTTCTAGGTTCTTGAAATCCTAAAAGATAACCTGATAGATTTTGAAACACTGACAACATATCTTATACACATAACAAATCTTTTTGGATGATGTTATGCAGAGTTGACAAATCTTAATCAAGGATATGTTTATAAAGTAGTTCTGAAGTATGGGTCCTCCAAGTTAATTTTCTTGGCTACTTTAGTAGGTTAATAAATAAAAGAATAAAATAAATAAATAATTAAAATTACCCAAGCATATTAGTACATATGGCTAGCAAAAGGATTTGAAATAGGTACCAAACTGTCCAGTACATCTTTGTCTCACTGCAATTTGCCTTTTTGTTTGAGGCAACTACATGAAAATATTAAGGATAAACTGGTTATTTCCTCATCATTTGTGTGTATTTTTTTTTAATCCGCGACATTTTTCTGGATTGGAAGATAATTCCTCTAACCGCACAAACTAAGCAAAAATTTGCTTTTCAAATGGATATTGATAGTGGCTCTTCAATCATCATGTATTTTCATAAAGATAATATCTGATGCTGAGACTGGAGAACCAGCAGTACATACCTTCTCCTCTCCATTTGAGATATTAACACAGAACTCAGTGAAGAAGGCTAAGGTTACTGTCAGGAGTGGAAGACAAGGATAAAGATGTGCCTACAGGAGTTCTTTGTTAGACCATTAATGTGTGTCTCACTCTTTACATATGTCAGTTGTCTAAACATGCAAGTGTCACTAGAAGAATAAAGAAAACCGTTTACAATTAGCTTCTATGCCTGTATAAAATAGAACAGAAACAGAAACTTAAAAGCACTGACATTTTTTTCATTCAACCATTTCTGAAGCTTTGCTAGAGCTTCCACTTAAAAAAAAAAAAAAGAAAAAGAAGTTTCACTAGTAAGAAGAAATATTAGGAGTAAGATTATAATTCTTTCCTTTTTTAGATTATTTTCTCTTTAAATCCTGGCCAGTGTTAAATCTCCTGCAAAATTTTTCTTTTATCGTGACAGATTACTTAGAACTGACTCCTGCAAAGACTGGAACAAATCAACATTGTTAGTTCACAGGGAAAACCAGATTTGTCCTGGCCAATAGTTCAATTCTTACGAGTTGTGAAAACCTCCACTCCTTACTTCCATATGTGTTTATGGTAGTAATAAAAGCTCATAGTTCTAATGAGAAGCCCTAGTGAAGTTTTCAAGGCATGCAGAACCAGTTCTTAGAGAACTATCTGTGCTAGGAAGAATACTTAGCAGTCTCAGTGATACAAGGATGGATGGTTGTGTTTAGCTCCACGCAGCAGCGGAGTCAAAGCTGCACAGCCTGAGAGCATAGGCAGAAGAGATTTGCCAGTGAGGACCAGAGTCCTGGCCCAGACATGAGCAACATTGAGGCAGTCAAACATTGCAGCATGATGGTGGAGCTTACAGGAGCAAACAGTGCAGGAGGGCATGGGGAACAGGGTGAGGGGACAGCCAGCAGAACACAATCCAAACAGAATCTACCCTTGACCTTTGTTGGCTAACCGTGATGCTCACGAGTTATCCTAGGGAATAAAAGTGCAAGTCAGCTCCTTTCACACAGAGGTTCAGCAAAGTTGGTAAGAATATTCATCCTTCCAAACTAAGTGGTCTACAGCATAGTTTGAATATGGCAAAGTAGGGAGGATGTGCTATAGAATCCTCAAAATATGGTGAGCAGAACAGGGTAGGAGAGAGAGACTTAGAAAACAATATGAACCGATCTAGCCAGGTGTCAAAGCTTTTCTAAACAAAACAGATGTTCCTGTTCTTCCTTCAGTCCTGATTTTTTGTATTTCTTTATTTAGCTCTGTTTGGCTATTGTTTTTTTCCAGAAGGTTGCTCTTCTCTTTGTCTTAAGAAAAGAAATTTAGTGTTTTTTGTTGTTGCTGTTGGGGATTAGTTTTGGTTTTATTCTGTGAGAAAAGTGAGAATGAAGTTGGTGATGAGTTTGGAGCACAAGACTTATGATAAGAGGCTAAAGCAGCTGGGGTTGTTCATCCTGGAGAAAAGGAGGCTCAGGGGTGACCTTATTGCTCTCTACAACTACCGGAAAGGAGTCTGTAGCCAGCTGGGGGTTGGCTTCTTCTCTCAGGTGACGAGTGTCAGGACCAGAGGAAATGGTTTCAAATTGTGCCAGGGGAGGTGTAGCAGCGCAAATTTCAGGTATTTGTATTTTGTTATTTGTCTGTAATGGTATGTTCCTTTCAACCCCCTATTCT
>JBBMKD010000102.1:88304268-88320772 GCA_037834095.1 Argya squamiceps
AGAACCCACAAACTATAAATTGGCTTGGGGAATCAGCTAGCCGGAGAAAGCATTCCCCACAAACGAGCCACTTTATAGGGAGGTTTAGATTGGATATTAGGAAAAAACCCTTCACCATAACATTTGTCAAACACTGAACAGGCTGCCTATGGAAGCATTTGGATCATCTCCCCTGGAGATACTTCAGGCATTCGGGGACATGATTTAGTGGTGAATTTGGCAGTATTGGGTTTATGGTTAGATATTTGAGTTATTTTTCAACCTAAATGATTCTATGATTTTCTTCAGGCATAAAAGGTGTGAGAAAGCACCAGAGTCAGAATTTAAAATCTTTACCATTGTTTTCATTCACCTTTTGAGTAAATTTTCTTAATTGGCTTGAATGAAAATCAAAAACTACTAAGTCATCTTAGCTAATAACATCCTCTATAACTCTTGCTTCTTCCCTCCAAAATGTACCATCTTTTAATGCAATCTAAAGATCATTTTAGGATTAAAAATTGTCCTTATAAAGGATCTGAAGTTTACAGCAACTGGAATAAAGATTGTAAAATGAAAATGTCAACTCATTAATTTTTGTTTGTTATCACTAAATAATCTACTTTTTTTCCTTTTGTAGGTGTAGTAAGAGGCCCAAGAAAATTTAAGGCTCAGTATTTGCAATGAAAATAAGCTAAGTAAGCTCTAGAACTCTGAAGCCCCTGTAAATCATATAAGCATTTAATATTATGTATCCATGTTAACATCTTTTGCCTTCTGAGCCAATTTGTTCTACCAGAATTAACAAATTTACCTACTAAAGGTAACAAACAAATAGATGCATGCAACAGGAACCAGAAAGAGGTGCACATTTTAGAGTTTCTAACTGTAGCTCACTGCTTGCCAAGAAGATTCACTGTAAGAACACCTGGGTAAAAATAGTTCCAGATTTAAACTTTGGAGACATTTGATAGAAACCTTAGATACACAGGATATAGATAGATAGATAGATAGATATAAAATGACTGCTATATAGGTATCAATAAAGACATGGCTGAATGAGCAAACCAAAGCCATATAAGTAAGTTTTAAAAACAAGGTAATCTCTTTTATTTTTTTTAACTGATGGAAATAGTTATTGTTCCAATTTGCATAGTTTATTCTGAGTCATATAAACCCATATATTATTAGTACTAGCAAATTGATTACAAAAGCAAGTCTCCTGTTATTATCACCCTGAACAGATAGAGAAGAAGATAAGCCCCAATGATGGCTACATGATCTCATTTTACAGCTAACATTTAAAAGGAAAAAAGTCCATTCATCCATGACTGTAAATAAAAGTAATCTCAAATACAGCCCAAATGTCATTAATTCAAGATACTTAAGTTAATCTTCATTTTCCTGTTTCCTATCTAACATTGTATATGTTTAATGCTATTTACTAGTTTGTCTCTGAAATGCAGCTTGGCATATTAGCAGCCATTTTTTTTGTCTGATAGAATGAAACACATAGTTGAGATCCCATGCTACTGAATCAAATGACAAGAAAATCTTCCTACAGCATGTTTCAGTTGGTCTCAATCAACCAAACGGAATCTTTCATGGCACAGGTAAATGTATTTCTTTCCTTCAAAAATTGCCATTAATTTAGGGTTTAATCAGAAACTTGAAAGCAAAGTTTATGTGACATATTAGCAAAATTGCAAATATCATATTGCCTCTCTGAAGAAAAGTGAACAAGCCTTTTATGTTAAAAGTTTTGTAAATTAATCAGGTCACTGTGGACCTAATTAATCTATAATATTGCTAATAAGGATGGCAGAAAAATTAATCATTCAACTTTCATTATTCAAATTCAAAATAACTAGCAATAGTGATAAAGCCAACTCCAATTCAAAAACTAGGCAAAGTACCCATTAGCTTCTGTAACCTCACATCTAAGAAATACTTTTAGGACAAAAGTGCGAACTTAGAGATTCAGTGTGTATTCTCATGCCAAGTGCTCTAAAAAAAAAAAGTTCAACAAAATACCTTTGTATTGTCAGATCCTTTGATAGCCCTTCTTTTTATTCAGATAGCTAAGGATCCACTGCACAAAATTCCCCAGACAGCTTTAGCTGAGGAGATATGGTTATAATACTGTGTTCTGAATTGCTTTTTGTTCTGTTTTTTCACTTTTCTCTTAACTTCCTTTTGAACATAGAGAACTTGCAAATTTCTGAAATGCCAGTGAGTATTTCAGATTTACTCTATCACAGAACTAATCAGATGCTTAAATTATCCACCTTCCCTGGATTTTGTTTTACTTCCTTTCTCCTGATGCTGTGAAAGCTGAATCCATCCAGATGTGTGATCACAGTTTTTGCAGACACCTGTGAAAAATAAAACTGTGCATAGTTTTTGCAATAGAATCCATAGTTAGGTGGTTTATAACTTGCATCACATTGCATTTTTATCTTAAAATATTTAGATTTTTTTTTTTTTGGAATTGTTTTTCTGGTAGCAAATCCTACAGTTTAAAGCCATCTTCCATTTTTCATTATAAAATTCTTCTCTGTTGCTTTTAGGATGCCAAACTTTAGCTGTTCCAATTGCATTTTTCAATGGTAGGCATCTGACCTCAGACACTTTAGAAACTCTCACCTCTGACAACAAAAAAGCTTAACAGCATTGGACTGTTGATATAAAAAAATGAAAAATCCCTTTCACTTAGAGACTTTCTGTATATTACAGCTTAATTTCAGAACTGCATCCACTAGGTAAAGCATCACTTCTTGTGTCAAGGTGGTCCTAAATGTCCACTTCAGTACAGACAAATTAAAAGTAGGCAAACCAATGGACATCCTTTCTACAAACCAGTGAAGGCCATGAGCATGCCCAGAGTAAATCTAAAGCATCTCTGGGCTTTTCCTGCATGCTAAGCTGGGTAAGCTGGGGAAAGAAGCAACAGGACAAATGGAGTTTAGAAGTAAGGCAGAAACCAGCTTGCCACTTGAATAACCAGGGTGAGACTGGAGCGATTTGTAGTCATTACAAAAGCGGTAGCTTTTAAGGAGGGATTTAAATGAGGAGAAAATTGTGGGTGTTAGTGCATAACACCAGTGTGCTTGCAGGAAAACGGATAAGTGTGTGATCAAGGCACTTGGTCGCAGGAAAATTAGCACTGACAAGACTACCTGAGTAAGTGCTCTAAGTCATGAAAAAAGGATTGCAAAATTTAGCCTGAAGTTTGTAAACACACACCAGAGAACAATTACCAGCCTAATTCCTGACAAAAGAAACATGAGGAAGATAAAAATATTAATGTATATGTTACATAAAAAAAATAATTCATTATGATATTAAAAGATAAATATAAGATAATATAATATTTTGTTAATTACATACTTTGTAGTCATTACTCAATTTAAAAGAGCTGTAATATAAGATGGTCTATTACAAGGGAATTATTATAAAGTTATTAGTCAACTTCATTAAGTGAGGAAGAATTAAGTCATATAAATCACATATTTAAAGAAAGTAAACGTAAGCTTAAACAGAGCATTATTTACAAACAGTGTATCTATTGCAGTTCCATGGAAAATTGTGTATCAAGTAAAAATATCCAATCAAAATTCTTGAAAGTACAACATTAGATTTGCCATAATTAAATATTTTACTATGGCTTATGATATTCTTCAAAGGTAAATGTTATCATTCAGTTAGCTTTTAAAAAGATTGTACTTTGCCATCACATATATGGGCACAGACACAGACTCTGTTGTTAACTCTTGCCAGTAAAGCGTAGAAAAGTTTTCAGTGTTGTTTGATATAAGGACTGAAATATTTTTATTTAAACACTCCAGTCTATATAGATTAATGAAGTCTTTTAACATGTATAATTGTCAAATTTATGTGGAAATATACCTTGCCAGAGTAATGCATTTTGTGAGGATAAAAGCCTATAGTATGGAAGCATATTTTTCTAGTGGTTTATTACATTATCCAATAATTTTCTGGAAACCATAACTGTCAAGATATCTTGATCACAAAGAGAATTGTGATTTTGATGTGAGGTCTGTGAATGAACAGTTCTATTTTATTCCAGGTGTCCAAAAAGAACTTTTTAAGGAAATATAAACTGATAATAAGTATCTTTATTTATTTAAAATAAAAGTCAAAATTTTCATGTAATATCTTTCAACAATATCTCATCTGAGAGAAAGATAAAATATTGAAAATATAGAATGTCTATTAAGGCATACTAGCATATCAACTTTGACTGATATCTATATTTAATTGATATTTTATTAGTTAAAATTACTACTTACCTGTAGAAAGTTTCCCAATGAACAAATTAGTTCTGGTTTCAATATTTTCATCTCAGTGTTTTTAATCCTAATCTAAGTTTTTTTAATCCTGTGGGTGGGTCTTTTTTTATTGTTTTCAAGGGTCTCTAATACTTCTTCCTCCCATAGAAATGTGGATTCCATTTATATATTCTGAAGATTCACTGTCAATATAGTGAGTATATCCTCCTATCCAAAGGAGTAATTATTTCCTATTGCTACTATTCTGCCAGGGTATTTAAATACTGTCTTTTTGATACAGTGACACACTGATGGTATTCACAATGGCCTTCTTCTTCTGCTAGAAAACATAATTTTTTTCAATCTGTTCTGGAGGAAAACCTTTGTTCAAGTAGAAAATTCTTTTTAGAGCAGCATAGATGTCTGACTCTGTGTTAAAACATATTTTTGCATGAATGAGCCAATGAGCTGAATATGTCTATTCATCATCAAATAAGCTGAATCTCTGAAACACTGCCTGTGGTCTACTGTCTACCAGTGCATGCTGTATACAAGGTTTACCCACATATTTAATTGCAGATGCTAAAATAAAATATTTGTGAGAAATAATCCCTTAGAATCCCAGCTGAAACATTCCACTTTTACTTCCATATTGACTGGTAATTTTTGGAAGCCTTTATGTTGCACCATTTTATGTTTGCTTCATTGAAGCTATATCATACTACTTTTTTTCAGACTGTTGTGTGGTACTAACTCAAAAATGTTTCTAATTCCACAGACATTCCACCTAAATGGTCATCTTTTATCCACCAAATTTCTTACTCCTGTTAAAATTACAGCAAACCTACTTGAAATCACGTACTCATAAGAAATATTCATAGGCTATAGAAGGCTGCTCCAGTTCTCACAATATCATACTTATCCAATTCGTTACTAGTATAAAAAAACTTTCTAAGTTCAATTATATCTTTACAGTGGTACAGTACAGTAGTATTTTAACGCTATGAAGCATTTGACAGCACCCAATACAAGGCAGAAATATGAACAGGGGTGGGTGACATAAGTACTCTTCAGTACCCATACAAAGAGCAGTAGTTTTAAGGAGTCTACTCCTCTGCGTTTGAACTTTGAATTTGGCAGATTTTCTTGTTTGTTGATACCTTTTCTTTCCAACACTTCTGCCATAAATTTCCAGTTCCTTTAGTATGTGCTTGTGATGCAATAGATTATAATATATAATATAAAATATGTAATATAATGTAATATATGGAAGTTCTTTTTATTTGTCCATTCTCAATAGTAATGTATGAACTAACATTGATGTGTGTTCTAGGTGATATTAAATCAACTCATTCTTATTACAAAGCCAGATTTTTCTTAAATTTATCAATGTGGTAATGCTGCCAAGCCATATACTAAAGAGTTTGACAGCATAAATCAAGTCCCTTTATCTTCCAATCCATCAGTGCATTTCTTTGCTTAAAATATATTGCCCTGGCAGTTGCAAATATGTGGGGGAAGCCAGCTATTGTAAAGATTTACATCCCTAACATTTTTTTTCAGGACAAACAATGCAGAAAGAAATGTTCTCATATATAGAGAGAAATGCAGCAAACCAGTTACTTTTTTAGATCAGTTTCCTTATCATTCTATTATTTAATTTTGATTTTGCTTATTACTTTGAATTTTTTTGCTTTAACATTAATATTGACTATCAACTTGAATCAGCCATTACTTCATTTTTAAATTGACTATTCCAACCATAACTACCCTTATAATCTTCAGACAAAACTCAATAAGATACTAGCCAGGCAGTCTAAGGAAGAATGGGAAAACAGGATTGGGGATTAAAAAAAGATGCATTGGCATAGCCTATGGATATTGTCTAGGTCTCTTTTTAGTAATTAATGAAAATAAGTTCAGAGGTTCTCAGTACTGGATGACCCACAAGACAAGATTTCTATCTGAAACCTAATGGGGACTTCACTCTTTATATCTCACTTGGAAAAGAAATTCTTGCTTTTGATGGCTAAAGCTAATTGTTGGATGCTTAGCATTGGCTTGTATGAAAATAAAAATGAATCCTCAGTCTCTCTTCAATTAGTTGAACTTAATTATTTGTAATGTAGAAGAAAGTGCAGGCTTAGGATTATGCAGTGTATAATTGGGTTCTACAGAGGTGCTATACAGATACGGATTTTTTGGACTCATTAGGTGTTGCCACACCCATAATTTCAGGGCCAAGGTAATTTAGGACTTAACGTTAGGCAAGAAAGCTATTATGTTCCACTGAAATTTTCAGGACTGCAAAATAATTCAGTTCAAGAAATTGAACTCATGACCTTCAAATTTTGTGCAAAAAACCCAAAGAAGAAACCCAATCTCCATTTCACCATATAGCCAACATATCCATATCCAAACCATCAAGCACTGCTTTCCATTGAATAAGTCTGGAGCTGTGAAATTAATTTTCTTTCATCCCAAGTACCCTAAACACCAGAGAGCTCATCATCTTAGGGTGAAGTTTACTCTGTAAGTGTAACCCATTTGTTGTGTCCATCTGCTTCACCTTCATCTGTGAATTCCTACCACATCAGTTGTGCATGAGAACTGTCACACCCACCTCACAAAGGACCATGGTCTCGGGGTTGTTTAAGCTGGTGATGGAACTTGCTCTCCAATTTTAAACATGCATACACTCCCCGTCCCCAAGATTCCCCCCAGCTTCAGGAAACAAGTTTGTTTCCACAAAGAATTCCCACTATTTTGCAAGAGATTACCAACTGTATCTAGGCAGTGTCTAGATGAAATTTGCAGCAAGCAACAGGAGTTGGATTGTTTCAGAAGAGAATGAGCCAGGAGCTGACGTGACAGTAGTATAGGCAGAGCAGTGGCCCACAGTCCCCCAAGATCTTAGCACAGCATGTAGAGCAAATTTTTGGTAAAAGTTTTGGTTTGTGAGGAAATAATGAAAAATATGTTTTCTGTGTGTTTGGAATGACACTCACTTGTCATATTTGAACCATCTGCCCAAAACTCATATAATTTTTATGGTTTTTCACACTGTATACACAAGTGTGTTTCTTCCATTTGTATTCTACTGCAGCTAACAGTTTATCCAGTGATTTCTACTTGCAATTTAATTTTAACGAGAGCCTTTAGTTTGCAACTATAATCTGGAGAAACAGAAAATCCACTGGGCCAGTAAATCAGAAAACTCTGGAAAAACCGCTTACAAATTTTGGATATTGTTACCCAGATAACATACCATGGTTATTGGTGGAGGGAGCTATATCACATGCCTTTCATTATTATAAGTTCTACCATTATGAGTTCAGCACCATAAGGGTGCTGCCTACAGAGATATATTTCAAGCAAATATTTTTTAAAATATCATGAAAGACGGACTTTACATCCTCCAGCATATAGTAGGAGAATAGTTAATGCGAATAAAGACGATGCAAATGAAAACAGCCTCTGAATCCAATTCCAGTTCAGAGGCATCTAAGTTTAACAGATAAATCCTCCCCCTCACTACTGGTTTTAAAAGTCTCCTTCATTTTTTCTTTCAGAATTTTTTCTATAATTAATAAGATTGTTCTTACAATTATTCTGATTTATGTATATTCTGGTTTATGTATATTTTCTTTCTCTGGCTCTGATTTAAAGTGTTTCCTTAACAGTAGAAAAATACTTATTGTCTTTAGGGGGTGTTGATCTGGTTTACCATGGTAATTTAATTTTTCTTTATTGTGTTTTACTTCCTCATCATGCTAGAAATTCAGTTTTCAAACCTCTTTGGTGACCATTGCCATGTCTAGAAAGTTTCATTCCTCATTATAATTATCTTCATATTTGCATGTCTCTGAATGCTTTCACATGCATTTTTTTGCCCTTTCTAGAGTAAAATCTAGTGACAATCCAAGTATGCAAAAGAATTTTTTGAAAAGAAAACTGATTGCATAATAGTTTTTAATACTCCATTAGAGAACTTTGGCTGCTTCTGAGCTAAAGCTTAAAGTTGTGCTGGTTTAAATTAGAACATGCTTTGCAGTTAAGCAGACCACATCTTAAGACAACTTCTTAATCCCTCTGATAGTGGCTTTTTACTAGAAAGAATCACTACTTAACTAAATTCTCTTCACACACATTTCACACTGCAGAAACAACAGCATAACTTTCATATAAAACACACTGAGAACCACTAAAACATAGAATGCCATAGATGTGTTTTACTGCTTCACTGATATATCACAAAGTACATATTAACAATTACACTACAGTCAGTAGCAAACACTTTGGGGTTCTTGTGATCTGTGGCACAGAAATTAGAGGAATAACACTAATCAAATGTCAGTATTCATCCCAGCAGTCTGTTTTGTACTAACCACAGTGTTGTCTCTGCAGACAATATCCAGGCTATCTTTTGCAATTTTGTACCTCAGAGTGTTGAATGTTTAAAAGGAACAATAATGTCTCTGTATGTATCTGTGTGCACCACCCTCAAAGGCTTTGATTTATTAACAAAACTGCAATGCAACTCTACATACCAAGAGTCTACTAAAATCATAGAATGTTTGCAATGGTACCCCAGATTTGCCTAGATTTCTCTGGGGATATTTCATCAAAGTTTTAATCAAATGTAAGGCATAATCTGCTCAGAAAAAATAATAGACAGTGAATATATGTCTCAAAAGGCTAAAATTACAGAAGCCTGAAAGAAACAAGCTCATAATAGAAACTGGTGTTTGAGACCCACCCAATGTAGTCAGCTTACAGTCAGGTGCAGTTTCATGAGCAAGGAAAAAGCAGGACAATGACAAATACGGCCAGGTGGTTTTTTTGTGGCACAGCTGTGTTTGAAGCTGTGCTGGGCTGAACTGATCACCCAGTGCTCAAGGCCATGCAAAATCATTGGTGAGTTTGGGAAAACTTACCAGCTGTGGGCCTCAGCTCATAGGCATCTTGTACTGGAAGAGACAGAGAGCTTCCAAAAGAGCTAACTCATCCTTAGTTATTCTTACAGCTATTCTACAGGCATGTTAGCTGTATTTTGAAACATATTCACTTGAAATACATCATCTTCAATCGTTTTTGACTACATAATTCTGAAAACAACTGTCTTTTGAATATAGTCACAGTCTGGCACTTGATACCTAGATCCTGTAGGATGCAAAAAGCTGAAGAGAGAGGTCTCCAAATTTGGCAAGAAATATAGCTAATCACTCCTCTTGGGCCTCTGGAGTAGAGAAATTCTCTTGCATCATTTCCCCCAGTACTTATCCATGCAGTTTGATGCAAACTGGTGCCAAATATTTCTTGTACCTCAGTTTATGGGTTTTAAATAAGTTTTCAAACAATTGTATTGCTGAAAATATCAGTCACTCACAGTACTGTGATGTTCCAGGATGTTCTGCTACAAGAAGCAAAATCTGAACACACCTATCTTGTCTCCCAAAATTATCCTGACAACACATCAAAATTCTATCAGCATAATGTGCAATGTATTCATCCTTACATGCCATGAAAGACACTCTCCCTCCCGGTTATGTGCTACATTTACCTAAGATGAGAGGGACAACTAGAAACTCCAAAGTGTTATTTACCTCAACCCTTGATTCCTGCCTTGTTTCACTTTTTCATCTCTACTATAGATCATATGCAGGACACAAGTTATAGCAAGATGGCAATTTGATCTTCAGGCTTCTGAAACCTCTGTGGTTTTCTGGCAGAACATCATTATGTCAAAGCCATTTGGAGGGTTCCCTGTGGCAGGAACATTCCTAAGGAACATTGCACAAATGACAGATTTTTCTAGTTGCATTCAGGCTTTCAGAGTGGGAGGAAGGGCAAATGGCTAAGCATGGTCATCTCTGAATGATAGAATTCTCTGAATAACAGATAGTTTAAAAACACAATACATTGACTACAAGAGTAATGCAAAGCAATAACACATGATATCTGTCTGTACAAGACAGGTTCTTTTCAGATGAAATGCACACTGCAATATTAAAAAGTAAATTATTACCAGGTAAATAATTTTTAAAAGGGTAACATTATAGAGAATGTTAGAGAAACTGATAAAATTTGTATTTGGACAAATTCTGTGATTTAACTCCTCAAGTCTGAGAAGAGAACGTGTAAATATTCTATAAAATGTGGGATTTGAGTGTCAAACTTGTTTGTTGTTTAGATTGCAGCACACTGTCTCATGCTTTCTGTAGTACAGTTCTCAAAGTTTACCTCAGTTGGGTTGCTTGTACTACAGATAATTGTAGGAAAAGATGTTCTTGGTCTCTGGAATTAATTATTCTTTTAGATTACTTTTGCAAAATATGTGAAATATGCCATAATGAGTCAGCTATAAAAAAAAGAACCAAAGAATGTGAAAAATTTTATTAAAAACAAAACCAAAATGTTTAAGAATATGTTTTCTCTTAGAACTCAAATTTGAAAGGTAACAAATTAATAGTTTAATAATTTCATATTTAGCTTCTGATTAAAAGGGAGAATTGAGCACTACATTGTTATAGTTCAGAAAGCGTGGAACAACAAAAGTTCTGGCACATTTTTCTCTATTCTGTACCTTCTCACTTCCCCAACCTTTCTGATGTCTTTCCAGTTTGGAGCTCCTGCTTAGATAAAACAGATGACTTTCTGGGCCTGCTTCTGCTAACAGCAGGCAGGAGCAACGGTGACTGATTGGTTGAAACATGAGGATTAATGGGTATTTATATTTCATTAAATTTTATGCTCACTGGAGAATAATGTATCACTCGCAGATATTGAAACATATGTCAACCCTATCCACTTACATATAATTCAATTTGACTTCAATGCATTGATCAAATTTTATTAAAGTCCAATATATCTTCCAAAAAGGCCTGCTAACACAATATTGCTGCTTCACATTCATCAGATAAAAGGAGGCAATTGTGTTGTAATTCCATTTATACCATTTTTCGGGAAAAGGGAGATTATTGTGAAGCGAATACTCATTACAAGGTGACTGGTGTTGGCTGAAGGACTTGAGACTGAGATTATTAAGTGAATCCTCAAGTGATGCCCTTTGGTTAAGATTACCCCTGGGTGGGTCATGCCTGTTTTCATCTCCAGTGGAAAAGAGAGATCAGCATTGTTAATGATATTATCCAGGAAAATTTGCCATGTCAGATTTTGAAAAACACTAACTTTTTTTTTGTTTCAGTTTGGTTTTTTTTCCTTTAAAACTCAGTTTATGAAACATGCATAACTGTGATTGAAGTACTACTTTTTAGTTTTTATTCCCCTTTTTCCTTCTCTACATCCGTCCTTTTTATTTAACTTTTGCTATTATTCATACTGAGATGATTAAGAAAAATATAAAATGCTTATTTCTTTACTTCCTCACCTCACAGAAAAGGAGGGTGTTTTATATAGCAACTATCTCAAATCAACCACAGAAGTAATGGGATGCTTCTCAAGTGTTTGAGTTTAGACTCTTTCTTGCAGTTTGTACTGTGCAGAATAGAATTAAAAAGAAGAAGTTTTAGCCCTCTTAATGAAAGGAAGTAAAAATTTCAGCAGGGTCATTTAGTCATCAAACTGTCAGGGTTTGGGACAGTGGTGTTGATGCAATGTATGCAAAGCTCGTAGTTTGTTTCTGGTTCATGTTTTTTACAGGCTAAACTCCTTGTTTTTCAATATAAAAGTGAGCATCTCAACACAGGCCTTGCAAAGCAACAGTTCACTTCTAGCCTGGAAAACAAAGCAATAGCCAGGAAGGATGCACAAGAGTCAAAATAAGGGAGTCTGAAATTCTAGGCACTCTTGGGAGACATAAAAACTGTATTTACATCATATGGAATTTAAGCCCATTCCCTGGATTAGTGTCCTATCTCACAAGGTCGAAATAATTTTAAAGTCACTGTGACTCTCACTTCAATAAAAGCATAATTTTTCTAATGTTATGTACCTTAGAAAGCATCCCCCAAATAAGGAAAATCTTATTTTTAACACAATTTTCTCCTTTTAACCATAATTTTATTTCCCATAGGTGTTATTTGGTTCTACACTGACTATCAGACTTATGAACAGATAAAGATTCCTGTACAGGTTTATTACAGTGTCTGTATAAAATAATAAACAATTTCAAAATCATTACTTTCACTCAACTTATATGATCAGAATTTATTGCTATAAATAAAGAAGTGATATATCAAATGAAATAAATCTTTCAGGAATACTTCCCTCATAGATATTTTTCTGATCAGTTGTCATAAAGTTACTCTCTTGATTTCTAGTCATCAAGCAGAACTTAAATATATTTTTTCTTCATTCTTAGGGAAAAAAAGTACATTTGTACAAACATGGGATTTCATATTATTATAGAGAGATTAATTAAATATATTCTTGAACAGAAATTTTAACATAAATAAAAGTAACATAAAAACAAAGTTACATAAAAGTAACATAAAATGCTGACAATATCCTCCTTTTATCAAAACCCTTGCAAATCTATTAAAAATGCTTTCTGTGCTTTATGCAAATCACCAGATTCTGTAAAGATGCTTGGTCCTACTCCTGTAAATACATGATTTAGCTTATTCCTAAACAAAGTGAAAGTACTTTGCTGACTTGTGGAGAAAAGTGCTGGTTTTTTCACTCTATGTGCTGGTCAGGCCCACTCCAAAGTGAAGACGTTACAGTAGTTTGTGTACCTGAAAATAATTTTCTCCCTTTTATATAGTGAGTGAGAGAATTTCTTGACAATTAGTCAAGTTCCTTAATCTGTATATCTTTAGGTTATCATGCATTCTAAGCAACAGGACTTTCACAGGCACATTGGCTATGTTTCAGAGATTAACTGTTTTTAACCTACCTAAGTTACTGTAATTCCTTTCAAAAATATCTCTTAGGACTTTACCTAGTCAGCAGGTTTATGCCAGTTATATAAGTTAACAGATTTGTGAACACACACATTATCTTTAGAATAGCAATTTTTTATATACACTTCAGGAATGGTATGAGTTTGCAAAAAAAAAAAAAAAAAAAAAAAAGAAAGGAAAGGACAAGTGAAATACTTCCATTCTTTCATTTCAAGAGATTCTGATAGTTTCCAAGAACAACTGATGCACAGGAAGTCCCACCTCTGAATACGAGGAAGAACTTTACTTTGAGGGTGACCACACACTAGAATCTGTTGCCCAGAGAGGCTGTGGAATCTATTTCACTGGAGTTATTAATGGACTACCTGGATACAATTCTGTGCGTTGTGCTCTAGGATGATCTTGCTTCACAAGAGAGGTTGGACCACATGCCCCACTGTGGTCCCTTCCTGCATTACCCTTTTGGTGACTCTCATTCTGTGATATTTCTGCTACTCAGTCTTTGCTTCACAGGAAAACTACTCTGACAGTGTCAGTATTACATCTTATTATGATGCACCTAAAGATGTGCAAGAAATATATATAAATGTGAGATGGTTTTGCCTTTATTGCTGCCAATTTTGTGACAAAATATTTAAATAAAAACCAGTTCCAGATGCCTATTAGATATATATATCTATACCTGTAGACAATCTTTCAAACAAGGATGGTCACCTCTTCTGAGATTCCTTTGTACCATGGGGTCTGTCTGTTACTGCATTCAGGATGAGGTACCCTTTTGACAGAAAAAAATTACTTTTGCCTTTTTAATTTTCTTGCTGCTCTCCATGACTTTTTTTCCACTCCCAATCGACAGAGCAAACCAAGCAAACCAGTAAGACTGCCACAACTTCTGCAGAAAAGAATTCTGTCTTCTAGTTCCTACATTCCTCTCCATTTGGTTTCTGGTCTATACACATACACATAACTACCGTTTGTAAGAAGAGAACATCACAGTTATGCATCCTCACAGTCATAATACATAAGGTTCAAACTCACTCATGGTGGCATTTCTGGTAGACATAGTTTTCACTCAGTGAGTTGGGAAACAAAAACAGTAGCATGTGGGTCGTCTATGAGACTCTGTCATGTGACATGGAAAAATAACATTCAACCACTCAGACTCTCATCCCTTCCAGAGAACCAATATGGGATGTTACGTAGGCATAAAGAACTCCCTGTGTTCATGCCATAAATTAGAAGTCTCATTACTGCCTTTTGAATAGGATATAAACAAAGAAGATGATCTTCTCATCGATACTCCACAAAGAATAAGGGGAAGGAATTTTTTTAAATAGATTTCTTGTCAGTTATTAATTCAAATCTAATCATATTGCAATAAGATGGTATTTTAATTGAGCTTCATCTTTCTATTAACTGTGGAAAGATATTAGTCTTTAATTTACTTATTGTCAATTTTTTTGTTCTCTAATTCACTTTTTATAAGACTCATGAAAAATATCACTCTACTGGCTCACCAAAATTGCTGTAAACTTCTGTTTCACTGTAAAGCTTTCTTTGGTGACTATCACAATGTAAAACAATAATTGTCATGATTTAGTGCATTTTCCCCCAACTTTTTAGGGACTTGGAATGAAAACCTGAGGAATCCTTGTTGCAGACTTGACAAAGGGAGAGGTCATCAACATGTAAAACAGAGTAGAGACCTATGAGGGGCAAGAGGCAGGTGGTTCTCCAAAAATACAGGCTATTGGGCAGACTGTAATCAGCCAAGAGGAGAGGCAGAAGGATTTTCATACAGCTTTAGGTATCCAGTGTTTATCAGAAATAATTATAAATCACTTCACATTATCCCTATGATACTTCCTTTTGTTTATCCTCGGTTTCCTATGAGAAAATAAAAAAAAAAAAACAAAAATCAGCCTGGATCTTCACAGACATCTGTTTTTCTCTCACTTCTGTCCTAATGCTGGAAACTTCTGCTCTTCTGTTGCTTGCCTACTTGTCGTTTAAATCTGTTGTTTGGTTTTTTGGTTTTTTTTTTCCTGGGGTTTTTACTTTCTTTTTTCTTTTTTTCCCTTTTTTTTTTTTTTTTTTTTTTTTTTAGTTAGGCTGTGGCATAATTTTTGGTGCCATGCTGCCTTATGGTAGGGGTAGAAAAGAGAATATAATTGTTCACACCCACCCCTTCCTGTTGTGAAGCATCAGAGGACCACAAGCAGGCCATGAGTGTTTGAAGTGGTTTTGTAACAGCACAATTCCAACCAAATACACTGTCAATTACCAACAAAAAGTTACCAACCCTCCCTGGTGTCACCAAATCACTTGGTGCAGTCATAGACTTCTTTCAGCTCTTCAAGGATGAAGAAGCTGTCCTCTGTGGATACACACAGAGATTGCTTACTCAGGTGCAGAAATGACCATGCAGTTGTGAGCTGGAGACTGGATGACTCCCCTCCCCCACTTACTTCTCTTTCACCAACCCATAAAATTACAGGAGGAAGCTGCTTTTTATTGACGGGATGGGTGTGTTTCTTAGGTAGTACTCTCAGGAGTTGATCTGTAAGGAAGAATTACAGCAGCCCAAGAAGACCTGGCAGACCACAGCAAAGGATGGAAAACAGATCTGACTTCTACGCTGGTGCCAGACACACCTTGTCTCCTTTCCATTCCCAGGTTTTTACCTTTACTGATAGACTATGCAAATGTTCCACAATATTGCTTCTCAAGCTGTTACAGGTACAAACTATCTAGATACTTAGATACGACGGTATCTAATAGGATGCTATCAATCTTTTATAGTAAGGGAATACATAAATTATAAACAAATATGTCCTTTGGTCTAGTGGAACAGCATAATGATCAAAGACACACAATAGAAATGTATTTGCTTCTACAGTAAGCTTTATTCCCTCAGTGCTCAGTCCATAGTGATGGACAGGCAGTGAGCTGTCAGTTTTTGTTCTGTCTGTCACACTACACTTACCTCCTGTTGTTTTAAGTAATCAATATGGGGGCTGAAATCACCTACCACTACCTCTGCTACCTACTATTTTGTCCACTCATAAATTATGAATCCCTGCACAACGTCAAGTCTACAATTTCGATTGCATTTGCTAATCATTGATCAATAATTCAAAAGCCTCTTCTTCTTCAAGGGTCCCTAGTTTCCTGGAACATATGGCAAAAGGCTGACAGTGTTCACAAAACTATTCCCTTATCATAAAGAAAGAAACCAGGGAAAACAAGTTGCTGGAAGTTGTTTCTAGTCTTTCTTTTTCTTTCTTTCTCTTTCTTTCTTTCTTTCTTTTTCTTTCTTTCTTTCTTTCTTTCTTTCTTTCTTTCTTTCTTTCTTTCTTTCTTTCT
>JBBMKD010000102.1:88320872-88356571 GCA_037834095.1 Argya squamiceps
TTCTTTCTTTCTTTCTTTCTTTCTTTCTTTCTTTCTTTCTTTCTTTCTTTCTTTCTTTCTTTCTTTTTCTTTTTTTCCTTTGTCCTTATTCTTTTTTTCTTTTTTCCTTTTTCCTTTTATTTTTTTCTTTTATCCAGGGGATAGACTTTTTGGTTTTATTACCTCATCTTTCTACAGTTAGTGACTGCACAAGTACTCGAATGCAGTATCTTACAGAAGTATTTTCAGCTTCATATCTTGAGAGGTACCACTTATCAGATAAACTGGCTAGGTTGGTTTCACAATGACAATGATTGCTATGCTTACTTTTACTGCACTATATTTCCTTCTTCCAGAAGGAAAATATTTCATGTTTGTGTTATGGTGTTTATTTGCTATGAAAGATCATGAAAATGCGATAAAAATAATTATTGTGTGTTCCTGTAAATGCATAACCATGAACACTGTTAGGAATAGAGTCTTTCACAAGTGAATCTGAAGTCCTTATCCATTACAAGAGAGTCACAGAATGCCTGCTCCAGTATTTCTTTCTCTGAGGTTATTTTATTAGCTATTTTACTGGTAGAGTAGGACCATGAATAATAAATATCATCATACAGAACAATTCTGATTACTTCTCCATGGAAACCTTTTAAATGGCCAGATCCTGAAAACACATACAAAAATTCCCTTCATGTATTATCTCTGTGGTTTAAAGAAGAGAAGCTCAGGCATGCTAGTGTATTTGATTATTTTCATGGCTACCCTAAAAAAAGCCTCAAACTTTCTCGCTCTCTGTCCTATGAGCTTAATTTTAGAAGAGATATAAAAAGTCTTATTTTGCTTGTGTTGTATAAAAGCCTCCTTTAATAAAATGGATTTCTTTTTTATTATAATTAATTGATTAAGGACTTTAAATAAATTAATGAAACAAGTATAATATGTCATATGATTTTTTGAGTTTTATTGATTCCTCTAAAATAATGTATTTATCTATACCTTCATTTCCTATGGCAGCATGTAACAATTAAATGAATTTTAAAAAAGGCAACCCAGGATATGGACGTTTAAATACTTGCTTAAAAACCTCTTAATAAATTCACTAACATAGTCACTATGTTTTTTTAGGAGTCAGGACACTGTATGCTTATCTTATTAACTGATATAGCAACCACAAGTATAGCTAACATTAAACTGACCACCAGTTTTATTCTGATTGTATCAGATGCTTATTGGACATTTAAAGTGGTACCTTGCAAGATGCTTTACAAGAAACATGAATCACCAAAAAACTGCACCTTTGCTGCCTAGTAAAGCTTGTATTAAAACAGAATTAACAGTCCTTTCTGTTAAAAGGAAACAAAAAACTCTGTTTTCTTTAAAGTTTAATCCTAATTTCAAAAGTTATAGCCGACTTTTGAATATGATATCCCTGATTTTTTTTTGTTTTGTTTTTTCCTTTTCTTTTTGAATTTGATTTAAATGTCCAAATTATAGTTCTTCACTGGTTTTTCATGTACAAACAGGAGCAGAATAAGAATCATTAATATAATATAATATAATATAATATAATATAATATAATATAATATAATATAATATAATATAATACAATACAATACAATATAATATATCAATATAACTATTATGCATTATTCTCAGAATGACCAGAATTCATTTTGTGTTATCTTACTTGATTCATATCACTGAGCAAAGAAGTTAAAATCAAGGTGGCTTCTAGATGACAATACGGTTTTTTTCTGTGTTTGGTGGCTTTTTGCCTGTCTGGGTAATAATAAGAAATATTTTTTACCCTACACTATATGTACACGCAGTTTTATCGTATATGGGCACATGAGCTTAGCAATCAGAAGAACAGCGTGGAAGAGAACAAGAAGAATGATAATGAGGTGATGCAGGTGCACAGAGTAAGGCTTCTCTTACATCAATAACTTGGAAAGTTTCTTGACTAGTTGAAATTATTGTATTGGAAAAGAAGGTTTAAGAGACATCATTACCATCACTACATATTTTTATGTATTTTTTCTTTTCTACATGAGGAAGTTATTTTCCTAATCATAATTAATTTTTGCATGGCTTTCTTGTTAGAATTTTGGTCAAAAAAAACCCAAAACCTGTCCAAAGAGAGAGCATATGATGATATGCTTTGTATAGAGTCAATAAATGGAACTACAGTTTGATATTTCTATGGTATCTCTTTTCTTAGCAACACTAAGGCTTCCCTAAATTCAAAATTTACTGTAGGTAATGGAGATTTTGAAAGAATACGGTTTTTGAAAATTATTTTCAAAATCATCAGAGATCTAGTACCATAAGGAGTCTTATCTTTATCATTTTAGAATTTTAGATTCTCATTTAGATTATCATTTTAGATGTGGACATTTTAGAAGAAATAAAATAGTGGCATTTGTTTTAATAGTGAAACCAAATGGTGTTGAAATCAAAATATTCCATAGAACCCCAAATAAAAGGTGTCAACAACATTTTGGCAAAGGTGTTCCAAGCAGACTAAAATTATTTTCTGCAAACTGATAATTAATGGCACTGAAGTTATGAATCAAACCTCACATACATAAAATTTGTAATCTCTTATAAATAGTTTTACTTTCAAGTGCGAACTTTAATCTTTGCTTTATTTTACTTCCTACAGGGCCTCTTTTTAGCAGTCATTCCTTTGCCAATTTGGATCAATCATGCTAAAACGAGTTTTGTGCAATACACCTTTTTTATTTCTGGCAGCAACTTCCATCTTTTTCTAACATATTTCAGAGTCTGTGGTAATGGTGGTGGAAGGTGTCTGCCACAGAGCACAGCTGGACGGTTGGCCAGCATGTAAAAGATATCCAGATGCTTGACAAAAATAAGTATCAAAATTTGTTCTTGTTCTGTCTTGTTTGTTTCTTAACATGAGGAAAAAGTTTTTTACACTGAGGATGACTGAGCACTGGCGCAGGTTGCTCACAGAGGTGGTGGAGTCATAGAGATTGTGGATTCTCCATCCTTAGAGATACTCAAAATCTTCCTGAACATGGTCCATGGTCCAACTAGCTGTAGGGTGGGCCTGCTTGAGCAAGGAGGTTGGATCAGATGGCCTCCAGAGGTCCCTTCCCACCCCAGCCATTCCATGATTCCATATCTGTGTTTTTTCTCTCTCCTCAAAATTATATTATTAGCAATATCCATTACAGCTGTTTCAAAACCGAGTTTCTGACACTTTTTTGATAACAGCAAATATTTTTAAAGAATCAACATTTTTTTGGGCCCATGATCATAAGTTCCAAAAGCTGCAACTGAATTTGTGACAGTAAGGGCATCATTTAGTAAAGTCATATGTTTTTAAATTATGAGATGTCATTTCCCAGCACGATTACAAGACATGTTGCAGGTGAATAACACTTCTGATACAACTGGTGTCAGAGATCTTTCTGATCATAGCAAGTGGGATAACTTCCTGAGGTGAAATGAGAAAGAGCTCACCTGGCAATCATGTTGATTTTTTTAGGCTCTTTCTTTTCCTTTTCTCTTGTGGAGAAAAATGTAACAGCCATCACACGAAAGTACAGACAGGAAAACTAAGCATGAAATGCAAGTAGAAATTACATTACAAGAAAAGAAGAGCCTCATGTACTAATTTAAGCCAGTGTTCAATTGATGGGAGCTAATGAACTACAAAAGGTCTGACATCTTTTGCAGCCGACAGCTCAGTGTAAACTAATCAACATTAAGTCAATATAATCTAACCCCTCGTTGTTCATTGATCTTTTTTACAGGCTACACACTGCCTGGCCATGTGAATGGTTCAGAAATATATGTCAGGAAGAGGACAAAGTTGTTACCACAAAGAAGGACTAAATTAAAACGGGCCAGCCTGAAAAGAAAATGAAAATTATCTCCTGCATATATTCATTCTGCTTGCATAAAATGCCTATATTTTTCAATAATGCCTGGTAAAAAGAGCCTGAGCAGTTCACCCATGCCTGTGAGACTTTTATGCAATCCAGATAAACCTATACAATTAAATCACTAAAAACTTGGTATGACCAAAGGCTGTTTTCTCTTAGAAGGAGATTTACTGACATTCACCAAGATTACAGGCTTACTACTCTTCTCATTAAATTTCAACAGGATTTATGACAATTTGATTTTAATATATGAATCTCTCAACAGTTTTGAAGCATCATTGGAGACAGTTTTTCCCACAGAAGCATGGCCTTTTCTTGTATATGTGGATATGCATGCATCTTATCGCTAGACAGATAAAGATGTTGAATCTGTTTTAAAACCATCAATGTTTTTACAAATGAGAATAAAAGCCATGTCTTCTCCTACCATGTCTTACACAGAAAACTGAGGATTTTTCATTGTGGACACGGGAACTAGACTTTTGACCTGTTAGTATGTATTTATTTTGCTAATAGAGAAATTATGCCATGTCACTCAGAGTTTAGATCAAATGTCTCTTGCTTGTAGAAAGAAAAATAAAATATTGCTTTGAAATATAAAACAGCATATAGAACCATTAGTAAAGATAATGTTTATTAAAATCCATGTTTGAAATTATCACTTTTCTACCTATATTTGGAAAAAAATTGAAAATTTAAAAGTAATAATTTACTTGCAAAGATTTTGTATAGTTTTCTGTGCTACTACACCTTTCCCCTATCACATTTGTTCTTTCTATCTGAAAATTTCAAGGGAACCTAAAGGTGCTGGAGACCTGACCTAAATGGAATTTGATAAAATATATCCTTATGACTAATACCAGCTCTCAGCAAGGAGATTCTTGAAACCAAAACTTTCCAAGACATATGCTGGTCACTTTGCTCACATTGCCTCAATGCAGAAAATAGGACAGTTTGTGAGAATATGCCAAAAAAGTCTTCACCTGCAGAGAAGAAATATTTCATATTTTTATGCTAGAAAACAAATAAAAATAATTTTTATTTCTCCTTGAAGAGGTAATTTACTTGTTACATAAACAATAGATATCTGTTTATTCCAGTTTTTGAGTGTCTTTTTTTAATGGGATATTCACAATACTTTTTAAGTCTCTTCAGGATCAAATTATGTTAGAATTTAGGTTTAAAACTTAGTTTTTATTGCAGAAACTGAAATACTATCTCTGCTTCCTATGACAAAATTGGGAGGGGATTGCTGAGGAAAAGTGGAATCACATTAAGGACATCTCCCAAATGTCTACATCAGACAATGTTATTGAGTCATGAAACTACCAGAGCACAAGGAGGAAAAGGCATGATGTAACTTCAATCCCAGCTTTTTAGTTTATTCAGATGAAGGACCCTCAAATGGTTTAGTTAGGAATTAAGTTAATTGGATTTGGTGTAAGGTTGGTCTACTTCCTGCTGGAAAGTTTCCCATATTTCCTCAGTATAAGTAGCGGCTGGACTCCCATGTCACCCTGTTAGCCCAGACTTTAATTAGTTCTGGCATTCGCCTCATAATGATAAATGCTGAGATGATGAATGGAAATGCAAATGAGTGTGAAGTGGCTCAGCCATCAGTGCTGAATATCATTAATACCTTCCTACTGTTAAATCGATCAATGTCATCCCAGGATCCCTCTGTTCAGCGGGTGCAGATGGCTGTCCGCCAGAACGCCTTCCATTATATTGGCAGTGAAAACTTTGTGGGTTTTTCCTCCCCATATGCTTTTATTCATCTTTTGCTGAATATTTGTTTGGCAACTAGAACTCTAATATATTTCCAGCTGAGATGATAACTATTTAGGGTCAATAAGCGAGTAGCTAATTTAGAGCAAAATAAATATGAATATGGATGTCTTCTCACATCAGGAGAGAAATATCAAGTGCATATTCAATAAATTGGAGAGCACTAGAATTTTTCAGGGTACGAGACTTCATGTTGTAGCATCAAAAGGTAACATAGAAAAGATGAAACTATGTTTGTTTATTTCTCAGGGGTGTTGCAGCTTTGCATTTTACAAGTGTTCCAGCGTGTCCATAGAGCTAAATTTCATAAGAATCAATAGGATGGATGATCAACATGAAGTCTTAATATCTAAAACTTTTTTTTTTTTTTTTTTTGTGAATATGAAGAATAAAACTTGAAAGCATTGGGAATAGTTTTTCATCTGTTAGGTATTTTTGTGTTGGGGGTCATCCAGGAGGATGCACATTAGCCATGTGTGGTCTTTCTTCATAAGGAAAATTTCCAATCTAAGTAGATACAGATGTTTTTCAAGGAAGTGTTTTTGCACATCTAAACTTAGGACCTAACTGATGATTCCTTCAGGAATGCTTCCTTGCATACACTGAGGGAGTATGGGAGTTGGCCTTGGTGAATAACCTCTTCTCCAAATAGTTCACAACTTTCTAAAAATCTCAGAGAGTAATGAGTCAAGAGTGCTTTATTACGTTAGATCACAAGGAATGTATTTTCATCCATAGAGAGTCCGAAGAACCACGTTCTATGAAGTTACTGAGATTCTAAACACACCACTGTGTATCAGCCTGTCTATTCACTCACAGCTCATGTTCAGCCATACATGGTAGCAGCCAAAACATATCATCTTCACACTGTAATCAGTGTTATCAACTCTCCAATTGTCTATGAATCTGTTTATCTGTGGCTTTGGAAAGACTGAGGAAAAACATTGTGTTGTGTGTACACTCTCTACACTATAATGCCTATGAGAAATGTGTACTGGTCCTTCCATTTTTTTCTCATAAATAACACAGTATATCTTTCATTCTCCTTCATAAACCCTCTCATTTCATCCTCTCAGTAGGCTGGAAACTCTTCCATGGATTGAGGAGTTACTGGAACTCTTCCAAACATAAATCACTCATTATCAGGTTCTATTCTTTATATGGATGAGACTATCCTTTTTTTTTTTCTAAATGTCTATTTTACAAACATTGATTTTTATAAATCACCCTTGCACTTACATACTGATTTTGTTTTGTAATGGGAGAATTGTCTGCTCTTAGGTTAAATGTTTTTTTCTATTAGCATAATGATAATTGAAAATAAAATCAGACAAGCTATTTTCTTTCTTTGGAATGCTTTAGAGCTTTGACATCTAGAGTCGCACTAGCCAATTTCAACAACATTGGGAACACAAGGAAATAAATTAGACGTTTTAATTATGAGATTTTGTCACTTTATAGGATGGCTAGGGAAATCCCAAACAAATTTTAATAGCAAATTTAAACAGAATAGATAACACTTCTGTGCAATTTTTTCTAGGTTTTAAGGTTTAAAAAATTATGATACCATATGCAATGAAGCGGCTACACTGACCTATGCCGTGAATATGGAATTTATTGATCCATTTGTTCATAGTGAACATTTTCCCAAAGTCTGAAATAGAAAGTTAAAAACACTGTTCACTTGGATTTGAAGAAGAATAAAACTATTCTGTGCGGGGCAAAAAAGTGCTAATGATTTGTATTTGTACAATATACAACCAGAAACAAATAACAGGAATTATGTCAAAATGTAGAGAGCTAAATATGCTTCTTTTATTAGTGCAAAAATACTAATGACTTTTTTTGTCATTCAGTTTTTGCTTATTCTGTTAACAAAATAACTTTGATATAGCGATTTCCTTCTCTTTTAAAAATTATTTTCATTCTTACTATATACTAGCTTTCTATAATATCAGATGTTTGTTTAACACTTTGAAGAACAGTGGGCAAAAAAAAGTGACAGGTGGAGGAGTGTGTTCAAAACAGACTCAATTTAAAGTGAAATTGAGTGAGGTCTGAAGCACAGAAATTAATGTGGGAAGTCTGTGACAGAGATTTCGTCAGAAGGCTGTCAGCAAATGCTGTGCCAGTAATGTGACTTCATGAGCATTTCAGACTCCAAGGCCCTCCTGGTTTCTGTTTTTAGCTATACACAAACATTTACCAATCATTCCTTAAAGCAGCTCTGATAAGGTTTGAGATGAAGGTGGTCCAAACATAGCACAACAACTGTGTCAGCTTTGCATAGTCTTTTTTATCCCACTGATCTCCTCATAAGCTCTGATGGCCATGTCACATCTCAGGCAATGAGAATTTACAATTATTCAGAGCTTGTTGTTTTAAACTGACTTCCTTTCTCAGTTTCTTGGATTCTCCATTTCAACTGATAGCTCATCTTGACATGCATCTTTCAGACTCAATTATATATTTTCAATTATCCATATCTGCGTTATTGCACAACTTCTAATGTATTTCCATTATCATATTATGCTTTTTCAATACATATGTCTTCATTATCTATATATGTGGTAAGTAATTTTTACTGAGCATTTTCCTACCCAGTCAAATCAGGTGGTGATTTTGCCATTAGTTTCACCGGAAACAAAATTAGTTTCTGCAATTTTCTTTTTAATTACCATCCAAACTGCAAGCCCACTCTGCTTGTTGTGCCCATTGACCTACCTTTTTTACTCACTGGAGGAGACGTGTGCAAAGGGAGATACTATGCAGAATGCATAAAACCAGAATTTTATGTCCCTGAAAAAATATGTGTCTATTCTATATCAAGCTACTAACGTAATCCTATTTTTTATTATTAAAGGATGTTTTCAGTTACTTATGGCTTCAAGAATTCTGAACCCTTGGGTGCATGTCTACAGCTGCACACATGCCTGTGTGGTTTTACTACATGGACATGGCTTCACATATAATTTCAGGTAAAGAATATTTCCTATTTATAGATGAAAAGAGCAATCAGGGTGACCAGCAACAGACAGACAACAGTCAAACAAAAAGAAGGGGATGAAGGGAAGTTAGGAACTAAAAGCAGGATTAGGACTGCTGTGAAGGACACTGAAGTAAAGATTAAGTCTTGATAAAGTCTTAAAAAGTTGAAGACGGAAGACCTCTGGCTGGTTAGGTCAGGGAAGTAGAAAGATTCCCATCAGATGCTGGGAAAGAATCAAGACTCCCAGGGCATTGGGTACATCTTGAAGGTCAAAAACAGTTATGTGAATGCCCTTGGCAAACTGGAGGCCCCATTTGCCTCTGAGAACGTCGCTATGCAAAGGACAAAACCTCAGTACTGTTGATTGTAGTCAGACATGATAGAAGTTTGTGCAGCGGTCTAAAAGGTTTTAGTTCAGCTAATGACAGACATAAGATCTAAGTCTTAATTCATTACAAAGATCTAGGAATTATGACTGAAATATGTGAACCTAAAAAAGCCAGGCAAAAGCAGAACGTATGCAAAGTCAAGGTCTCCATGCATGAGAAATTTTACCTGACTCCCACTTTGTGTGATACAGAGCAATTACTGGATCAGAGATTACAGGAAGTTTTGTGGTCAAAGCAGCCTCAGAGAACTGGATTAAACCTTGCCTCTTGTCATACTGGTTATTAATGAGGCTGGTCTAGTAATTTCAACCAAACTTTTTGCAGGTGGTTACTCATTATGTACTCTTCATTTTATGGATCACTGATTAGCAAATTTGCTGGCTGCTCACTTTTACATTGGTAAGAGCTGTGCTCTGTTAGCAGGCAGCTAGAGAACAGTGAGCCCTTGCAGAGAAACCAGGCCATATGCATGTGAAGAGACAAGCAAAAATCAGAGCATGAGTGTAGACCAGGTGGACTACTAAGCTGCTGAAGCTGCCATCAACATCAAAAAACTTTTTCACGGCTCCCTGCTGTTGCCTTTGCTGACCAGTCAGAACATCACTCAGGAGTTCCACTAATTGGGAGAGAGCTACAAACCTCAGTTTGGAGAGTCCAGAGCAAAGCTCCAATTCATGAACCTATATCAACATTTGGTGATATTGCAACATGTCTCTGAGAAGAGTCAACCTACACTTAAAAAAGAAAAAAAAATCAAAACCCACTCAAAAAACAAAATTAAAAAAAAAAAAGAGCAAACAACCAAAACAGAAATAACTGCACTTTTCTGCATTGCTTTTTTTCTTTTGATAGTGTTTGCTGTGTACTTTTGTACTACAATGATGACCAGGATACGTCATCAAAAAATTACCATTTCTCTCATGTGGGTACAGTTTGGATGACACCCAGTAAATACGTCACGAGTCTTCATTGAGTAATAAGGATGAGAAGAAACACTCAGGATTTGATGCTTTTGGTAGCATCCATCCGTCCGTCCATCCATCCATCCATCCATCCTTCCATTCCATCAATTGAATCTCAGAAAAACACGATGTGGTCATGTAATTAAAGACTACAATCACACCCTGCAAAAGAGACAACCACATCTCTAGATTTTTAATATCTGAAAGCCTGACAACAAACTTAAATGTTCTTCTTATTAGGGCTTTCTCTACATTGTGAAGGCTGGAAGGAAGAGACAGTGAGCAACATCCTGTTTACAAGCACTATTGATAATATGAAAGAAGATTAAATGTTCATATAACAAAAACTGCTCTACAGGGATCAATTTGTTAATGGCAGGTTTACAGACTTACGCTAGTATGAATCCAGCATGGCTGCACTGAGATCAAAATACTGTTAATTTACATAGGTGTCATTTGTAGTTCAGTTTTACTCTTAATCTTCTGTTTCTCTTTAGTCATTGTAATTTTAGAGAAGCATGTCATAACTCAGAGGGAAATTTTCAGGACTAGAACATCACTGGAATGATTTTTGCATATATATATACCAGGAGATTTTAAATAAATATGAACAATTAATTAATTTGAAGCTGACTGAGAAGTCTGGCAGTGTAATTAAAATAAAAGACAATTGTAAATTGAGTCTGGAGGAAAGCAGGACAAGAAGTTTGGGTTACTGCAATACTTTGCAAGCACATAAAGGTGGCGGCAGTTGAAGTAACAGCATGACAAAGAAAAAACAATCATAAACAAAATGAGGAATACCTATGGCATTCTCATGATTACAGACAGATGTCTAAGCTGACTGTTTTCCTGAATCAACTTTACTCAACACCTGTGAGCATGTGATTAATTTAACCACAGAGTACACAGTGTACTTTTCTTTCAGTAAAAAAAAAAAATGTTGACCTCTGTTATTGCAAAAGAAAGACAATCAGCTAACCTAATAGGCCCTTTATTTGCTAATCAAACCTCTCATTAACAATTAATTGGATCAAAAGTTCGCTGGCCATTATTGCTGTGTCAGTTCAACTCTGAGGGCCTCTGAGGATGAAACTAAATGAGCTGGTCAGGTTATAAATAATTTCCAGTGGCTACTCCTCTTACCTCGGGCTATTCAGGTAGAGGTCAATGTCCTGCCTACTGCAGGCAGAATAGACAGTTGCTGTGACAAGCAAGAGGCATTCTTCCTTTTCTAAGAAGCTCATTTAGGCTTAGGAATTTAAACCTTTGTAAAAAGCCACAGCATAAAAAGCAGCTCTGTACTGCAGTGCTTCTGCTTGTACTTGCTTATCATGAGTGAATCAAAGCAACATTTCAGATTGCTTAAAGCCTTTCAAAAATAAAAGAAGCCAGGAGTTGCTTTAATCAGGAAATCTGCTTCTTAAAGAAACCCTGCAGAGGCACCTTTATGGCAATATAATTATTTGTTTCTATTCTTAACCTAATAATCCAGGTAGTGACTGACAGGGTTCAAACACTGTTCATCAAATAACATGAAAGGACCTGTCAGAAGTGAATGAAGATACAAATGAGAATAAAGTGAACAGGGTTTGATCCAAAATATGTGCAATACCATATTTAACTGTTGGTTTCTCCTTTTTCATTAAAAAAATGAGGGAGGAGGGGAAAATAATTAATCCTTCTATTTTCCCTTTAGACAAAAAGCAACAAGCAGGTACCTCAACTCTTTACAAACACATAAGTCAGTATTAGGAAGGAGGGCAATGTGGTTTGGGCAGGCCAAAACTCAAAGACCCTGTGTGCTGAACGTCAATATGATGACAGCACTATTTATTTATTATAATTGAATTAAAAGAACAAAATAGAGAAGGAGGTGACATCCATCCAAGGCCATTCCACAAATCAGGCAAGGAAAAAGTGTGGCATAAAATGTATGGACATGGTGGTGGGAAGGAGGAAGGAATGTAGAAAAATAATGATGTTGAAATGCAGTGTCATGGAAGAATTTATGGGTTTCAAGATAGGATGTGAAAGTTGCAGAACTGTGAGACTTCTTGTATTGATTAATCAAACAGAAGAGTTATTTTATTCAAAAGGAAAAATAAAAAAGTGTGAGGTACTTAAGGGAAGAATCTTAAGAAGTGATAGGTTCATCAGTAGTTTTAATAGAATTTTATGCATATAAGTAATGCAGTCTGGGCCAAATGAGGGAACTTAGTATACAGAGAAGCTGAACTGTTCCTTGCAAAGGCAGCACCTTACAGCTCAAGCTGTTACCTAGAATAGAGGGCAAATCTGAAAAGAGAGAAGAGTTCTGGTCATTCAGCAATTATGCATAACAGTAAGTCCAGATGATGCACAAAGCTGTGTGTACACGGTTTCTTTCCTGGCAATGAATCTGTCTCCTAAATGGCCAGAAGGCATGGGGGTGTGGTTAGGTCAGCATGACATTAACATATTTATACAGCTTTGGCAAGGCTTGGGAGCAAAACCAAATTCTCGTCTGCTTGGAGCATGATCAGAGTGAGGTCAAATAAAGATTGATAGCTCTGAGTAGCTGAGACTTGGAAACTTCTATGCATAATAATGTTCTTAGGGACCTCTAGAAACTTGGGATTGCAGTTCTGGATAGAGCTACTGGTATTGTACACTCCCACTGCTGCAACAAGTTGTGTCTACAGCATATCTTCAGTTCACAACCTGTGTGTTGGGGGAAAAGAAAAACAAACAAACATCATGCCTTCAGATGCAGAATGTTCGGTTGCTGGCTGAGCTACACAGCACCACTTGTAACTGATTTCAACAAAAATTAAGATGTATATGGAGAAGAGGGTGACTCACTAGCTTGAGAATTGTATCCCAGGTCTGGAGAAGAGCCAAGAGGAGGAAACACTGACCTGGGAGTCACCCCTCCTTATGAATTTTGCAGTTTAGTGAAAGATGCACTGGTCAGGCAGGATTTGGCTAACTCTGACAGGATTAAATATACATGATTTCATTTCAGTGACAGGCTGCTTTGCTGTCAGGCACATGTATCAAATATGACGTAGCTGTATTTGGAGATATTTTATCCATTTAGTAATGTATATTATTTTATATATACATACTTCCCTCCTGATTACTTATTTTCAATACATTAGCAAAGATGTTCCCCAAAGGGCTACAAAAGGAGCCTGGGAACCGGATAAGACCATTCTCCAAGCTTAAATTTTTAATATTAAAATGCATTGAGATTTGCTATACACTTGCTCAAGATGTATTGCCCCGAGCAAAACAGTGTTTTATAGATGGACATGCAATTTTGTTGCTTTCAGCTGAGGGTCACATTTGTTTTAGTGGCTTTGGGATGTGCAAAATAATGAATGGAGTATAAGTAAACATTCTATGTTTTAAAAAATCAGTATGTTAAGTATTTTATATGCATATACTCCATACACACATACACACTCTCCTTTAAGTCAAAATAGATCTTGAAGAAATACAAGTCAGGTAAAGTCAGGTTTTTTTTATTACATGAGACTTCATCTTAGATACCTTGTGTGAATACAGCCTCTTTTTTCACTGACAAAGAACAATATTTTCAGTTTAAATCATGCCAAGAGTAAGCCCTAACCTTCTTACTCTCCTACAAAGAAGAGACATCTGTTTCAGTTGGAGCATAGCTGAAGTGAATGTATGAGGAAGTTACATTAGATCACTTCTGTCTTCCTAATTTTAAATGACACCAGTATTTGAACCATACTTCATTAAATATTCCTGAGCATGTTCTGTCTCTACAACCCATTTTCATCAAGACATTCAGGGAAATTTGTGTGAAAATTTTTCTCTTTGAATGCATAATGTACGATTGCTAATCATGCAGTAATCTCATGTATTGATTTTGCATTATTCCTAAGGGGGAAAGAAAAGTAATTCTAACAGTTTCGTTGGTTTGATAAACATTGTAGCTAAAGTTATGCTCTGATTACTGTAAAAGAAATTTAATTCACACTAAAACCCAATTTTATCCCATGCAACTCTATTTAAAAATATCCTTCAATAATGTATCGGTGCACTTGCCTTAGTAGGAAAATTACTTTTTTTGTGGTTTATAAGAAATCAGGAAACTACTTTTCCAAACTTGAGCTTTTTTTTTTTTTTTTTTGATTTATGTGCAGGAAAACAATGTTCAGAGGAGGTGATGGTAAAACAGTGAGAATTTAGCCAAGGCAGGCTAAATTCTAACTTCAGGTTAACTTCAGGTAGAGTTAAGATTTTGTAGTATTATCCTTAAATTAATGTTGTCTGTCTTAACATTGGAAGCAGGAGAAATACAACTTCATACTAATAAGAAGTGTAACCATTTATTTAATGTGGAGTTTTATTTTCAGAACAAAACTGGGGGAAATGACAGTAAGGAAGAATAAAGGACAGTAGATGGAAAATGAAAAAATGTTCGTTTTTGAAAGCTGAAAAAGCTCAAGCATTTCTCTAAGCCATGAAATAAAATTAAAATTTTAATTAATGGTTTCAAATTGTGGGTGACCTTTATTGATGTATTTACTAAAGATAAAAAGGAAATTAATGTTTACAAATTCTTAAGTCACTATGTAAAAAAAAGAAATAATTTCTTTTTGATAGAGAGCTCTCCTATTGTATACATTAACATCTTAAAGCAAATTCTCCTATTCATGAGCTGTTGCCTTGAGCTGGGTTTAGGTAGGCAATGTGATTGCTGGGAAGGTATAAATGAAAGCATCTGTAGCTGAGTCAGACTCAGAGCTAATTTGGAGTAAGAGCTAAGGCAAGTGCGACTGCACTGTTTGACCTTTATCAAAGGTCTCTTCTCATGAAGACAGGACTTTGAAATTTGCTCACTTTTCCTCTTTTCCTTAGTCATACTATGGCAATCTGATGGGATGACACAGGTTTTGCTACAGTAGCCTTTCATTGCCTGAGGACATTTTCAACCTAAATTGTCCAGCTTTAAAAGAGCTCTGCATTAATGGCATGAAAAAAACCCACCAATGTCACAGGGCTAGAATTCTATCCTTGTGTTTTGTTGTCACTTCTGTAGCACGTGGCACTGTATATCAGAAGATGCTTCCTCAAATGATATAAATCAGTGAGGCTTTAGCAAGGACAGCTATCCATATTCATTTAGAACCTCTAAAGATCTAGATGACAATTTATCAAGTTAATATCAGGTTTCTCTTTTCCTAAACCATAGACAAGCAAATATTTTGCAATGTAGATGAAAATTTTGAGCATTTTAAATTATAAAAATGAGGTGTCTTAAACTTCTCTTAAAACAGAAGTTATAACTGTTCTTTTCTCCCAGATTTTTTGTGGTAAGTAAAACTTCTAACAATATGAAACACTAGTAACAGCCTTTTTGATACCATTAACATTGATATAAACAATATTCAATGTATTATTCCCAAACCAAAAATGACAATTAATACTTGAAAGACACAGAGGTTTAGTAAGTTTATGTGGTTTTGGTTTATGTTTTTACTTCATTCTTGCCAAGAATAGATACCTAACAGAAAAATACTAGTGTTTATGTACAAGAACATTGTCATTACTTCTGGAACACGTGGATTTCACAAAGTATCCTTCAGTTTCAGCGCTTACTAGTTATGTAGGTATATATATTCAACAGCAGAGTCCTCCCTCAGCCATCATAAACGTATTTCAACATATTTGTACGTCTTTATAATTGTTCTGTTAATAATAGCAAAGTGTCAGTGTCTTGCTCTAAGGAAATATTTGCATTATAGAAGTAATGTACTAATTTGCAAGGTCTGTGTTAAAACCAAATGAATCCTACCAAATCACTCAGGAAATGAAACAAACTTTTCAGTCCTATTTGTCCTCATCATTCTAGAAACCTGAAATATCTCCTGATTAGTCATTCACTAGCAGTAGAATGGAGAGGTGAGGCAGAACTGGAATATAAGAGGAGTCCTTTGTAATTAATTGACTTCTATTTTTTATCTTGCTGTGTTTTGAGTTTTTTCTCCTTCAAACAGCAACAGAGTGAAGCGTTAGGAGTACAAGTCTGAGAAAAAAGGATGTTGCTTTTGTTTGAGTCGAGGGTCACTTTAAGTTATCTTTTAATCTATCTTCTACTTTATAACTGATCTTTTCATTAATGTCTTCTCTTGTGCAAGAGTTAGAAAAGGAGGGAAAGAGAGAGAGGGATTTCTAAGCATTTTTCAATGCACATCAAGTAAAATTTCCTTGATATCATCAGGCAGCTTAAGCATTAAAAAACCCTGTTCAAAAGGGAAAAAAAAAGAACACATTTACAAAATTCAGGATCACATCAATGGTAAATGTTTTGGAACTCATTTCTAAGCAAAAACATTTGGGGTTCTTGTGCCTGGAGGCTTCCTTAAGTCAAGACACTTACAACGAGAAGTCTTGGATACCTGCCCAGGCAGACTCTGCCAAAATCATCTCTGGCAGTCCTTACAGTGGAGATTATAGTTAAATGTGAACTGATTCACATTACTTTCTATTTTCCAGTTCTGACAGATGGAAACAGATACCAAAGAGGAGTCCAAATCTCTCCACATGTTGATCCATCTCACTCATCATGCTCTATATACTGCGTTCAAAGCAGAGAGCTATTGCGCAGACAACATTTTGAGAAACCTTTCATGCTAGGAAGGAAATAAAATCAAGTACACACAAGCAGATACTGGCAGGGATCTGTTCTGTATTCCTAAACTGGGAAAAAAGACAAGATGTAGATCTACAGCACCTGACTTTAGTACAACTTATTCAGACCAAGCTGAAGGAAAGTTAGTTTAATGCCATGGGTCCTTTGGTCAGATGTGGCCTTTGGTGTAGCCATATCTACCAATTAAATTGCCATGCTGTTGTGAAGAAGGCTCAGTTGCCTGAATGTTGTTTCAGCATTTTTTACCCAAGTACCATGGGGAAACAGATGCAGCCAGAGCTCCACTACTGCTAGACATTGCAAGACAAAGTATGATGAATGGGGCCTGAAATTCAGGACACTTTCCAATATATTACTTGTATTCATGACACTGCTTTTTGGATTTTGTATTTCATTCTGACCCTAAATGAAACATTGCTAAGGCTTGTCAGGGTCTAAGAAGATAAAGCAGGAAAAGAAGGAGCAGCATGACAAAGCTTTTTTCTGGAGTAGTTCTGCTAATAAGCAGCAGAAAAACACCATGTTTCTGAAAATCAAGAAGCCAAAAATAACTCATGTATAGAATGAAAGGCTGTGAAGACTAGAAATATTTTTTTTAATGTTCATTTCTTAATAAGATAAAACTTATGTTTATCATAAGCTGTCCAACTTCCCGCATTATTTGTTTTACCCACTGAGAAAGAGATAAACATCTCAGAGGTTCTGGGTTTGGACAAGTTTCATGAAAACCTGTCACTAAGCATGGGGGAAATATTCAAGGGAAGGTCTTGTTGAATCCTGAGCTCAGCCTTATTTGTTCTTTGGCTACCTGTCAGCCCAGGTACAGATACAGGCTGGCAAACACTGCACCTGCAGTTTGGCACCAGCAAGGCATGTGCTACCTATGGCAGCTGGTGGCTTTCACCTGGGGTTTAAGTGCAGGGTTTGGTGGGAAAGTATTAGAGACATCTCAAGGAATCATGATAGGTAAGAGGGAACACAAATCTGTGAAAGGGGATTTCAGTGCCTCTGTTTTTGGAGGAACAACTTACTAAACTTGAATACAAAAGCATACACCACTAAAAAACCTGCTGTGTGGGGAGAAAGACTCTTTCCACTCTGAAAGAATCAATTTTCTCTCAATAACTGGATGCAATTCATTAGAAAGGACAGTTTGTACTACTTGAAGTTAGTGTACACTCTCTAAAAATATGTTGCATAATTGGTATCATTTCTGCTTTGGAACACAAAAAGAAAGATAGAAATATATTTGAATGTGGGGATGGTATTATCCATGATCTGAATTTTAATAACACTCCCTTGAAACTCTCAGGAATTGCTTTTCCATCAGGGATGAGAAATTTAGAAATAAGGGAGTGGCTGACAAATATTTTGTTCACAAACAATGCTGTCTAATAGTGGCAGTAGTAATCATGTTAAGTGTTTCAAATCCAGAGACTCGAGAGAACTGTGTAACACAAGAGAGCTTTACAGCCTGTGAATCAGGCAGAGGATGATGTGACCAAGAAAGATTGCAATCACTATATCAAAGACAGCAAAACCTGGCTGGAGAGATCTGGATTGTTTAATCAACTGGCATCAAATTTTCAAAACCAGCCTAAGTGATAGGAATGGAGATAAGAGAGGATTTGCAGTTCATGGTTGTTCTCTTCTAATTTGACTGAGCACCAGCTGTGTGAATATAAACAGTTACACAGTAATATATTCATGCATAAGACTCCCTTGTTGCATAGAATGTGCTCAGAAAGGACAATTGAAATCTAACTTTTTAAAAACTCAAACTGAAACTGAGGCCCTCAACTGAATAATTGCGTATTTTTATTTGATTGCATGTTTTCATATATTTTGGTTGGAGGATTGAATGAATGAAAAAGACATAGTTTCACATCAGGATGAAATTTATACTGAGGAAGTCTAAAAGTCAGGTGGGATTTCACAGACAAATTGGAAAATTATTTTAAAATCCTTTTTGATGTTCCTTCTCTTTCGTTTGAAAATTTTAAATAATTATGATGTTGTCTTGAAGTGGAAAAAAACCTTCACATTCCATTAAACAGAGCAAAAAACCAAGTATCTCAGATATTTTGCCTTCTTTCTTATTTTCTTAACCATAACTACTCAGTGTTTTGGCTGTAAATCATGAACATTTCAATTTCTGCCAAACTGCATTTTTTAGCAGTTAATCCACTTAGGGGAATCCAGACACTTAGGTGTATCATAACAGAGTTGCCCTGTCAGATTAACCCATTACTCTTGGGTTATGATCATGTTACTAAAAATTTGTCTATCCATAACCAAATGTCTTATGATTTATGTCTCTCCACAAGACTATTTGCAGTAGGATATAAATGAAACACTATTGTTTCATGTGTGGCTAATACAAAAGTAAATAATGCAGCTAAGGGAATGGAAAGTTGTGCAAATTCAATGCAGTTACAGAATAGTGCACTGTTCAATGCAGGAAAAAAAGTTGAAAATTTAAGTTATGGGGAACTCACACAGATGAGTTGTAATCAAAAGAAGGTAAAGATTTTTTTAATCATGCACAAAATACAAGGTCAGATATTTGATGCCATTGTTAGTTATAACAGAAGAAAATGATCCTTTACATTGATTTAACAAGGCAATGCTGGAGGGGGAGCACAGCATACCCTGCCATAGAGCCATTGGCTGCACTAAAATATACCAAATATAATTTTACCATATCAATGTGATTAAGTGTAATTTTAAAAAATGTTCCCAAAATAGCATGTAAGAATAAAGAAAATAAGTTTTAAGGAAAGCTTTTTATGCACTCAAATCTTTTAGAAGAATTAATTTACAACACTGTAATTTCTCCAGTAGAAGCAAAGCCATACACTGCACCAGTGGTGTGAGTGATGATACCTGACAAATGTAAAGCCACTGATCTTAAAAGTTTGAAACAAATAACTACTCAAAGATGTAAATGTCATACCTATTCCTTAAATCAGTAGATATGGTAAAATTTTGAAATTTGCTTTCTTATCATGAAACAGTATTTAAAACAGAGTGCAAAGTGTTTTTTATGACAAGGGCATATATATATGCAATTGAGTCTGAAAAACTCAAACTTAGCGACCTTTCTGGACTCTAAGGAAATACAGGGCTGGTCATACATTTTAAAATATGTTTGACAGCTGCTGTCCAGTTCTTGTTCTTAATTTTTATTTTGAGACTCTAAGAAACATGATTTTGAAGAGATACAGTAATATAGCGTTGGTAGTAAAAAGGGACAATGTACTAATTTTCATAGACTGACTGTATAATTGATCAAGTAAAGGCTTAAATAGATCAGATTTAATCTGAACTTTGAAAAGCTTTGAAATAGCACTAAACTATTTTTTTCTTTTTGCCTCATTGTAAGTCATGGTAGTTGCTTTTAACACTGATTTTTTTATATTGTTCTTGCTTAAGACTTTAAAAATTGTTTCAAAATTCTGACTTAAAATGAGCAAGCAGTAGAGATGAGGCTCAACAAGCCCCAACTAGCCCTCCAACTATCTTTACTGGACCAAATACAAAGAGCAACTGTTAAACAGGTAAAGGTCAACACTGACAAACCTTGATCTTCAAATTTCTCCCAAGTTGTTTCCAAGTCACCATGTGCTAAACTTGGCCTTGATACTGCTTCATTTATACTGATGCTGGAGCAGAGTTAATTTTTCTTCTCATGCTCTAGTATGGGTCTGTTTTGGATATGTGGTGAACACAGGGTGAATAATCTACAGATGTTTTTGTTATTGCTGAGCAGAACTTACATAGAGCCAGAGCATTTTCTGCTTTTTGTACAGCCACACAGGCAAGGACATTGGGAGTGTATGGGAGGCTGGGAGGAGACACAGCAAGGACAGATGACCTCAACTGACTCAAGTGATATTGCAGACCATGATATGGCATCATGTTCAAGATATAAAGTGAAGGAGAAAAGGAAGAAGGTGGGGACATTTGGAGTGATGGCATTTGTCTTCCCCAGTCACCATTACAGGTGATGGGGCTCCGCTCTCCTGGAGATGGCTGAACACCTGCCTGCCCATGGGAAGAAGTAAATCTCTTCCTTCTTTTGCTCTGGTTGTGTGCATGATTTTTGCTTTCCCTATTGAATTGCCTTTATCTCAACCCATGAGTTTTCCAGATTTGCCCTTCTGATTCTCTCCTTGATGCTGTTCATGGGGGAGTGAGCTGGCAGCTGCTTGGGGCTTGGTGTCTGACTGGGGTTAAAGCACAATAGTCTTTACCAGTTATTGCAAGCCATGTGTTGGGATAACAGATTCAATCACGTGGAGCACTGCAATCATGTGTTCAAGTATTAGAGAGCTGATAACCCACTCTCTGTTGTTCATAATACTACATTATTTTTTTATCATTACCAAATCTTGACAATATTTATGGGTATCTGTTTGCTGGTACTTTGAAGTGAAGTAATTAAAACTTATCTAGTATAAGGAGAGAGGCTGGACTATCTTCTGCATTCTGAGAATTTGTTTACTAAATTGCCTTACATAAATTTGGCAAGTGGCTGAAAGGCTACTCTTGATCTCGTTCTACCATTGTTACCTCCTAATATGTCTAAGAGCAATACCTGCTCTAAACACACTTTCTGAAGAAGACCTAATTATTTGTCCTATATCAGGAAGCAGTCTAAATCAAGGAACTTCCATGGCCAAAAAGCTGAGAAAATCCACAAAACTATCAAAACACCTGACACTCTGTTATCAAGTGTGTGCTTTTTCAACAGCCAGTCCACTGCAGAAGCCCAAAAAGAAAAGCCCCATTGTTTCTGATGAGTGGATTTAAGTTTCTTCATTGTACTGCAGGACGTTGATTTCTAGGCATTTATGCAGTAGCTCAGTAAAGAGGAACAAACACCCTTTTGATGAAGGAGATAGTGACAAACTGGCCTAATCAGAGGTTCATGCACGTCTGAGACCAGATGTACACTTCACCTTCACAGCTATCTCCCAGTGTCTTGGTCACTACAACAAACAGCTCTGGCACTAACTTTTGGCAAAGAGGAACTAAATCAGCATCATTCACCTTGGAACAGCCGCAAGCTCCTTGACTCTCATGTGGTTTTTTTCTCTGGAATTAAGGGAGCAGGTCCCCTGGCAGCAGGGCACAGACTGTGGTCAATAACAGTATGCCATTCTTTCTCTGTGCCCTCAGCTGCAATACAATCGATGCCATGAGCAGGGTGACCTTGCAAGCTGCCCATTTGTTCACCATCCCACACTGCAGTCATGACAGAGTGTGGTGACAGTTGTCCTACACAGGCTTCTTCAAAAGCAGCATTTCCAAGGTTCCTGTTTAAGTTGATTTAACAGCACACTACTGCTAAAGGTGATAATTCATATTCCTCCTTCTCACCCTTGCTTCCAAATACAAGCTTCTGCATCCCAGCTTGTGCAAGTGAATTTATTTGTTAACCAATTTAATGTATTAAATTCCAGAAAACAAATTCAATTAAACATTCTAGTGGACAAAGTCAGCACACAGATATGTAGAGTGAGAACAATGTGGGAGTTAGGTCCGCACAGGCAGCAAGAGAATAGTAGAGAGAGAAAAGGATGAGAAGAAAGGACAAAGAAAATGAATGGACAGGAAAGGAGGAATGGTGAAGAAATGTTTTGCCCACTGAAATGGCAGGAGATAATTAGAAACACCCAGCTGCCCCATACCTAGGTGTGCAGGTGGTAACTCCCAATATTCCCACCAGTCCTTCCAAGGGGGCATCAGATCCAGAGACACTGGTTTTGCACTGCTGAACTAGACCAGTAATGAGGCAGAGAGAGCTCAGACAGAATCTCCATCTCCTGTGAAATTCACTGATCTGGGGTGTCCTTACCCTAGATAAGGATGAAAAATAACACATTTTTTTCATGCACCTGGCAAAGACAAAGCCCTTCTCCTGCATATCCTCACACAGGTCATTTTAATTGCTAGAGCAGCTGTCTGTCGTATCTCTCCCACCCACATGGAGCAGGAGAACAGAGGTGGGATATGGATGGAACATCACTTCAAATCAAGTGAAGTATGGGAAAAACTACACTAGAAATAATGTCAGGAAGCAAGGAAGAAGGCAGTGTGAAACAGGTGAACTTGAAATGCCTGTGTGTGAATGCTGGGGAAAGGCACAGCTATCCATAACTCCATAACATGGAGGCACACTGGTATTCCAAAGGACTTTGGAAACGCAGCGTGGAGTGTAAGGTCACAGCAGGGGTTCAACCGTGTGGCATTGTGGAACAGACCCAGTGCTGCCCATGGATAGCCTCTTGAGCCACAACAGCCTGGAAAATATTGGCAAGGGTGGATATTCCTGCAAAACAATGCATTAAAGGGTCTTGAGATTATTCCTACAGAAAATGGGTAGCTATTGAAACTGGCAGCACCACAGGGAAATACTGTGACTTGTCCCATATCCTCTGTAAAATGAGTGAAATGCGCTACACAGATCTTGCCTTTTCTTACCATAAATGTTGGCAATTTTCCAGTTGTCCATTAAACAGTCAGTTTCATTGTACAAAAATATTCAAAAAGTTGAACAACAAGCACATAAACACTATGTGGTACTAGAACTGGGAGGCATTACAGAGAAAGTGTCTTGAAATTGAGAAATCAGGGAGAAAGCGGGAAGTAAATGGAGAATCTAAAGACTGTTGAAGAAGCCCATGTCTCCAGAAACATGTGTAAAGAAAGAATACAATAATGTAATCTCTTCAAGGAAACAAGTGAAATAATAATAAAAAAATATGTGTGAGCATTTGTAAAATGATTGGATCCTGCTGAGTTTTTGTTTCAGGTAACATGAAATCAGAATATTTACCAGACAACATCACATTAAATCTCACTAATACCTTTTTTACAGGAAACAGTAATAAGAAAATAAACTGTTGAAAATAAACTATGTATGGCTACTGAATTAAGTATGCAACTGTAAAGAGATTATTTCTATTAAATCCCTAATTTGAAACCAGACCTTAGAAGACTTCAGAGGGTCAAAAATGAGTTGACCACAAGGGGAATTCAATTTACAGTTGGAGGAACTGGAAGAGCAGAATAAGCCAGCTAGGTATAAAGCCCATGTGACAGATTTTGATGGAACAATGGTGAAGGTAAAGAAAACATGGGGTCAGACTTCAAGCTGCATACTGAGACAAAGTACAATGAATTTTCAAATAGCATCAGAATGACAGGAAGGCCACTAAAATACTCACAGCACATAAACACAAGTTTTGCAAATGGCCACCATTAATGGACACAATAAATATTTTTTTCAAAAGTATTCTAACACTTAGAAAATTTATCTATTGAGAAATAAAACTTATGTATTCTTCAGAAAGGACATGACATAAGAAATTAGATTGACCAGAATTAAGAGGATTTTGGGAAAGAATATTTCATCTACTGTAAAAATATAAGCAACAGCATTGATGAAGAGGACTTGTTTATGGGAACTGTTCAAAAGTATGTCCATTGACTGGAATACTATATTAAACAGAAATTAAATTTATTAAAAAATAAATTGGACATTAGTGCACAAATGACTTCAAGGACTACAAATGGTTTGGGGCAAAATATCTGGTCTTAATAGGAATATATATGAACTATATAGAGAGGTAAAACAAAAATCCTGACAGCTTAATTACTGGAATTATGTCAGAAACAGGATATCTATATTGAAGTAAACACATAAGAGACTGTAAGTTCCTGCAAAAGAATTGGTATTATAGAAGAACAATGAAACATGAAAATGGAAATGGCAAGAAGAAAACATATGAAAAGAAAACAAATGTGTAGAAGGGGCAAAGGAACATCCAAATCATAATAAGTGTTCAAATGCCATAAAGAAAATTGTAAGTGAAATAATACAGATACTGCTAATAATGTGGACATTTAAAATTAAATAGATAATAGAAATAAATATATTATGACACATGAAATGACAAAGTCATCTGGTTACATCCATATAAATATGTAGATATTATTTTCAGGCAGGGAAATGTATATACTACATATTGAAATTATCCAGGAAAAGGCACTGTTAGAAATTGTCTGCTAATTCTGTAATTCAAATGAACAAAACCAATATTTACTAGACACTGTGCCATGTCAGGAGCAGACAGTGAACCACAATTTAATTACCTCAAGTTAAAAATATTTTTTTATGGAAAACAGTACTACAATTGTGAGGGAAAAAATCATCAACCAAATTAAGAGAAAACACCCATATGATTAATAAAATATTAATTTTGATACAGTCAAAAAATTCAGGAATCATTCAACCCTAATCTAAAGCTGTATAAAAACCCAAAAGCCACCCATTATTCTGCCAGATCTATGCTAATTCATACTCAATGCTGGGAGCTAACCAACTCTTGGAGAACCCAGCACCAGATTCTGTGAAGAGTCATCCCAAGTCAACGTTCTTCACAGATATTGCACATATTTAAAGTGTCCTCTCAGATAACACAGGTCTCTTTCACCTGTACAAGTCAAGTAATAATGTACTAATAGTTCCAAAGTTCACTTCCAGTGACATTTGTAAATTAATTTAGGCTGTTATTCCAACTTTTGCCCTCTCTGACTCACGAAACATAGTCCTAGACAAGCATAGATGTTTGTGTCCTAACAGCCAGCATTTAATTCAGAAAACAAAAGGTTCCTCCTTCACATGTGTTGCAAGAAATGCATGGGAGATGTACCCACTGTTTATCTTCCACCCTTCCATTCCTGATTGAATTTACAGAGGGTTTAGGAATAAATACCTGCAAGACCCCTCGTGTGATGCAGAGACCATATATTTGACACTGCACAGACTTGGGTAATCTCTCTGAGTAGAAGCAGATTTAATGTTCTGTTAGAGGATTGCTGCTTGTCAGGGCACAAGAACAAGACATCCACTCTCGTCATCTGGAGTGATCAGCTTCACCAGCAGGAGAGAGTGGGGAATTTCCTCTCAGAGGTGCTGGAGGAAAGCTGACTGAATTAAAAGGACTTACATCCCTCCTGGCAAAACATACCCAAAATAGTTACAGGAAAATTCTTCCATGTCTCAACCCCTCGTTTATCAATCCCATATTTTTTCTCCATATCTTTTTGGTATCTGCTTGCAGCAGCAAGAAATGTTCAGACAACACAGATCTCAGAGGAGATAATATTTTCATGATGCAAAGTTTGCCTTCCCCTTCAATGCCTAGGATGGCCTAGTGTTTTAAAAAAGTCAGTTCATGAATGAAATAAATTAAATACAGATAATGTTGTCAGTAAGGGGAAAATCACTTTGGGAATCATGGAATCCATTGAATGGTTTGGGTTGTAAGGTACATTTAAAGGTCATCTCACACAGCTTAATTTGGCTGAATATATATATATGCATAATTTACTATTCCTCAATTCAGTCTGTAACTTTTTCCATGCAGAGTTTTATAAAAGCTCTACTGGTAGTTTTTAAAATAACATTATGTACCAGTATATAACTTTTTTTTATTCATCAAATGACATCCATAAGAAGTAAAGACCACCATAAGTGTCACCATCATTCATTCCTGATGCATTTCCTTTAAATTATATTGGAAATGACAAGTACCAAGGCACAGATATCTTTCCAAAGCAAATTGAAACAAATAAAAATCCAGCCAAAAGAAAATGTTACACACCATGTGTCATAGAAGGAACAAACCAGACGTTATATGTTCGTGATATGCTAGAGAGTTCTCAGTATGAAAACGGCAGTTGAAAAGAATCATGCACTTGAAAGCCACAGCAAACTGCAAAATACTTCTGATTTCATGCAAATAAAATACCTTCTGCCTGCCTCCAATCTACTTCTATAGAAGGAACGATGTAAATCATGAATTGTAGTGCAATACAGTGAAGAGCCAGACTGTCCTAAAGCAGTAGGTATTTGTTTTTTCTGTACTTCTCTCAAGACAACAAAAATATATAAGAATAGAAGATTTTGTTCCTTTCTCTTTGTACATAAAAATTGATTTCCTTTTGATATGACTTAATATGTTTGTGTAATAAAATGTTTATGTGCCTTTTTATTACTTAATGTTTTAGTTTCCAGATTATTTGGTTGGTGATTGACTAGCACAATTATATACGAAGCCACTAAATCATCTGTTTAGTAAGGTTTAGGAAGTTTATTAGTCTACTCAGCAATAAAACATTTGCCTAAATATAAAGATAAATTACTTCCAACATTTAAGCAACAAGTAGGGTAGACAAGCAAGGTAGTAGCTCACTAATACACAGTAATGCACATATAATTTTTAGATGAAAAGTATGGAAAAGAAAAAGTAGTAAGTAAACATCTTGCATTCAGGAGCAAATACTTAGTAGTGGTAAATTAAGTTATCTGTACTGGAAGAAAATTAACAGCCAGCATAGAAAATTGTATTAAGAACTCCCTGATGTATGTAATTGTGTAATATTCACTTTCTTCTTTTTCTCTGACACAGAGAAGTAGCTAACCATATCTTAGCCTTGACATATATTATTTCTATTAATGTAATAAAAATGGTTATAATGTTTTGCTCTCTCTTTTTCATGTATTCCCTAGAATGAACCACTGGTGGGCAGCAGCCAAGTGCAGTGTGGGTGAGAGGAATTGCAAGATATAAATGAAACTTTACCAATCAGTGGAAAAAGTTACATAAACCAGAGAGCTCACACTGGAGGGTAAGGGCATTTTTATTATTAGATATTCTGCTTCAAAAATTCATCATACTGCTTTCTAAAATATGGGCTGGCCACTGAAGTAATTCAGAAATCAGAAAAAGACACCGAAACAATAGAATTCAGAGTAAAATAGGACTGACTTTAGTCACTTCAGACACCACAGTTCTTCCATTTCTAAGGTATTTTCAGAAAAAATGTAGGTGTCTGTCATACATTAGGAACAAGTCATTGCAATGGTCATCTAAGCTTTTTGTCACCTCTTAAAAATTTAGAGGCACAGGAGATATCAGAAAAGAAAAAAAATGTAAAAGTTGTATGAATTCAAGGAAAAACGGCAAGACACAAAATACGCTGGCATACCAGGCATTGCTTTCAAATAAAGGTGAGGAAAATTGATGATAAATGACATAGGGAAACTATTTGTCCTGCATATTTAAATTTAAATCCCCTGGAATCCTGAGAGCTTTTACTTGCTCAGTTAAAAGGTGTCCTGTTCTTGAGAGGGACTGCTTGGCATCACAGCAAGGTCCAATGTCAACAGTAGCCATTACATTTTCTAACTCATACTGTAAATTGGTATTGCCATTTCCTTTTAGTGTGTAGTTACTGTTATAATTGTTGATGCTGATTTGAATAAAATTGTGCTTGAAGGGAAAGAAACTTTATCCCTCTCATTTTCTTGCTTTCTTGTTCTTCAGTTTAGTCACTGATCAAATGTTAAGTTTTTGTAACTTCTACAACAGCCTATTTTAGGATAAATCAAAGACCTTCCTGAGCCTCATATAGCAGAGTGTGAGACATGGCATGTACCATAGGATTACCTGTTAAACCTAAGGTGTTCTTGACATTGATATGATGATTCTGACTGTGTTTCCCTCAAAAGCAAAAATCTCCTCTACAATATATCATCATTGCAGTTCAATACCTTTAATTTAAGCAAAAATCTGTTATAACCGTGTGATAATGGTGTGGGTGGACCTTGTTTCTGGAATGTAATATTCTTTATTCACTCTTTCTGATCATCCGAGATGCTTATTTCTGTTCCTGAACTGCAATCCCTCACAACCTTAGTAAAAGATGCAGTGATCCCTTGCCCAAATTCTTCCTAAAAATATGTTAGCAATTAGTTTGATCTATTAGTTTCCAGTATTAGGAATCATTACTCCATATAACTACATAGAATTTTATTTCCACTAAATAAGGCCATGACATATAGAAGATATCCTGTGAGGAAGGTTTAAGTAGGTTTCCTTAACTATTTTAATTTTAATATAGTTTAGAAAACATTAAAATTAAAATTGTGATATTATTAACTGGCCAATATAGTGTATTAATACACACTCCAAAAGTGAAACAAATAAGCATTATCACATCAAGTTGTGTGCTGACATAAAAAAATTTTTGTATAGACTGACCAAGATCTATCTTAAAATATATAAATGTATATAAATTTATATGTGTAAATATATATGAACTTATATTTAAATATAAATTTAGCTACCCAATTCTGCTAGATAGGGACTGTTTCCAGCCTCTTTGGCAGAAAACTTCTCCCTGGTTTGTCATTGACAGTTTATATGCTCATTACTCTTTGGTTCTACCTGACTCTTCTCCTTTCCCAGTGTTTATCTCCACGCCTTGACATGTTTATGCGTAACAGTTATAACTCTTCCTTTTGCTGGACTACACATAAAGAGCTTATCTTGGCTTCTGCTATGCTACAGGTCCAACATTTTCCTGATCGTCACTCCATATGTTTTAATGTCAATTTTTTTATTTTTTTATGTTGAACATGGTGATCCTGAAGAAGACGCAGAGTTTAAGAGGTCTCTGAATTTTCTTTTTTTTGCTTGTTAGTGAAGAAATGGGCTGGCTGAAGGAAACCTCTCAGGATACACGGCAGGGAACCTTTTGCAAGTGTACTGCATGCTTGCAAGTCATTAAAAGCAAACAACTGTTGCACCCATACATTTCTTCTGTTATTTCCTGTTGGAGAATTAAAAGGTTACAGAAATTCTTCATATTATTACTCTTAAAGCATTAGGTCACTCTCTGTAATATTATTTCTTTCTATTTCTGTTGCTTCCAGTCTCAAGGTATTTGACTTCTCCCTGTATGCCAGTTTAATCCTTCATCATGTTGACAGCACAATATGCCATCAGCATATTTTCTCCTTTTAACATATTTTGCTTCATTGTAAAAACATTCAACAAGATCTGTGGTTAAAGAAACTCCCTTCAGCTTCAAAGGTTCTTCTTTTTTATTCTCTGTATCTACTGTGGCGAATCAATAAATCTCAAGTCTTCTCAAAGCTTCTTCTCGGTGTTATTAAAAAGCTCTGATGCCTTTCCTCTCATTTTGCCATATTCTTTTTTCCTTTAAATAAGTGATTTTTTCTTACCAGTCCTTCAGGAATTCTTCTTTAACTTCAGAGCTCAAAATTGTCCCACTTATATTAGGTCTGTGACTTGATAATATATTTAAGGTTGCTACGTTTCCCTCCAAATTTTTTATTTACATCTGGCAAAATAGTCTGTCTCTGGCCTTGATGGTTGTGAAGAAATTAACTGAATGCAGAGGCATCTGAGCCTGAAATCTTGAAAGAAAATCTTTAAGACCTTGAGATACTGTCTCCTTTGTGTTCAGTAGGTAATAAACAAGTATCTTGTTAAAATACCAACATTGTTCCAATCATAAAATTATCTCTCCTGATTGTACATAGAAGGAAGAAAACAGATTGCGTTATGAAGGACCCATATTATGTGTAGTGCTCACATAATCCACATATTATGGGCCACTTGTGGGTGATGTTCAGAACAACCTCTTTCATCTCCTAATCCTTTGGAAAAAGATATAGGAAGGAAAAGCACAGGAATTACTTTGCGGAGCTCACTGGTATATATATGCTGACACAAATGTCCCCCAGATCAGCATTTTATAAGTGACATTCAGACCATAGAACAGTCACTACTGAATCATTGTTTATCACTTTTCTTTACAGTGAGATTGTAAATGGTCTTTGAAAAATTCACAAGGCCCTGAGCCCATCTGTGTATGTGCCCCATGATCCTGAACCATAGCTGCTGAGCAGGAGCAAGCCTCAGGAGCCTAGAAAAGAGCATATCATCAGTAACTGGTGATGTCCCAAACAGCCAGAATTTAGTTTGTGGACAAAACTTGGGATAGTATTACTTCTTTCATCCTCTTATATCTCAGACTCTAGCCCTCATAAGCACGTCCTGTAGAACATCTTTGGCTTTATCCCCAGAATAATGTTATGATTCAGAACTGCCTTTCATATAGGAGAGAAAGGTACATCATGTCTTGAGCAGAAAAAAGCTAATATTTTTTTCCTCTTCCTTATTTGCTGGGGGGGTTTTGTTGTTGTTGGTTTGGTTTGGTTTGTTTGTTTGTTTGTTTGTGAGTTTTCTGTGGTAGATGTTTTGTTTTTTTAAATGGAAGAAAAAAAAGTGAGGCTCACCTAACTCATTGTGTTTTGCATCAGCATTTCAATGTGAGTGAAAAATCAAGATTAAAACATTTGCATGTAGTTAAATTTGGCACCAGCAACTCCACGTAGTTGTGACTGTATGCTTTTTCCATTCTATTTTGTCAGTGAATGCCAGCTGTATAGAGCACAGTGGACTAAAGTGAGATTATGACAACATGACAATCAAACACAGAACTGCTAGTATCTCTACCACATATAACTTCAATTAGACAAAGTGCATTTTATAGCAACCGAACTTTCATGAACACAATTTTCTTTAGGTAAAATAAATTGAAATTTTCTTATATATGATGAAGCTATTCCATCATGATGCAAAATTTTGTTGTAAGCCACTTCCAGATCAATAATTCCTTTGTCTCTAAATATGTTTTTTTTAAACTAACTTACACTTAATTAAATAATATTGCCTAGCTTGTCAAAAGACTAATACCAGGAATATTTTGCAAGAGATTTTTTAGAATAATGACATCTGAAAGTGGTTAATTTAGAGATATGTATAAACACCTCCAGTCTATCATGAACTATCACATTACTGTATAGAGATAAAGAAAATTGTATCAAATTGACATTGAAAGTGCAATCATATATATCATAGCTGTTACCTGTTGTTTCTCTGGTGTGAGAAAGGGAAGAGCTACAACAACCTTTTTTGGTGCCAGTATCTGGCTAGACGTTTCTCTATACTCCTACTAGCACCTTTGTCACACTATTTTAAACCAAGTCAGTCAAACATCTGAGCTGGAATAATTCCCCTGTGTCTTCAAGTGTGGTTTCCATATAAATATAGAAAGAAAAGATCTGTGCCCTTTTTCACATATTGTATTTTAATTGCATATTATGAGAGTACTTTGTACCTGGATAGCAGTGATGCATAAAACCTTGTACAGTCTAATGAATCATAGGAAATACTGTTGGAACACAGGGTGCTGTGTACTTTTGGCATCTCTGTGCTATTATTATTCAAGCTGCATACAAAGGAAAGACCTCGGCTTGGGAACAAAGTTATTGTCTAATTTTGTCTCTGTTAGAGTCATATATGTCCTAATTACCTAAGGCTCACCTACACTAGGAAAGAGCCCAGCACTATAGGTGTAAAGCTGTTGAACAAAAGAATCTGTGCTGAAGAATGGCCTACATGCTTATGTGTATCTATCTTACACTTATTTTGGGATCATTTCTTCAGATAAACTTTATGGCTATTGAGTAGTAGTGCCTGCAGCTTGTGAGTTACACTCCTAGAGTGGACCTTCTGATTTATCCAACATCTAGCCCATGTGTTTTGACATATGTGCCAAAGTGAATAGGATGTTAAAGACTTGTTTAAGATCCACAGTAAAACCTTAGTTCCACATAAGTTGCAAAAAGCCTCAAGCAAAACCAAAGATGGGTGTAAAACACATATTCATTAAAAGACGCATGCATTTTTCTCATTGTGTCACAAATAACCTAAGAAATTTTTTTTTCAAGAAATCAAGAATAAAACACCTAAGTTCTTAAAAATGGATACACATTAACAAAAATGATTGAAATGTTTGTCATAATCACTTGATCTACTATTTATTGCATTTCATTAAGAATACTAAACTTAAGTCTATATGCATATTTACTTCTGAAAAATAACCAGATGGTAGGAAGATTCAACCAGCTGAATCCTTACTTTTTTCCTGCTCAGTGCTGCTAAGAGTCTGCACTAAGGAAAAAATATACTGTTACAAGTGGTTTATTCAATATTTAAATCTGACAGTGATGACCACTTAAGCTGTAGCTTTAAAATATATGCACTAAGCAAAGTGAATCTTACAGTTCATCTATGATCTCTGCTGAAGACTTAATATATAATAAGTTACAAATTCTCATGGCTAAGCTAATATGTATGTATGTGTCTTTCCTTTCTGTGAGGAGCACAGTGTCTCAAATTAGACTTCCATAAGCTTTTTGCACTCTGTGCTAACAGAGGAACAGTTAGCAATGTGACAAGGAAAACATTGCTAAAAGTACCTAACAACCTCGTACACAATGAATACAGTTCTGAACATTTTAAAATGTCACAATGCCTTCAGAATCCCCATTATCCCTCTGTTTCTGCTGATGTAGTTTGGATCACAGAATAACAGAGCTACAGAAACCTCAGTGGGGAGAGGTGTCTCTGAGTCCCCAAAACAGTTTACTGCTTGAAACATAGATAACAACCAGCAATTGGGCAAATCAGCCATAGCTTTGTATAGCTAAGTCTTGCAAATTCCTTAGCAGGGAGCCTCTACATTTGCTCAGGAAGCCCTGTCCCAGTTTCTGGTCTCCCCTTCACACCAGCCCAACAGCATTCTGTGGGTGGGGTGATGCCACCTCTGCCAGTGCTCTGCAGAGGTTGATCTGACTGCTCTTGTCTATTTGTGCATTATCTTCAGTTTTACTGATTACACCTTAGTCCTTCACCTCCCCCTCTGTCATTCCTAATATTGCATTGCTTACTGTGTTCTTGCTTCCAAAAGCTTGAGTTTGGTCTCTAACCTGAAAGGTGGTGCAAGAAGTCCATTTAATTTGGTCACCTTTTATTAGATTATGAGATTCCATGCAGTTGGATCTACCACTGTAATTACTGAACTGTGGCCAGGATTCCAGGAGCATCCTTTAGAAACTTTGTGTAACTGAGCAACTGAGTACTACTGTGTATTGAGGAGGGGTTCTCAAGAAATTATCTTTCATATTAAGAAAAAATAGATTTCCATCTTCAATTAGTTTAGGTTCATTTCTAATAACTGGAACTTGTTACACATTTTTCAGAGAGGTTAAAGAGCTGAAAACATTGCTTCATGCATGTGCCAAGGTTACCTCCCACCTACATCTTTGAAAAAACAAAGTAGTTTGATATTTTATTACTCAATTTAAAGCACTGTCTGCTAAATCAGTTCTTCAATGATTTTCCTTCAGGTATATGGGCTGTGTCTTGCAAACCAACTATATTTTCTAATATTCCTCTCTCTGTCCTCTTGTCAAAAGTAAAAAGTCTGTGGTTGCCAACAATGGCTACTTTCAGAATTCAAAAGAAATAAGATTGAAAAAAAGTCTTTGTACAAAGACTTTAAAGTCAGATTTACAGAATACATTCCTGTTAGGACAACAAGGGTAACTCCTCCTTACTTCAACAGTACAGTCATATTTTCTATAAGGTAATGGGCAGAAGGACTTAAGCAGAGCCATCCATTGGTTTCTAGCCTGAACAGTGTAGTATTAGGTTTTGGAAGAGTCTAGAGAGAAGCTTGGCTGCAGAACATTTAGGAATCACAGGGGCCTTTTGGCTTTACATCTAAAAACTACAGAAGTACATAGAGTCAACTGTGAAAGACATTCCATTTCTGTGATATAAACGAAATAGCAAGAAGGAAAGCAATACAACTTCTTCCTTTCCCACAAAAACCATGAGGCTTAATGCCAAAAGTCTATAAGGATTTTATTGCTTAAATACTAACTGGCTGCAGGCATCTGGAATCTGCAACATGTTTATTCTGATGCAAAGCCAGCAATATTTTTTTTTAAATCTAGGAGAAACTCATCCTTCTCCTAATGAAGCAGTTAACTGCCCTCTTCCTAGAATAGTCATAAAATGCTAATTTACACAAGGTCATGAGAAAGCAGAAGAGCAGAGCCCTGTGAACTTCTATGTCATAAGAATAAGGACAATCCAGTCTTTTCCCTAAAGCAAGCAGCCTCCTCCTTAAGTGTCACTGAGCTTGATTTGTTCCAACACAAGCATGAGGTTTGAGGGTTGCTTCCTGACTGCAGTCTTGCTGACTTGTTTACAGTGTCAAGAAAATGTTTGCATTTCCATCTTTAACATAAAAGTATGAGGTCTAAAAGCAATTTTTTAAAATGAAAACTTAAACATAATTGAAGGTCCTGGAGGTAGTATCTTGAGTATAGGTTTTTGTCCTAACCTAGCCAAATTCCAGAGTAAAGAAAATACTTCCATAAAGAATTATGCAAATCAAGCATTTGCCACTGCCATGGTCCACTCATCATTTGAGAGATGATCATATTACAAAGAGCCACGGAATACCTTTTCTGTATGTCAAGTCAATCCAGTTTCACAACAAGGTGGACATCAACTCTTAGATAAAACTTGGCAGAGTGTCTTTACCTATTTTCTTTCAGTGCAAATCCCATGAGAAGAATAATCTGATCCAGAGCAAAAATGGGTGTAGAGATACTATAACTGATTCACTTTTTTTGAAGAGAATTTCACATTGACCAGGCTGTCACTGGCCAAAATTAAACACACACATTTTCAAGTCAGGTTATGTTTTATTGCTTCAGCCTTTAGATGTTAGTCACAAAGAAGCTCTAACTTCTATTTGTGCAGGGAATGTCTTTTAGCACAAAGAAGTCATCAAAGAGAATGACTTGGAGATCTTTATAGACTGAAACAATTTTACTGATTGGAACTTAAAGCCACTGCAAGTGGTACAGTCACTGGTCATACTACTGTTTCTGAAACAGCTAAGCAGTATTTACCCTGCCCTAAAATGGTCATGCCATGAAGGACCAAGTCTTTGAATTCACAGCTCAAACACTTCCACTATCCTGAGCTGTTGTCTGTACATCTACCCATCTGCATCCTGGGTTACAGCAACAGGAGTACAGCCAGTAGGCCTAGGCAAGTTATTCTCCTCTCCTCTCCTCTCCTCTCCTCTCCTCTCCCCTCCTCCCCTCTCCCTCCCCCCCCCCCCCACCCCCCCCCCCCCCCCCTCCCCCCCCCCCCCCCCCCCCCCTCCCCCCCCCACTCCCC
>JBBMKD010000102.1:88356663-88390466 GCA_037834095.1 Argya squamiceps
TCTTCTCCTCTCCTCTCCTCTCCTCTCCTCCCCTCTCCTCTCCTCTCCTCTCCTCTCCTCTCCTCTCCTCTCCAGCATTTCAAGATTTGTAAGACCAACTAAAGCACTGAGGCAATCAGCCTGACTTCACAGCTGACCTTGGTTTGAGCAGAAGGTGACTAGAGCCCTCCTGAGATGGCCTTGTCCTGTGAACCTACCATCCTGTGTTGATGGATCAGATTTTTTTTCAGTTTCATTTTAATACCTCTTATCTGTACAAAAATGGAATAATTATACATGAAACTGTAGTCAGATCAATAATGGTTACAGCTACATTTTTCACAGAGGGTTTTTCTTCAGACTAAATTTGGTTTCTGGAAAAAGGATATCAGTTCTTAAAGATGTAAGATACTTTATTCTGTTTAATATTCAGATTTAATTTCAGGTTTGACCAACTTTTCTACTACAAAGGATAACTAAATTCCTAGTTTATATATTAGGAGTTGTATACAAAACTCAAACATCATCACAGATGGTGAGAATGTTTTTGTGACCATTTGTAATGTGATAGTTTGTGGGTCACTCCACAATAAATGGGCATCTGGAATGGCCATTAAGGTTTGTCAAAATTATTACACATCTTCAAATGATGGTGAGAATGGGTGGGTTAAAACTTAACCTCAGTAATAAGATCCATCCATAATTGGCAGAGACTGTAACAATGCCCCAGCTGTGCCAAACCAAGAGTAAGAAACATCCACAGTGCCAAAACAAAAGCTTGCTGAGAATCTTCTCTGAGAGGAGGAAGTCCTGAATTAGGTAGGATGTGAAGGAGACCAAGTAGCCTCAGCAAAATAAATAAAGTTTTTTCATAAATAAAAACTGGCTAAGAAATATGATGGAGAAAGTAAGAATGTACAGTCACTTTTCAACATGGAGAGAAGTAATTTGTGGCATTCAAAAGGATTGGTAAGGGGACTGTGTTGTGTTCAGATTTGGCACAGAGGAGAGCATAAGCCCTGAAGTGACTTGTGGTTTGCTGATACATACTGTCTCATGGGAAGCAGGTGGCAGTATCCCTGCTCCCCTCCTAGCCACTTATAGAAGACAGAATTCTGGCACTAGTCCTGTGGTCTTATCCAGTAGGACTCTAAGGATATATCATGAAAAATAAACTGTGGGAGACAAAAACCCCACAAACTATTGCAGGCCCAGACCAGAAGAGCAATAAAATGGAAAAGATTGTCAGGTATACATGCTTCTGCAAATTAATATTTTAATGCGCTTTTTATGTTGGTTTGTTTTTTTTGGTTTTTTTTTTTTTTTTTTTTGCAGTATTGGCAACTTTTCTGCTGCAGCCATGCAAAATGTCTCCCTCCATTTTGGAAATAAAATATGTTAGAATACAATAACACAGAAACATTTATAAACAACTCATTAAAGAAAGAAAAGAAGAAGCCCTCAAAGAAGCAGAACTGTAAGTCGAACATCATCAAGCTAATGGACAGAGGCTGCAGAAGACATCTGCTTTCTGTGAAGGCTGGAGAGAGGTGCTGCCATTGTCTGAGACACCTGGAACAGAAAGGAGAGAAAAAAAAGGTAAAGGTGGTAACAGCGCCAAATGGGGCTGCAAGTAGCATGCTAATGAATGAGCAGTACATCAAAAGGTGGAAAAAAAGACAAGAATGTCTGTCAGCATTCTTATGCTATTTTTTTGAATGTCTTAAGTGAAGCCATCCAAAGCTCTCTTAGAGGAATACTGTGTTCTCATAGTATTGGGGTTTTGTGTTTTCCAACATTGTGAGGTCAGCAAGAAGCTGCAAATATTTTCAGAATCTGAACACAGCTATGTCTGGAGAACTCTTAGTTCAAACCTGACCCCAGACATATCATCAGTAATAAATGCTGGGGGTTTTTTTGTTTGGTGGGGTTTTTTGTTTGTTTTTGGTTGTTTGTTTTTGGTTTTTGTTTTTGGGTTTTTTGTTTTTGTTTTTGTTTTGTTTTGTTGTTTTTTTGTTTTGTTTTGGTTTTGGTTTTTGGGTTTTTTGTCTCAGCAGCCACTCTAGATTGATTATTCATTTTTTCACAAATGTGGGGGAAAAAGTGTCACCAGCTTATTATATGCTATTAATGTTAAACAACAACAATGAAAAAACCCACACCTCATTTGTTAATATGATACCTTTTGTACACCTGTCATAATACTGGGAAATTGAAGGGCTTAATCTTTGATATTGCATATTTACAAGCCTCACAGATCAAACTCAAATTGTGTTTCAACTGTACTTTACCTAGAGCAAGAAATGTCTAGGCAGGTAGCCCAGAGCATATTTAGAGCTGCCCTGCAGTCAGTGAGACACATTAAGTGAGTATACAATGTCAAAGTACTGTAAAAATAAGTCAGCTAGAATATAATTGGCTTGGATCATAGGTCTACAGGGCTAAGACACCAGAGCCATTGGTAAATTACACAGACACTTTTACTTGATTTCCTGTTTTTTTAGCTCTGAAGTGATAATTCTGGTGAAGATGACAAAGACTGTTGAAGAGATTTTATTTAATACAGATGGACATGTTAATGCAGAGTGATCTACCCATCCCTCCAATTAGCCTACTAGGTGCAGCCTGATATAAAGCAGAGACTGGAGCCCTGAGGACATGAAGCAAGACAGGGAGAGCAACATAGCTCAGCATGTTTTCAGGAAATCCAATTATTTGTCTGAAGCTTTGAATTCAAAAGTGGATTCAGAAAGTCCTAAAGCAATTATGATTTGCACTGAACGAGACTGGCTAAAGCCAGCAGCTAAACGTTTGTATTGTTTTTGGCTTGTGTGCTCCATTTATACAGTAAGGCCCTTTAGCACAATCATTTCAGCATGTAACTGAAATGAGTTTAGTTTTCAATAGGATTCTTCTTTCAAATAGGTTGATAAGAAACACACCACTGTTCTTATTTTTAGTGCAGACAGAAGGGCTCAGAAAAAATTCTTGATTTCACAAACGATTTGAAAACTTTTATGAGCTTTAAAGACAGTGTTGTGCTAGGTATCTTGCACAAGATGATAATGTTAAAACATTTGCCTGGGTGAGTGCCCTTCAGTTAGTCCACTGACTCTTCCTATGTTAGCATGATGTGCTATGCCAGCATGATCTGAGGCAGCAAACATTCCAAGAGGATGTGCAAATCCTTTATGTTTGATATGTTTTCTATGATTTGCTATATGTTTGGTGAAGAAAAAAAATGTAACGGTACTCTAAACGTATTTTAATGCCTTTACCACCACCAAGCGCTTTATATAGGTGAAAATGTGCCTACTAATTTTGATACTTAAATATCCATATCTATGTATGTTGTAGACATAGTTCATATATATATTACAACCTAAAAACACTTCATTAATGGTATCAAGAGATTCCTGAAACCATTATAATGAAATCAAAGTAGGGAAAAAATATCTTCTAAGACTTTATACGTTTATCTCCTGAATAGATAATGACCCTATTGAGCATATTTATATAAAATCACTTTATTCATAATTTATGTATGTATGAATTTATGTTTTCCCTTTACATTTTGGTAATGAACACTAAGTATGTGATTTTTTTTTCAAAATTCACCAAATTTAGCAAATGAAATTCTGTGAGGCAGGAATCTTCAACCTCAGGAAATTTATTTTTTTCATACATACATTTGATGTTTGGATTGTTTGAAAGTCAGTTGTAGGCTAATTTGTTTTAATTTCAATGACTCTTTAGAGATTATAACAGAAGAACAATGTGAATTTTAGTCATATTCTTCTAATTTTAAATCATTTGTGTGGCTATTCTTGAAGATAAAAATCTATTCTATAAAAAAAACTCACTCCTGAGCTGTAGCTGCTAGATATCTCTTTTAAAAAGCAGTAAAAATACCTCAGAGGAAAAATTGGCCCAAAACTGGGATTCCAAGTTCATTGGAAGTTTCTTTTTAATTTAGTTTTGATCTGACCTGTAGTGGCTGATTCCAATGTCCATAGCCCAGGCAGACTCTGCAGGAATCCAGGCAGGGTTCTCTTTGAACTCTGTCTTGAGTTTGCTAAAACCTACTTGAACTCAAGATGTTTTAAATGAAAGACTTCAGACTGTATGAAGTAGCATTTTTTAACAAAACTTTGTTTCCTTTGATAATTTCTGAACACTTCTATTTACAACATGCTTTGATTGAAGACAGACTGCTATGATGAAATGACAGATGTTTCATAATTATTCCCTTCCGAAGCCTTTTGGATGCAAGCCTCATCATAATTCACAAATGGGTTAGTCTACTTTTCTTTGACTCTGTGTTTTCGGTCACTTAATAAGAACCAATGTCTACTTGAGCAATTAGCTCAACATATTTTAATAGACTTCTAAAACAAAATCACAATGATAAGCTTGTGATTAATTTCCAAGATTAGTTATCAGAAAAACTGAATTCTGCTCAGTCTAGTTGCAAATACTGTGTCATGGATTTTAGCCTGCCACAAGAAACCTCCAAGAATGTCTATAGAAGCTTTTGTGATGCGTCCTAAGGCTGCTTTCTGCCTTACAGCTCCAGTCCTAAAACATAATCATCCCTTTCTACTCTTCCAACAATTTCCTTGTCTTTTCTGATTATTACTTAGGCTTGTTGTTCATTGATATGAAGTTTGTTTTTTGTCAACATTGAATATCTGACACAAACCATCCCAAAGTGCCAAGATAGTTACCCAGCCCTGCCCCAAGTTGTTTTGATTATTACTGTGGAAAAAACAATGCTGTTAATTCTCTCCCTTGTATGTGAGTAGCTAACAACCAATGTAACAGAGGCTGTGTTGGAAAGTGCTCCAGGCACACCACCCCTCTGATTTAGCATCTCTGGGCAGCTGACCAGACTGGCTGAAGGATGGGATGATCCTGCTGTTAGTTAATTGTGCATATGTAAAAGTTAGAATCAGACCGTCACGCTGCATAACTGCAATTAGGAAGCCAATCTCCATATTCAGCAGTTCTCATGTGGGGTTTTCGAATTAGTAAACACTCTTGCTAGTTAGTTTACTTTCTGAAGTGTTTGCAGGAAGCAAACATATATGTCAGGAACTATACTTCCGTTCGTGTTCACTCATAGAGATGCACACAGGCATAAGTGTAAATATTTGTGCATAAAGGACACATAAAAGCTTTTGTGATGTTTTTAAAGTGTGTAGTGAAAGGGCAATTCCAATAGACGCAGGGTGCTTTGCACATCAATGCTTCTCCGATTATTTAAATGTTTGAGAAATTCTTCACCCACTCTTCAATCTTGCTATGAGCTGTGTCAGTCAGTTCTTACAGTAAATGTATTTGTCTTTCTCTGCTGGGAATCTACAGAAAAAATATCTGAAATTCCCTTGTTAGAAAGGTGTCAAATCCATAATTCAAGCAGAAATTTTGTACAAAAAAATTTAAATATTAGGAAATTCTATGGATAAACCTGGTATCACAAGCATGACCAATCTTTTTTCTATGTCATCCTCAGTTAAAAAAAACCTATATTTTCATTTTTTAAGGAAAGAGTAAATGAAAAAACAGATAACAAAAACAATAATCAATAAATTGATAATAACTCCATGGTATACACAATAGAAATGCATTATGTTGGCTTAGCTTGCACAAAAATGTGGATTTTATTTATAGAATATAATTCATCTTATTATGCTTCTGTTGTTTAAAATTTCAAATATATTCATATATACACATACATGTATATAAACAAGATTTTTTTTTAAAACAATTTCACAAAGTCAAGATATTCCAAAATGTCACTACAGATACCCATACAGCATAAAGATGTTTCACAGATCCTTTAAAAATTAAATGTTTCTAGCTCTCTTGAAGAGTAAAATATTGATTGTCATATTATGGCATCAGAGAAGCAGAAAAGTCACTGGTATAGAAATTTCTCTCTTCCAGCTGGGGCCATAAGTAAAGCTTGTTTAGAAGAAACCGGTAATCAATATCCCTATTTTGACTGCATTTTTTAAATGGAGTTGCACCTTAGTAATATTTAAAATTATGAAATAGCTAGTCTCTCTTCCTGAAAAGAAGATACAAACAGTGAATAAAGCACTGAAATCTGTACCTTTCACTTCCCTGGTGGAACTTAAGAATGACCAATGAAGTCCTAAGTGGTTTGGTTTGGCTATCTAAGCACCTCTCTTCTAAATATATTGCATTACATTAAGTTTATTTTTGAAGGCATTTGAAGCTAATTTCTCTTTGGAAAAGAAGACAAAGAAGTACTACTACTACTACCCTCCATTAAAAGTCTTCCTGGGCTACAGGTTTGTTTCATTATGTAACTGCAAAGTTTTGTTTGGTTTTTCTTTTTTTTACCATATACCTTTCTATATTCTTTACCATAATAAATGTTTTAGGGTTTATAAAGAACAATAATGCTTTGACAATACCAGTCTGTGGTGGAAAGCTATTTTTTACTTTGATTATTAAGCAATAAGGCAGATTTCAGAAAGCCAACAGTCCTTTGAATTCTAAGAATTAGAATAAAGTTTGTCTTGAATAGGTTTTATCGCTCCTTTTATAATTCTGAATATTAAGTGTACACAATGGGTAATAATAATGTAAAATTATTTATTAATTGTGAGAAAACTAATTGTGAAAAAATTATCCAGTGAGGATGATGTTGGATTGGCTCCTTTGTGACCATATGGAAAAAAATGGAACAAGTGTATATTTACAGGTATCCAAAATTTCACTCTTTACATTAAAACAAAGCTAAGCCTTTACAAACCATGGCTTAATGTCTTCTTCAAGTTAGGTTAAAAATACCAGTAAACCCTATCTTTAATGCTGTTACAACATCTGCATATATAGAAATGTCATTATGATGGTAGATTTAGCTCTGATGACTTCATATTGCTAAGGAGTGCAGCTGAGGAGGGTGTAGGACAACACCTGTTTTGTGGAGCCTTGTGGAGAAGATTTTGTGGAAGTCCTGTGATTCCTTTCAGTTTCCCTTCTCTAATCACTGGCCATTGCTCACTGCTCCCCTTCCCTCAATTCCAAGCCCCCAGCACCTTGAAATTCACTTTGAGTTTTAATTTCCCTGTGCCACAGAATCACAGAATAAGCTGAATTGGAAGGGAACCAAAAGTATCATTGAGTCCAGCTCCTGGCCCTGCATGGGACATCGCCAAGAGTCACACCATGTGCCTGAGAGTATTGTCCAAACTCTTCTTGAACTCCGTCAGGCTTGGTGCTGTGACCATTCCTCCAGGGAGTCCGTTCCACTTATATCTTCATGTACAGAATTTTAAAACTTGTTTGTTCTTTCTTTTTTCTTGAAATCTCATTCTGTCAGTGTAAGTGATGCTGCTGAATTAGATTACACTGCAGGAAAATACACCAAGAAAGCAGTTTGTGCATTAAAAAAAAATGATTTCATTTAAAGTTTATTACATTTCTCCCAGCTTCCTGCTTTTGAAGTCAGTTATGTCTACTGGATGTGGCTTTTTTGGGAGCTATTCCAGGCTCCACAATTTTATGAATTGCTCTGAGAAGCACATTTGGCTAGAATGATAAGTATTCTCTGTTTTATGACAACAGAAATACCAAAGATTTTTTAAATTCACCTTCCTGAGTTCCTGATCTGGTGAAAAATGGAGAAATAGGTGCCTAAAAAAAAAGACCTCAGGCACTAATATTTTATCTGAGGAGCTGACAAAACTATTTATAGATACCAAGACAAGAGAGGAGTTTGTAGCACCTGGCAAAGTTATGGCTGAACAGATTTGGAAAGGATAATTCAGGATGTGCTTTGGGGACAAGATCAGTCTCAGGGCCCAAGTAAATTTATATAAGATTTTATAAATTTTTCTCCACATTACTTGTAGGCTCAGGAGACTATTTCTCTCCTTAATAGAATTTGGTTTCTGAGGAGGGGAGTTATTGATGAACTGAATTTCTGTCTACCTCCCCCTCCATCACAAGTTGGTTGTACTAGATACTGAACAAGGAACCTGTAATGCAGGACATCAAACTCTGAATAACTGCAGGATCCTTCTCCCACAGGTTTGATATATCAGAAATCACTGCCCTGAATCTTTTTACACATTCGAGCTAATTAGAGAATTCATTCACACAAGGTTTTACGGGTGTAGAAACACCAGTCACCTCCTCCTATGCAATAGGACACCAAAGTCAGCTCATTGCTGTTTTGACTGCCAGTCTCTGCCCAAACACTTTTCATTTTGCAATACAGATTTCTCGAGTGAAAGCCGTAATTCCTCACTTGTAGGATTTAATAGGGTAAGTGTTCTGTCATTGTGTTGGAACCTATGTTTGCATTGATAAATCAACATCAGTGGAACTAGAGGGAAAAACTAATGACTCTAACCTACTGGACAACACCCTCATAGGGAAAGAAGACATCTGATCAGGTTTTGTTCCTGATCCAATGATTCTTGAATTACACTGTACCCTGGAGCTTGAAGTTACCCAGCTCCAAGGACAGCTAAATTGAACTCAGACTCCAAAGTCCTTTACATCTATATTGCCTTCTGGACAAAGAGCAGTGTACCTACCATTTCTTTGGGGTTGTTTTAATTTCAATCTTTTTTTTTCACTTTTTTCTCAATTTTTTAAAATTTTCAAGTTTTTAAAACATTTCAATTAATTTTTTTTCATGTGGCTATATAGCTTAATATATATTCTGATTCTTAATTTTTGCAGTACTGTACTAGGGATGGAGCATGGCCCATTTTTTAGGGGTTTTTTTCTTCTTCTCCCTCGTCCCCAGGATTTATACTAAGCAACTCTGAGATGAAAGCTGTGACTGAATTAAAAGTGAGCAAACCCAGAATTACTGCATTATTTTTATAGCTAAGCTGTGGCTTATTGTATGTGCTAGGGGAAAAAAAGACAAATAATATTTTTATTAAAATGTTAATGTATTTTTAAAATGGAATTATTTACTGCAGCTTGCAAATGGTTTCTTTACCTATTTCTGGTTTCCATGGATAAAATTCCAAGAAACAATCAAGAGCCTTATGGGGATTTCAGAAGCAGATATCTTCTTTTCCTTCGTCATGGCGTGGGTGGTCAACCTCTTTAAGTACCTCTGAAATCCTGCCTCATTCTTCACCCTCAGAAAATGCAAACAAACTACACTGGTTACAGCAGAGAGAGGTAAAGTGGTGATCATCTCTTCTAACGCAGCTGCGGTAGCAACCTGCCCCAGGAATTCTGGCTTTGATTGTGATTCTCTGAGCACTATCCCTGAGGAAACTTGGTCGGGTGTTCATCACTACTCCAAAGTGATGTCACTACTGCCTGACAACAATCCTCACTATTAGAGGGAAGATGTACCCAAATCCTACATCTTCTGATATTTTTGTATGCTCCCAAGGGGATCAGATGATTGGTGTGAAAATGGGTTCTTTCCTATATCTCGATGTGCTATATGAATATGCATTAATATTTCACTCTGAATCCTCAGAGTAGCACAAATAAGAAGGGAACTCCCAGCAGTGCTTTGCCTGTCATATACCCCTTTTTTGTCTCTTTGTTTCAGAGTGTTAGTAGGGAAGGAAAAGGATTTTTTTTTTATCAAGAGAGAAAATTCCAAACCATAAGTCCCAGGAGTCCAAACCAAGGTGTTCAAATCAATTGTTCTGCTTCTGCTAAGTTATAACTTGATTTTCCTGTCAGCAGGCTGAGGCACTCTACCTCTACATATTCAACACATGCTTGCATTCCTGGTTTGTTGAACTCATCAGAGATGCCTAACTTCTCCTTCACATAGCAAAGACAGACTTTTTACGATCTGAGAAACTCAAGCTGCTTTCTATGTTGCAGCTTTGCAAGTTTAATGGGAAAACACCCTCCAGAGCATGCCCTTGTAAGTATACCAGAGCGCTGTAGGTAAAAGGATTGTTGGTGTGGCATCCACATACACCTGGCAGGCCCACACAGACATTCTCCAGAGCAATAAATGTGCACAGAAAAATAATAAGAAGAGTCTTCACTCCCAAAAAATATCTGGGTTTAATAATTCAAATAGATGATTTTATAAAATCTCTTTCTTGACGTTTTGGCTTTTATTGCTTAAAATTTTACTTAAAAGTTTACTGAAATAAATGTAAAATGCATTAAAAACCCCTTTTTTTCCCACATGTGGCTCCATCATCAGAGTACTCTTGCATTGTTATCCCAGGTATTTATTTGCTTAATACCACATCTGATACTGAGATACTTGGTAACACAAATGATGCCTGGTTTTGCTTCATGGGTTGCACAAATTTATAACGGCAAGTTAGTCAACCCCACAATGTCTGAATTGAGTTTATCACATTAACAGATAAAAACAATGCTATTTGATCTCTCAAATGTGCAATGTCTTGTGTTTATGATCAGCAGTTTACATCATCTTAGAAAACCTGGTTTTGGACTATGTGGTCTAGTTGATCTTCCCTATGGCTGCATCTTGAGATTGTAATCTCCCTTAATTCTGGCAGAAAATAAGCTGCTGAAAAATTATTTATATTCTGGTATAAAAGGCATGAGACGATTTATTTAAAAAGAGACCTCTTATTTAAAACAAAAAGTGCCCTATCCTTGGTGATCTAGTAGCCATTACAAATAAAGATGTTTTCAGTTCAGTCCCACATCAGGAGGGTACAATTTGCAATGTATAGTCCTTGTTATTGGACGGCTTTAGAAGCTCAGATGCTTGCTCATTAAAGGGCATTTCTAGCTTACAGGTTATTTGTAAGAAGTATCAAACTAAATTGTGGTTTCTGGTAGAAATGCTGGCAATGGCAAAAATAATGCTCTGATATTTTGACCTTCACAATGTTACATGCTAAAAGACTATCAAGACTGAATGATACAAACAGCCAAGGGTACATTAAACTAAGCAGATTTTTTAATCTACTTCCAATTTAGTCTTATTTAATTTACTTTTTAATAAAATGCATTTCTGTTAGCCATCACTTCACCCTATTTTCTGTACAGCTTCAAATGACTGCCTTTTAGAGCTATGAATAGCCAAAGTAAAAAATCTATAGTTACATTAGTTGCAGGTTATTGGTCTATAAGTACTCATTAAACACTACACTTATTCTTTTCAATTTACAGTGTTATTTGTTTTCTTATTTCATTGGCTTTGATAGGTCTTTTAAGACTTACTTTTGTGAAAGTGTCCATGCCTCTGACAGTAGAGCATAGCCAAGCTTTGCTACCTGGAGCTGTAACTCTCAACTCCTACCCACTCTCTTGAAACTTATGGTGATTGATGCTCAAAATATATGTAGATAAAAATTAATTTGAAGCTGAGAAGAATTTTGGTACCTGACTTATTCTAACCAGGATTATTTAGGATTTTTTTTTTTTGTGTGTTTAAAAGGATCATGGAAAAGCAGAATGAAAGCATATAAGATTTATGGTTGGGATAAAAATATATGAAACAAAAGTGTTAAGCTTAAATATAATATTTTGATCTTTTAAGTTTTCCAAAAAACCTTGGCAATCTAATTTGGGGTCTAACTGAATTCATGGTAGTTGGTTTAGAGTTTATATTCATTTACTTTGTGACAAATATGTAGGTCTAGTCTTAGTAAACACCTCCCAAGATGGTTCCCAAAGACAGCAACTTTAACAAAAATGCATTTGTTATAATTTTAATTGTGGTTAAAATAAATGGAGAAAGTGTGAAACAAAGAAAAAAAATCCACATCAAAATTTACTCTTGAGGGGATTTTAAGTTGAAAGGAACTAATGTATATTCAAAATAAAAGTTTTCAATCTGATGATAGATAATGGGCATGGGTGGGGTTTAAAGCTAAACATATCTAATTAATATTCTAGTTGTGTGAGGAAACTTGATGATTTTCTGAAACTAAACTTAATTTTATAATTATACATAGAATATTTTTCTTCTGTTGCTGACAATAAATGCATCTTGGTGTATTCAAACTCTAACAACAGCAAGAACAAGATATTTGTATAAAAACCAATGACTTTTTGATTTTCTGTCAGGGAAACTAGACTGTCATCCTACCAAAACAAAAAACCAAAACAAAAAACAAAAGGAAAAGGAAAAAGGAAAAAAATTACAAAGAAAAAAAAAAAAAAGAAAAAGAGAAAAAGAAAAAGAGAAAAAAAGGGGGTCTGGTGTGGAAAAATAGGTACCAGGTAGTCAATGAAACTCAGGCAAAAAAAACCCCGAAAAATTCTTCTTGAAATTACAAATGGATCATCAGGACCATATTATGAAAATCTCTCAAGGACTGTTAGGGTGGTTGTCTTGATGTGTCACAACAAGGTATTTATCTGTTTAAGAAAACACTTGTTTATTAAACCAGTTCTGCATTCATGGATGGAAAGAACTGTTGTATTCTGCCTGTAATGTATGTGGGTTTTAGAGATTCTGCAATAAAATTTTCTATGCCAGTGTGCTTTTTGAAGTCCTGGTTCATGGACTGGTATCATTTAAGAAAAACAAGGAAGAAACTTAGAAAGTGGTCTTGTAGTAGTCTTCAGGTGTCATCCTTATCCTGACAATCTTACTGAAAGGGAGTAGGAGGATGGGGAAACTCTGTGCAGTAGATATGCTTTGAGCAATTAGATATGTCAGCTGATTATCTAAAATCTGCTTCAATTAATAGATTTTTGCATCACTTTTTGCATGCCTCAATTTTAGTTTCATGTAATGATTTCTTACAGATGCCATACAAATACAGAAATAAAAATGAGTGTGGCAGGTTCAATAGCACAGAACATGAATATATGTGAAATAGTCTTTTTTCAGTAAACTCTATGCAGGATCGCTTCTATACCAAATGTTGGGTTTTGGGGTTTTTTTTCCAGATTGGCATGAGAAGAGTCCTTTATGATAGTAACAATGTATTTCACTACTAGTCTCATTTTGCTCATCCTACTCATTCCTTTCAACAAAAGGCATGATCTGTCCATGTGAATTTCATCACAGTGCTTCCTGAGTCAGACTGAGCTGTGTCTTTCCTGTCTTTTCTTCTCTGTCACTTCTGGTATCAGCTACAACAAAACAATTAATAATGGGTTAAATTTCTTAAAGAATAAATAGTTTGGTTCAGTGACTAAGGAAGACTTTTTTCAACCCACTAAATGTTATTTGAAGAAGATATTGCTGTGAGCAAGGGTTTTGGCTACTTAACCACCATAAAATGTATTGGCAAAAAGCAGATTTTAATATGAATTTGTGAAGGAACAGCTTTACCGAGTTCAATGTCAAAGTTCAATCTTTTACTTACCACATGAATGAAACATACAAATGAAAATTGGATTAGAATTGAATTGGAATGATTCACATGGACACCAGGGATGCAAAAGGATAAGGGTGCAAAGGATATGGGTGCAAAAAAAAGGATGCAAAAGGGTATGGTAGCACGTAACCATTGATCTTAACATTTATAAAGGGATTCAACGGCATTAACTACAATTACAATTACTTAATTACAGGTCCAAGACAACAACATTTATGCCATAATCTATTTACACACACATAGGAAGAGAAGTGAATACACCTGTATCCACATATGTACCTATCAAAAATTCTTGGGTTCAGTGAAATATGTCTAAGTCCTTTGTGATTCTCAACAGGCATGGGTTGCACCATGATAAGTCTGTGTGGATAGGGAGTATCAGATTAGGTCTTACCATCAACAATGGCCTTTTGTGTATTCCAAACTTGGAGGGCAGGAGAATGTACCAGAACTGATATTTAATGGCAAGTCCATCAATTGATAGAGCTATCTGATAGAATTTTGAAGCTTTGCCATGCCCACATGGCTATGTTATAGGAACATGGCCTGGGAAAGGTTGTGAGAGAGTTTGTTCTTCCAGGAGCTGTCCATAGTCCATGGCTGAACTTGCTGCCATAAAAATGTGACTTAATAATGGTTATTTGTAGTTAATGTGAGCTCTTCCTAGATCATTGGGATAAACTACGAACTATTAGAGTATAATGAGTGTTTCCTTGTTGAAGAATCATCATATTCTGAGAAAATAAAATGTTCCAGTGCAAAACAAAGTTAAAATCTTCATTTTAATTTATTTGGTAACTGCTACAGTGAGTAATACTTCATTGAGGCCAATCCATGAGTAAGTGTGTAAGAAAAGTCTTACACTCTTCCCAGCCATGCTCTTAGGGAAGTCTCATGTTGTTTTAAGTGCCATGTATTTTCATCTGTGAAACATAATTTTTTATAATATTCTTGATTCTAGTTTCAACAATATTGATAATTCTTTAATGCTTTCAATAGTGTAATTCAATCTGTTATCAAAATTCTTTTTATCAAATATTTTCAAGCTAGCAAATGGTCCTTGTGCCCATGACAACTAATAGGTGATGATTCAAGCTACTACTGAAGATGGTTAGTTCTGACGGACACTTCAGTCAAAGAAACTAAAAAAAGTGTTAGTTGATTACCCAAGCACAAAACTGAATTCTCTCAAAAAGGCCAAAAATAAGTTGCAAATTCATAATTTAAATCTTCCTACATAGAAAAATATCTGACCAATAATACTACTAGCTAATTAAATTAGTCAGAAATGTATTCTTAGCATTATTCATTTCTTTTAGTAGGAAAATAGAACATGTGATATATTAAAAAAATGTAAAATGTAAAATATAAATGTAAGGAACAGGAAAAGAAAACACTTATTAGAAGGAAATAGTGTAAAACTTTATTTTACTATGACAGAATGAGAAGGGAAAAGAAAACAGTCTTTAAAGGCATGTTATACATCACTTTGAGATGGCTGAATTATGATTTCACCTCTTCTCTTCCCCTTCCCGTTCCACTTCCATCTTACTGTTTAATTAAGAGAGTATAAAATTTTTTTTTTCAAATTCATGCAGATAATTTTCTTCTGCTTCAGCTTATCCTTTAAAAAGGTTGCCAGTGTTGAACTATCGTAGATCTTGCATTATTTTCCTTTTTTTTCTCAAGACCAATTTGTCTACCATGTGAGGCCTCGATCCAAAAAACAAGAAAGCCATCTTAAAATATGTGTGTAATAATGGCTTGTAGCCTTTCCAGAAAGCCAGATTTTTAAAAGCCAGAATAAGACCAAAATATTTGCTGTAAATTTCCCTTTAGCATCCAGGCAATTAGCTCATTTTTCTTTTATCTTCCATAAGCTCAGTACTCTTTGATGTTTTCAAAACTGTCAGGGAAGTGGCCTTTGATGTCTTCAAATCAAAACTAGATATCCATCTGGAAGATACGCTTCAGTCAAGTACATATTATTCAGCCCAGTGCAAGGATAACCAGGTGAAATTCTACAGCCCATGTTTCAAAAGTAGTCAACCAGATTAGCTAATGGGTTTTTTGCCATTACATTTTATGAAGCTATAAAAAATGAAGCACTATGCATCTTTATACAGAGCCTCAAAAGAGGATCGTAAAAAGAAGTATGAGAGAAAGCAGATATTGTTACAGAATGATGAATTTTAGATCATGATAGGACGTAGAACAGTGGGGAAAAATCAGAAAGATCAGAGGTGGACATGTTTTTATGCAAAAAATGTCCATTGCAGATAGAGCTGTAGAACTTCCATTCTGTGGTTACTCTAACTCAGAGGAGTAACATAAAGTAGAACAAAAGAGGGCTAAAAGAAGCATAACCAGCCAACAACAAATATCTGATCATGGTAGAGTTATGTCTACCTTTTCTGTTGCCTACATTCTTGTCTGGGCAAGTTACTAAGTTCTATCTCATGAGATCTCTTCAGCAGTGCTTTGCAAATCTGGAAGTACAAGCATAAAGCAGCAGGTAACAGCGGAACTATCTCTTTGACTGGAGATGTCAATGATTTTTGAAATTTGTTTTCAGAGCTCCATCTTATACAATCTGTGTAACATCAGTAGTCCCATTTTCAGAGGCAAAAGGCCTTCAACCTCTAAAGATTCACTATATATATATATATATCATTTATTTACCCAAGAGTCACCATACACCTGGTCTGTCACATCATCATAAATGTTCACACTAAATACTTTTCCATTTTTACTCCTAAATATTTTGAAAGTAATTTTTCATTTAAGCATTTTTTAAACATGCCTTTTTCCAAATGACGAATTGTGTTTTAAAAAGTGTTTTATCTGAATAAGTCCCAGTAATTTTGTGATTTACATTGCTTAGTGAGACTTCTACCATTCCTTGACAAAGGTGCAAGTTCTTGGAACATGATATTTCATCTTATCTTTCACTGTTTTCCTTTCCCTTTCTTGTTGTCATCAAATCGGTCTATCAGAATTTATTGGCTCTGTAGCTCTGTCTGTTTCCGAGTTTTTTCTCCACACTAGAGCATATGCTGTGTAAATGTGAAAACTAATGTTTGTGTACACTACGTTTCTGAGAAAAAGAGGTTGCTTCAGGCAGTTTATCTAAACTAGAGGAAGTTTCCTATTGGCTGAGTCAATGAAACATAGTTCACAAACAAAGGATGTAGTGACTGTACTAACTCAATTCCTCTTTGCACTTGCTTATTGTTCTCATTGTTCTTTTGAGACAAATAAAAGGACTGAAGTTATATTAAAGAGCTTCATTTTCTCTCTTGGTTCTTCTCTGCCAGATCACTGTCTAAAGATGGGTTATACATACTTGGTGAAAAATTTAAGATTTAAGCAAACTGACCCTCTCTTCCCATTATAGTAACAAACCATTTATTTCCCAATCAGGGAAATGCCCAGGCCTTCAGACATTTTGAAAATGTTTCCTGGGGTCTTCCAGGACATCTGGCAACTCTAGGACAGTGTTGCAACACAGAGATAAAAGAAACTTCCAAATGTGTTTACATTGGCATATACGTGCCAATATACCTATCCCACCACCCTAGATCATATGTAAAATCAAACCAAATGGCTGATATAAAAAGTGCCTCTCCACAAGACTCAATTAATTTCTTACATGTATATTGATTCACCTGCCATTATTCTAGAATTAAATCACTGTAACTAAGCAGAATTTAGTTGTCTTCACATTAGGAATAAACTGGGTACTGCATCAACATTTCACGGAAAAGTTAGTCAGAATATTAGCCTAAGTGCAAATATTTAAAAGTTTGCACATAATAATATATGCAAAACAGCTGGTGAGTGCACAGAAGCTGCAACTGCATACGAATGGAAAAATATGCTTTTTGAATAATGTTTTTAAATATGCTGTCCACAATACATAGAATGCCTCATGTTAAACCTAAAAATCTTAAAAATCCTTTTTAAGGAGTTTTAAATTACTAAAATTCTTCTCTAGGAATATAAAAGAGAGAGCCCCACTCAGTTTTTCTACTGGTATTTTGATCTCTTCTAGCCCACGTATACCTGCAATTGTTAATTTCTTTATAGAGCCCTATTGTGTCTATATAACACCATTCTAATTTTGAATTTTAGTCATGCAATCAGAGAAGAAACTTATTTTCAGGGGGTTTCTTATCTAATTCATTGAACCAAAACAACCAACAAACCATTCTACCAACTCCAGCAAAGTAGCTTTTATTAATGCTGAGATATGAAAAGCCTCTTTGTAAGAAACATTTTGGCACTCACAAGCCTCTCTGAAAGAGGCTGCTGTGTACATCCCTTTTGAAACTTTTCTCTTAATTTTTCCCCGTTTCCCCTGAATTAAGCCACCATATCTCAGGTCATAGCAAAGGCAGCAGCAGGCCAGAGTGAAGGCTGCTCATGCTGTTGCACATTGAAGAGAGAGTGTTGACCGCTGTGAGAATCATAAACCTCTCAGTTTGATGATCAACTGAGCAGTAAATTAATTAATCATCATTTTATGCCTCATCAAGCACTTTGCTGAGGCTCTCAACAGGGGCCAGCTCAATTAGCCAATGGGAAGCAGACTGTTTTGTTTAGCTGGGTGAGTCTTCCATAAACAGAGGAAGCTTTGACAAGCTAATAAATATGTCATCTGTCTGTGTCACTAGCTGCAATGTGGCTCCACCTGTAAAGTAGTGGGATTATGCTTGGTATGTTGGATAGCAACTTGAAAGAATGAGAATGAGTTATCCTAACTCCTTCTCAAACAAAGCACTTCTCATAGCTTACCAGGATCTTTAGCCAGTCAATTTAGGCTTGATTTTTAGGAATTAGATACTTATTTTTGGTTACTTAAACATATATTTATACCCTTTTACAACAGATTCTTGTATTTGGCACAGTAAAACTAGTCAGATGCATTTATAATTTTAAAAGGCTTATTTCCATTTATTTCCTCCCTAGATAAAAAGAAAATGCCCACTCTCTACAATAAATGCTGGTGATAACAAGCTTCTCAAGGTAAAAGCTTTTGATTAAGTGGCAATAATGCTTCTGTCAAAACAGACAGGTTTGAAAGATCCTTGTATCAAATCCTGCGGTTCCACTGAAGTCACCGGAATTGTATCAATCTAACTGCAGCCAGAATTCAGGTCCTGTCTCATTAAGCATTTCATCATTCAGAATAGAAAACAGAAATCTGCATTTAGAAGTTTCAGCCTTGAACCAAATCACCGACTGTTGCAAATTTGTGCCACTGACTTTCATGTACCTTTATGGTCATAAGGGGCCATTATGAGTTTCTAATCTGATTTTCTGCATAACATTGCCCATAACCTCTGGCTGAGCAAGAGATAATCACTAACATGTCCTGTATTTGTTGAAAGATTTCAGGTGGTAGAAAATCCTGCACATCCTCTGATAAGCAACTCCTACAATTAATTATCATCATTGGTAAAAATGTGCACCTTATTTCAGATTTTATAACTTCAAATTCAAAATATTTCTTTCTCCTAAATCTTGTTCCACAGGAAGGGGCCTTAGGTTTCTTTTAACACATTTTTCAAAGGAAACAGTTCTCCCAAATTTTTTGCTCTCTTCTCTCTTGGGAAAATTAGCAGTACTCTTGGATGGCTGGATAACATTTTCCTTCAGTCAGCACCCCACAGCCTTGTGCATAACACTGATGTCTTGCCAGAGCTGGACAGAAGCACCTTCTCCCTCCTTGTTCCTGGCCATGCACACTTAAATTTTAGTAAGATATGCATTACCTTTTTACAGTTTTTCAAAATTTGTTCCACTCTCTGGTTTTGGACCACACAGGCTGACCAGAGTGGGAAGTTGATAACACTTTGGTACAATGGTGTTAGAAAGGCAGATGTGATTAATGGATGACCTGCTAGGAAAAGTTTCTACAGAGCCCTTGTCTGACTAAAGTGTCAATGCACAGACTGGCTCTCAGTCCAATGTAGAAAGTGCTTTGGTTTCCCAAAACATAGGTGTAGAAACAGCAGCATTTATGAGTGGTGATTTCAGGATCTCCTCAAGTGTCCACACAGGCTAGAAAGGCAACTCCCTACACTTGTCACTCCAACTGATAGAAGTGGTAGCAGCTCAACACGAACTATCTTAAACATTGGAAACTAATTTATAAATCACAGCCAGATTTAAACCTTTCTCCTAGAGTACGATCATTGTGTGAAGGAGTGCAGGTAATACTCAATGTGACTCAGTTTACTCATTAAGAGGATCCTGTCAGTCCTGTCCTCCCATCTTAAAGTGACTTGTTTTATCTGACATACATTTAACCAAAATGTTTAGGCTTCTCCCTGTATGAGCTTTTCATATGTATAGCTCCACCTGTTTTTGTACAATGTACAAACATTCATAGAAAAGTTGCTCTATAATCCTTCCAAGCCCTTGCAAAGGCTAGAGTGTAAAAAAAATCTCTACATTCCCTTGTAAAATGACTGCAGACAATGATGATTCCTTTTAGCTGTTCTATTTTTAACTCAGTCAGTCTGGTTTTAATCCCTGTACTTTTCTGCAATGATTTCACACAGGCCTAACTTTTTGGCTATGTGAAGTGACATGTGTTAGAGCCTTCCTGTAACAAAAGCAAAAACAAAACAAAAAACAAACAAACAAACACACCACAGGAAAAAAAGGAAAAAACCAAACAAAAAGCTATAAACTAAAATGAGCTCCTCAGTATAGGTTGCTATATAAGTACCTTTTCTCAGGCAAAGGGGAAAGAAACATCAATGGAAATTAGGGCTTGGTGGAAAGAATGAAAATACGAAGCGGACAATTATGCACCTTCAAGGATGGTAAGGGCATTCTGAAATAGAGAAAGTAACAACAGGATAAATGGGAGCATCTGAGGAGTGGTGAGGGGGAAAAGAAGCACACTGATTTTTAACAGAAAACCCATCAGTATATCACATCTGGCCTAGAGAAACAAGAATTTATCCTGCCTTTTATCAGGATGATGAGCCCTACACACATATGCACAGATACACCTACAGATACCTCTCTCTGTGAAAATTCTAGTTCCCCTGAAAGATAATATCAATTTTATTTGACCATTCTACTTCCAATAGATCAGACTGATCACTGATCATCACCAAGTTTCCAGTACCTGAAGATGTGGTTTCATGGTTAGTTTTGAAGTAAGTTTCTCACAGAATTCATGCATGGAAATTAATAATTATGTTACCACATATATCCATAGGAAGGAATATTTGAATTCCATCATATTTTTTTATATATTCCTGTAAGAAAATGTGAGCATACACGTAGTCTTCAAAATTTTGCTGCTGTTGCTTAGGTAAATGGGCATCAGTACATATTTATTTCTCACCAAACATTTTATAATATGTAATTATTTTAGAGGATGAGAAGCTGCCAAATGATGCAGCAATAAATTTCGTAAATTAAAAATAATGAGTTTGTTTTGCTGATATTTATGAAACTATTTTTCTTCCATGACTATTCAGATAAATGGCTTCTTCTAAACTCAGCAATTTTACCTTACAAGGGTTGGTGTGAACACTGGTTTCTGCTTCAGGTCATGCGGGTTCAAAATTCTAGAGTTTCACTTTGAGTTTGATGATTGCTTTCTGAGAACTATTTGTCTTCACTTGTATAAATCAACCTACATTCAGCAAGAATAGGCCATAATTTCATCAATACTTCAAAAAGTGAGTGGACATTTAGCATGTTTTTAATGGTTATAGATTACATAGTGAAAACTTTGCAGAGTGGTACTCAAAAAAATTCTGTGGAAAATATCTATGTTTCTAGTTTGCATATCTTTCACACTTACATTTCAATGTCTCTTGAAAATTGCAGAGATATTTTCAAGCCTGTGACCTGAAACAAAAACCAATCTACAATGGATTTCTAGTGCACTCACATGGACAGATATTAGAGTCTGATAAGAGGCTTTCACCAACCTCAGGGAACATCAGACTTTGGGCCATTACTTGTAATATGTTATTACAAATCCAAGTAAAGATAAATTACATAAAGGAATAATTTTACCTTAACAATCCTCTTCTAGAAATATCTGTGTGCCACTGGTCTTAAACCAGGAAAAAATATGAATGACTTCAGCTCATTTTTCCACTCTGCTTTTGAGGATAATTTTCAGTGATAATTTTTCTTTGTTCACAATGTGAAATTTGCTCTGCCTCATTCTATTTTACAATAATCATTCTTAAAGATATTTTGAAGTGAACAACTCAGAATAATCATAAACCTCATTGTCATACAGACATATGTGAACTTTCTTTTGAAAGCTTCATTGTTGCTCATCTATTCTGTCTGGGATTACCCCAACCCCACACATTCCATCCTTTATCCCTTTTATGAAGGGCAGAAACTTTAAATATTTGACAAACTCTACTCACAACTCAATTACATTTTGACTAATTATATCACATGAATTTTATCCCTTTTTGTTTTAGTCCAAGATTAGTACTGGAATGTCTCAGATGAGTTTATTGACAGTCCCTTTATTCATCCAAAGTGTAATGCTGAAATGAAGAAATGCATAGCACAAAGAAACTTCACTTAAGAGTGTTGGGAATATGACTATGCTGGTGATTAAAGAACAAGATCTAATCTGGTCTCAGGCCTACAGCTGAAAATCATCTTTCGTAGAAGTGTGCCTGCCAAGGTTATTGTAAAATTATCCCAGGCACCAAAGTGATGAATAGTCCCAGCGTTTGCTGTGATATGGATGCCATCCCTGTGGGGCTTCACCAAGCGGGATTTTTCATGTGGACAGACTCACATGGAGGACAGATGGGAAAGAAAGCAAAATTAGTTGATCTGAGCTAGAGCAAAAATCCATCTTTCCTTTGCTACCCAGATTGTGCACTTGGATTTGTTTTTGGGGGTTTTTTTTGGTGTGTTTTTTGTTTGTTGGTTTGTTGGTTTGTTTGTTTGTTTGTGGGGGTTTTTTGGGTTTTTTGTTTGTTTTTGGTTTTTTTTGCAGACACAGAAATGTCTTCTTAAATTATACAACTCTTCCTCTTTTTCCTTTATGGAGTTATCTGAGACTTTTAAGCTGACCTTGGGTTCAGTGCTGATTTGCAGTCTTGAACTTTTATGCCAGCCTAATTTTAGACGTGCTAAGCAACAAGCCTAATATCTATCTAAGTTAGCACAAAAATACTGTGTCTCCAGTTGCATTAATAACAACCTTAGTCCAAAGTTGAAGACAGGCAGTTCTTAATAGCAAAAAAATGTTTCAAATGGAAATGATCACTCAAACTTAGCTTTGTGGAAGTCCAACTAATGAGCCAGTCAAAGAGTAACAGAGATCTTTAACAGGCAGGCTGCCTTCCCAGGAGCCAGTGCTGGGATGATACCAACAATCCCACTGACAAAAACACTGTAACCAGGGCCATGCAGAGTCAGGGCCAACCACGGTTTGGGCAGCACATCTGAGAAAAATCAGCTTCTCAGGCATTTTTAAATCTCAGCAGCAAAAAGAAGTCTCTTTGATATTTGCATCATTATGTGCTGGAGACAAAGAAGGAAGGAAGGAGTTAAATTATGTTTCCATTGCATCTGCAAGTGTTGCAGTTTGATTCTGAGATAACTAAAAATTTGCAAATCTCGTATAACATATTTGCCTAAAAGGCAGGTTCTGGATAAGTCACTATTAGACTGATTTAAATTGTCCACATAATTTTAAATTTATTGTTAACTTCACATCGTTGTGTTTTGGAGGTAGGAAGTACTATGCCAATAACTGTTTTGCAGGGGATAGAAATGCGACAAATACTTGGTGTATTTCTCCATCTACATTTCTCTCTTAATCAGATTTCCCAGGGTGAGAGGTTAAACTTAGACAGTCAGCAGGGATGTTAGGATTGTTTAACAGCAATATAAGTAACACCTTAAGAACTGATTTGTCAAAATGAATTGCAGTCCAGAGTGTTTTGAATTTTCAACTAAAGTTGCTCTTGAGATAAAAGGCACTTTTTAAAGAATCACAGTTCCTGTTCTAACTATTCCCCCACCCTTGCCTCCAAGGCATTTCTTATAACTGATAAAATCACAGACCAGGTGCTCCAAGATTTTCAAAATAATAAATTCCAATCTGTCACTAAAAAAATAAAAGGTTAAACAAGTTTATAGAGGTAGTCTGTTCCAGGTGTTATTTTGAAAGTGTACACCTAATTTATCATTTTTCAGTAATAGTTACAAGTGATAAAGATCATGTAAATACTCTGTATTAGAAATAAGCTTTCATTTTGTCATGCAGATAGTACTAATGACTAAATAGACTTTAATCAGGAGATCTCCACCTACTAACGTTAGGACTGAAGAGTAATGTTATAATCAGATTTTCTCTAAAATAAAATGCTTGTGCTATAGAAGCAAAAACAAAATGAAAGTCATACACTGGTTATGTAGCAGTTTTTATAAGAACCAGAAGCATGAAAACTTTTCACAAATCACCTACTTTGGAATGGACTCTGCATAGGTTCAGTGGGTATGTCTATCAAGTGGAACGAGGCAATGGAAATTGCTAACATCTTCCATATGTGGCAGCCTTTAAATTATAGTACTAGTTTGGATATGTGAACAAACTGTTCTGAAACAGCAGTACATGAGATGGGTGGCTGGGTTTACCTGTAGTTCCTGTTTCACTGTTTTCAGTCAGTCTTACACAGTTCTAATTCTGCTATCTTGTCCATTATTTATTAGAGTATATAGCTAAAAATACCCTCACTTCTGCTCAAGAGCTCTGAAATGTGTGCTTTGGCCTATCATAAATCAAAGAAAAGGCTATAGTTCTCAGCCATTTTGAAGTCAGGAGGAAAATCCAGGCCCCAGTTAAACAAAGTGCATGGGTATGTTCTTGAATGCCATTCAATTCAATGTTTTCCCTTACCTGTAGAATAAGTTGCTCCATCTCTGTCAGACTCTGCAGTCTCTAAATCAAGTGTGGCAGCATTTGGGGTAGCATTATGCTGCAAGCAGGTACTAAAGGCTTATGGATAGGCTTCCACATGTCTATATATATTTCAGGGGTTCCATAAATGATGAGAAGTTGCCTCACCTAAAAGTGAAAAAAAATTCCTTCCTATTATTTCCCTCTATGACACTCTAAATTCTCTCTCTTTTTACCCTGGCTTTCTAAATTATTTTTAAAGTAATGGTTCTTTCTTTTTAGCCCAGTCCCTCTCTGTTCCCATAAAAATACAGTAGCAGAAATTTACTGCCATGGAACTTTCCTGTTGCATTAATTTTTAGGGCAGTTATAAACAGATCTCACTGCAAGCTCAGTCTATACAATTACATATCAACTTAGGGCAATTTCCTGTATAAAACTTGAAGAGGATGAAACTGCAAATTGAACAGAACTGAAAACTGAGTTTGCTCATACATGGTTAAAGACTATTCTTTCAAAGGAGAAGACGCTCTTCCCCACAAAATACTCTGTTATAGTTTGAAACTCTAGGGAATGCTTATAGTAACTTCCCTCAAGAAGCAAAAGAGAAACTGAATGACTATAGCTATACAACATAGCTCTATTGAGCTAAGTGTGGAAGTAAACTTTTACTACTAACACACAACTAAGCTGAAGTAAAACTGTGAAGCTTTGCAGTGTTGTGTCTGTGTATTTAACTCTCTTGTAGCAACTACCCTTAAATATGGAGTCTTTTAGCAAGACAAGCAGATTACTCTAAATACTTTTAATTTTTTTAGGAACAGTAAAATAATTGTTCTTCCAGTAAGTTGTGGTACTTCTTATTAAACAGTAAGCTACTAAGTTATTTTATGTTAATTGAAGCGAGATAAACAAACTAATAACCTCTTGAAACTAAAAATAATTCTTCAATTTATTATGTGAAAACAACACTTAGAAACGTTACTACTAATTAATATTTTTAGTTGACATTTAGATGTCATGTCTATCTGTGGTCTATTATGTACCATAAGAGTGTATAAGATGCTTTGCATTGTTGCAAAATGTCTTTTACCCTTTCAAAGTAGATTAGATTTCAGTGTTCTCTGTATTGCATTTTTTTCCTTTAATCAGGCCTCTAACAATTCTTTTCTAAGATGAAAAATATTTGATTATACTGAATTTTGGTTTTTTCATAATATATTAATCCTGATAGATAATGAAAAGAATCAATAACTAAAAGTTTTCCAAAATGTTTATTTTACAGCTAGAGACAGCTGGGAGGAAATGTTGGTACTGAGCTTCAGCACCAGAGAGCAGCACCCTCTAAGAATTGTGATTCAAAATTCCTACCTTGAACCCCAATCCTGTTCTGGACAAAATAGATGTACCTCAAATAGTATTTGGGGGCATAGAGTATGTAATTCTCCATTTGGTCAACTTTTCCAGCTGGCGCATGTAAAGAAGGATGTCTAGCAATGCTCAACTTTTTTTACCACTTTGATACAAACCTAACACATCCATTGGTGGAATAGCACCAGCAAGTAGCCCATGTTTTCACACCAGAGCACATGACCAGTCTAGATATAACATGAACAGGAAAAGAATTGTCAACCATAAGACCACCTTCATTCCCCAAACTCATGGATCTGGGTTAGCAACATCTAGCCCTTTATTTTCTTTTGTTTGGAATTTATAAATAACAATAATGTCTGAATGACTAGTAGAAATTACTGTTCTCCTTGGGAACAGCTCAGCAATGCCCTCTGGCAGTTTTTCATCTGAGCATGGGAGCGCAAAACAAAGTCTAAAAAAGCATGCAATTACCCCCAGGAAATAATTACAATGCAAAAAGCACTGGATGGTACAAGTGACATTCCAGTAAACGAGGTGAACTTGTATCATCACCCTGCTTTGCCTCGGGGATATTCCTGCCAAAGGAATATCAGCTAGTTCCAAGAACATCCAAGGACAGAGGTGGGGCTGCACATCAGCCTTTCCGGGTCCAAGTCTCAAGGAGCCAGAAGTGCTGGGCAAAGGAAACTCCTGCTAAGCCAAGCATTGACATTGCAAGTCCCAAAGGCCAGGGCAGCAAATCTTGCTGGAGGTGATTTTTAACCACCAGGTTGGAAACCAAACCACACCTAAAACAGCCTTGCTTATGTGTGAGACTTACCTATTCCAAACTTAATGGTTAATAGAAATATGGGAAACAAAGAATTTTTATGTCTACTTCTGTTCACACTCACTCTCATGGGAGCAGGATCATGCTGTTCTCTCTTCTTGAGCTATGTTAAACTTGAAAGTTTAACCAGGTGCTGGATTTCTTTCAATTTTAACCTTCTTTCAGCTCTGGTATAGGAGCCTCTCTTTGTCTGCAACAAGTAGAAGCCATACCCAAACCACTTTGCAGAAACAATTTTTGGAAGAGCAGACAATTAAGCTGGATGTGGCCAGGTTTCATTCAGTAATTTTACCACTCACTACAACCTTCTAATCCAACTTGGCTAGCCTCACATGTGTACACAAAAAATCTGTTGACCAGGTAGATTTTCCTGCCTAGCTACTGTTTCCAGAGGCTCAAAGAACAGAAGCAACTGGTACATGGTACTGTTGTTCTTTTTCTTTGCTTTCAAAATGCCATATTGCAAATGCATATTGACCACTTCAGATTTGGGATCAACTCTTCCACATTTTCTAGATGCCTTAGGGGATTATACAAGATAATAATGATAGGACAAGAAATTAATGCACTCACATGCCTCTTTTCTGTCTCTGAATTACCACTATCATAAAAATGGAATTTAACTTGAAAGTCTTTGGTGTCAGAATACACTTTTGGCACCTTCAGGTGATCTGTACTATGCAGCCTTGTAATACAGTGCTGGGTTCTAGACACTTGGTCAAAGCAAACTCCCCATCTGAGCTTTCCAAGGTATGCCATCAGTAATGCTCAGAGATGAGACTGCCAAAACAGTCAGATTATCTGCTTTCCAAACAAAATAAGTAAATATCAAAAAATGCTTAGGTTGAAGCTGCCTCAAGCACTTTTACCTCACATAGCCAGCCCTTTTGGAAAGGCCCCATTGACCTTAGCAGCATATTCAAACATGGCTGAACAGTTCTTGAGCAATTTTTCCAATGAATTAGGCACAAACAAGCATGTGTCATTGGGTACACATGCAGTTTTTTCTATCTTCTTTCTCCTTAAAAATTAATTATTTCTCAAAACTGCCATGCAAAGAATGTCACAGCGAGCAATATGACCTAGTGTTTTACTGGCTCATGTTTGGTATGTGAAATTACTTAGCTAGATGCTTTGCAAACTCCACAGAGTTGGGTTCTGACCAGAGACTTGTTAGTGAGATGCATCTATCTTTTCTGGCATTCATCTTAATCACAGAGTTATCATAAACTGCATGTGTGAACTGACTGTGCATACTTTCATTACCAAAGAAGGGAAACTTGTGAATTTGGAAGCAATGACATAGTGTGTTAAACTCAGTCAATGACTCTTCATAAATGTAAAAGCTACACCAGTGAAAGCAGAGGATAGTGATAAGTGTATTACCTGCTGTGTATGAAGCCTACTTATTCACTAGTTTAAAAATACTTTAGGAAAGTCCACAAAAATCATCCCACTTATAGAAATTTAATCTCATGGTAATCTTCACCTCTTACTTTATTGCCAGGAGATTCCAAAGATTTTCTCTTTTGTTGAGAAAAGAGACAACAATTTGTGGTCAGACATTATTAATTCAGTGCTATCCTTCCTTTGACTTTTGTGGAGAACCATCATTATATGGATGCTGCTGCACTGACAGGAACCTCGTACTTGGCTGCCTTTCTCCATTTCCTCACCTGGCCCATCAAGTGCCATTTTTCATTCACCTCCATTCTGTCCACCAGTCATTCTTTTCTGCACCCACTCGTAACTCACAAGATAGCCTTCCTTCTTTCATGACTTCACCTTTTGATCCTCCTCTCATACTCCTATTTCTTCCTTTCCCCCACGGGTCATATGAAAAAAAGTCTAAAAACTTTAGGGGATGGAGATGGAGAGAATAAAACACATTGTATTATAAGGCAGCTTCTCTATTAGAAAAAATTATGACTCTTCCTTAGTTTTCAGCACACATCTTTTTTGTACAGTGCTATGACTGGCATGAAACATAACCATCTGCTGCCATGAAAATCTCCACTCACCATTCTGCCTTGTTCCTTCTCGCTTTCCATATAGTTAAAATATTTCAATATTCCGTATTTCTTGCTTTAACATCATGCATTATGGAAACAGGTTTAGGCCGCTGTGAAACAGTCATCACAACTCAACCAAAATGTGACACAAGCCTTAGCTCTATATTTTTATCTGCAGATGTCAGGGCACAGTGCAACGTTCAGTGCTATTATCCTACTTCACAAAGGAAAAGGCCAAGAAGGAGAAACTTAGTAAGTCAGCAAACCAGTAGCAGAGCCACAAAAGTTGGCCAGGTCTTTTGGGTTTTTTACACATACCTACTTTACAGTGTCAATGCAACACAAGGAAAGTAAGAAAGCCACCTATAGCCTGAATGGAAGTCCAGTCCCCTTGGTGTTACACCTTCAGCTGGAACTTCAGCAACACAAATAATGTGGCACTGGAATCAGTGGGAGCAATAATAATGGGCATTTAATAATGCTTTCTTCCATATAATACTTAAAAATTAAATGTCTATATAGCCTGCTTTCTTATTGTTTAGAAAATACCCAACAAAACTTAAGACTATAGATAAATATTAATTTTCTAAAGACTAACTAGACACAAAGAAGTATTTTATTAAATGGTCAAAATAGAATTATGCTATTTTTCTCAGTGGCATGCTAAATTAATAGCTTTCCATGGTCTATTTCAAACATCTCTGCAACATTTATTTGCTTTGTTTTTAATGGGGCAGTAAGTTAGTAAACTACATTATTTCACACTACTATTCATTAGCAGAAGTGCAGATAATTAACTATCTTGGAACTTTTATTTAGAATTAAGAGAGGAGGGAAATGTGAGAGCAGTTGAAAGCAAGATTTCTCAGGAAAAAAAACCAAACCTCTTTAATGCTCTTTAATGTATATTTCTATTTGGTTTGATGCCTATTTGCTTTTGTTTTTGTTTTTTTTCCCAGTTTACAGTAAGTGCCTTGTTATGGTCACATGAAAATCTATTAGAGAAAAAAAGAAATCTTTGTAGGGTTTATTTGCTCCAACAAAAGCCAGGGGAATTAAATAAAAACAAACTGAACATAAAATATGTAAAGATAGTACAGGTTGAAAATTAACAGCTTATTTTTAAAAAGGAAATTTAATAAAGCAATGCCGTTAGCTATTTCTAAACTGGAAAAATGATACTTAAACATGTAGGGAATGCTGGCAAGATTTCCTACCTGAGCTGAAGTGTGAATAACTGGTTATTATACTTCTTGTATTTTCTTTATTTTAATTTATTCCTCAGAATAAAATAGATGACAATGTTATTCTACTATGCAACTGGAAATATAATTTTCTTTCCAAAATATCACATTGCATCAATAATAATTTTTTTTCTGTAGGATTTTCAAATCAAGGTGTTATCTCATGTTCACTGTAATTCCATCACTTAAACCTAAACAGCCACAGTTCAATGTGAGTGAACTCTGCTACCACTTGGAACTCCAAAACTCATTTTTGTTGCTGTAATATACTGAAGGAATTAAAATAAAAATGATGCTCCAAAGAAACTGTTCATCTCCACAATAGATAATTGTGATTAAACAGAATGTAAGATCAACCTATTGCTGCAGGCTCAATACAAGTAGCATAATGATGGCACAGATGCTTTATTTTTAAGTGTTTTCACTGAGAAGATACATTTAGTGTGACAGCTACTGTGGCAACAACTACTCAGTTTCAGTACATACTTGAGTATATAGTTATGTAAAAGTTGTTGATGCATGAGAGCTCACTGTGACAGCCTTACAATGTTTGTTTCATATAATTGTTTAATTTCATTTGTGAAATTTCAAGTGAGAAATGTTTATCTGCCCTAAAACTTATGTTAGTTTATGAATGGTGTTAAGATCTTTTAACAGCACTGTGCAAAGAGCAGTCACACACAGAACTAATGCTGAAGGAGTAAAAGGTTTCACTTAATTCTATTGTCACACCTGACATTTATCTAGATTTTTGGCTGCCTAAGCAAATTTGTAGGTTTAAAATAATTGTTAATTTCTTGCTAATTATCACTGGAAGATTTTTTTTTTCAGACAAAGTTTTGCTTTGGACTTTCCCATTTGAGTATATATATAGTCTAACAATTTCTAGAAGAAATATGTTTTTTAAATATAAAAATTACTGGTCATTAGATGTGTCATATATATATCATACAAAGTCTATGATAACTTTGCATCTAGGAAGAGAGTTGTGCTGTTCAGAGGAATTGATAAAAAAAGCAACGTTAATGAAAATGCAAAAAAGTGAGCAAGGAATTTCAGAAAATACCCAGAAATTTATAGAAGTCTAGCATAAAGATCTCATAGAAGTTCCCTCATTGGCAACATAAATAATATATTCATCTGAAGCATTAATTAATTTTGCAAAATAAAACCTTTTCTTTAATTGAACTATCAAGAAAGACTTTGGTGCAAGGTATAATGAAAAGTAGTTCTGGGAAATGCCATCTGAAGTCCATGAATATTCTTTCAAAGCACCAAAGTGAAAAATTTCAAAAACACCTAAACCCTGTTATATATTAAAACTTATAAAGGGAGCATTGATTCTACACCAGAGAGGACACACCCAAATTTTCTTGTCTTATTGTTACCATTAGTGGCAGAGTGGCGTTTACTATGCCAGCTTAGAAGCTACTGGCAGCTCAACAGCCAGTAACCATGTCATATGGCTTACAGACACAGCAACACGGTCCTGACGTTGGAGTTCTCATTACAGAGGTGGGTGATGGAAGTTTTCCAAGAGGGAGGAGAGTGTAAGAGCCTCCCCTAAGTATGAAAAGAGCTCCCCCACAGCTACACTGAACTGTGGCACCCAACCAGAATGAATACAGCTTGTTCCTGGCTGATACATTTCTGACTGTCGCCTAACACAGTTTAACTTTAGGAGCGCAGGGAGGGGCTGGAAGAAGGGAACAGAAGGAAAGGGAAAACTCAGCCCTATTTGCTCCTACACAACTATTTCCTGGGAACAGCCTGAGGGGAAATACTTAGGGGTGGCAATGGGTGAGAAACACAGCATGACCCATCAACATACACTAGGAATCCAGAAAGACAATAGCATCCTGGGCTGCAGCAAAAGAAGCGTGGCCAGCAGGTCAAGAGAGGTGAATCTCCTCCTCTTCTCTGCTCTGTTGAGAGCCCTCTTTAAGTACTGAATCCAGCTTTGAGGTGCTCAGCACAGGAAAGCCATTGACCTGTTGTACCTGGTCCAGGGCAGGATCACAAAGATCACTGAAAGCCTGAAACATTTCTTCCATGACAAAAGGCAGAGAGTATTGGGGCTGTTCAGTCTGTAGAAGGAAAGGCTCCAGAGAGATCTTAAAGCAGCCTTCCAGTACCTAAAGGGGTGCTCTACTAAAGAGTTAAAGAGGAACTTTTTATGAGGGCATGTAGTCTTAGGAGAAGTGGGAATGGCTTTAAACTGAAGGAGAGTAGGTTTAGGTTAGTTATAAGGATGAAATTTTTCACTTTGAGGGCAGTGAGTCATTGGAACAGGTTGCCCAGAGAGGATGTTAACATCCTGTTCTTGGAAGTGTTCAAGGCCAGGCTGAACAGGGCCCTGAGAAACCTAGTTTAGTGGAAGGTATCCCTGTCCATGTCTGGGGGGTTGGAAGTAGATGATCTTTGAAGGTCCCTTCCAACCCAAATCATTCTATGATTCTATGAACACACCCACTCCAGACAGCACTGAATTAGTCTAGGCATAGCCAGCCATTCAGGTCACGTTCCTTCCAGCTCTCCTACCCTGCTCCCTGAAGCCAGGTTATGTGGTCTACTTGAGGTTAGCTCATCCCAGCTATGTGTGTGTACCTGCTGCACAGCTGTGGAAAGATGGAAGAACTGATGGAGGTCTGGAAAGCTGAGACACAACCCTAGGCTATGTTCTGGAGAAACTAGCAGTCTCAGGTGCTGCCCCAAGGCCTGTCTACTGCCTCCAGTGCCTCTCCTAAGGGGCATATTGTGAAGTAGGGACAGTTTAACAAGTTTCAAAATGTGTAGTGATGAGGGGAACGCAGAGAACATAATGTAAATCTGCAAGAAAAGAATTTCATATCTTCTTTTAGTTCTTATTGCTTCTTCTACCATAATCTCTGAAGCTCATAACTTTCCAGAAGGCTATGCCATGTTTGAATGCTTTGACATGTTAGATACTAATATGTAGGTTCAGTTCCAAGAGGTTCAAATTTTTATGAGCTTCTAAAACTAAGATTACAATTTATTTTCACAGATGCCTGAAACTTTTTGTGTTGTACATTATAGTTCTTATTAATTTCTTCACTCATCTATGTTTAGAACAGGAAATATAATCTGAAATTCTGTGCAAGACATAGGTCATTGTGTACACAGGGCTCTCCCATTTACTCTGATGGTAGTCATGGCACTATATTTTTTGTAGTAGAGACATGAGATATCCTTCATGATGGCTTCAGATGTATCTCTGTTGCCCCACCTTCCTAGAAGGTGAAGGTAAAGGACAACCAACCAGAAAGCAGACCTGAATTTCATCAGTCTTGACAGAGAGCAGAGAAGATATTTTTATTCCCAGTGTGGGGATTCTTATGAGATCTGAAGTCAGCCCATGAGATGCTGATCTTTTCCACCATGCTTCCTCACTACTTTTCAGTCAAGTCAAACTAGAAGCGTGACAAAAGTCACCCATGCACACAGACTGAAGAGTACTCCTTCTAGAGGCATAGCTGGTATAGTCCCTTCATTGCTATAGATTTAGGTGGAAAACTTCTCCCACCTCAGACACTAGAAATGCATAATGTGCAGCTGCTTGGCTGTGCTTCAGCCATTCGGTAAAAGCTGACATATATCGTCACCAAATTGCATGGACACAATAGTGGTTTTGCTAATACATGAGCTGCACTCCCATACCCAGGACACACAAAAGTAAGGGAAGAGAGTTACCAGACAAGTCCCACAGCTAACAGAGCACTGAGAGAATCATTTTGGTCGGAAAAGATCTCCAAGGTCATCAGGTCTGATTGTTAATCCAGCACTATCAAGTCCATCACTAAACCACGTCTCTAAGTGCCACATATACATGCCTCACCAGTGCCCAGAACTGGGTGATGATCACTTTCCCAGTCCTGCTGTCCACACTATTTCTGAGACAGGTCAGGATGCCACTGTCTTTCTTGGTCACCTGGGCACAGGACTGTAAAGTTGGAGTTGTGTTGATTATCTGGGGTCCAGGTTAGCTCGAGACCTAAAGGAATTAGCACAGAACGCAGTCCAACCAATGTGGTTGATTAATGACGTTCTCCTTTATTCAGCTAAGATGGTTGCTTATATACATTTCTATATAGTTTACAATTACAGTAGCTTGTTCATTGGCACACA
>JBBMKD010000102.1:88393595-88419647 GCA_037834095.1 Argya squamiceps
CTCTCCTCTCCTCGCCTCGCCTCGCCTCGCCTCGCCTCGCCTCGCCTCGCCTCGCCTCGCCTCGCCTCGCCTCTCCTCTCCTCTCCTCCACTATTTCCCACCAGCATCTACAGTACTAGATAGTTGGAAATCAACCTACTCCTACTCCAAACAGTAGAATATAAAGTTCTAAATAGGAAGGAAATTAGATACTTGCCTTCTAAACATCCATATTATTTTCTGTATTACATATTGCCTCCCTCCTGCAAGAGAATATATACATCCCAGATGATATTTTATGGCTGATCTGTGTGGATAGGAAAATGTTTAACATCCTTTTATGCAGCTGGGTCTGCATGAAGGCCAACAGTAACTCAATTGTTAGCATTCTGAAGTAGAGTACAGAAAAATTACATTCTAATAGCAACCTCACTGTGATACTTATGGGTGGCTACAATAGCATTAAAGGGTGCTTTTTTCTTCTTTTAAAGGCTTTTGATATTGACATGATGCAAAAGTCTCTTAAAAACTTTATAATGGAAAGACCCTTTACAATCTCTCAGCTATGAGCCACCAAAAAAGAAAATGCAATTGTTATTAATTCTGAGAACATAGAGTACACTGTGATTGCTACATATTTTGACACAATTGAAATTTCAAATACATAGTTGCAGATTTTAAAATTTATGTTTCCCTGTGGTAGCTTGTAATTTGAATGTCATTGGAAAACGGAAGTAAGTGGCCAGTCAAGCCACCACTGATGCTGTGACTCTCTGAACATAAGTGTTTCCATTCTGCTGACTGGCCGAAATATCCTTGTGAATTATTGAAAAGAATGACCAAATTGGTAAACAGCTAGTGAAACAGTAACTATCAGATTTTTGGAGAAGTCAAAAAGTTGTAGAGGAGCCAATTATGAGTAGAAGGGTTCAAAAAGTTCAAGTGATTTCTAAAATGAGATCTTCAGAAATTTTGCCTTCAAATTTGAACTCTTAGGATTTGAGAATATGCATTAAATTATTCACATAAAACAGAAGCCAGAAAGATAATTAAATGGGAAACTAAATCAAACCTTATGTCAGAAGCATCACAGTAATGAGATCATATTTATCCCTTTATTTCCTCCTGCTTCAACTCCTTCCTGAAGTTCTCAAAGAAAGCAAATAAAAAACATGTTCTAGCAAACTTCTGTGGTTTTACATACAGGGACATTCAGCTGGCTGAGCTCTTCCATGTATTCATGCCACAGATGTGTTGTAATATTCTTCTTTTGTGTTAGTCCAAAAACACTTTTGTAAACCACCAGTACATAGAATATTATGACACCATCACACCAGAATAGCAAAAAGACTATGGTCTGGGTTGGTGTCAATATTGAATTATCTTAATTCTTTGCTCCATCAAGTCAGGAATATAGCACAGTAGAGAGAGTACATCAGTCTTTATGTCCTCTCTGCACTGAGAAGAGACATTTCTTCTCCAGGATCTCATGCGTAGCCATGAATAATGGTGGGGTCCATTACAAATCAGAAAGATATACAAACTGTCTCTACTTGTGACCTTCACACATGTGGTTTTTCCTAACACAAGCAGGATTTTTCTGCTTTACTCACAGTATTTGCTGAGGATGAGTCAACAAGAATTAGAAAAGCTAGTAAATTCTGATCTACTTTTATAATGAGAGCAATTTTTAGTGTAAACTTACATTCAAGAGTCTTCTGACATTAAGACAGATTTTTGATTTTGTTTTTTTTTAGTTTTAATAGAAGAATAAATTGAGCAATACAACAAAGTCTACTACAGGAAGGGGACCCTTATTAAATCAAAATGGAACTTCATATGTTTCTGACTGTTTGAGCCTGAGGCTTCTCCCAGGTGCTAGTAATATATTGGCAGCCAAAATCAGGCAAAAGTTCAAGAAAGCACTTCTCTCCTTTTAAAAATCTGACAAGCAAAACTTCCAGTTACTGTTTTGAATAAATGATTTATAGTCAGCTTTCTTAGGAACAGTTATCTGTCAACGATATTTTTCTGTGGGTCCACCTCTTGAAAAATCTGTTCATTAACTACTTTACCCAGTAGTGAACCATATAGTGAAATACAACTCTTTCTTTCATTTACATCATAGAACTTTTTTTTGCATGATCATAATCACAAAAAAAGCAGTTACTCGACCCTGGCAGAAAAGTTAACTTCTTCACTTCAATGCGTCCATGATCCAGTTTTTCTTTCTTTTGACTTTTATAGTTGTGATTTCTATTTTGCTGAAGTATGCAAGAAGTGTGGCTGAACTACCATTTTCCAGCCTTCACCAGGAGCCACAGCTTTGTCTGTGAGACTTTTTTAATATATACAGTTGTTCTGTTCTCTCTTTAAGATCAAAAAGGGTGTCACTTTGTTGTTTTTTTGGGGGTTTTTGTTTGGTTGGGTTTTTTTAATAAATAAATATAGAATGTATTGTTTCAAATTGCGAATCCTTTCTTTTTAGCTGAACTTGTTTTAAGGCTACTCTACACTCCTAAAGTAATATGCAGAGGTCTCAATTTCACTGAGAATATACATACTCATTTAAGGATAAGATTGTTTTAATAACACTGTGCCAAATCAAGTATGCTATAAATCATCACAGAAGACACAGTTAATGGAACAAAAATTACACACAAAATAATGACTGCTTGGAAATGCATTTAGTTCACTTATACATATAGCCTTTATTTTCGAAACTTAATAATTTCACTATTAAACCTATATGAGTCACAATTAGATTTCCACAGGAACAGCTATTAAAAAAATAATTAAAATAATCAAATCACCTGCAGAGTTTGCTTCTTCAATTCAAGTTTGCGTCTTTATCTCTTCTTCAGAGATAAAGTCAAGATCTAAATGTTGGCTATCAAAGAAACAGGGTCCCAAATCCCCAGAAATGTTTTTTGTGCTTTGATCACAGTTTCAAAATGGAGAAAGAGAGTACACCAATTCACTGTACTGAACTGCATTTTGTGCATGAGGAATGTGGGTATCTTATAGAAAGACAGACTCTTGGAACTCTAAACAGCGAGTATATCTAGGGTGTATTTTCAAGAAAAAGTCAATACGGCTGTTGAATTTAAGTCATTCTTCTTCCTTTATTCAGCTACCAGACATTCACATTTATGTTTTCTTCCTACAATTTAAAATCTTTAATTGGTTTCCTGTTTTGCACTTAGAAAGTGAAGAAGAATGGTCATGGACAAGTTATTGTTCACACAGATGTGTACATGTAGGCCATAGCATTCCAATATAAAAGCCACTCACTATTTTTAATATTTGGCTCATGTAGTAATTTTTATTCTCTTGATTGGGTTAGATTTTAGGGCAGAAAAGACCCCATATAACTCCTATAAAGTGAAAGAGATTTATTGGAAAATTTAATTTTTGTTTGAGTTTTTGTTTGCATTTTAAAGGGTGGGACTACTTTCAATCAGAATACTACAATCCCATTTAATGAATCTATGACATGGTACAAATTTCTGAGAGGCAATTTCTTAAACACCACTATAACTAAACTGTATTACATAAACTTCTGGCTTTCCTAAAATAGGAGATATGTCACTACAAAACTAGATAGGAGGAGGTAATATGTGGAAAAAAAATATTGAAAAGGGAGAAAATCTAAACTTAGGTGTAAAAGTATCATAGAGTATTTCACATCTTGCTTAAATGGAGACCAGATTTGAAGCACAATTATCTGATTTTCAACTATCTTTCTTTTTCCTTTTATTTTTTTTTCTTTCCTTTGAAAAGAAAGTGTTTGACAACTCAGTGGGAATGACATACAAAAATACATACAAGAGTGTAAAACCAACCTAATCTTTCACACTTGTATATTACTGGGTTAATATGCACAGTATGTGTGTTTTCACCCATTCTTCAATCCACCATAAGACATTTTTCTAGAAGAAATTACACATGTAAAATATATGCCAGAAGAGCTGGATTACACTATGATAAAGTTCTAAGGAGAATTAGTATTACCATATGTATCACTGGGAACTGCTTTATGAGACTTCACAAAGCAATCAAGTAAATGAAAGAAAGAACTTCTTTTCAAATCTTTCAAAGATCTTTCCATAGACAAAATAAATTATTCAATTGAAACCTGTTCTGAATTCTTGGTTTTATTCCCATTTTAAATGGCAATCACTCTTTTTTGCTGCGGATAATTTCCTTGGTCTCAATAAATTACTGAAATCCATTTTCACATGTACAAAGGTGGATATTGAATTTTCTCCATCTCACAGATTTAGCACACATTTAGCAATCTACAAGACACTTTTTTAAACAAATATCCAATTCATGATGAGCAGAACACCAACAGTTTACATACAGGCTGTTTAAAATTAGCTCAGTCTGATAAGTTGAATTTATAATAGTAATTGCTGATTTTTCTAAATAAATAGATCATATTCTGACCACAAGAATGCAAAATGGACTGATATAGTCAGTTAATTCTGGGTATGACTTTGTTGTTTCCTTTTATTTTCTGCAAAATTTGTTACAGGATATAGTTTGCCTGAGTAACAACAGACACATTAAACTACACTCTTGTCAGATGAGGCTACACTCTCATGTCAGATGAGAAAAGCACACAAAAGGATTCTAATGCTCAAAACTCCTTCAGTACAGGATTCAAGAGATAAACCTGAGACAGCTTTCCTTGACTTGATTCCACTGATAATCCGATCATGGGGTAGGGGAACCCTTCTATCCCAGAAAAAAGTCCTGGAAATTATCCTCTTGTACAGAACAATTGAACTCCACTGCTAATGCATTCATACACCCCATTGATGAGATCCACTTGATTAGGTGCACAAAATGTAGATAAACGTAAAAATCTCCAATATTTGTTTTTTTGAGCTAGCCCTACTACTTCCTAAAACCTACTATAAACATTGTGCTTTCCTGATATGTGTTAACTGTCTGGTACAGATATGGAAAACCTCTGCCTTGGAGAAGGAGGAGCAAGTAAGAGTGAATGATGTTTCTTTGTATGGAATCATGGCTAAGACCTCTGAAATGTCTTGGGAAAGATCACATTAAAGTCCATTCAGACAAATAGAACTGAAGGATGCTCCAGAACTTTCCCTACTAATAAGCTTGGATTTAAGCATCCTAGTACCCTCAAAAATTAAATAAAAAGAAATATTTTTAAATATAAACATGTTTATGGAAATGTTTTAACATAGTAGGAGAATTTTTGAACTTTTCCCACAAATTTTAATTTGTTATTGGTTTCTATTATATAAGATATTCAAACTTCAGGACCTCTGCACTGTAAACATTACAGCCAAAACTAAGGCGGAATTATGGTCATAAAATATAAATTTTTCCAAAAGAAACTTGGGGAAATTTAGGGAAAAAATAAGAGGAAGAAAAACCCCACAACACTTTTCCCTGATTTCTTTTCTGCTGGAAAAGATGAAAACTAAGATAACTTTTTTATTAAATCACTTGAACAAATCATTTCCTCTCTCTTCTCTCAGGGGAAAGAAGATAAGAGTTTAAATAAAAGTTTCTTAAATTAAAATAAGTTTCATTTAAAACCTGTCAGTTCTGACCAAATAATGATGAAAGTACAAATGAGAGAGAATGTATTTTTTTAAATAGTAAAAAAAAATCTTAGCAGTAGAACTAGAAAAGAGAAGATATTTCCTTTGCACACTGTGGTTCACCCCCAAGTATGCTAGCATGTGGGGCTGGGGACTGGAAAGGACCATAAGTCTGATTCTTGTTATTTTGCCATATACCTTGAATCTTCAGAAAAGCTGAAGCTAAGCATCCGGGGAATAGTCCCACCTATTTGTGCTGGCTCCACATCCTGAATCTCAAGGGAGCTTGTGCTCTCCATAGTCTCAACAAACACACACAGCTGGGTGCTGCTTTTGGAGCAACTGGTGAAACTAGTAATAGGGGAAAAATACAGCAAGTAGGAAATCTGCAGCAAGGGTGCAAAGTAAGAGACGTGATGTGAAGAGCACAAAGAGACAAGTATCAAGAGTGACTGAAAGAAGATTTTTCAGTACAACCAAGGGAATACATGGAGTCTTTCCAATCCAAGAAGTCAGAGGTTGTTGCTGGGTGGGACCTGCAACACCAGGACATGGTGGGCAGGAACTACTTTTCCACTTCAAAAAGTTAGCTTCTAGGTAATTCTCTTCTGTGCTTGTAAAACTTCATATGAGACTGACTCTGGATGTCTTCTGAACAAAGCACTGTGGTATTGAAGCATTTTTCAACAGCAGCCATTTCACACCTGGAAAGTACAAAACTCACAATGGTGTAGAGAAAGCAGTTATGATTACATATTTTCCTTGCTTTTGTTTTACTGAAGACCGTGCCTTGATATTTACATATTCCTAGATATTCATAGGCAGCTTCTCTTAAAAGCAAACAATGATTCATACCAACCTTAACTCAGTGTTTACTATATATAATTGTGTCTATACTATATGTGGTTATTTATGCATATATAAAATTATACATACCTATTTATATATACTTTATATATTGAAATTAATATTCGGCAATAAAACATAGATTCCCTAGAGCCAATATTTACCCTATGTTCAGTGCATGGTGCCTTTTGATATTGAGAATTTGTCTATTTAATACATGAGGATTAAAAATTTTAACAGAACAGACTCCTGTATGATAAGTTTAAGAGGCTTCTCAGCCTGTGGTTTAGAAACCACTGAAATGAATGCCATGAAGCAAGTCAGGCCAATTTAAAACAAAATGAAGAGCGTTGTCTAATTCATTTGCATTAGACATCGTTGTTAGTTTCAGTTATAAAGAGTGCCCTGGAACTATTATATGTTTATGTTATAAAGAAGTCCCCTGGAAGAATTGTGTTCTAACAAGAACCAGTGTTCACCATTCAATTTTATCAGGATTTAGACTTTGAAACTATCCTTGTGGTTAAAGAAGAAAGTCAGAACCTCACAAACTTCAAGCAGAGCCCTCAAGATAAGATTTAGGCCTTTGGCAATAAGGTTTGTTCTGGTTAGTAAACTATATAAGTAGCAGTAGCTCATCTTAGTGCTTATTTCTAACATAGAAGAGGTTCTCTAGTTAAGCAGAGCTATTACAGCTTCTTTTTTGTTTTGCAAATATTTTAACCATCTATGTGAGTCTGACAGTAGCTTGTGCATGATCTCATAGAAATATGTTTGAAATCTTTTTTTTCCTTTTTTGGTTTCTAAAGTTTTGAATTCAAGGAATGTCAAATAGATTCTCCATTTTTTGGTTAATGGTTTTTTGGGGTTTTTTTTGAAAAGAAGAATTCAGAGCTCTATAATCATCCATACCCTTTTGACCTATGAACCCACTCAGAAGAAAGTGGCATTTTGATATGCAGTGGATAATTTTTCACTGGTTACTTGCAAATTGTTTTATTCTGGTTACCCATCATGGACTTAAATAGATAGTATAAATTTGAAACAGACAGTCTAGCAATAGGTCCATTCACAATTCCAAAGAGAAAGAGCATCCGCATACTTCTTAGAACATTTGACCCTCACATTTACTTCTGGGAACAAAGAAGAAGGTAGCCCAAGATGAAGTAATTTGTTTCTGAAATGTCAATACAAAGTTGCACAAACAAGTGTGTCATCCATAGACCACTAAAACTTAATAATGTTCTCAGCTGTTACTAAGTGTTTTCTCCAAGGACATCACAAAGTCACTCAGGTTGAGGAAGTTTAAACAAATGCTTCCTCTATTATTTTTTTAATCTTAGAGAACTGTCTATTGCCTTTGGTAATAGTTTGTTCCTTCTACTGCTCCACAAATCTCGGGACATAGTGCAGCTTTTTGGATCTGATTGCTTGCTTCTTTGAAGTTTCCTTGAAGGAACTGAAGTTAGGCAGATTTGCTTCTTTTTGTGATGTACAAACAGCCAGGAGTTTGGCTTACACTTTGGATTATGCTCCCAGGCACGTGGTGTGACCCTTGGGAAGTCCTGTGCAGGGCCAGGAGTTGGACTTGAGGCTCCTTGTGGGTACCTTCCAACTCACCATATTCTATGATTCTGCAAAATGCTGCTCACAACTAAAACAAAACTAAATGAAAAAAAAAAAAAAAAAAATTCAGGAACTACAGTGTCTACAAGAAATCACCTGAATTCAAAAGACACAGAAACTGAGAGGCAAGGTGACTTCAAGGAAGGGATTCTGGACTGTATTTTCAAGTACAGATGATAAAATTCAGTTTCATTAATGCATGTTTAAGGATTAATATCTCCATATTTGTTAATACATATTTAAGGAGGTCAGTAATCTAATTAGTCTCAATAGTCCTAATTAGCAGCTTCTCTCACTGTCAGCCAGAATGGAAATAAATAGAAATGCTTAACTTAATCATGTCTTGAAATACCAACATTAGTTTTTCTGCTTCTGCAGAAAAGCATTTTGAGCTTCATCTTTTTAGGTACATCTTTATCTTCAGCAATATATAATTATCCACAACATTGCAGTGTTTGAGCATAGACACAAATACTTTTCTATGGTGGAAATAATTTGGGGGGGAAACAAAGAACTAAATATTTTCTGTGTGTAATTCAGTGTTAGGAAACTCCTTTGGGAACTTAGAGATTTAGATTCCTTTGAAGACTGGTATGAAGGCTCATTTCCACACTGTAGGTGACTATTCTGTGATGGCAGAAAGAGTGGATCTGAACTCTGAAGAAGATCTGAACTGTACAGTGTCCACTATGACAGAGGAGCCAGACATATTTGAACAGGATGTTGATTAGGGTTTACACTGATCCAAGTAATTTGTGTGGATCAGACCATCTCACTCGTGCCGTTGGCAGAGGATGTCCAAGTGGCAACAAGTGCATATGGACTTGGCAGCCACCCTCAGGCTCAAACTGTCATTTAGATTAATCCTGCCTTCACTATGTTGGAGTATAACCAGAAGACAAGAAATCTATAATGAAGACAGCTACAATCTGCACCAGTAACTGACCAGTATATACTCTGATCTTCAGCAGATCCTGAGAGCTGGGCTAATGACAGTGTATGATTGATAATTACATCTGTTCTTTCTCTTCTGTCTGCCTGTTCAGCAGAAAGTGCCTTGGCTCTCTGTGAAGACAGAGAGAGCTTACTTTTTACACACAGCCACACATGTTTTCAAAGGTATCATTTCTCCTACTGGAAGGGTATAACATTCTGATGAAGTCATTGACATACAACTTGAAATATGATACCATATGGAATCTGTTCTTTAGATTTCACGCACTTGTCACAAGAATGACTTGTGACTTTCTGTTAACTTCTGTTTTCAGACTTGTCAGTCTTAAAATAAAGTACCAACACAATGGTTTTACTACTTGCAACTGATTTAAAATGTCTCTATATTGCATCATTTGAATTATCTATTAGAAACAAAACATGGTGCTGTTTGGTCAAGTATGTTCAGATCCTTCTGTTCTTCAGTGTAAGACTGCAGGCTGATAGGCATTTATCACTTCAAAAGAATCTCTTGTAAATCAGACTGAACGCTGAGACCAGCCACCTAATTTATCATCAAGTACAATCAAAGATTACAGTTCATCAAATACCAAGAGCAAAGCTGGTTTTCTGTAGGTTTTTTCATAGCTCTAACTTAAATTAAAGGAGGCTTCCTTCACTTTGATAATATGTAAATAGTAAATAAAACTGTCTGCTTATGCTTTCCTTACTAGCTTCTGTAACAACCCCATGGTGATGAAAACAACTATCATCTGCTAACTTGTATAACTGGCATGTTTTTAAGAGCTCTGAAACCCTCCTTCAAGGCATAACTAAATGTCAACAGAAAGACATATTTCCCACCTACACAAGTAGGCTCGTAAATTGTGATTGGAGAAATACCTGGAGTATATTTGTTCTCATTGACAAAAAATTCACAGCCTTCCTATGAATAGATCAAAAAAGAAAGAAAAAACAGTTTGAAAGATTGAGGTACATAAAGCAGGACTTAGGCAAGGGGCTGTTATGTCTTCATCTGTGGATGAATTTGCTGCCACCTGAAGAGTTCTTCTCAGATTAAGATCACTTTGATTGTAGTGGATGACCTCAAAGGCTGTAAGTTACATAGTTATATAGTTACCTAGTTATTCAATCCATCTGTAGAAGTATGATCCCTCTGATATGAGGTTGGTCACTGTTGGGGTTCCTTGAGTAGTCTCAGCTGCCCTTGATGTGCCTGATCCCACTGGTTATTTGGAGCATCTGTTCTCGAACCATCATACTAAACACACAGTGGCCATTGCTACTGCCTCCTCAAACAGAAAATGTGAACCCCTTCCTATAAAAAACATGGTACTGCTACTTTGTTTTCCACAGTAATGGTCACCCACAGCACGCAAACCGGCTTTGCCACTCCAGAGGACTCCAAACCTGCATCATTCAGATGCCAAAGAAGCATTCTGCTTCTTACCGACTTAAACTTACAGGCAGGCAGGCTGGAAGGTATAAATAGGACATGCTCTTTTTCCCTGGCATCATGGAAGACACAGGATTGAGGAGAAAAAAATCACTACACTACATAAATAAGGACTATAGACCAGCAACTAAGAAAGTAGGCAAGAGACAGGTTTAATATTTTATTGATGACTGTATATTTTAACCTAATAAATCCACTTTCTTTTGGAACAGAATTCTGAGCTCAAAAATCTAAAAGACAAAGGCTCTTTCCTCCATGATGTTGTGGGAATTTCAAACAGGCTGCCTGTACTCAATGCAACCTTTTCTTTTTGCCGAGCCTAAAAATCCAAATGATCCTTTTGACATGTGGTTGTTTCTGCTCCTGAACTATCCTACATGCCAAAAACTTCCCCCCACCCCCCCCAAAAAAAAACCTACCGAAAAAACAAGACCAAGCAACCAAACTAACAAAACAAAACACAAAAATCAGAAAAAAAAAATAAAAGAGCTAAAAACCCCTTTTCACTTACCCACCAAAATGTTGCTAATACCCTAATCCTTATCACTTTAGAGTTTAATGAATCAGACCATAAATTACTTGTTCAAGATCACGCAGGAAGCCTGTGCCAGTAACTGAAATCCTCTCTTCTCGTACCTAGCCTAGTGGTTTACCTGGACCTGAATTTACTTATTAAAAGCAATAGCAGAAAGTTCACTTACATCGCTACATCTATGCAAAACAGTGGTGTATCTATTCAGATTTATACGCACAAGGAAAACTACAACCATCCCTGTATTGTATCACTAATATATGTGTCCATGAAGGAAGACTGCTCAAAGGGAAAGGAATATTCACTACATTCCCCATGAATCCTGCTGAGAATCACAGTTATCATGGAGTGTGTGAAAAGGATTCTTGAATACAGGAACTGAAAAGAAATCATAAAGATAGTTTCATGACACAACAGATATACTTTTCCTTCTCTCCATGCCTGCCAGATTTCTCTACCCTGATCCTCAAATTTACTACTGTTAAACAGCAAAGGTCACTTTTTCTGAAGCTTGAGTTCTTGAACAGTGATGTAAGAATAAATGGCTGGCAAGAATGACACAATAACAGCATTCTAGTAGCCAGAATAAACACAAATGAATGAAAGAGCCTCCACCTGAAATACCTAATATTGTACTGTGAGAAAATTCTGTTTATCATTTCAGCTAATTCCAAAAACCCATGGCTTCCTCATATGATTCAACCAAAAAGTACTAAAGAAGGCAAGGAGGATTATGAGTTAAATGGTTGTGAATCATGCCTAAAATTTCATCCTTTTCAACATATGGCACAGGCTTATTTGAGGAAAACCTAAACTACATGAATGGGATTTTGCCTGTACTACTATAAAAGTGCAACAAGTGCAATTGTCTCTATCTTCTCAGTTCATAGGAAACTAGGTCTGGGATATACTTTTGCATGCAGAATTTCCTGAGAGGATGTTTCATGGAAGAAGTGGCTGATTGAAAAGCATTTTTTTTCACTACTGTTTGAATTTTTTCACTTTTTAGTCGCTTTTTATGTCACAATTTAATAGTGTCTGAAGCAGGAAAAGTCTCCCCTGTCCAGGATTTGAACAGTGAGTTACATCTACTGCTCCATAAAATACATAAAGCTGTAGTATCTGTCTCCTTGCAGGAATGCCTGATCCGCCATGTGTATTTCCTTCCCCTCATTCCCCGAACACCGTTCCTTACACATTCACTCATTCATTTACACAAGACAGGAGAATTACAGGGGAAATGTTTTGGTGCCAATGAATTTTTAGTGACTTGACTTCTGGGGTACTGCCTGGCCACATAGATCTTAGTCCCACCTGGAAGGGAACTTTGGGGACATTTCACAAAATTCTCAAAACTGTAATTTAGCCTAATCAGAAACTCCTGACTCATGCACAGCACTTCAAGTCCAGGCCTCCCTTGAAAGTCCTAATGCTCAGTTACTGCAAAACTCCTTCTTGAGGTCTCTTGATGAACCTAGCTCTGGATAAATATACTATCATGCATCAGTAACTGAAATTTAGAAAGATTTTTTGTCACCAAGTAAGTGATGGATATTTTGATGAGAAAATGGCAACTATTTTACATTTTAGCATTACACTTCTTTGTCCTTTGGAATATGAAAACAGCTGCTCTTCTTTCACTGTTCAGATGGGTACATCTCTTACTAAAGATTAGGTGCTATTACATAGCATATCAGGGCGGCAAAGAAAAAATGAAAATTCTTAACTAATTGCTCCAGTTTTCCTTCCCACTTGCCTAAGTCAAGCCTCTTCTACCAAAAAACATAATTTTGATCAATCTTCACACTGTGTTTGCTACAGAAAGTTTGTACTAGAAATGTTTGATTTTAGAAGCCTTCTCTTTAGTCTTGTATGGGAGTTGCTTTGTGCTATTACTCACATATACATGCCCAAGAATAACATTTAATTTCAGCACATAATGAGAAAATAAACCTCCTGTTTACTTTTGTTCACCACTAATTAGATATAATACTTTCCTCAACATTTGGCAAATCATAATTGCATAAAATTAAGGAAATTGAGAGAATGTTCATAAGGAGGCAAACACACAATTCAGTAAGTCTTTCCTCTGTCAGGTAAGTAAATCCCATCCATCTACACACCCAAACCAACTGCTCTCAAAATCAGTGGAAAGGCCTCCCATTGGCCTCAGTGGCTTTTGGAGAAGATCCAGCCTATTCCCATTAAAGTCAGCTCAGGACTTGAGCTAGATCATGATGTAACTGAATTAATTAGCATTAAGTTATGAGAAACTACTCTCCATTACTACAAATTACTTGTAAAATAGCCAAGCTTTACTAGCATTAATGATTTCAACAGTGTTAGATGAAAGTTTCTTTCCATGAATATTACTAATTGCAACTTTAGGTCCAAGTTTGGGCTTTCAAATTCCCATCCCAGTTTACATTAACAAGTATAGAAAAGCATGCATGCCACCTCATTGCTACCAGCAGCTTGAGATGGGTAGAATCAAACCCACTACCGTGGCTCTTCACTTGGACTTCATGATTTATTGTGTTGGGCCATCATGAAGTTCCCATTCCTCAGGAATTTTGCACAGCCTGAAAGTCTTCTGCTGTGAACTTCTAGTGTGTTCAGATTTGGTGCTTTGATTTAATACATGTAAGAGAGTTTCAAGCTGGGACTTTGATGCTAGGTCTGCACTTCTGGCTCAAGCCCAGCTGTCTACATTTGGAAATATATTTGATTTTGGAACACAATTTTCTGGAATGGAATGTCAAGAAAATACATAATCAAGAGGGCATCATAGATAACGAGCTACAAAAACCTGCTTGTCACCCTCCTCCCACAATGGCGAAAAGCCTTCTACAGCTGCTAATTAGAAAATTAGAACACCACAAATAGATTATATTTTACTGGTAGCACAGCGTCTTCCCCCCAGTGTTTTGAAGTACTTTTTGAATTGTTTGCTGTCAGCAAAACAAGTGCGCTACCTGCGATCCTATAGACAACAAAGCCCGGCAGCAGGATTTTAGTCTGGTGATGTCACCCAGGTAAAATTGTACTGACAAGCTTTTAATTAAAGTTTTCCCACACATCTTTCTGCTGGTCCCCAGGAGCTATTATTCATTATGTGCCGACTGTCAGCCAATTGTGAGTCGGGAGGGAAGTGTTTTATTTTCAAAGCCCTTGCTGACAGGTAGAGAACACTTTGTTATACAATCTGTTTACTTTTTTCACACACACAATCTTGCTAAAGGGGAAATGGTCATGCAGTAGTGTTTACAGTTTATGGCAATAATTAAATGCATCTGGCAGAGCAGTAGCTGAAAAAAGGTTGGTGTGGGTGTGGGTGAAAAGCCATAAAATTCCTCCTATAAACAGTTACCTTCACCTTGCAGAGCCCCTAGCATTTTAAGACAAAGTTTCTTTGGGAAAAGGCAGGTCTAAACAGGTGCACATATTCTCAAATGGGAATACATGGATCTAGCCATGTTGCACTTGATGCAAAGAAACACTGTCCAGGAACCACAGTAACACAGTTCTCGTCAATGATTAGAACAGTTTGAACTTGTTATGAAGCAGCTGCTTGTCCTTCATGGTGCTAAATCCCAGAGTACTTATCTCTGTGAGAAGAAATGTACAAGGAGAAGCAACTCACCACCAGATAAAGGCACAAGGTAGTGTGGAGTCCTATTTCACCAAAGGGACAGTATTTGACACTTAATACCTACAGAGAAACAGTTCTCTCAAAATTTTTAATAGCTTAGATAAAATTGTTTTTATCTTTTATGACTGCTGGTGGTAAATATTTATTTCAAGTTATGAAAAACTTTTAAATCATGGTAAAATGTTGTAAGCAATAATCACTGTATCACCTGAAGTATCTAAAGTTTCTGTTTATTAAGAATAATAGGAAGTTAATAACTATGCTTAAAAGGTTAGTAGATGAATTAAAGCCAGTGCAATATTCACATACAGGGATAAAAAGAAATTGCAGGACACTCACTGCCAGACTGATGGGAGTTCTGTGGAAATCACTTCCACTGCAAAGCAAAGAGACTGGAAAATAAATTAATTTGTCAAAAGTTAAATACTATCTTTTACTGATATAATCATAAATAACTATGTAAATTATTGAATGGATACACAGTTTCATTGTTAATGAATGAAAATTTTTAATTGCTGTCAAATGTCGTAAAATAAATAAATAAATTCCTGACTATATTCTTAGAAAATAATTTTCTGAGATGCATAAAATAAATTAAGGAAATTAACAAACTGGTCCTTTGAAATGGGCTGTTTTCATGGTTATCAACATTAAAAATGGGCCTAAGTTATCTCTGGACACGGATGGGAGGTGGTTGTTGCAGACCGTGCAGCATGCCCACTTTAGGAGGCCTTTGCTGTTTGGATACCATAAGCATGGCATACCATAGCTCACCAGCATATGAACATATCAGTGCAGATTTCATTAATGAAAAGGCACATACTAAAGATTCTGATTGCAAATTTTACTCAAGGGTTTCACTTTGCAGACTGTGCGTTCTCACTATTCCTGTACTTTCCTTTTTTATCTCTAAAAAAAATTATGTTATTCTTTTGGAATTTTATTGGATGATAGGAGCATTATACTGTTTTTCTGTCAGAGACAGCAAATAAATTCTGAGATACAACAGTTACATTCAAATTAACATATTTGTGATCATACTGTTTTCATTTTCCCGAGCTTAACAAAATCAACATAGTAAGCATATTAATCTTTAAGATCAATGTTAAAAGGGAGCATTATTTTTTTAGGTTCAGCATTGCAAGCACTAACAGCAAGATTTATTAGAGATTTCAGAAATCAAAGCATAGAGATTAGGTGATTTTGCCTGAGATTTACAGGGTAGAAAAAGTGAGGAAGATTTTGCTTCAAGGTTCAAAGCTGCCCATGCATTTTAATTGGTGACTATGACATCCAAAATTCTTGGGGTATAATCCTAGGCTTATAGCTGATAAGGGGAAAAGTTCTCTTTGGCCAAGTGTGACCACTTCTTTCTCCTCTCCTGTAGGCCTTCTACCCCAGAGAGGCAGGGGGAACTGCAAGACAAAAGGAGACAAATATCTTCAGACAGAGCAGGTACTTCAATCCAGCAGGGATCATTCCTTCAAGGCACAGTGCTATGCTAATGTGATTGCACATCTTCCTGCTGGAGCTGGTCCACACCTAGGTGATCTGAAGTGATAGGAGGCAACTGTCTGCAACTGGCTTCCCAGCTCCCTCCCTTCCTTTGTGATTCTGTACTCAGGGCTCTCATCTAACAAATGAAACATACAAGGAATACCACTGGCTCATCAACTTTTACATGAAAAAAGAAAACTATCAAAAAACAACAGTAAAATATGACTTAGAGAGATGCTTACAAACTGATATATTATGAAGTTACCAGGAAGTTGGAAAGAATTCATTTGATGAAAATAGGATTTTCAAATAAATCTAATATGGATTCTTTAGAAAGGAAAAATTAGATCTGTCTGCCAATATGTGATCTTACTACGTGGACACGTGGGTGGACTTCTATCATGACTGAACACCAACTAACCTAGTTTTTAACAGTTTGCTGAAAGGATCTATTTTTGTTTTTTCTATCTAGCAAACTGATATTATCATCAAATCTCTGAAAGAAAGTTAAATATGAGGGCAATGCAAAAACGATTGACTTATATAAATTCTGAAGACTTGTCAATTATGCAAGATCATTGTATTTCAGGTTAAGAAATGTAGTAGGCATTTTCTCTTGCCAGAAAATTATTGGCTTTTAATAATAAGCACAAACCACACTCCTTCTTCCAGAACACACCATCATTTAAATATTCTTCAGGTTGTCTGCCATCACCCACACTTTCTGCTGCTTTCAGATCCCAGCCCTTATTTTCTAAACCATGTTTATATTGGAGGAAGAATCTTAAAAAAACCTAGATGTATTTTATTGAATATTTTTCACATATTACAAACACTTAAAAAAGATACCTTCTAGACTCCTGCCCAAAATGATCTGTTTAAAGTACAAAACAGATCTTCATCTAAAAAAAACATACAACCCACAAGACAACCAAATAACTTTGACAGTTTTTCCTACCTTCTCTGGTCTCATCTCCTACCTTTCATTTTCAGACAAGATCTGAATAGCCACCAGAGAAACCAATCATGCTTCTTTTTCCAATGTGACAACCCCTCTGGCTATGTAACTTATGTCTGGCCTAATAAAGAGAGAACTACTTATGTACCCAATTCAGATTAGATGTTTTAATCTTTAGCTGCTCAAAAATAGGGTTTTGTCAGAGTTAGTATATCAAGTGATTACTGCTGTATCAAATAAAGTTACTTAAGCATGATAGAGATCATAGCTGGACAATGAACTACTACTTGGTGTTCTGCCACCTTTTGGAACCCTATCTGTTGTCTAAGAAAGTAGATAGCAACTCTTATCTTTTCCTATTGGTGTCTTCCTTGACCAAAAAAAAAAAAAATCAATACACTTCCCATTCATTTCTTGCCTTTCTTATGGACTGGCACAACTTCTTCCTTCTGTAACATGTTTTAGCTGATTTGGAGTTGCCAGGAAGACTTTTTTTAACTTTTGAAATGAGATTTCTAAAAAGATTCCTTTAGAAATTGACAATGCCCTGGAGGGGTCTTGCTCCAGGCAGCTGAGAAAGTGCATGAAGATACCGTAAAATCTTTCATTTGAACAATTCTTCCTTCCTCACCTTCAGCCAGGTTATTTCCCCAGTAAGTTGCACATTAAACTGGCAGCTGTCTTGCCTGTCTTTCTCTCCCTTTGGTTTTTTTTGCCATCTGTTTATATTTTCTGTGAACTGATGCATCTCCAAACATGCCCATTATATTTTATTTCGCATTAGTCAGTGCAGGAAATTGCTCTAGTTGTGGTCTCTCACTAACATTTCTCTCTTCAGGTGCTGCAACAGGAATTTGTCTTCATTTCCAGCTTGTTACTGTTTTAAGGTGTTGTGTGTATGTGTTGAGGTTTTTTATAGCAGAGAAGAAAGAAAGAAAGATATAGCAGGTGTCTTTCAGTAGCACGCACCATTCTTGTCCCTCTTCCTTTACTACTTTTACAGCACTATGTGTGAAATAAGGGACAAGAGACAAGTTGGATGAGGAAACTGACAGAGAATTGTGCTGAAAGCCCAAAGAGGTGCACTGTAGCTCACTGTTCATGACTACCCACGTGCTGGAGCTGTGAGTTCACTCCTGGTTTGTGTCTTGGCAATGCAGTGCAAAGGGGAGTTAGCTCCAGAGATAGCACTCTTCTGCTCGCACTCATCAGTGTGGGTCTCCCTATCATCAGCTCCCCATAAAGCAGACTTTGTGCTGAGTCCTCAGTCTTCCTGTACCTCCTCCTCTTTATGTTAACAGTGCGAATGGAAAGAAAAGTCAGCAGAAATATCAGGTTCACTCAACAAGCAGCTGACATGTAGAATCTTATGGTAAGCAAGGCTTCACACAGCTCAACCTCTTCCTTTGAACACAAAATAAATGCAAATCTCACACCTGAGCTATTACACCAATTTTTCTGGGGTCTGTGAGGGATAGTGTCCTTTGAGCCATGGGCTTCTCAGCAGCCTGGGTCTGGAAGGAAAGGAACACATGAAAAAACTGGGACAAAAACACCTTGTCAGACCAAAGATCCCTGTAATCTTTTCTCTGACAATACCTGTCAGAAGACACCCTTGGAACAGTTAAGAAACAGGAAAATCTCATGCTATTGTATTTACTGGAAAACCTGCATCTCTCAGTGAAAATTCAAACTTCTGAGCCAGAAACAGTATTTTCATATTTATAAATTTTTATTTTATTATTTTTTCCAATCACTTTTTATCTATGATAAATTTTTAACATTAAAAACTTCCTTTTGGCAGGGAACTCCACAACAAACCACACATTATATGAAGAACTGCCTTCCTTGTTTGGGACTTACCAATGGCTTGCTTGGTTTGATGACTTAAATATTATTCCAGCAGAAAAAATGGTGCAAAATATTCTTCTTGCCTTCCCATTGTGAATATACAGACCAGTGTCACATCTCTTCTATGACATCTCCTTTACAAAAAGTCCCAGCAATATGACATATTTACTTGCATGGAAACCATTCCATACCCCTGATTGTCCCTGCTTTGACTTTGACAGATCCTGTGCTCCTTTCAAAGTTGAGATACCAATTCTACATTCAATATTCATGATGCAGATGGAGGATTTAAGCAGAATATTAACATCTTCTATTTTGAGCAGCACTCATCATCATATTTCATAATAATTTATTTTGGTTTTTAGCTAGGCTTGAGCATAGTTTTCATTGAACTATAAAATGAGTAGTGTTCCCTAATACATATCACCTCAAACACATCTAACTCAAATTTTATTGACTATTTGATGTGCAGCTCTTGCCTCATCATGATGTCCCTCTGCAGTATTTTGCAGATGTCTCTCATTTTTAGAATCTTGACTGACTTATTAAAGCCTATGTTTTTTTTGACCTTATTACTCACTTCTTAAATCATTCACTGGGATGATAAACAGCACATCTCTTATAGAATCATAGGATGGCCTGGGTTGGAAAGAAGCTTAAAGAACAACTAGTTCCAAGCCCCCTCCCAAGGGCAGGGACACCTCCCACTAGACCTATGTAAGTCTTCATCAGTGATCTCCTTCCTCTTTCCAAGTGGAAATTTACACTTCTTTTTTCCACTTCTTTATACAAGTTTTCCGCTTCTTGGGAAAAAAAGTGAAAATTTCTTTCTATATGATTTTTTCTCATACCATCTTTTCTCCATGCAACATTTTCTCTTATCTGACAAGTCAGTTCAAGAATTTTTGAAGAAGAAACTGCAAACAGAAATGCTGTTGAAAAACCAAATGGCTACATCAACTGGCTTTTCTTACTTACATACTTCTTGACTTTTTAAAAAAATCATTAATTGATTGGAATTCTTATTATAACCACTCAGTGATTCTTTCCTGATATGTTTTGATGATTCACTCCTCATATATTATAGTCCTTATTCTATTTATCCCTAACATATTTATTCATGTTTTATCTAATAATTTACTGTAATTTTTATATACTTTCTGGGTACCCATATACCTTAGAGATTTAAATTAGTACCTGAATTACCTAAAAACCTGTATCTTCAGTCTGTGTTACAGGGGAAATTATATGCTACAGTTCATTTCCAAGTGAACCTATAGAACCTGAGAGGCAGATTTTCTAAAATCGTTAAAGTCCAGTTTACTGATTTTCTCCTTAACTCTGCCTATTTGTATCTTGATTTTGAGATAGATATTATGAGTTTCACCCATAAATATGAATTATTATGTTTCAAATTTTCAAAAGTCTTCTTATGAAAAAAAAGTCTTTTGTCACTATGAAATTATCTTTTCTGAAGTCCTTTCAGATCTCCTGGCAAGCTTCCTACTCCATACAAATTATTGATACCTTTTATGCCTTTTGTAAATTGTTTCTTAACTCTTTCTTGACTTTTATTGTATATTCAAATCAATAATTACCATAAAGTTCTCTTTTGATTTCTCCCTTTGTATAAAAATTAAGCTTTGGCTCTGCTATACTGAGGAGGCACAGCAGCCGGTGCAAACAGGGAGAGATGTAAATTCTTGGATACTCGTTGGGAATGAAAACTGAAAGATGAGAACTGTGGATTTCCTGATGTCTTTTGAGAGTGGTAGCTTAATCGTGAAAGATATGAGTGAACAAGTTTGGCATGAAATCTGTACTTCATAAGTCTGGAAAGTGGAAGCATAAATAAGAAAGCTCCACTACATACAAAATAATATAGCCCAAGCAGAGCAGGGTATTATTCAAACCTCCAATTTTAAGCCAACATTTGTTTCTTCATACACAGCCACTGTCTCACCAAATATTTGAGTTGAACTGTGCTGACAAGTATACAAGCACATATACCAACAGATTTCAGCCACTGGCAGAAAATAGTCTGCAAACAGTGTTCATAGGGATTTTGCTTTTCAGATGATATGAATGCTTAAAACAATAGAGGCTCTACATTTTGCCCATAATACCTCAAAGAACTGCTCCAGAGAGTAAAAAGTTAAATTCACTTTCTTCTAAAATACCAGGTTCCTGGGATTTTTCCTGGGATTATTCATGCTGCTGGGGAAGGAACCATGAAACTCAGTAGATACATGAGTGACTCATGTCACTCATAAATCATAAAACTCAGTGTAGAAGTTGGTCATATTAGAGAAGGTTGGGAACTCCTTGGCTAAGGTACTGTCTCATTTTTAGAAGCTTGATTAACTTATTAAAGCCTATGATTTTTTTTACCTAATAACTCACTTCATATTACTACTTTGTTCTTATGAGTACAAGCTCATAAAATATTTTTACTTAACTAAAACAAAACAAAACAAAAACCAAAAACAAACAAACAAACAAAGAACTGTAAGTAAAACAAGCTGAGATTACTTGAGATACTTAATGCACTAATAAATATTTTTGTAGTTGATAGTTGTAGTTGTAGTTGATAGATAGACCCACCAACAAACAAGTGAACACAAAATCCCTTCCACCATGATTGGTGAAGGGAAAAATCATTTTTCTATTCCATACAGAGTGGTTTGCTTCTGCTATCTGTCCAGATAAGCTATTAAGGAAAATCTGAAGTGAGTTGAGGGTTTTTCACATTAAAACACTCTTGACTTTCTTGAGACTCAGCACTGTACAAAGAGCACATTTTAATTTCCCAGGAAAATTATTTCTTCCAAATAATGTCTATATTTACTTCATATAACTAAGTTCATATCAAAACTATAACAATAATCAAGATTAATGCTTATATGGTGTTTAATTATTTAAAAACCAGTTTGGTTGACCATTCTGCTCCATACAGAATAACCCATTGAAATAATAGTCAGTGAAATGCTTTATAGAGAACAAAATATAAGAACTTTGCTTCATTGGAGAATTGCCATAATCTTGTGATAGTCATACTATAAATTATGGGTACAGAGACAAGACAGTGCATTAGATTAATACTTTGCCTTTTTAAGCTACTAATATACTTTTCTGGGGACACAATTTTAAATCCACTGCACAGAAAAGTGACTGAAAATCATTCCATCCTGACAGCTTTAAAAGACCACAAGTGAAACATGTTAAGAAAATCTCAACCCCGTTGATACTGAACAGAGGAAGTCATCTCAGAAGACATCCAGCATTGGTCCTCTTTCAGCATTCTCACCAAAACAGATACCTTCATTGCACAGAGGAGAATTTCATTCTAGGCTGGTAACAGTACGACTGAAATATATGCTAAAGCATGAGTGCACTACAGGTTCACTGTCAAAGCATATTTAATGTCTGCCAGTCTTGTATAAAATCTAGGAAAATATTTTATCTACTCATGCTGGTATGAAAAATGCAGAAAGATAAGTTGTGAAAGCAATGCCTTTTATTGTTTCTTAATTTTTTAGGATGGCTAAAAGAATGACAAAATCATCTAAAATCAGGAAGAAGGTAGATAAACTGTTTTACAACATTATTATACTATTTTAAATTATTCCACAATAGAATATTTTTCTAACTCCTACTGCAGTTAGAAACACTACAGTACGTTTCTTTTAAAGCTTTTTTTTTTTCAAATATGAAAAAAATATTCCAGCTAATGCTGTGGTTTCTTTTCTCTTGCTAATAAGTGTGAGTAAAGACAAATAACAGTTTTAGTACTTTTCCTGCTGGTGAATTCCTAATTAAACAGTTCATTAGTGGATTATCTAGCCTTCATTTAAGAAGGCCCTCCAGATGTTGTGTCTTAAGTGAAGCAAAAAGGAAAGCAGCTGAATGCTTAAAGCACAACATAATTGGATATGGTCAAGTTGGAAGAATTGAATTCTCATATTACCATTACTATAATAATGTATGATTTTTTCTAGAAATTGTCAGTGAGTGATGACCTAGAGAAAATCCTTTAACTATCTCCAGTTATAATTTTAAATATACTTGGTTGTATTTACTTAACTTCTATTTAACATTAGTCTTCTCCTCACTACTTATATGCAGCTGTCTCTAACACTTAGAGATTCCAACTTGCACTTTTCTGTTTTTTTTTATGACACTTCCATCTTTATGATTAAGTTTCTTCTATTTGTTACTGCTAGGGAACCCTGTCCAGTATACATTCATATTTCCTTTCCTTAATTGTTACACGGAAAAATAATCTCAAATTATCCTATACACGGTTTCTCATGGGATAATAATTGACCAGAAATAAAATATATCGTATTTTAGTAGAAAAAACAAAATTTTCATGCAGGGTAGGAAACAACTTGATAGTATAATTGACTACCCAAAATTCTAAATTTAGGGTAGTACCTTCATAAGCATGATGAGAAGTTTTTAAAACAAAATATAACAATTCAATTTCAGTAAAAACATTGAACCTCATTGGAGAAGTATCACATTTTCTTCTACACAAACATGGTGACAAATCCTTTACATTTTCAGTTATTATTAGAATGATTTAGTTCTTATTAGAACTGTAAAATTCATCGCGTGACACCTCTTTTTAGAGTTCAGCAACAAAATTTAGATATAGGAAGATAAAGATATTTTCTATGAACAGCCAAAAAATTATCAAGGCAATTTTGTAATCATGGGATAAAAGGGGTCATGGCATGGATAAATACTGTATTGCTGTGCTAGAAACAGAGGCCAGGAAGAGATGGTCGATTCTTAGGATGGAAGGAGGTTTTTTGACGGAATCATAAATGGTCAGCCTAGGGTTCATTCTTTTCATGTCCCTGGAAGTAGGATAATCAGGTGATAAATTTTCTGATGACATTACTAGGGATAGTAAAATCATGGCCAATTCTTAAGAACATCAAAAGAATCTCATGATTCAGGATCTTGGCTAATAATAATAATAATAATAATCTTTTGATAAATCTGGACTGATGCCAATGGTAAATAAATTCTACCTCTACATTTAATGACATGGTCCCAGAGTTGACCACTAAAATATGAGCTCTTGGGGTTACAACGGAAAAATCTACCAAAACATCAACTTGACACACTCTGGCAGTCAAAAAGGCTAATCAACCATTAGGAATTAGAAGGAAAAATGTATATTTCTTGACCTTTTCACATCTTCAATGGTAAAAGGTCCCTCCTTCTTGTCCCTCCTTCTCATGGAGGAGATCATTGAATTGCGAAGAGTTCAGAGAAGGGCGAGAACAGCCAAGAATATGGATCACTAAGGAAGTAATTCAGTTTCTTTAATTCAGAAAGCTAAAAAAACCTATAGCAAGTATGATAAAATCATGTTTAGAATGGGAAGAGTTGGCAGGAGCGTCCAATTTGCTGCCACTTCAAGAGTAATAACCAGGAGCTAAAAAGAGGAAGATTCAAAGAGAAGAAGACAATCTTTCCAAAAGGAATGTAGTTAAAAGTGGGATGCCTTGTAGCAAAATGATATAAATACAAGGAAGCTATTAAATATTCAGGAATCACAATTGAGCAAGGAACTCTCAGATGACTGGATGAAGGTGAATCACCCTTTCCTTTTCTTTTAGAAAAGGTTTTTTCCTTTGACAAGAACACAAAAGAATTTAAATACTCCTTTGAGAGTGTTTTTTCCTGTTTTGTTTCTATAGTTCTGTATTTTTCCCTTTTTCCTTCAAATTTCAGGAAGATATATACAATATTGTATATTTTTATTATTCCTTTGCCTATCAGCAATTGTTCTTAAGAATGTTCCACAGTGGAAAATAGGAAAAAAGAATATAAATGAAAATAACAATATAAATTAAAAAAAAAAAAATTCCCTAATTTTCTTTTTTTTATATTTGTTGTCAAAATAGGATAATAATGAAGTAGAAATAAAAATGTTTATTTCTGGCAGTACAGTTTTCCAAAGAAACATGATAAGGTTGGAAATTCTAAATAAAGTAAGAACATATTAATTTCTAACTTCTAAAAAAAATGTTCAAGTGCAATAAAAGTAATGCTTTCTCATATTTTTTTTTCTGAATTGACATTGGCTTATTATCAGGATATATTTGTATTTGATGTGTTAATAGTTGAGTCAAAATCTTGGAAAACTGAGCATCTTTTAATTTTTCTATCAAGTGATTACTGTATATATACATATAAAAGTTTATACATTTTTACCTATTTTACCTGGTTTTTAAACACTGAGATAATTGGATAATCTATTTTTATTTTTAAAGTGTTTATAACTTTTATACACATGTTCTATGAATAAACATATTTTGAAAACATCATAAAAATCGACAATGAAATTTAAGATAGTTATATTTCTGCTGCATAACTTGTGAAAGAAAAAAAAGAAAATTAAAAAGGCAAAAAGGCAATTCTGCAGTCATTTAAAACTGACATCATGCACAAATATTGGTGAGGGTCTGCTGGACCATGGGGGCATGAGGAGGGGACAGTGAGGGAAATAGTTTGATTCGTGCATTGCTTTCCAAGGACTCTGCTCAAAATGTAAGCAAGCAGACTACAAAGGCAAAATCTTAACTCGTTCCTATCTTTTGCATTATGTAGTTGCACTCGTTCCTTTGATCATCAGCTCTGCTGATCTCAAGCTAAACTAAAACTGCCTGGCTTTCATCCAGGTATTTATTTCTCCTAAGAGAATAATAGTGTAAGTAGGCACTTGTAAACAGTGTTCTATTAAAAAATGGGATGGATTAGCTAAGTATTCTAAAACCCTGTGTTAGCTTTTCAGACCTGTCTCACTGTAATAGTTTGAAAGCAAAACAAGTGAGAGGCTCCAAGTCAGAAATACAATTTAATAGGAAAAAGAAAAAAAGGTAAAATAAAATAAATGCAATAATACAAAAGACCACTTGACAGAGTTAAAATACAACCTGAGTGGGATGATGGAAGCAGTGATCCCGTAGAAAGGTCTGGTAGCTGATCCTCTGGGAATCCAGTGGGAAGGTCCCCAGTATTGTCTCAAATCCCAGATTATATCCAAGTGAGAATGCTTGGCTCCTCCCCCTGGGCGGAGCATCTCACAATGGG
>JBBMKD010000102.1:88419747-88454823 GCA_037834095.1 Argya squamiceps
ACTGCTTCAACAATTGGTTTCAACAGCTGATGAAGAGGGTGATAGAATACTTTGTGCATATCTTATTCTACAACCCAAGACACTCACATAATCATCAGACAGTTTAATGTGATGCTACATAATCTGATAATCACAATCTGATCAGAACTGGTGAAGGGCACCTGTACCTTGCCACTTTGAGAGCCACTTGCAAGGAGGTAACCATGACTGACTGGTTTTCCATCTGGCACTTCTAGGTGGACATTTGTATTAATATATGTGGTCCTTGAGTTGTGTTGAGACTGAATATTTGATGGAATACACACAACAACCATTTTTCTGTTAGTAAGGGTTAGTGAGAAGTTACCCACACCCCAAGATCTTGTTTCTATACTCTGATTGGATCATCTAATCTAGCTAGATTCTTTATATTACATTAAAATAAAACTGAGCTTTCTTTCCTTAATAAATTCATTTCTCCTCTAATTATAGTGAGATTTAAAGGAATAAATCTTAGCTCAAATTGGTAGTCACACAGAACAAATATATGAGATACAAGTGCATCAAATTCAAACTGCCATTAGATTTTTTTTAATAATTGTGAATATTTTTCTCACAATGTCAGTTAATATCAGTATGGATGATTTCTATCAATAAAGAACAGAATTGTCTGTCTAAACAAGAGGATGGAGGAGGCATTTGGAAGTTAGTATGCAGAAAATACTTAACCAGGCTTTTGCAAAACTGATTTTGGAATGATTGTACTTAAGCTCCAGGACTCCTAGGAAACATATCAATCAGACTAAGTGGGACTCTATTCTTGTAGAAAATGTATGAATTGAGGTGAAATTGATTATAATTCAGACTAACTACAGTCAAAGTCTGAATCCACAACAATCCAGCATTGTTTGAAAATTACATTGTAAAACCCAAGGGATATCAGGGTGTTTGCTGGGTCTTGGCCAAAGGCTTAAAAATGTGTTCTATAAGTAAGTAAAAGTATTGCCAGGATGAAGATCCTTTACAAAACCAGAACTCAGCTTGAGGCCAATTATTTTTCTTCTCTGAGGATAATCATTGAGAGGTGTTAGGAGGCTCTGATACAGCTGACTGGGCTTCTTTGAAATCAAATATTATTTGAGCAATTTTCTCCCTGTATCAGAGTTTGCAAAATACATCATGTTTTCTTCATTTCATCATGAGTTATTTGAGATAACAGTGTGGTGAAATTTGAAAAGGTGACAGAAAATTCCTGTGCTAGGTGTCAGTAATATAAATTAGACCTATTTGTACTTCCATAACTTATTTACTTAAGTCAATTTAAATGGCACACTTCTATTCTAAAGTGTAAGTAAATACTAATGGACTGCTACAAGGAATATGCATAGTAGAAATGCTTGCTTTGCACAGGAATGTAATAATGACCAAAACTGAACTACAGTCAAATCTCACACCATCCTGCAGGAAACCCTGTGGGAAAAGCTAGGCTCTTCAGCATAACTCAAACACTAATACCTGCAGGCTGGCCAAGTGAAAAAGCAAATCCAGTGTAAAAAGCCACGGACAGAGACTGATGTTCTACCCTGCTTCTTTTAGCTCAAACCCAGAGTCTTACACTTTGCATCAGGAGCACAGATGAGCTGATGGTGAAACACTGGTCTCTCAAACCACATCTAATACAAGATTCAAAACCATCACACAAAATCCTGTGGAGATTGCATCTCGGTGTGACAAAGGGATGGATTACTGTATCAGGGTGTTTATCTGAGAGAGAGTCACAATCTTCTCAGAAAGCACAAAGACCCAAAAGAAACGTTTGGAAATCAAATCAGTCCGCTTATTTGACCTGTGAAGGAATGGGCCTTTTTTACATGACAAAACACACTCGAATTTCGTAGGAAATGGGTTTATTTCAATTATGCTATATTCAAATTTTCTGCAGCATGTACTATGAAAGTAATGAGGTTGTTATATCGTTACCTATCATAGCTCTCTGTTATTAAATTATTTTACTACTTTTGTTTAGATCACAAACCAACAAGTACTAGAATATAGTTAAAATATTACAGTTCTCCTAAAGAGTAAATACTGCGCAAAGGGTACAGTATTGCTTTGCCAAAAAATAAAGCTGTACCATCTGAAGTACAGCAAACCAGTTCTCAGCTAAAACAAAGGACTAAGTAACTGTGATAAATGTATACATACATAAATACATACATACATACATATCCAGAACAGAGGTGTGAGTGAGATATCAGGCTTGTTCTGAAAACAAAGATATAAACACCCATGTTTCTCTGCTTTTTAATTTTAAAACATATGGTTCCTCTTAATTAGACAGAATAACAACATCAGAGTTTCATGTATAAGCCATTAAAGATGAAATATTAATCTAGACTTTCAATGCAGTCTTAGAATTAAGCACAAACATTTTTAAGACAAAGTAGATTTTTAAAAGCCTCAGAATTAGTATTACCTTACACTAAAAACTATCAAACTGAAATAGCTAGAGGTGACAGTAACCTAAATTATTCTGGTGGCCTTTTATGATGAAGTGACTGCAACAGTCAGTAAGTGAAGTCCACTCTTAGACCTTCAACATGATCCCACGTGACATCCTTCTCTCCAAATTGCAGACACATGGATCTGAAGTGTAGACTATTCAGTGTATAAGAAATTGGCTGGATGGACACACTCAGAATTGTGATCAATGGCTCTATTTCCAGGTGGAAGCCAGCGACAAGTAGTGTCCCTCATTCATCAGAGTGAGATGAAATTTCTTGGGACTGGTACATTTTAGTGCCTTTATCCAAGACACAGAGAGTGAGATCAAGAGCACCCCCAGCAACTGTTTGATATGACACAAAGCAGAGTGGACAAGTAGACAACAGAAGCAAGGGGTGCCATCCAGGAGGACCTGGCAGCACCTGGGTTGGGGCAACACCAGATATGAGCACAGACTGGGAGAACTCACAGTCCTGCAGAGGAGAACTGGGGGTTGTAGTGGATTAAAAGCTGGATATGAGGCAGAAATGTGTGCCCACAGCCCAGACCTGGGCAGCAACAAAAGAGGAGTGACCAGTAGGTCAAAGGAATTGATTCTTCCCGTCCACTCTACCCTTATGAGAACCCACTTGGAGTGCTGCACCCAGGCCTGGGGTTCTCAGCACAAGAAAGAAACAGACCTGCTAGAGTGATTCCAGAGAAAGGCCATGAAGATGATGAGAGGCATGGAGCTGAGAGATTTGGGACGATTCAGCCTGGAAAGGAGAAGGCTTCAGGGAGACCTTATAGCCGCTTTTCCATACCAAAAGGAGACCTACAAGGATGCAGGAGAAGAACTTTTTGCAAAGGCATGTTATGATAGGAAAAGGGGGAGTGACCTTAAACTGAAGGAGGGAGGGTAGATTTAGATTAGGTGATAGGAGAAAATTCTTTACTCAGAGAGTAGTGAAGAACTGGATCAGGTTCCTACATCCCTGAAAGTATTTGTGGCCAGTTTGAGGCCAGGTTGGATGAGGCTTTGTTCAACCTGATCTAGTGGAAGCTGTCCCTGCCCATAGCAGGGTGGTTGAAACCAGTCGATCTTTAAGGTCCCTTCCAACCCAATTATAAGATTGATGCTATGATTCTATGATTCTAGAACTATTCCTTGCATTAAGCACAGGTGTCCTTAAATTTGTATTAAATTCCATTTAAATACCATCAAACCACAAGGAATGAAGCAGTGTACAATTAATAGATTTGTTTGAACTGTAACAGTAAGTTTTATTTCCCTACTGTGTGATAAGACAACATGGATTTTTTTGGACATTGCATAGAAATTTTGCATCCTGTGCAATTTTCGTGGAAAGGTTTTACTTTAGATACATTTCATATGTGTACACATTCATTTTATATGTTCAGAGGTATTAAGGAATTCTCAGAAATTGATTTGTATGTATCTCAAGTTATTTCTCTGCTATTCATACCTTGCTGCTGTACTACTTAATTGCATAATTATGAATGAGCTTTTTGCTGTTTAATATATAGAAAATCAGAAGTGAAAAATTAATAGGAGGTAATTCACTATCTCTTCTCTATCAAAAAAAAAAAAACAACAACAAAAAAAAAAAAAAAAAAAAAAAAAAAACAACAACAACAAAAAAAACCCCCAAAAAACCAAAAAAAACTAGAGCTGGAACCTCAAGATACTATTTCCAGAATAATCAAACTCTTATCTACTGAAATTTTACTCAAACCAACTTACCAACTACTCTACTCTTTTCCCAAAATTAAAATGAATGCAGCAACTGGTCTTATATCTCCATGTCTAATGTAGACTTTATGGCATTCAATCTGAGAATATTTTGACATGGTTATTGTGTTTTCCACTAATCAAAACAAGAATGCCCTCAGACATATCTCCTGACAGATATCTCTATAACCTTGTACATCAGCTTCTTATCACAAGGTACTAGAACCTTGTAAACTTAGATGCCTTAAGTTAGGTTCCTAAATCCATAGTAAGGAACCTACATCTTTGTGGCTGCATCTGAACTTGAACTGCAATCGATGAAATCTCACCTTCTTACAAATATTTTTATTTTATCCATGTGCTTGTATATGGATTTAGATTTTTTTTTTAGGAGACATGGTTCGGTCACTTTGGATTATTATTTTGTTTGATCCTTCTTAATCATAAGAACATGATTTCTGCAATATGGAACAGTTTGGTCAACATACTTTTAACTTCCTCTGGTAGATTCAGATTACAGTTTCAAATTATTCTTTGAACGCTTGAACATCTGCAAGAAATACTTACAAATTGCAAGAGAAAATGGAAAAGATGTCTTTTGATTTTTTTTCCTTTCTTTGGTTATAAAAGACAAACTTATTGTGGAATTGAACCATTCTAAAACCAGAATGCTGTAGAAAGCAGTCATTTTCTCCCTCTAAGTGGTTATGATACGGTGTTGCATGCTCAAATATTGTACTTGTGTGTTCTTAGTTTCTGCAAGCATTTCACATGGGAAAAAATTCTGATAACACTATTTCATGTCTCTTAAATGGCCAAGTTGGCATTTTTTGATGAAAAAAAGATGTAGAAGAAGTGTCTCTGATTTGTAATTATCATTCTTAATTTAGAGTTTCCTTTCTTCATGAAGTTTACAGCACTGAGACTTCCATCAGTGTTTTGTAATCCAAGAACAATGTTGCTTTAAAAAGACCATGGAACTCCTGTTGGGTTATTATAATTACTTATTCCAAATCTTCAATTAGATTCTTCATAACATGATGTTGTCTTGTTTATTATTTAAAACAAAAGAGACCAAGCCAAATGCTTTGGGTTTATTTGTCATTAAGGCATTCTTGAATATTTTGTTGGTAAGACAATGCATGATCAGCTGTTCTTTAGTGTAGACGTAGTCCAAATGCTGCAGAACTTCAAGTAGTTCTTGAAAGTTGTGCCAATGTGGAAATAAAAACCCCTCAAATATTTAAGAATACAAACAACCAACTGATCCATTTCTTCCTCCAATTTTGATCAAATTCTATTAGATACAAAGATGTGAAGCTGAATTAATCCAGTGATGAATCTGGAATTCTGCTAATAAATATATAATGAAAAATTGGCAACACAGAGATTAATATGACAGAGGTTTAGCACTGCAGAGTCTTTGGTCTTAAGGTATACACACGTAACTCAGCTCCTAATTTTAGGAAGAAAGACTGTCACTGCTGTTAAATCAGGACATGGTTTAACATTCCTTTTTGTAAATCTTTTATGCTTACTACTTTAACATTTTCTTTGGGAGAATATTTTTGTGGGGCTGTTGGCTGTTACCACCAGTCCCTGCAGAACTGAAGCTCCCTTTTATTTTACTTAAGTGTGTTTTGAGTGCAACTTCTTGCTTAAGCAATGCTTTGACTGTTGTGGTGTAATTTCATTCACCTCTAAGGGCTATGATGAGAAGCTTCTTTCTTTATTTTTTAACCTCAACTTCCTCCCCCTTGTGTTCATTGTCCATTTATACCACCCACATCCATCTCTTTGAACTAATTCTCCCCTTCTTTCCTTCCTCTTCCTTCTGCCTTTATTTTTCTATTTAGACCATATGCCATTCAGACCCTCCCTGAAAGTCTCTTACTTTGTTTTTGTAAATCACTGGGCACAAAATGGGCTGTTGTTCTTTGTTTTCCTTGGTGCATTTAATTGTGAAAATGTTATTTTGTTCTGAGGAGTCAGGTAAAACAAATGCAACCTCAGCCTAAATATCAGGACTCGCTTTTGAGCCGCAGGAGGACTGCACACCAAACAGAAGCCACCAAGTAGAGCACACAAGAATGCTGGTATGCACATCATTGCACAGTAGTGGCTCACACCAGCCAAAGACTTCAGATCTTATTAACAAACAAATGTGCTAGTTCCAAGATTAACAAGAAAAAATCAGACTTATCATCAATTTGAGAAAAAGCGAGATAATTTGTCAATCAACATGGAGAAGAATACACTGTCCCTTCCACTAAACACAGTGAGACTGAGCTGTTTGTTGCAGGTGGGTTCACCTACATTCAAATTGTGTTGAATGACCGTGTCACTCTTCGTGGAGAGGTAGTTTCTTGCATTCATAGAAATAGGGGAATTTTCTGCTGGGTTTACTAAGTGAATATGGAATCAGTGTCAGCTCAGACTAGAAATACAGACTAGAATTGTAAAAGACTGATGTGCCAAACAGAGGCAGGATTTTGATATAGTATAGAAAGCACATCTGCCAGCTGGAGAAGTTCCACCAGAGGCACCTATGTGTCTTCCTCTGAGTCAGATGCTACACTAAACTGACCAGTGATAAATTCCTGCAGCATATCCACATGGAAAGCCCAGGTGTAATGGGCTGGACATATGGCTTGAATCAATGATGTACATATGTTCAAGCACCTCCTATGAAGGGTACTGGAGTGTGGAAAGAGGAAGCAATGGTGATCCAAGAGAGCACTTCTAGGACACCCTAAAGGCAGGATTGATTGAGTGCAACCTTCTGGCAAAATCTTTTGAGTTCTTTGCCAGAAAGATGCAACAACGGATCATCAAGGTGAGGGAAGGCACAGGCCTCTTTGAGCAAAAGCAGATGCTGTTGGGCAGGATAAGCATGTGGGGTGAAAAAAAAGCAGATTTTGTCAGCAACAGCAGCAGCAATAGATCATTCCATCCAGATAGCCAGTGGCATGGTGACAAGCATGGTAAAAACTAGTTATCCTTCACAGGTCTCTACAAGCTTTAATTGCACCCATTGAGTTTGACTCACGCATCAGCTGAACAGGACAGCCTTTCTTCACTTGGTGGGACAAACTGTGAGTGATTCAAGTTTCACACACATGAAAAATATCCAAGGTGAGATATTTTTTTGTGGTTTTTTTCCTTTCACTTTGATATTGAAGCCATATTCAAAGGAATATTAAAACAAAGTGAACTCAGAAAAGCAAAACTTTCTTTATTCTAATAAATTAACCATGAAATTGCAAATATTTTATCTTTATAACTCCTATTTTTTTTTCTTTAATTTTGTTAAACTTGTCAAGGCCTCTGATCTCCCTCTGTTATTCTGATAGTCTTCTAATTGTTAAATCTGACATCTGTGAGGTCTTATGCAGCCTGGTTATATCAACTAGTTGCTGATTTCAATAACATTCATATAGTTGTTCCTGGAAACTTTATTCCCAGAAACCACGGAACAAATGAGAAGGGGAGTTGACCCACCTCCTGCAGTTCAGGACAGAAGTAGCCTGGAGAGGTTACATAACTTGGTCTGTGCTTGCATCTTTTGAGGGTGTGACTAGAACCCAGCTCTGTAAAACAACATGTGTGCCTTCAGCACTTCCCTGCACATCTAGGAAACTGCATTTAAGTCCTACAGCTTTTAGCTAAGGCTCTAGAGACACAGTTTGTCCCATTACTGACTATAGAAGGAGCTCAGGGTGATTATCTCAGACTTTAATGTCTGCCAGTCCGATATCAAATGTAGAACAAAAAACTGTGGGGATCTGAACTTTCTGAAATGGAGCTTCCTAGACTTCCAGAGTCCCGCTGTGCACACCAAAAGCTCTCTTCTCCTTGGCAAGACCAATGCTTAGTAAGAGGTCATAAATTTAGCAAAGAGTTACTGGAGGTTTCACAGGTACAACCTCCCTTCTCAATATGCATTTTGTAAAATAAGGAGTGGCATCTCTCTCTATCTGTTTTTGGAAGGAATGTCTCAGCTGATAATGACATCTTGTGCTCTGCGTTGCAGTTCCTTGTTTGCTGTTGACTGTCACAGACCTGACAGAGTGCTCAGCAGAGCACGTACCTGCACAAGATAAAAGATTCTTTTCTCTTTTACATGTTCCAGGACAGTTTTTTGATCTGCTCAGTGGCTGCAGTTAGAGTCAGGCTAAGGAGACTAACTATCTCACTCACATTGTACAAAAAATTCAGCACCTGACTAAAGGCTTAAACCTCCTTCAATTCCTTCAGAGATCCAGCAGCAAAACTAGATTTTTTTTTCCTTTCAGTCATTACCATTCATCATGCTTGAGAAGTTCTTGTCAGAGAAGCAGAAAGATCCAAAAAGGAGAGACATATTCAAAATTTCTGCGTTTTTATCTGTCCTGCTGGGAAAGTAAAGCAGTGTTCTGTTCTGAGAACATCTAGGCTTCAGCAAACTGCAGGTGACAGTTTTGCAGTTTTCTGGCTCATCTTTGCAGTCAGCAAAGTCTCCTAGCTTTATATCCTTATACAATCTGATCCTTGTAAGCCCTCATATCTCTCCAAGGCGTGAAAGCCCATTGAGATGAAAGTACTGATTAAATGAACAGCAGCAATAGGAAAAACTACAGCGTTGCAATGAGATTTGAAGAAAAAAGAGAAACCTTGAGCAAATATTGTTGCAATTCCCTGTGATGCTCATATTTGCTCCAAGTAGGTAAGTAGAAGCTCAGTAACAAAAGAGAAACAAAAGTTTATGCAGTAGTTTCAGACTACTATTAGTGCCACCTACCTACTTTTCCTCTGCTAGTCTTATTTACAAATTTCCACAAAATCATTGGGTTAGAATTCCTGTCTCCACCATATAACAGTGAAAAAAAAAAGTGAATATTATTTGAAAAATAGAAACCCGTTCTCAAAACCTATGTAGTCAAGGGCAAAGGAACCCCAAGAATTATATATAGAAAGCTAAAGAGCAAATGAGATCACAAAACTTACAAAGTGCATCAGGAGGAAATTAGTACATTACCTTCGACGATTCTTACCTAAAGCTCTACCTGGCCACACTCATGAAGTTGAGTAAAGTATCCTTTTTCAAAGGCAAAATTTAAGATTTATGCCTAATTTATAAGTATGTGGTGAAGACCACTGGAGGTGAAGTGTTTAAAGAGGCAAGCCCATTAGGAACACAACATCTGAGGCTAAATTTAGGCTAAATTTAAGTCCAAAATTAGTACCCAAAAATTTTCCTTGGCTGGTGCCTGGCCCTGAAGGCAATGTAAACTTTACAGAGTTCAGATTTGCCCTAGTTCAAGCTAGGATGAGGAGCTGGGCACCTTGCTTACTAACCTGGTAGGAATCCCAAATTAGTCCTGACTCCACTGAGGGATCCTGTAGTAAGTGCTTAGCATTTCTTGCCCCTTGAATGAGTCCCTATTGGCTGAACTGCCTGACTCAGATCACACCTCACAGAGTACGCCCAGGAAGCACTAATAAAATCAAGCTGCTGGCAGCATCACGAGAAGCTGTGCTTCGATTTTAAAACCCCAGGGCAAGGCAAAATGAATGCACTTTTTTCCCATTAATTAGCCTATGCAGTAGGAATAGAGTCTACAGCTCAGTACATCTCACTCCCCTGGTTCAAGGGCTTGAGGACACTGAACTGGGACAGGAGCAACACAGAGGAGAGAAGGAAATTTGCAAAAATTTGCTGGTTCTGCAGCTGTTAGACTGTAAGCAGATGATTTCTTTTATTGAAAAGACTATATCCTGCTTATTCTTCCAAAGAAAATCAGCAACAGCCTTATACTGGAGAGAGGACACAAATATGCAGTGCACAAGTGGCCACAAATGCCTGGGTTGGGCTGCTTGCACCCCAGGGACGGGCAGGATTTCACACAGGACTGCTCAATATTTCCAGCGGATAGGTTTTGATCCTGTCCTGACACACCTAATCTTCTCCGTGGGCTGTACAGAATGCTAAATTCTGTTTTGAGGGAGAATTCTCTTGAATTATGATCACATTGGATAACTTTGTCATTTTTCCAGCAACCTATAGCCAGACCCAGCTGTATAAATAAGCACAACTTAGCAGAAGTCCTTATAACTTCACTGATCTATGTCTGTTTAGATTTTGGCCTTAGATTATTGATTTATTATTTGGTATCTTAGCACTTATTTTCATGGGCAACAGGCCTGATTGTTCGTACAATCAAATGGATATTTTAAAAGTCACTTTTAAGTTGTAATCAGTATTTCTTTTTACATTCAGTGCATAAAATTTGCTAGCAGCTTTAAAGCCACCATAATACAGTCATCTTGATCTTTGACGATGAGTCCTTAATGCTCCAGAATTTTGTGTATGAACCAGAACAGGAAACAGCTTTCCAAGAACAGAGCAAATAACTAATCCATCATTTGTATATACAAATAGTATGTTAATTATAACCCCCTCTTCAATCTATTTGACTACTTTAAATTAAAGTTATTAAAAAAAAAAAAGAGAGAGAGAGAAAGCACAGTTGACAAAACAAAGCATTTGCCTAAATTGATTACTAAAATCTGTGGAAATTTTTTGTGTGTACAACATGAATTTAAACATGTCAGAATTTAAGCCCAAAAGTCATAGAACCCCTCTTTGGATTCAGATTCTAGTTTAGGAATAAAATTATGAAAGTATAATTATGTGGCAGAATTATGCTGAACACAACTGAGAGTTACCAGGGATTGAATTACTTGTCTTTCTCCACCTTGTCCTCAGCCAAGTGGCAGGAAACAGCTGGCCAGAATTTTTTAGTGTCTTTAATGAAGTGAATACTTAGTTGTTAGGATTTGGTGATTAAATGAACTACGACTAATATTCCTGTGTGGGTTTACTGAAATATGATTGTACTGAAAAGAAGGCAACTCTCCTTGTGAGATTTAGCTCAGGAGCAAACTTATACAAATGTTTAAGTTATGGAAAAAATTGTTAGGCAGTTCTCTTTCTTAGTGTTATTAACAGTATTGCAGGACTCCTTAAAGACACTGAACCAAGGCACAAATTAACTGATTTATTTTAATGTCTCACCTCAACCAAGTACATACAAATGCCTAAAATAAGTAAATAAGTTAAGTGAATTTTTCTGCTATCAGGACCCTCGTAATGTTCTATTGTAATATAAAGCTGAGAGGGTTTTTCCAGAGTGGTGGTAGGTTTAATCAAGTTCTTCAGAACAAAATTGTGAAGCTTCAAAATATAGAATTTTCCATATACAGGAAACTCAGCCTGATGTTGGTAGCTAAGGTATAACAATAGGCATCAAAAAGTGACCAAAAATATTATGTTGGACATTTTGCATCTGTTTATGTTTTACTAGAGGAGATGTAAGATATTCCAGATTTACTTTCATCATTTGGTACTTACAGTTGATCTATATTCCAGATTTGCCTACCAAGAAATATTCACTTTGTGTGAATTCACCCTCCCTCTTAGCTACAGTTGTAATCATTTCATAATGTAAGCCATGAGCTAAGTATTTTTTTGTCAAATGATTAAACCAGGCTTGTCATTCTTTTGCAGGAAAGGGGAAAAAAAAAAAGAGAGTGAGGAAAAATAAAAATAAAACAAGCAAGCAAACAAATGAGCAACAACCAAAAAAACCCCAGGGTAAACTGAGTTCAACTAAAACACCAAAATGCTGTCAAGTCACTTTGATATCCAGTTATCCAGCCACATGGTTCTGACAGGAATTTCATTCTATAAAACAATATATGGTATAGTCATATTGGTGTTCAGATTATTGTTTAAAGGCACTAGTAAAACCATTTAACAAGCAATCTCATCAAATAATAGCATGTGTAAATATCTTTAACTGTCATTGACAAGTAAAAAGGGTTATTTTAATTGACTATGTTATCGTCCTGAGCAGTTGAAATGCTTACAGCATTAGCCGCTTCCCCTTCAAGAGCCAAGAAAGGGTTTGAACACACAACTCAAATTCTTTTAATCAGGCCTTTTTAAATATGAAAAAATACCTCCACTTACAATTTCATCCACATCTCAATGAAATAAAAGAGAGATTTTCTGACAATTCCAATGAACTTTTAGTAAGGTCTGTGAACTGGCACAACGTGATTTTAATTACTTGACAGAAGTCTAAAGGATCACATTTAGCTACTGCATGTTATGCCTTGGGTTTGGTAGGGGTTTACTTCTTAACCTAAAATAGTGAGGAACTCAACTGTATCAGTAACAAAGCAGACTGTAATAAAATAATGAAAAAATAATAGTGTCAAAAAATTCCAGGGGGAAAGCACAAAATAGTGTATCTGATTGGTCTAATTTTTTCCCTCTTGCACTTCTCAAGGTTTCCAATATTCTGGTGATATCTAAGAAACTTTCTAATAGTATTTGAATTTTTGTATGTATTGCTCAGCTCCTGTTATTGTTCATTTTTGCCTATAAGTGAATATCATAACAGCATAACTTTAACATCCACAATACTTGCTCTGATCTTTGAAAACCTGATGTTTAAAACATTAATAATGTCTATAAAGAGGAAACTCTAAAATCTAGAGGTATTTAAGCAAAATATTATGGTGGATGTTTATGAGACATTATCTATTATTTAATAATTTTCCATCTCTTTTCCTTTTTTTTTAAATAAGACTGATAAAGGCAAAATAAGCAGTGGCCTGAGGCAGGGGATTGTTAAAGAAATGCACTTGGAAGGGTGAAAGTGAAACTGAGAACAACACTGCTGCAAATGATGCAGCCCCAACCGTCCCATCTCTCTGGTTGGAGCAGGTTTTGGGTGTTTGCCTTCCCAGAGCTGGGCCCCAGTTCCCCTTGTCAGGCATAAACTCCTTGGACTTGGGAAGGCAAAACTGGATTTCCCCCTGGACCTTAGTCAGACCAAGTGAACATCCTTGCACATCCTGAAGAAATCCTTCAAATTTCTGCTGTGAATTCCTGCACATTTTATATCTCTGTGCCCTTTTGCATTTGTTATTAATTCTTCCAAACACAATACTGCCCACTCAGAGTCCAACCTTCTTTCAGGAGCAGGGGTTTTGCTCAGCCTAAGACTGTTGTTTTCATGAGACTTCAGAGGAAAGGAACACATGTCCAACCAGGAGTAGCCAGCTTCACCCCTGGATGCTACATCCCTCAGTCTGAGACATAGAGGGCATAAGCACTGGAGGTCATTGTCCCATGTGGCACAGTCAGGCACACAAGAGTCAGATTACCTATCCTTAAATTTGTCTTGCATATGATCTCAATGTTTCCTGTACTCAGACAATTCTTTTCTAAAACATATATAAACCTTATTATACTGTGTCAAAGACGTCCAACACATGGCTATTGGCAAGACAAGAGCATATTACAGTAAGAATTTTTTAACTGTAAACACACAGACCCTGCCAGGCTCAGGCCTGTTCAAGCATATTTCAGTTGCTTCCCTAATAATGGCATAAATTTTAAACAGTGGTGCTCTCCTGATCTGATACATAAATTATTGAGATTTATGGCATTAATATGGTATAATAGACTTTTTTTTAGTCCTGTTGGTTGACTATTGAAAAAATGTTTTCACATAAATCTTTTGGTTTTATAAATACTAGTCAAGAATTAGCAAACATTCTAAAACATAGCATCTGAGGTCAAAATGTGCTGTTAATTTCATAAGAATCAATCCCCATTATGCTAGAGAGAAGTGTCTGTGCACATGTGTGTCAGTATTTGTGTAAAACACCAGGAGAAACAGGGATATATGTATACATACATGAAAAACAGAGATCTGAATTCTTACTGGTGTGACTACTGATCAGCATAGTTGTGAATTGCAAGTTCCATAAAATTTTATTTCATATGATTCCCTATTTTCACATTCCCTTCTTGGATCTCATCAAGTGCTAAATGTTTGTTAGTTCATATACATTATGTCAGGTCTTATTTCTCTGCAGTATCTGAAAGGAAACAAGAGAAAAATAAATTCTCTAACACATACCTTTTCTGCTGCTAAGTTCTTAGGCTTGTTTTCCTTTCTAGGAGTAGTTTTTCGGTGGAAAGAATCCCTGACTGACTGACCAACTGACTCAAGAAAAGCATTAGATACACTATGAATGCTTTGGCAGGACTAACACATTTGTCAGTTTAGCCCTGACTTGTCCAGATCCCTTTCTCATTTAGGAAGACGACAAATTAACCAAGGCGCAAATCCTACAAATATTAATGTAAACCAGTAACTTTAAACTTACAAATGGCTCAGAGCCTGCAATGACACTAGCTATGTGCATGCATTCTTGGACGGATATGGAACTCTGCATGTGTAAATTTAGCATGGAGCCTTGCTGCAATCAGTTAGTTACAGTGTATTGCAGCACTAACAGTTGGAAGAAACAGAAAGTCTCTGAATAACTACAGCCAGTAGTTGCAGTCCTAGAAACTCTCACATCTGAATAACATCAGTGTCACAAATTCTCATGCTGGATTTGGCAGTCAATAAGGTGAATTACTTCACCAACACAATTGCTTATAGGATTATGCAATTCTCTGCTACACTTTTTTTCTTCTTCAGCCCACAAAAGAGACATGAAAAGAGAGAACACATACCTGTGTGTGTATGTATATATATGTAGAATACATATATGTGCACATTCACACACACACAGACATACATACATTTAAACAATCATAGTATGGATGAGTGACAAAAAGCCATTTGTGTCATTTTGTTGTAGTGCCTGCTGCTTGATTCAAGAATCAAGTTTAAACAAAACATTGGGGCTACAAGGCCAAACATTCAAAAGTTAGGAAATTCACTAGTAAAGGGTAGTTTTTGAAACAGTGCCTCATTCTGAGAGGCACTGTCTATTCAGCAGACAATCAAGTGGGATGATGCAAGGCCTAGGGAAGAAAAAAGGATAATCATTTCTTTGTTCCTCAGTCTGACAAAAATGTTAATTATATGAAATGTTTCCAATTCTTACATTGTGGACTACAGCACTGCAATCTGAATTCCAGCAAAAGTTTTTCACCTGAAACAAGGGGATAATCAGCAGCAATTTTGGTCCCACTGGTATAGGGAATAAGAGATATACACTGCTAGTGACATCCCAATTATTTAGTAAGTAGAAGAGGAACTCTGAAAAACAGAAATCCTGGGTCCTAGCCCAGGTCCTGAAAGATGATGTGCTCTGATGCCCATAGACATTTCACAGTCTTCTAACCTGCCATTTTCCACTTTTATCTTTTCCTCTGGACCAGCTGTTCTCACCTCTCTTCCTACTTTTTTTTATTGTTTCTACAGCTTGACCTTGTCTATGACTTCTTCTAGAGCCAATTGCTCCCTTCAGATCGCAAGTCCTGTAGACATCTGGCCCTGTCCCAGCTCTGCTCCACACTGAGACTTTGATTCAAGGCTGATTTATCTGTCCTTCTTCAGACTGCCCTGAACTGATATGGATGGAATGAAGGAAGAATGAGCAGAAAAAGAGACAATATTCTTGCCCTCATTTCTAGAGTTACCAAGGCACATAAGAGAAACAAATATAAGGAATGACATGCTTAGCTCTGTTCTGAGATTGCCAGCCTTGAATATACACACTACAGATACAATCTACAAATAATTAAACCCTATTATATCAAGTATACCCAATGATAACTCTGCCAAATGAGTGTGTTTTTTACAGGGAAAGAAAAAAATGCACCTCCTTTTGGTTTTAAGATACCTCCTTCTTAAATTTAGATCATTTACTGTAAAGCAATTTATTCAGTAAGGTCACACAGATTTTTAACATTAGCAAACCAAAAAATTTCTCCCTATCATTCCTGGAAACAGTTAAACTGTTTTGTTGAAGCTTTCTTGTTATATAAAAGCAAGACATGCGTTGTGAGGCTGACATCAGTCATAAAAAATTCTTCTCCGAAGGATTGCAACAATAAGAAACACACCAGAATCTTATATAAGAGAATGTTATCCATCTTTAAATAGGGATCTTATTTTTAGCTCCATCTGCAGCATATATATACAAATAAGTCTTCATTGAATATTATCTATTTTTAGCAGTCTGCAAACATTGTAATTTTGCATGCATTTCAAAGGTTTTTCTGTTTGCCTGCATTTGCATGTAATCACGTCAAATCCATGATCTGTTTCTCTTGTTAAATTCACATAAAACTCATCAGGCCAAAATATCTGAACAAATTCACCAGCCTCTTTTGAGTAACATGGGCGGCTATTTTCAACCAAGGTATGCTTTATACTCATGTAAAAATGTAAATGCATTTAAGAGCTCTGAGATGGAAATTACTTGGACATCTTACCATGCTCCAAGTTCCTCTTCGAGGTCATATATTGAATGAACTTCTTGAAATCCTGCTGCACATAGTTACTTACCTCTGAAAAGCGTGATTTATTGACAGTTCAAGAACAAAGAAAAAAAACCCTACCTTATTTAGAAGAACTTTCTCTCAAATTTCTATAAAATCTATCCCATTCTCTTTATACGTTGCAATAAAGCCTGAATAGTTAGATAAAAAATCTCTTAATTTTTTTTTAATTTTATTTTTTTGTTTCCTTACATGGGATTCATGTAGAAGAACCTTACAGAGTATAACAAAAGTTGCAAGCATAAATCTTAAATTAATTGATGGAAAACCTAATCTCATTTAGTTTATCTATTATACCTCTAAATGTGTTTACACTCTTAGATAAAGGCAACTGCATTCCCTTAAAGTCAACTCATAGATCCTTCTGTATTGATTCATGCATTATTAGCATATTTGAAGAGATTAATATGTTTAATATGTAACCATGTAGAGCTACCGTAAAGTGATGTCATATTTTCAGTGTAAAAAATATTTTATAAATATGTAGCTTTCCTTTAACTTAAGCATTGCCGATCTTATGTTACAAGTTGATAATTCCGTCTCAGCAAATAGACAAATCCTGGCTGAACATTATAAAACTCAGATTTTGATAAAACTGTGATTTCCCTCTGCACTCTCCTGCATATAAACAAAGCACATTTCTCTTGACAGTGTTCTCAGTATTAGAGAACACTTAGAGGGAAAATAAAGGCAGGCCACAAAAACTGACCTTCTTAACTCCCCACATCAAATAATTGTTGTGATGACTAAGACTCTCTAACAAGGAATAAGAAGTCTATCTCTGCCACTGGTAGATGCTGTTCCGGAAATATCTGACGACTTCGACAGATGAGGTGAAAAGAAAGCAGCCAGGATATGCTCCCAACAGTCAGCACAGTCCCAGATCCTCATGTCTGACACTCCGTAATGTATCAGTCATTCAGGTCAGTGAATGATGTGTATGCACAAAATACCAGATTCTTACTGAGGATGATTGGTGATGAGAGTTAGTTACAGCACAACTTATTTTTATCTCTTTTTAAAAACGTGGAAATAGCATATGTAAGGAAATATCAGATCTGACATATTTCATACCATTTGATTCCCAACATATTGCCCTCTAACAGTGCCTGTGCCTCGCACATTTGCAAGGAGTATTTCTTTCTTTCTCCCCCCACCTATCTCCTTCTCTCTTACATATGGGTCTTACATATGACACCCACACATCAAATGCAACTGCCTGACCTGGTCTGTGATGTACTAACCAGCTGTGTCTGGAATCACAGACTGAGGAAGAAGCTATAACAATATGGGATGGAGATGGAAGAGTGCACCACAGCAGATTTCTTCCAGAAAAACCCAGAACAGTCCCAGATCCAGATCAGGATAATAGCCTTCCTTGTCACATGCTCAGCGTGCCATGGAGGCATGATCGTAACACTTATGTGTTCCGGAGGTAGCTGGTGTTTGGCCACTGCATGACCTAGTTCAGGGAATCCTATGTATTACAGTACCAAAAAATAGACAACTAAAAAAACACCCTCATTTAACTTATTTATTCTTTCAATTCAAGCAGTTGGTAGTGTGGGTACCACATAACTAATGGCTGCAATATTACTTTTATCCTCTTATCCATATGTTTTACAATAAAGTAATTATTTTTGTGACCACACAAGGTTTATTTCACTGGACTTCTCTTCATTCTGTACAAAGGTAGATATCCATGGTAGAAATTTTCCACCAGAAAGATGGTATTTTCTGTTTAATTTTTAAGCTTGTATTCAATCATGCGTTTTAGATTTTGGATTTTAAAACTAGCATACTCTTCTATGACCCTTAAATGCAAAAATAGCTAATTTGTAATTAAACAATATTAGAAACTGTTTACCCATATTGATTGATGAGTGATTTCACATATTTTATAAGAGGCTGCTTCACACATCTGATTTTTTTACAGCCTATCCAATACATACTTTTACTGTAAGATTCTAGTAACACTGAGTTAATGGAAGAAGACTGAAGCTGTATTATCCACTGAATCACACAGGCACCTAATGCATCCATATTTAATGTTCCTAGGCATTATGAAAGGGATTAGAATAAAAGAAAGAAAAAGGGAAAAAAAATCAGTGAGAGACAAAACGTAGATTTATCTGTTGTCCAACCCTTTAACTAGCTTGAAAACAAGTTTACCATGGATTTACACTGTGACTTACTAGCTTCAGAATCACAAACCTAATTCTAATCCACTAATAAAAATAATATTATATGCATGCTACATTAAAATAGCTTAAGGATGAATTGTTCAACTTTACCAGGTTTTGTAGGACTGGATACAATAATAGAAATTGGACTCAGCTGCATGGATTTTTCAAGGATATTATGGACCATATTTCCTCGGACATTTTTATTGTTCCTTTTCCTCTAAAACATCCCAAAAAATGTGCTTTAAACTGAGTTGTTTCTTCTGATTATTAGCTCCTGTAAACATTTTTTTTTCCTTTTATTTCAATTGCAGGACTATGATTTCATTCTTGCTATTACAGATAACGAAGTTTGCCTTTTAATGTTATTTCTTGAGTATTTAACTCCCACTGAAGTTAGCTGAAGTAGAATTATGTGTGTTTGTAATTCAGAAGGGGCTTTGCACAACAGTGGTTTGGAGGATTCCACTATATGTTCTTTGTAACTGTTGTAAAAAAACAATTAAAATAATTTCCTTGATATGTAAACTTTCCATATTTAGATAGGAAAGATAAATTTTGTGTTGCTACATGTTCATCAATAATATTCTACAATTCAAATTATTTACTATGAAAATGATTCAAATAAGTTAGATTTTTATTCATCTATAAGCACATTTTGTAGCTCTAACAAGAATTTTTAAAGAATGTGTGGGCTAATGAAGAAGGAAGATCTAGCTCACAGACATTAATACCAACTAAACATAGAGAAAGAGAAATGCAATTATGCAGTTTCTTTGCTGACAATAATAAAATTTTAAAGTCAAGTGAGATTCCAATGTTTTAAGGGAAATATCATGTTCATTTTGCTGAGGAGTTTTTTCACTTCTAAGCCCCAGATTGTCGAACTGAGTAATGAGGTAAGTATTCCACATTTCATGATTTTATAAATTAATACCTCTTTTTCAAACTTAGAGTGTAAAATTTAGTGTTAAAGAAGTTTAAAAATAAAAAAACAAATGAAACCCCGTCCCCCCCCCCCAAAAAAAATCTCATCATCTGTAGAAAGAAACAGATCTGAGCACGGCACTGGAGGTTTTGGGTGGGTTGTTTTTTCCCAGGAGAAACATGTGCTGAGAAGAAGATTCTTGTCATGCAGCAGAAGAGCAAGCAGGAAGAGAAAGACAGGCATTAAATCCCACAGCTTTCCCCTCGCACACCCTCTTACAACCCCATCAGTGGGACTGGGCCTCACCTGCATTTCAGCAGCTGCCCAGGAGCAGCCCTCTCCCTGAACATGAAGACACCTTGCCTGTGTGCAGATATCCCATACACAAGACAGAAAGCAGCAAAATGTGGCTTTAATCTGCTCCCGTCACAGGCACACGCAACTCTGAGCTCAGGGAAGATAATGTCCATATGCTGGAGCCTGCCTCTGCAGGGAAACCTCTGTGCCCTCTCTCTCACAGAGAGGTAGAGAAGTGGGAATAGAATGGAAGGGGGCTTGCTCGCTCCCCCTGTCCTAATGGGGCTGTGCAGGAAAAGGCACAGTTCCCTAGAGGGAGCGGCAGCACAAAGACATGGCTGCGTGGCCGGGAGCTTAAGTCACATTTTCTATCCCTACTTCAGAGGTTTTGCGTTGGGTTTGTGCTGTGCTCCCACCAGCAGGAGCAACCCCATTGCATGCTGGAAAAGGCAAGGGTGATCAGCTCCAGCAGGGGGCTAGGGTTTGAGGTCTGCTTGGAGGGGACATATCAGCTGAGCCCTTAAAGGACATGGAGGCACCATGCTGGGGTCAGCATCCCAAACCTGGTTAGGTGTAATCACCTCTGGTAAGGCTGAAGCCTTTCTAGACAGAAGGGAAGACAGCACCTGATTTCTTGGGTGAGTTTAAGGTCAAAAAATAATATAATCCTGAAGTCAAGTGTTCTCAAAGATAAGAAGCCAAGTAAGACCTTTCTATCCCATTTACACCTTATTTCTTTCTTGAACATAGCCTTAAGCCCCTTTACAAGCAGCAAAGGGAGGTTCTGATGCCTGGAGGCCTGTTCTTTATGATGATAGTTTTTGGGGGTTTGTTTTCCCAAAGAGCAACAAAAAAACAAGGTACTACCCTGAAACCCACATGGTTTATGGTGTAAATCCAGAACATATGGAAAAAAACCCACTCAGGGACCAGGTCCTAGAGTTCATCTAGATCTATGGTAAACACTCACAATCCAGAGGCTTGATAACAGCTTTGCATATCTCTTGATACCCACATTAAAATTCTGTTTCTTTAAGACACATTACAAATGCACTAACTACCAGGTACATCCCTACAGGCAGGGGGAAATGTCATACCTGAAGGAGGAAAATGGCTCACATTAAGAAGTATGAAAATCCCTTCCATTTCCTTAATATGTGCGAGAGAAACGCTGCAAGACATTGTTCCCCCTTCCCTTGCAAAACCAGGCCTGACTGATTTCCACCAGCACAGCACCAGTGAACGGCTTGTCAGGGGAAGGGCAAAGCACTCCTGGCCAAAATCAGTGGGTAGCTCTGCGCCAAATCAATGCCCAGGTGCAGCATGTGGCTGGCAGCTGGCAGGAACCACCCCCTGTGAGTCACCTACAAGACTGCAGGTGCTGGAGGCCTATGGAAAGTTGAATCCAAGCCATTAACAGCAATGTAATCGTGTTGCCTGCTCAGATCTCCTGCTGATAAACACACCCAGTTACTCCTAACTGTCTCCCATACAAAATAACACCTTCCAGAACACCTACCTCTCCAATAGATTTTAACCACACTGCAGCTGCACAAGAAAATCCATTCATCAATTATAAATCAATTGAGGAAGAGAAATCTGCAGCTCGCCTGATTGCCCTTGCTGTCCCTGCTACTCACTGATCCAGCCTGCCAGGCATTATTAATATTATTATTATTACTGCTATTACTATTACTGTTATTTCAGAGGCAGAATGAATCGAACAGATAATTCCTTCCTTTATTGATAATAACTGCAGGAGTAATTCCTTAGCAGAGTGATCTTCCCTCTGGTAGGAAAGGGAGAGAGAGGAAGACTGAAAGGGAAAAAGAGAAAGAGTCTGTGTTCCACAAAAGGCCATGGAAGTAGGGTGGGCCAGACGCAACCACAGTTCCCAGCTACAGCACTCCCTCTCTGATTGCCCGAGACTTCTTTAAATAGGTAACTATTCCCTGAGAAGGAGCTCTGCTCCTCCTCTCCTGTTTATGCTGTTGGTTCCCACCCCTCTTTTATTCCAGGAAAAGCAGATTTGCATTATGTGAGGCTGCTTTTAACAAGTAAAGCGTTTGCAAAAGTTTATTTCAGAGGGAAGGATTAGGGGGGCTGGCTGCTGCAATGTAACTGTAACATGGAAATGTGATGTCTGGATAAGTGGAAGCAAAGGCAGGCTGGAAAGGACTTCAGGAAGTTTTATTCACTCTCTGATAAACATAGCTGCATGAACGATCATTGGGATTGGGGAGGCGGGAATGCTATATCAAAGTCTGAAAAAAAGTTTAAAAAAAGCAATAATCCGGGGGGAGGGGGATTTTTTTACCCTTCCCTGTTGAAGCAGTCTTGCGGACATTTTTCTATTTTATTAATCATTCCAAATATGATGGTATGCTAGTATTTCTGGAACTAAACAAGTAGCAGGACAACTGGATATTTTACTCTTTTTTTGGTGTTGAGTGTTCTGAGGTGACTAAATTTGCCTTGTTGAGCCTTGTAAAATCCTGACTTAATCATGTAAACTTCTGTGTAAGCAAAATAGAGGAAACTTCAAAGGGTCAAAAACCCTTTAGGGATTTGTGAGGAGACGCCAGCAATAGATCCTAATCTGCCTCCAGAATCCTGGCTGTATTTGTCCAAGGAACTGGTACCAGCAAACTCTCGAAGGTAGAGATAGTGGGTTGATTCAGCCTTTATCCCCTTAGAGAGTATTGGCTTTGTGAGGCTCTAGGCAGCGCTTCAACGCCAGGGGATCTTGCCCAAACCCTCTAAAAATGAAGTACAGGAGTAATTTGAGATAATGACTTTGTAACAGGCTTGGGCAGACCTTGGACAGAAGAAGTGAGAGATGTTATCACCCCAGCATTCCTCTTAAAATGCAGTTTTTCCCCCTGCTTATTCCCAGTTAGTCAAAGCTACATTAACATTCCATCCAGGGCTGCTAAACAGAATCTTAATTAGTCCTGATACTCTTGTGCAAGGGGTTTATTCATTGCACTCTTAACTAATGGTTGCTGTCAGAGTATTTTTTTTTCTTCTTTGGGTTCTTTGGGGATATCGTGTTCTTCTGCAAAGCATGACAGAAATGTAATGTGCATGCAAAAAAAGGAAAAAAAAGGGAAGGAAGAAAAGCCTGCAGATCTGAAATCTTGTGACTAAGGCTGACTCCAGTCTTGTCTAATGGCGAGACATTGTTAGGACTAATGAGAATAACCTCACCAACAGAAATATTCGCTGCATTTTGTTTATCTTAAATTTCAATGGTACACGCTCTCTCTCCCCCTTCTTTTTTTTCCCGTGACAGAAAACGGTACATACTTGTTAGTGTTTTAAAGCAATTCAAGCAGCTCCCACTCAATTTCCAGCCCTCTGTATTTTGCATTAACCACCCGTGGCTCACTATTTAGCAAGAGAGTCTGTAAGTCGAGAATTAACAAGTTACCAAGAGGCCCGTTACTCCGGCAGGACCCTTCTCCCTGCATTAAATCGAATTTAGAACCCCTCTTTACAGCCATTACTCCGTCCGCCCCTCGTCTTAACACCCACAGAGGCTTACACCCGTTTGTGTTTTACACGCACACGCGTGTCCGTCCCCGCAGCGCTCCGCTCGGACCGGCTCCGCTGTCAGCGAGGGGAACCTCAGGCGCCCGTAATAGTGCTGCACACCCGTACCATTTCAGGTGAGCATCCCTCAAGGTTATTTGTGGCTCCGGGCTTAATCGTGACAGTGAGCAGCCACGACATGCACCACTAAAGCCAAGGAGAAGAGAAGCGGGGGTGCCTCGTCTTCCGCGCTGGGCTCTTTCCTTGATCAACCGCGGCAGAAGCTGCTTTTTGCCTGTAAATCTACGTTCAGCTACACCGATCTCGGAAACAGATTTATAAGTCTATGAATTACCGTTTCTTTCTTGGGGCTTGGAGGAAAGAAATAAAGAGGAGAGGGAGAGAGCGAGAAACAGACACAGAGAGAGAAAGGTGTTTCTTTAAAAAAGGGGGTCCGCGTTATTTAGCTGCTGCTCACCCCTAATAAAGCCTCCTTCCCATAAGCTTGCGTAACATTGATTACTCACAAAGAGTTCACAATAACTATCATGTAGCTAAACTAATTGAGACAATCATGCTAAGTTATAGTCAGCCTAAAAGGTACCATTGATGTGGTAATGCCTATAGAAAGTCAGACATGCGACTCACTACCATTTAATTGCTCCTTTAAACCTGTTATTACAATGTTAACTGGCTTAAGTATATATCGCTCCCTTTTATGGCCTTGATGTGACAAATTAAAACATACACTCTGGAAGCGCCATTCATCTGCGGACGTAGTTGCAGGAAAAAGGGAGCCGGGCGATGTCAGACCTGTCAGGATGAATTAATTTTAAAACTTGCATTTTGCACTGCAATTCCCAGTGCAGTTTTGTTGCACTGGGAAAACATTTTTATATATAAACGTATAACTGTTACATATAATATCATATGCACTTATTCCATCTCGCTCAGGGCTGCCGTAAAACGAGCCCCGTCGCGCAAAAAAAAACCCAGAAAAAACAAACCAAAAAAACGCACCAAAACAAAAAGAAAAAAGAAAAAAACACCCCTTTTGGCTCCGAGACCTCTCCTGACGCTGAATTAAGTAGAGGTCTAGGAAAGAGGGAAGGGAGGCAACAATGGAGCTTCTACCTCGGCTCAGCGCCACACGCCTCTGGGGCGGGGGGGAAGGGAGTTTTCCGTAGGTTCCCCCGGGCTGCCGAGTCCCAGGCCCGGGGAGGAGGGGGTTACCCACGCCCCGAGACATGGGAGCAAAGCGGCAGCCACGGTTCCTGCGGGCTTCTCTTTTGCAGCTTTTCTGCAGCATGAAGCTCTTCCGAGCTCCCGCAAGGAGGGAAAAAATAAAAATTATTTCTCGCTTCCTCATCCTGAGGGCTGAACCGGGTTGGGGATCATTTACACGCACCAAGCTGCACCTCTGCCGCTCGGAGGAGTTGAGCCAGCCCCGCATTGCGCCGCGCCTCTCGCCCTCTGTCCCCCTGCATCCTCCGCGGGCTGGGCGGGAGCTTCACGGTCTCCAGGTGAAACCCCTTCCCTAGAGCAATGGTGAAGGCATTAATTCCACAAACAAGAAATATACAGTTTCCTTCTTCTCTTTCCCCTCCTCCGCTCGCGGAAAGATGTCAGGGGGTTAAAATGTCCTACTCACCCTCTCCCTTGATCTCAGGGAGAGAAGTAAGAGTTGCTGGCACCTTTATGGAACTCAGACCTGCGGCGGCTGCGGGAAGCGATGGCCTCCGCTAACTTTGATCGGCCTTATTCATCCCAGCTGCGCTCTATTTGTTTGTCATTTCGCCTTTTTACTCTCAGAATCGTTATTTATGGTCTGAAAAGCGAAACGCGTAGTGATTTGCCTTTACGTGGACTCTTTGCAAACGGGGGGAGAGACCTCCTCCCCCTCCCTGCGAAGGGGGGCTGCCAAAAGAGAGGGGAAAATTCCCTGTCTGTATCATTATCAAATCAGCTTTGAATTCATTACTCCAGAGCATTAACTAATTACCAGATCAGAGAGAAGAAAAAATAAATATCCCTTTAAATAACTGAAGGTAATTATAACCCTGTTGTTGACACTAACGTTTAATAATTGATCAGAAGTTATACACAATAAATTGTCAATTTATCTCCCTATAAAAATGCACATACTTATTTTTATTTTACTTCCTAGGCAATTCTTTAAGAGCTCGAGCAGCAACAGTACCCACACAGCAGCCTGCGAGGAGCAATAGGATTTTTTTTTTTTTTTGGTCCCCTGCAAATATTCGGGAGTATTTTGAAACCCCCGTCACGGATGACACAAGACCGAGTGGAGTAGTGACTTTTTCTGCTTGTGTGCGTTCCTGCCTTTCCGAGAGCGTCTGGGGCGGGGTGAGACCCCCTGCCCTTTCAGTCCCTAAATCCCGAAAGGATCCAGGTTAACGGTGGCCACCCCCGAGGCCGAGTGGCCACGTCTCTCGGTCTCTTACTTCTTTCTCACGGAAAATGCAGCCGGCACGGTCGGGATTGGATGTGAAAATGTGACATTATTCCATGAGTCACGGCTCGGCAGGGGGGGAGCGGGTCCAGGCTGCGGGAGAGGGGCTGTCACCTCGGGCAGGGCGCTCACAGGTAAAACACTCCCCCAGAGCCCGCTTGCTTCCAGGTCGGTGACTGCAGCTCCGAGCTACCTGTGTGCCAGCGTGTCCCGCAGACCGCGCTTTCTCTCTTTACTTTCAAAAAATACCCTGCTTCAGAGACGCCGAGTAATAATCAGGGATTAGATGCATGGGTGCTTTGACCATGCACTACGGATCCCTTTGTTTTTAACTTCTTTTTCCCCCTTGCTTTTATTTCTTTAGAAGCTGGAAACACACCTAAGTTGTTAGTTACTGGATTAAAAACAAAGAGATGAACATCACATTACTTAATGTGGAGTGTTACTCTAATAACAGTATTTTTTTTACCATCATTATTCAGTTCCTACAATGGAAAGGATCTTTTTGACTACCTGAATCGTGGGAAGCTTGCCTAAGTCTGAATGCAGAAGGCAAAGAATCGATCAACCTATATATAAATTCTCTCTGGGGTGTGGGTTTCTTTGGTTTTTGGGGGGGGGGGTTTGTTGGGTTTTTTTAATTGTTTTTTTGGGGGAGGGGGTTTGTGTTTTGTTTAATTGTTGTTGCTTAATTTGTGGGGGTGGGATTGAGGGGAGGGCTGGTTTGTTTGTTTCAAAAACTAATAAGCAATAAAATCCTCCCGGTATTGATTACATTCCTGCCACGGTCTCTCAGACGAGCGCTGAGTCTGAACCGCCTTCAAGTGAGATGTAACATGTGACGGAGCCAGAAACTTTCAGTGGTGACAGCGTTGTGGTTCTTTTTTTTCCCGTGAGGATGGACATGGAGAGGCCAGCCCGGAATGGAGGGGAGCGGGACGGGCCGGGCTGCTCCGCTCCGCTCCGGGCTGGTCGGTCCCGGGCCACTCCCGCTCCTGGCCGCAGGGCTGGCGGCCCCGCCGTGCCGCGAGCTGATTGACTGCCCGTTTGGGAGGTGGCTACCGTCAGGTAGGGCTGAACGAGATAGCCAATCTTATATCTTCTTTCTTCACCTGAAAAATCACCCTTCCATCCCTCCCCAAAACATGCAGACCTGATCTCCGCGGGAAGAAATCCGTGAAGCCAGTCCGTCCTTTTTGTTGATGTGTTGGTGGGGTTTGTTACGGTTTTTTTTTTTTTTTCCTTGCAGCCTGCCTCTCCGTTATAGGGGCTGAGCAAGTCGGGTCAAATACGTCAATGGAGAGGGGACATAAATGCAGATGCCCATTGCGCTCTACATTAACTTTTTCGTTAGCTGGGCACGTTCCCCTCCAGCCTCGAGCTGGTGCGCAGAAGCAATTCCCGTGTTTGTGTCTGTCTCTCTGTCCACTGCTGGTCTGAGCTGCGTGTTACCTCCGTCCCCATCCCTTTCCCCAGCCTCCAGCTAAACAAAGGTGGGCGACGCTTTTTTTTCTGCTCCTAAAGGCAGTTGGTGAGCAGCTTTCCTGAAACAATAACTCTCTTATTGAGAACAAATGTTGACATTTGCAGGGAGCGAGGAAAAAAGCAGCCCAGGAAGTGTAAAGTGGAAAGAGACCCTCTTCCTATTTGACGACAGCGCCAATTCCTCCGGGATCCCACCTGAGATTAAAGCCCGAATTTCAATAAATCAGCTCTAATGAAACCTCTGGCCCCGAAGAGGGAAGAGTTTGCCTTTCCCGCTCCGAAATGAGCACAGAAACCAGGGCCGGGGGGTGGGGAGAAGAAGGAGTAAATATAGAAGGGGGTGTGAGATTTTAATCCCAGTGGGCTCATTAGCATCGTTATGAAATAAACCATACACAGAGTGATGTATTTTATCGTTCATCCCTCTTTCTTGCTACGCTGAAATAATCACATTGTTTTTGCCAACAATCTAGCAAGGCTACACTTTCCTCCTGCTTTCAATTTTGATTACTAAATCTCGAATGATGTTGAATATGCAGTTCTCGCCCATTAGTTTCTTGTTTAAAAAAATAAATTCATATGCCAAATAATTTCAATGGCGCCCATCTGTATCCATGAACCGTTTGTGAATTTCTCAGAGGATGAGAGAAGTCCATTGGGTTTTACATACATAGTGAATATTTGAAAGCGAGTTTTCCGAGTCTTTCTACTTTTCTTTCCAGAAAGAAATCCAGGTCTAAATACTAGCAAGGGTGGGTAAATTATGGAAATCTTTTATAAGTCTTTGGGCGTATAAACATCAAAGGAATGTCATTAGCCTTTTTTAATCTCTGCCACAGCTTTTGGTTTTTACCAATTGAAATGTACACTTTGTGTCCAACAGAAACCTGGGACATATAACATGGGTGGTGGGGGCTCATGGAGTAGGAGCAAGAGTGGGGGAAAGAAAGTTCAGGCATCTCCCCTGACATAAAAATCCCTCCGTAAAACCTTTCTGGACTGCACAGTAAAGATGGTCGAGGATGATTACAGTAAATATTTGCAACCTACCTCATATGCTAAACTGGAAGGAAAAAAGTTAATTACTTCTTAGCTGTTTGCCTAATTGTACTACACACTACATGCAGATACGATGGCATTCTACCTCAATGCAAAAAAGCATGTAATAGGAGTAAAGAAGCATAATTCCAAAAACAGCATAAGAGTATGAGTAGGCCTCCAGCTGCAAAGATCTTCACTGCTTTAGATTTAGCTAGACAGATCCCAGAGTATTCCAGGATAACATTATTAATTTCTGCCCTTTCAGCTGAAAAATGCACACATTTTCTCAGTCAGTTAGATGTCTTTATAGGGGTAAATTACAAAGAGAAGTGAGGGGGGTGTGCGAAGGAAGATGGATCATGGGAATTGTGTGTATGCATTCAAGAAAAAACAGCTTCCTTTCCCCCTGTTTAATATAATCACAACATATTTCTGGACTCCAGACTAGCAGGGCTCTTTATCCAGTTAACCTTCCCAAGGCTGATGCCTGAAGTATCTAAGATCACTTTCAAATGCCCTTTCTAACAAGACCTGAGCAAGAGGCCACTAATTTTCACTGAACAAAAAGCCACTGGAGAGAGATCCGTTTGTCAATATCAACTGGTCCAGCAATTTCCCATCTTCAGACACATCAGCCTATCTGAGCTGGCAGATGTTTAGACAAGATTTTATAAATTGTTCAATATCAGACCATAATGAACCCCAACTGACCATTCCAAAGCAGCTAAAAGCATTCAGGATCTCCCCTGCTGGGATCTAATAATGCTCTCACGCTGGAACATTATTAATCATGGAATAAAATAGATGAGCCTCTTGAAAAATAAGTGTATGATTGATTAAAGGGCAATCTAAGAAGCTATTATTCTTGTTTTATAACCGTAAGTTATATTCACTCAATTTATCTTTTGGGGAAAATAAATGATTGTTCATTTCTTTTCTGAAATTATATTATATGAAGATTCCCATTACTAAAAAATTAAAATTATGAGTTGGCTAATTTTATGATTCAAATAAAAGCGGGTTTCCAATGGAACTGTAAAGGTATGGTTTACCGATATAAAGAGGGAAAACCATAAAAAAAAACAACAACCCAAACAGGTATTGGACTTTTAGTATTTTTTTTTCCCCTTTGCATATTTTAGCCAGAAGCCAAAAAGGAGTAATTAGAAGTAAGCCATAGTTGATAATGTTTTTTCCCTGGAAAAAGTGAATTTAAAGAATGATAACTCAAATAAAGAGCTACTTCACACCCAGTATAAATAGTTCATAAGAAACATGCATATATTCCCATCACCCTTTCTACGCATATTCATGTATATATACAAATATCCATTTGTACATATGAGTGTATTTAAAGCTTAAGTATAACGGAACAAGCCAGAAGGAATTAATTTATGCAAAGTATATATTTGCAATATGTTTAAATTGCTTACTCATTTTATGATCTTAGCTTTACTAGTGAAATTACAACTTTCCTCCTTTTCTAAATAATTAATTAGTATTTTGAGGGAAATGAACGAAAAACACAACATTGTTGCAGACTAGTCTGGTTTTATTTACAATTAGAGATATAAATTAGTAAAGAATTCTTGTTAAACAACCAAAGATTGTATAACCATCAACATTTCAAATAAAAACCAGGCAAAATTTATTTACAAAAAGTTCAGATTCCATTGCAATACAACTTGCATAAATTACTAGAAGCTTTATATCGTTACAAAAATAAATATCAAATTTGTTTCCACTTTGTAAGGACTCAAGTTCTCCAATCACATCTTTATTATCTCTACTGTATACATCTTTTACAAATAATTTTACAATAAATCCTATCACACCTATCGAATAGATACCGTGGCAATGAAGTGATCAATTCAAGATATCCTGAGAAAAACAGATCTGTTTTCAAAAGTCACACATACATTGGGGAAACTATACTATACCAGCAAACTCACATATGTCCAACAAAATTCTGGTTTAATAATTAGATTCTGAAGATTTAATAGTGCTCTGTGGTCTTCTTTTATACAGTGGCACCAGATGTGATCCGGATTTAGAGATTTGTTATATATATTAGCTCGGGGAGAGATGATGGCTTGATGACTTTTTTCAAAGCAATTGTGACACCTACCTGTGGACCAAGGAAAAAACCAGATCATCCAAAAATCCTTCAATTAAACTCTAACACCATTAAACGGTATGGGCAGGAAAGGAAGTAAGGCAAAATTCTTACTCGTCTGATTTCTTCTAACAAAAATAAAAGTTAGTTGAAAAATATCGGCAAGGGGGTTTTTTGGTTGTTGTTTATTTAGCTCTAAATACTGGAAGTATTCAGAGTGCTTTTGCTCGCTAGGCAAGAGCCAAGTCACAGATAACATACCTTGCTCAAAATTCACGTTGGTTTCTTACAGTTGTCCCTTTTTTATTTTAAATACACAGTCACTGAGTGAAGCCCCACTCAGGATGTACAATTTTAGCCCTGCCACGTGAGCACAAGCACTCTGGTTTTGAATAACAATACCTTCAAAGTTTTTTTTTTTCCCAAAGATTTCTTTCCATAACTTTTAGGTAGGCCCTACGGCTTTGCCTTACACAAGTGTATGCAAAGTGAGGGAACTGTCTAACCTGGCTTGGAAATTAAGAAAAACCCAAGAAAGAAAAGTTGTCATAAGAGATTTCCGAAAACAGCAGAAAAAATAACATTTCACTTTGTGGACAAACTCTCAAGTAACGAAGCAAGAAATAAACGTTAAGCGAGTCTAGAACCGTGCAGCACGTCTCAGACCTGATGCCAAATGATCAGCGTAATAGAAAATGTTCTCACTTACTTGCATTGCTGTGTGATTGCACTTCTATAGGTATGGTTGTACTCCTACTGTGCAGACTTCAGCGGGATCTGTCAAAATATAACCGTCAGTTAGTCACAGGACACAGCCAGCTAACTAGATTATACAGTCTGTGTAGGTCCCAACCCTCACTGGTGCAGAATTCGTTGCTGGGTCGTTTTAAAGACTAGTCAATATTTTATATTTGCCTATATCTCAAGTATTTTTGTAGAGTAAGATGACAGCCTTATAGTGCAAAACTTTTTTGGAAAATAAACCAAAAAGACAAAACCCAAACCAACCTAGAAGCAACCAGTTACAAAAAAATGTCACGCTCCACGTAATTTCACGTCCAAGGTCAGCAATTATCTGAACCCAAAGCTGAAAAAAAACCCCGTGAGAATACTGAAAACAAAGAGAGTCAAACCAGTTTGTCAGGAAAAGAAAAAAAAAAAAAATACAGACAATGACACCAATGCTCCCTGCATAGCTTTGTGTGTAGTTTTCCTTTTTTAAAAAAAAATACTTTTCAAAGCTGCATCTGCAGCCTGTGAGACTGATCTAAAAGTCGTCTTTCACATTTCCCCTCGCGGTTCTTAGGGACAGGTACCGATACGGCGGCGACACGCCGGTTTTAATCCCCAAGTTATGTGAATGCTCATCTTCGCTCTGGCAGCGGTGGCACAGAGCTCACTGTTTTTTCCAGAGAAGGTTTCAGTATTTACAGCGCATAGGGGACGTCTGCGGGTCGGGGAGGGAGGACGAGGGAGAAGAGGGAAGAAGGAGGCAGAAACAAGTCACATACCTTTCTTAGAGTCATAGCTAGAGGGCCTGTAATGCTGTTCTAGCTGGTTAGTGATCGTTTTCAAAGAGTCACTGCTCTGTTTGTGGACAGAGCTGGCATTTAGGACAGTCTGACTTAGTCCCTCGTTTGAAGCCACTGCTGCGGAGTTGTATCTCAGGATTCCCTGGCTCTGCAGAGCGTTAAAGTTCCCATAGTTTGTATAATTGCTATAAAAAGGTGAGGTGTAATAAATATGCCTCCCCAGGAGGGAGGAGGGCGAGTAGGCAGCGCTGTGCGGGGCGGAGGCGGGGGTGGCCGAGGACAGCGGCGCAGGCTGGCAGCCTTGGCCCAGGGTCTGACTCTTGAGGTCCGAGGTGGCGATTTCGGCCAGAGACCAGAGCTTGGGCTTGCTGGCCGGCGTCGGGGGGCCGGGGGAGGCGCGGGGCCCCAGCGCCGCCTTGCTAGCGCTGCGGGCGGCGTCGGCGTGCGGGTGGCCGAGGAGCGGGGCCTCCACGGCCGCCAGCGGCGAGGACGTGGCGGGCTTGGCCGGCGGGTCACGCTCCCCGCCGCCGCCGTCATCCTCCTCGATGTCCTCCTCCTCGTCCTCGTCCTCGTCCTCATCATCTTCCTCGATATCCTCGTACTTGTCTTTGCACTCGGAGCCCGACTCGCAGAGGGGGTCTCCCGCTCGGCAGGGCAGCTTCTCGCCGTCCGATTCGGCGGAGCAGGAGTGGTCCGTCAGCGAGTCGACTTGCAAGCTGATCCCTGCGGGGGCCCGCCGGGCACAGAGAAGCAAGTCAGGAGGGGAGGCAGAACAGAGCGGGAGAGAAGCGAGCCCGGCCACTACCGCGCCACCGCTGCGCCCAGAGAGAATCAAGCCATCCCGGCCTTTTCCCGTTCCGAGGAGCGTCCATCCCCACGGGCTGCCTCCTCCGGGGCGCTCCCCGCACCTCTCCGCCTAGCCCCTCACGGCGTCGCCAGCCTCCCCCCGCCCGCCTTGGCCACAGACACTGATCGGCAACAAGCGACCGGAACAGCCGCAGGCGACGGGATGGGACTGTTTTGGGGGTGGTTTTTGTTAAATGCCGAGCCCCCGCTCGTACCCCGCTGCCTCCGTCCCGGGGGACTCGACGGGGCGGGATGGAGCCGCCCCGCCCGGGCCGCGGTCGCCCTGTTCCTACCTTCGTCCTCTGCGGAGGTTTCGTTGCTCTCGGGCATCTTCTCGGGACTCTCCTCCTTACTCCTCGCGCCGTCGCCTTCGTCGTCGTCCTCGTCCTCGCTCTTGTTCCGCGGGGCCCAGGTCATCTTGTTCTCCTTCTTGAGCCGCCGGCGGGCGTTGGCGAACCAGGTGGAGACCTGGGTGAGGGTCATCTTGGTGATGATGGCCAACATGATCTTCTCGCCCTTGGTGGGGTAGGGGTTCTTGCGGTGTTCCTGCAGCCAGGCCTTCAGCGTGCTGGTCGTCTCTCGTGTGGCGTTTTTTCTCCGCGTCCCGCCGTCCATCGTCCCGTACCTGCGGGCACAGGAGAGACCCAGGATGTGACACTTGGCTTTCGTCCCCCGCGCAGTTGCCCGACGCGGGGTGCCAGAGCCCCGGCTCCGGCCGCTTGCCTGCGGCACCCCTTGGGGAGCGGCTGGACAGGAGAGGGGGGAGATGGATGAGAGGGATGAGGACAGCTCAGCTTTGTGAGGGAGATCAGCCTAGAGAATTCAGACCGAGGAAGGAAAGCAAGAAGGAAGGGTTCAGCCAGCCAGCAACAGCGGGCAATGCAAATTTCCGCTCTGCCTTAGCGGTGGTGGCGGAAAGGGGGAAGAAATCGCCTGCTTTTATTTGCGACAAAGTCAATGTCAACATTTCGGGCAGCAGGAAAAGCCTAGCAGCTTGCAAACTCACAGAAATACCACTTTCCTCTCGTTTTATTAGTCCTCTCCAAACAAAATTCGTCTGGGTGACCCCAGGGTGTAAGTGTTAATACAAATATATTTCCTCTTACTCCTTTTATTAGTAATCTCCTCAACCCTTTTGTTCCTGAAATTGTAGGAACCTAACGCAGATGACACTGGACTGCGACTGAATATTTAATGCACATCCTCCAGGAAAGGTCACTGGCGCCCAATGGGCCTCTGAGCTGGGAACGGTGTGTGAGGGGGTTTGCACTGGTTTAAAACTAATAAATATATACACGGGATGCCCAAGCCTGACTCCGCGCAGGGAAAGATAATTACCGCCCCGGTTAGGAGGGATTGTCCCCCGCGCTACCGCCCGCCCGGGGGGCGGAGGACCCCGTGTCGGTGTGGGGAAGGGGAGGCGACATGACCGGGAGATGCTGAGCGGCGAGGAGGCAGGTTGGCGGGGTTGGCGGGGCGGGGAGGGGGCGACGGGGGTGGAGGGCAGCGAGCAGGGCCGGGGAGGGGACGGCGCTTACCTGTCGTACTGGTACTGGCTGAGGGTGTGATCGTAGGGGTAGTAGGCAGCCGCCGGGGCGATGCCCGCATGCGCAGAGCCGCTCCCGTCCTTCGCATCCAAACTGTTCTGCAAGAGACGCCGCCCGCCGCCCTCAGCCCCCGCCGCCGGGAGAGCCCGGCCCCGCCCGGCGCCCCCGCCCCGCCACGGGCCTTGCCGGGGGCCCCTCTGCCTCGGCGCCCAGCGACATCAATTGGGACATTAACACGCGCTGTTACGGTGCAGGGTGGGGGGGGAAAGAAAAAAAAAAAGCGAGAAAAAGAAAAAAAGCTTGTATGGGAAGAGCGCATCGTTTTTTTGCAAGCTTGGGTCTGGGTCGCCCTAAACCGCCCGCCCGGACGGGCCGTCAGAGCTCAGCCGCCAGCTCGTCAGGCGCGACTTTTAATTGCGTTACCGTGAGGAGCGAGCGCCGGGCTGGAACAGCTGCTGACCGCGGGGCTGGGCGCGGGGAGCGGCACGGCGGGGCGGAGGAGAAGCGCCCGGGG
>JBBMKD010000102.1:88466838-88513457 GCA_037834095.1 Argya squamiceps
CAACAATTGGTTTCAACAGATGATGAAGAGGGTGATAGAATACTTTGTGCATATCTTATTCTACAACCGAGGACACTTTTTTAAAATCACTGCTTAGTGTTTTGGTCAAAGGAACATGTAAGCCATGGTTGCTGCTTAGTTTTCAGACTCACAATAACATTCATAGGAAAACACAGTGAAGTTTGTTTTTGTTGTAAAGAAGTAAATAATGTTTTTATTGATATTCAAGATTAGTTTTTCATATTATGTACGAGATCAAGAGACTCTATACTTCCAGGTGCAGCACAAATGCACAGCTAAAGGAAGAGCTCCTAACCTTCACAGTAAATGGGACACATATACGCAAACACCAGTGAGGAGGTATTAATGCTAAAGGCTTTTACAGATCTGTTAGTAAGTTCAGAAATGTAAATTATGTTTTTCAACTGAAGACTTTCAGTTAGGTCATAAAAATGATGACAGGCACAGTAGAATCAAAATGTTAAGAGGTGAAAGGCTATGGAAACAATTGACTTTTCCAGCCAAGAGGCAGGACCACGTCCACAGCAGGACTAATACAGGTGATCCCTGAGTGTACACACAATGTGAAACTTTACACAGAAAGAGCCTTGAGATGAAACAAATTAGAGACTTCTCCCAAATCCACTGTGCCTGTATCTGGTGTAATTACTCTTGCTGGCAGTTTGCTGTTCCCTCTGAAAGAAGCAAAAAGACTTCTCATTTGCATGGGTATAGATTCACTCTTTCTACCAAAGGAGGACAGTGTGCTAACTACTTTGCTTTAGGATGTCATCAAGTAAACATTGTCACTGTAATTAAACTCAGACCTGACTTCTCATCATTTAGCCTGGTAGGAGAAGAAAATTCAGTTAAGCACATGAAAGCATCAGCAGTAAGGCTGTTCTCTTCATTACTTTTATTAAAAAATGGATTAAGAATTTCTTCCTTCACAAAGCACCTGTTTTTTCATTTTTATTATATGTTTCATATTCAATTATTGATATTTATGGAAAAATTCACTAAAAATATCTATTTAGTATACTTTGGAGCTGATCACTTGATCTCTCTTGGTTCTTTAAAACATGCCTGGAGGGCAACAGGAAAGGAAATTCAGCTGAGGAACCAAAGGTTGGATTACACACCAAGAGAATCATAGAATTGTTGGGTTGAAAGGGACCTTAAAGATAATCTAGTTCCAAGCCCTCTGCCATAGTGAGGGACAACTTCCACTAAACCAGTCTGCTCATCTAACCCGGCCTTGAACACTTACAGTGATGGGACATCCACAAGTTCGAGAAGGTAGATTGTTGCTTTGTCCCACGAAAATTCTATACTTTTAAACATTAAGTTTTTATTGAATTCTACAATTAAAAATTCTTTTTCTATTGTTTAAGTAGTTATTCTGTGTGATATACAAATTCTAGATTTTGTCAGACTAATACAAAAAGTTTCTATCAAATAAGATATATATATATAATAATAAACAGTTTCAACCATTAGTGCATTCCCTGTTTCATTCCGTATATATAGGAGCTGTATATAAAATGTAAAATTCACATCAAATTTTGCGATAAAGCTCAAAACCAATATACGAACAGAGCACACTTTACAAATCAGAAATGTGTACTCTCTGGAGCAGCAAGAGGGATTCCAGGTAAGCTTATCATGACAAAATCTCTCTTAGCTCACACCTCTTCATTTCCATTTGACTAAATTTATTTCTTGTGGGAGTATGAAGGTAATAGTGGTGATCACCATCCAGCCTGGATGACCAAGGGTTCAAGCCTGTAGGCTGCACTGTGGAGGGCACTTCCCCCACTGTGTAGCCCCAAATGTTGTGTAGGGATTAGGGCCATGGACACTGGTCTGATGGGCATGCTGCCCATGGACACATAAAGGGGACCACAGGACTGCCATTTGAATCAGCTGGCTGGGGAAGCTGGTGTGATGGCAGGTCACAAACAAAATACTACAAAGGCTAAATTCCTGTGGTTAAGATCTGTCTGAAGAAGCTGCACCAGCAGCTCGGCCTTGAGTTTAGGGAGTATTTTGGCATTGCTTCAAGAGGACTTCTGGGACTCAAAGACATTTTCAAAGTTGTTTCAAATAGTTGCTCTCTCAGAGAGCAGCTATGTTGCAAATGGTATCTTACTGTAAAGGTTATTCTGGGAAATCCAGGGCTGAGCACCAAGAAAATTGGTCGAAATGATAATTAAAAACAGAATTATAAAAGATCTAGCTGAAAATAAAATGATGGAGATAGATCACCATGGCTTCTGTAAAAGAAATCTGTGCCTCTCTAAGATATTCACATTCTTTGTTCACATTAATTATTGGGTGTAATAACAAGAGAGCAAATACAAGAAGATTGGAAGACATGATTTATTTGGACTTTCACAAAAGATGACAAAGTTCATCCTGTAAATCTCATGAAATAGCTAAGCTCAGTAAATAGACGTGGACTTTCTTATCAACAGGTCTATCCACTCATGAATTCTTGCTGTTCTCAGTGTGGCAAGAACTAAGAAACTTGGGATAATTTTCAAAACCTGTTTCACCTTTGTGATGATGCTTTAGCCAACAGAGCAAAGTGTTCCACATAGAGGTGCAACACATTACAAGTTAATTTGCATTGATTGTGTTACTATTATTTGTACCTAATTTTTATTGCTTTAATAAGTCTGATTGTTCTTCTGAACAAAAATTACCTATTTTTTTTTTCTAAACAGTTTTTATCTCTTCAATCGGTCATCATACAAGCTTTTCAGTGTCTAGAATAATTTTGTTCATCTGCCTCTGCTTTTGTTAGCAACTTCAGCAACAAATTACAATTTCGAGCAAAAAAAGTATTTGTTCAAGATTCTCATTCTTTATACTGCAGCACCAGAACACCCAGAACACATGACTTCTCAGTGCTCATCCAGGAAAAAAATAAAATGACAAAGGAATGAAATGATATTGCTATGATTTAAAAAAGCCTTCAAAAAGTCAAAATGAGAAAGAGAAGGAGAAAAAGGGAAAGGAAGAGAAGGGAGGGAAACAGAGAGAAGAGTGAGAGAGCTTTCCAATGAATTCTCTTTTTCAGATTAAAAAAAAATAAAAGAGGAAGATAGCATTTCTTTAACAAAAAGAAGGTTTGTCCTCTAGAGAAACACTAAAAAACCAGAAGTCCCCCATATGAATTCATTAGCATCAGAGGACTCAGTCAATAAGAAACAGAGCAGACACTTTTAATCTCAGGGACATCAAACTGATTTAACCTGCTTTCTTTTGCAGCATCCTGGTACCTGCTGTGATCCATATTCATCCAGCATTACTAAATAGGGACAGCATAAACCTAACCCATGTTGACACACTCGCACAGCATTTTTTCCTGTGACCTAGAATTGTGCTTACCTGGTACTTTGGGAGCCTGTGTAGATTCAAAAGCAAAGTAACTTTGTTCCTGAGGTGTGATACCAAAACTGATAAACACAGCTGACAGTTGAAGATGGGGCATCTGTATGGCACAGCAGCTGGACATATGGCTCAGCATTTCAGGTCAGCATTAGCTCAAGGCGCTCTTCCTCCACAACAGTTTGATGGGCTTGTACATTTCTGGGATGTCTGTGAGTATGTGAAAATATCCTGTAGGCTGTGTTTTTCCTAAAGGCCATGAGTTCTCCTTTTCTGCTTAACCTCTCAGATCTTCTTCCTGTTCAGGAGAGTCCCTAGTCTGCAAAGGAATGTTGCATTGTTGCATGTTCTTCACCTTGCCCTCAAAATAATTTTGTTTCTTTAACAATTGAAATCCATTTGTGATGATGACTCTGGCTTTTTTTGCTCTCTAAATTCCAAAGAGGAAACTTTTCTCATGCCTGTGAAAATCAACGGAATAAAAACTGCTGAAATATGTTGAGGCTCTCTGTAAAAGAAGCCTTTAAAATCATTGTACCTGAAGTGATCAGGTGAGATCCCCAGCTAAAATAATCTAATTTACAAGTAGGGAGACAATTTCTGCCAGCACAGACTTTGACCCACAATTACTCTGGGAAGGTATTTGTGTGGAGATCACAGGATATTTTGCCCTGGAGTGTCTGGTACACAGGCATCTAAGAAGGACTGGGCAAAAGGAGAAGAGAAGGAATGCAAAAGAAAATGTGAAATAATAAAAGGCAACAAAAACCATTCATGACATATCTGTTTCCAATTTTATTCTTAACAGATCTGGGTTTCTGGTAGGCTTTTCTGGTTATGACTAAACAAACTCTTTGGGATCACTTCTGGTATGTATGGCCAGAAAATGTTCAGTGCTTACATATCTTTTGGCTCTTAATATTTCCTTGTTTGTGAAAAATTTCAACAGATTTTTTTTTTTTTTTGGTTTGCAACGGAAGCAGAGATATACCAAAAGATTTTGCAAAATTATGTCAATTTTGCTGAGTGCTTCACTTTGAAAAGAACCTCATAATTTTTTTAAGAATCACATATTTCCTTTTGACATTATTTTAAGTCAAGTATTTCAATTATTTAATTTGAAATAATGTTCCATTTTGAAATTTCCTTTCAATTTTTTTGAGGAGAACAGTTTTAAAAGGTTTTTGAAGCCACATAAAATATTTTGGGTTGCATCACTTTTGTAATATTTCATGAAACTATAAAACAAAAAATAGTTTTCAATTTGATCAAAAAGAAACACTTTCTTTGCTTTTTTTTCCCCTGAACTACCAATGAACCAAAATCCATTTTTCTCCCTATTTGACCTATTGAAACTAGAATTAGTGAGATGTTAACCAATATATTTTTCCCAATTTCTCATACACCTTTCAGAGGCTGTTTAATGTCACAGATGAAATTCAATAACTGTTTCAGAGTATTTCTATCATTTACATATCTCTAGTGCTGAGGAGCAAGACTGGGGTGGGTTCCACACTCTGGGTTCCACATCTTGTGAGAAGACAAACAAAGATTTGATGATGATCTAGGCCTTTTTCCTTCCTGCAAACAACCTGAAGAGACTAAAGCGTCTATTAAATTCACAAAAACAATTTGTGCAGAATAGAAATGAGAATATTTAACTTTATAAATAAAGAAACATTTTCCCTCTTTGTGAGGACTAAATACATGTATATATAAAAGAAGAAAAGTTTCTAAACAGCTTCCCTCTTCTCCCCCTGTGTGGTGGTAGGTGGGTACTTGTTTCCAGGTTTAGTTTCAGTCAATTTAGTAACTTTCTGGGTTACACCAAACTCTGTGCAGTCCCCTCTGATCCCTAGGAAGTTTCTTTCCTGTCGCTAAGGGAACCTGGCTGTGCGTGTGCTCTCCACTCCTTTCATGAATCTCTCCTGGACAGCAGGCTCCCATCTCCTCACCAGGGCTCTCATTCTCTTCTCCCCACTAAACCCTGAAGAAGCCTGGGAGCTCCTCCTATCCTCCTCCTCCCACTCAATCCTCAAGCATGCTCATCTGCTCTCCAGGGAAAGGGGGAATCTCTGCTCCTTCCAGGGGGTCCATCTGACCTAGTCACTCCCTTTTTAAAGGAACGGAGAACAAAAAGTAAAACAGATGCTGTCCAAAATAAACCTTTTCACATGACAGAAGAAAAAATCAGCACATCTCCCAGGCTTGGTTGTCTCAAACTCTCATCATGTGGATGCATAGGCCCTCCAGCTGTTTGTTTCCTGTGTATGGAGCAATGAGACCCTGTTAATGGTAACGTCTGCACAAACTGGCCAAGATCCATCGGAATTTTTTGATCCAAAGCTTTTTACCCATTTCCAGATTGCAATTTGCTCATTGCGTTTTACACAAGACTTGAAAGCAAAGAGAGTTAATCTGAGACTGTTTGTTTCTCTTTCAGGCTAATGAAAGTAGTAAGGGCTGCATGCCATCATCATCTAACATGGTGTGCCTGTGCCTAAAAGTCCTTGTGCTACCGTGCAGGGGTAGCATGCATTGATAACCATGCTGGACTTTTTTGTGTACCACCATCTCTTTCTTATTCTTCCCTCCAAATATGCTAATTGCCACTACCTTGGTAGCAGGTCCAAGTTGAAGTCCTCTGCAGCAGCCTGAGAGTATCTCAATGTCTGTATGGATGAGGGCCTGTAATTTATGGCAGAATTAGAGAGAGATCCGGGTGAAGTTGAGAAACATTTTCAACATTTTTACTGCTGTATCTCACTGTCTTGCTATGTTCAGGTGTCTTATTTTCCTTCATGGAAGATTAATGGAAGTGACTGATGATGGTTTCATGCGGTTTAGGGCCAGAAAGGATTATTAGATCATCTTAGCCTGACATCCCATGCATTACAGCCCATAAAAGGTATATGCACATGACACGGTGCAGTGCCGTGCAGAGATACACATGCTACCTCTGAACAAATTAGCTCAGCTACAGGAAGCAATAAAGCTGCATTAGACTGGGATCAGTGCTGAAAGCGCTGCAGTTAACGGAGTCCAGGCGCAGCAGCTCCCGGCTGTGCTCTCTCCAGGACCCACACTGCCAATGCCAGACATGGCTCAGACGCCTCTAATAAATTTCATCTAGCAAGCAAACTATTTAGGTTTAAACTTTGCAGTTTTTAGGGATGCTAACCTGCTTTCCACAGGAGAGATGAAGACTGTGGCACCACTGAGTGGAGGGGATTTCTCCACCAGTGCTCCTCACACTATCACTACGAGGAAAGCAAAACCTCATTAAATCTCTGGCTGGTCAGAGGCTGGTGTGAGATGACCCACAGCAGCACAGCTCAGCTTTCTGTGTTGGGTGACCCCTGTCACAGGCTATGTCTGCCCACAGTCTGTGTGGAGGAACCTGGCAGCCCAGCTTTTTGGCTTAGAGTCCTGTTTACCTAGTCTCACAGTCAGTGCTTGACAGCTAAGGCAGTGTGTGGACACAAGACCACCTTTCTGCTTCCACTCAATTATTCTTGTTTTATAAGACTGTGGATTGTGTCAAGTCTATTTTTTTTTCCATACACTTGCCCTGGTAGTGGAAGTGGTTAACCCAGAGTATCTTTAAATTGATCCTTTTGTCATAATTTTCTAAAGTAGAACTGATCAGTGTATAGGCACAATTTTCATTCTTTATTCTCGAGTATATTATTTAATAATATATTAAAAAATAAATTGGGGGTGGGAGGATGACTTTTTAAGCAGATTGTTTGGATCGTTCTTGACGATCCTCTCCTTTATCTAACTAATCTTTGATTTGTCTGCAAAATTTATTAATAAAGATTTTTATACCATCTTTTAGATGACTGCCACACGTACAAAATAATATGGCAAAAAGAAATTCCCTAAAGAACAGGAATGTCTACTCTGAGATATTTCAGTGAGCTAATTTTCACCTGATCTGTGTTGTCTCTATCAATTTTAAAGTGTCCTGCTGTTTGGAGAAATCTAGATTTATTATGCTAGCACACATTGATTAGACTTGTGGTCTTGACAAAAATAGTTGTTTGGTTACAATTTTTTTACTCAAACTAATCTGTAAATAGAATCCTAAATTTTAAATCTTTTATTTAAATGAAGTTGAGTGATCTTCTGTCAGAATTGTATTGGCTCAGGAAATGTTTTAGTAACTTGAAAATTCCCCATTTTTCATGTATTTACAAAACATAATGGTGATTGTTCAAAAGTATGATTAGTTTCTATACAGCTTTTGCCTGTAAAATATTTTTGTATGCTATATTAGTTTAAAATGATACCATCTTGGCACATATTTCCTCGCGCCATCCTCTGAAGGTGATAAACTCAGTCCCTGGCACTTTATTGAATTGGTGTATTGATTGGTGTATTGTTTTGTTAAAATGACACCCCCCCAAAATTTCTATGGAAAATACACACCTAGCTACAGTTTACTATCTAGAGTAACCATACATAACCTTGGTCCTCTACATTTAAATTCCTTTTGTTAATTTGTATTGCTGTAATCATGGATATCTGAAGATACATGAAGTGCAAATTTTGCAAGGAAAGGGGACGTTTTTACTAAATTCATAGATGCAACTGGAAAAAACAGACAAGCTTTTGGCCATGCAGTCCTTTCTTCAGAAGGTTGAGTATATTTCAACTTGTGGTTTATAATGCTTTGTTATTTACTCAGGTTTCATATTAATATTTTATGTTCTAGTTTGTTTTCAATCTTCTTTTAACTACAATATCTTCTTGCTCTGTAAAATCTGTCTTAGTTGTGAACCAGGCTTGCGGGTATCCAGGATTTTATTTTTTAACAGGTCTCATAATTTGAAAATACTTATCACTTTAAATATGTGGTTGCAATGACTGTTTCATTGCAAAATATACAAAAACTAGCCAACATAAACTATATATATGTATGTATGCATTTATATGTATGTATATAAGCAAATAATTTGATATGCTCAGTCTGCACAAGGTAAATACAATCAGATCATGACATCTATACCTAGAAACAGTTTGTTTCATATTAGTATTTAACTCCTAATTAATTTAAATAAGAACCAAAACTGAGTTATCTTTTTTGATCTCAGGAGTTTCTGCAAAAAGATATTAACATTTATTATTTTTAGAAATGCTGGAAATTTTTTTGATGCATGAGATGATGAGCAAGCTTCTTCCAGGATGAAGTCATGCCTATTAAAATTTTTAACTTTGTTACACATTAAGGACAGATGTTAAAGAACAGTACACGCTGTTATCTACCATGAATAGATTTTATGTTGTGGATTCTACAGACGGCCCTGTAGATTTTTCTTTCAGTTCTTTTTTCTTCTATGTAGATGTTTCATGCACAACATTTGCATCCCATTCTGGCCTTTCAGAAACAACTTTGAAGTGATGACCCTGTCTGTGCATTTTTTCTCCATTTTACACTTATGGGAGAAGCTGGAAGTTGGAAAAGCTATTTTAGTCATGACAACTATCTTAGCACATTTCTAGTACTAAATGCAGACTATTTCTTCTCAGGCAAGAGCACCTCTGGCTGCTGTTTTTATTATCTAGCCGCCACTGACCAATACACAAATGGTTAAATTGTGTTACTTATCTGACCCCTTTTGCTTCCATTATTGTGTGGAGGATATCATAAAACTGGTTTCAACACTTGAGGATGTCTACAAGGATTATCCTGTTACTACCCTCTGCCTTCATGGTTACATTAACAGCAACCTAATACCTTACCTAGAGATTATCCCATCCACTACTGAGATGGTATCCATTAGAATCATGCAATCTGTCTCTGTGCATAGTATTTGTGTACTCCACTGAGTACACGCTCTACCTCTTTAGACTGCTGGTAAAATTACTTACAAAGAAGAGAAGATAAGAGACCTTAAACATTAGAAAACATAGTTTTCAGGTTCCTGGGACAAGGAGGCATTTCTTACAGAATTGCCATAAGGAATGAAGAAAAATAAGAAACTTTATGACATAGACAAATAAATAATTGCTATCACATTTTCCCATCAAAATGTATTTCATTGAGTTAATAGAACTATAAGAGAATAATTAAGTAAAAAAAATTACCAGGTTCATAATGGCATAAAAACTTTATAATCATGCAGTAAAACAGTCTTATCATTACAGAAGCACATATAAAAACACATTAAAACAGTTTCACTTTCATGAAGGTGTACCTAAGTCCATAAACAGGAAATAGAAAAGTTTTAAATTTTAGAAAGTAGCTAAAAACAATGATATTTTACTGATCTTCTTCCATACAGGATATAAATAAGTAATACCACTGAAAAAAAACAGATACGTGTTTGTTCTTTCAATTATGTAATGGCACAGACATGCTATAGAAGTCCAGAGGAGAAATGTCCGAGAGGGGTGACTGAAGCGCAAGCCCTGCAACAAATACACAGACCAAAAATTTAGACTTTATGGGTAATTAAGTGGTGCTAAACAACAGAATTGTAGCCAAATCCAGTTATCTTTCACATGTTAAAGGGGGTGTGAAACACCCATCTCTTTGTTGAGTACCAGGTTTGGAATGGTGATGATTCTGAAAAAAAAAACCAATCCGTGTTGGTCCTTACCTTCCTCCTTCATCTTTGAAGTCTGCATTTCTACTCAGCGCCTGTTGCAACCATCTTCAGTTTCACTATACTGTGCTCTAATTTTCTCTCCCATATCCATGCCATCCATACAGGGAACAGCTACAGTCAGGATGTCACACGTGGGGAGTGTAGCAGCTGTGCGGATCTACCATTTCTTTTAGCATCTGCAAGAGGCAGAGCATGGGGCGTGGGGTGGCCTGCCTGTGCTGGCAAACACATCTAAGGGCACAGCAGCTGCCCCAGTTCTGAGCTCGCTGTGAATCACGATGCCACTCTAAATTCCTGCATGGGTACGGTAGTTTTTCTTCATCCCCCAACACTGAGTTGCAGTTGTAGGCCATGGTTTCGCTCTAAACAAGTAACCTTTACATTCCTTTTCTTCTGCAAACAATCAACAGAAATCTAAACATGTGCATAACAGAATATAGTAAGAGAGCTCTAAATTTAGAAGACATACATTTGGGATTTCAAAGCTGTTTCAAGTGCTGTTAGTACTTTTGGCAGCCCAGATTTATGTTAATTACATGAGGGTTGCTGGAGATGTCTCTTAGTGTCTGGACATTTTTGGTTGTACTTTGTCTGTCTTGCATGCCACAGTCTTCAACTGAATGTCAAATTTTTGTTGCAGCACTGAAATCATAATTCGACACGAATTCTAAGGGGCTGGAGAGAGCTGTATTGCATAGCTTCAGTTTCTGCAGCAATATGGACACAGTATTAAAAACCATTTAACATGTGACTACTGCTGAAGGAAGGAGGCACAGCTGGCAGCTGTGTGGATGAGCAAGCACATTGAATGAGGACATTTTTCAAGCACTGGTTGGGGAGAGAGAAAAATATGCAAATAATTTCTTTGGCAGTGTTTATCTATTTATTTTGGAGCTCACCCTATTGTTTATCATCATGATAGTTTTTGACAGATCATGTGTTGTGGTTACTTTGTGTTTCAGAGGCGGATGTTCTGATATAAGGGATTTTGCCCACTCCACTTATTAATAGCAAGGCACAATAAACTTCCATAACTGCACAGTTTATCATATCATATGTTATGCCTTGTCTAGGGTGAATATTTTCATCCCAAAAAGATAGACAATAGCTTACCATAATTTGTGACAGGCAGAATGCCTTTGCCAGGAAATGTGATGACCAAGCTGGGCAGACCACTTGGATTGTGTTATCCAAAGCCACCTGATTACTGAATGTGTTTGAATAAGATTTTGTGAATGCCCAATCAGTGCATTCTCCCCCTACAACAAAATGTGGCTAATGAAAAGTCCATTGCACTTCTATGCAAACCTTCTCCTTCCTGTCCCAGGTGTTTTATTTCACTCGGTCACATATGGTATCAAGGACAACTGATCAAAGAGGTGTAGCAAAAAATCTGCTTCAGCCACATCAGCTTTGTAATGTCCAAGCCTTGTATCAAATCTTGCATATATTTATGGAAGCTTGTGTTTCCAGGAGGATTTAACAGGAGGAGGTGATGGTCTGTGGATCCTGGTCTTTTTCACACCACCGTTCCCTTAGGGTATGTGGTGACAGCAGTCAACCACTGGCTACTCAGAAAAGCAGTCTCAGGGCAAGGATTCAGGACAGCAAAATAGCATTGCCATATTATGAGTCTAAATGGGGAGGGCATTAGTGTCCAGTTAGTAGAGTTTGGTTAAATGAAGGCATAAAGGCAAGATGGAAAAGTCTCTTTTGGCTGGAAACTGGCTCAGAGATTCTCAGAGCCTGCAGAGAGAACTGAATTTTTTGGGGATGCAAGGGCCAGGAGGAGGGTGGGGATGCTTGCACTGAAAGTGAGATGGAGAGAGGGAAAGACCAGAATTAAATGAAGAGCCAAGAGGAAAACCCTGGAGAGTTAAGGTAGTTGTGGTTGTGATGCGTATTGGGGTTTCTTTTTGTTTTTTTCTTTTGGTTTCTGTTGTTTTGTGTTTTGCTCCTGCCCAAATTGGTTGCCTTCTTTGAGCAAACTGCTATGGCAGGGAATACCTTGCTTGCCTATGAAATACCATCCCTCTGCAGTACAGGCTCACCAGGAAAGGGGAAAGTAGACAGAATGCCCAGGACTACTTGCTGCCTCCAGGAACTGCCTACTTTGCCATGTTTACAGCTAACCCTGTTACGCTGTGGGGAGTTTATACCCTATCATACCTATACAAAGCACTGCTTTCTACTGATGACATGCCTTCTTTAATTTAACCTGGCAGAACTAACTGTCTTAAAATTCTTCTGGCTGCAAAAATACTGTCTGTGGTAGTCTGTGGCAGCTGATTGGAATATTCTCTTTACTCTTTAAGTACTACCCGGGGTATTGGAAGCAGATCTGAAAGAGCCAGTGCTAGTAACCCCAGCAGATGCCTGAAGCACAGCGTATTCATAAGCTGAAGTTGCCCTTCCGCTAGTTCATGTGCACACCTGGAAAGGGGCATATTTTCCAGCAGGGGAACTCCCATCTGCTCTGCCCTTCAGGTCCCATTTCTCTAAGGCAGCTAAGGAAATCACTTCCGAAGAATAATACATTAGCATGTGTTTTTAACCTGGAGCAGATCTAGATCTGCTGGTAGGCATATTATGAAACTCATCTGTGTGTGTACGCAGTTCTCTGGATGTAATTTGTACGAGCAAAGCCACGGCTTCATTCTTCAGTTATGAACCTTTGGTTCTCAGACTACAGCTGGCCAGGATGAATTTATAGAGGTGGCTGAGGGTACTGAGCCCACTGTTTCATCCACAATTTGCTTTGCATTGAGTACTCCTGCCCTCATGGTGCCAGAGCTGGGCTGCACCCTGCCCTTCGTCTCCCTCCCCTTATAATCAGGCATCTGTTTGCTCCATGCTTATTTGTACGAGACTTCATTGTTCAGTGATATCCAAAATATGGTCTGGAGGCTTGTAATAATAGCAGGTACATTTATTTATACACAAAACCCTTCACAAAAACAAGGATTAAGAACCATGTGACTAACTCCCATTAAAAGTAGAATCCAGCTACCACCCAAATAATTAATATAATTTTCTTTTAAAAAGCCTATTTCTCTACTTTTTTAAAAAAATAGGATATTTGAAAATTAGCAGCTAAGTCTACTTCCTCTCTGAATATATCTCTTTACAACTTGGTCTCCCTAGACCTGTCTCAGACTTACCTCCTCCCATCTTCATTCTGCAAAAATATTTGCGAAGGTTAAAACAACAAATTGCTAGGAGATTGCTGGAAATAGAGCGTTTAAATGGGAGATGGGGTTTTGTAATCTGTGTTTGCCCTAGTCCACATAAGGGCAGAAGGTTTTATAATAGTGAAGTCAGTAGAACCTTGCCATGTGGCCTCTCTCTAAACTGGAGACAAGAGGAGTGAAAATAAAGTAGTTGCATAGAAATTGCAGTACAGAAATTACATGTGAATTCTATTGCTGCTAAGCAAATTGGGTAGCGTTTTCCCGGTGTGTTTGCAATGTTGAATCTCTCAATCTGTGGTGCAGAGCAGGGTACCCATGCAGCTGAGTTCTGTCTGGCTGTGAGCAGAGCTCACCCAGTTCACACAATAAATGGAAGAAAACAAGTATAAGCACTAGCTGCTAGAGGGAAAGGATGAAATATTCCCTGCCCAAGACTTTGTCCTGAACAAATAGGTGAGCAAAGTCAGGGCGTCTTTAATTGGTCCTTTTTGTTCTTTTTCAGAATGAATCAATTCTGGGCCAGCTACAGATCCTGTCCTGGGGCACTGTGCTGTGGCAGACAACCAAAAGTTTTGAAAGAGTTAGTGCGAAGGGATGCTTTTTTGAAAATATGCATGGAAGTGAAAAGACTAAGCAATATGTTTTGGATGTGAAAAGTGACTTGAAAAAGCCTTGGAATCTTAGAAAAGTTTGGGAAACTACATGTCTTGTCTTAAAAGCTGCTGGAGTTGGTATATCAAGGGAAGTGAGTAGAATAACCTCTGTAGGGACATTACAGACAAAGAGAATCACAAAGTTTAATGTTGTCAGTCTCTTGCACCTTTAGTTTGACACTGACTTCCTCCACTGGTTTGCTATGAACCTCATCCACCATTCTGTACCATGACAAAGACTGTCACATCTTTTTAGGCAGCAGTTGCAACAATGGATACTGAGCTTGATAAAGACTAATGGAGTCCAGTTAGTGCCTTAGTCTGTTTGAACAGCATACTGAACTATTGTCTCTGCAAACTGCAGCATTTATAATTTGTCAGGTGTGCTCCTATGCAGCTGTAGTCAACATGAACAAGGGATATCTCAAACACCCTCCTGAAGAAAAAACAAATACTAAATATGTTTACTTTTAAAAAGTATTTTTGTATCACTATTATGTGTTCAATTATTATAAAATAAAGAATATCCTCAAGTAAAGCTTTCAAATTATATGTTTTCTTTATTAACTGGTTTATAGTACAGTAATTCTACTGCTCACATTAAATTAATTTTGTAAACATTCTCACAATGCTTACAAAAAAAGTAAGACTATAAATGATCACTGGGTAATTTATGAGTATGGAATATTTTAGAATGAGTAATAGCTTAGCTTTTTAAGGCCCTGTGCTCACAAAACCTAATGTTACATAATTCAGCAGGTTTCATCCTTCTCTAGTGTCAATGGATGATGAGTAAGCCAAATGAAATCTACACTCTAACCTTGTTGAACAAACTCTACTATTAATCTTCTCATAAAGTAATAGATTCTTTTCTTTCTACAGATATGGAAAGAGAAAGAGGAATGTAAAGGAGAGAGAAGTAAATAAAAGTTGTGCAGAAACAAAAATGAATATTTCACCTGTCATTCAAAAACAACTAACTTCAAAACATACTATATTGTTGTTTCTGAGCATATTTTGCAGCTCTAGATTGTAGCGAGATATGTTTTGATCTGTTCTCTGACAGTTCTTATGTTTCAGCCACAGAAGTTTTTTTCTCATTATGACATATATTATTATATTTATATTATGTTAACAGTACTAATGTTGCCATTATAATGTCTTTTTTTCCATACACCTCTGTTAAACAATACGTAACTTCAGCCTTGAGGAATTTCATAGTTTGACCCACTGAGAGACTGTATCATCATAGACTAACATTTAGATGTCACAGGTCTCCAAAATTCCATCTTAGCTGATGCCTGAGTAGATTTAATTGAAAAAGCTGTACATTTATGTTTAATCCTTTTATCTGAACTGGTGGCAAATCCTGAAAGTTGACAGTATGTGGGACAATCAGTGTCACAAAGTATTTTTCTGTGGTTGTCACTGTGTGTTTGGAGTTATTTATGCATCCATTTCTAGTTGATATTTCTTGCTAATGGCATCAATCCCAAACATGATTTTTCACGAGATCATTTAAAGTTTGAGGAAAACTTTTAAGAACCTTCCATTAAGAAGTCTTTAAAAATTAGTTTTTCTGAACTTCTTTTGGATATTTGAGAAAAATGAATCAAGTAAATTTTTGTTCATGTAAGCTTTGATTCCTTCAAAAATTTTTTATAGGTTTGTCAGGCATCATTATCCATCACAAAAAATCTTCTCCCCAATATTTCATGTTTATGCACATGCACAATAATCTGAGGGCCATCTTCTGTTCAGATTAGTTTCCTATCCTTTATCAATCACTGATTTTATCAATAGTTTCAGATTATTGGTGGAAAGACTGGGTAGGTAGGAATAAAAACTGATTATGTCATATCTTTACTGGACATTTAGAAAGGTTTTTACTTTGTTTAATTAAGTTTATTCAGACTTCATTATTAATTTGACTTCTTCATTAGGATATGAAGCATTTGGTCAACAGAAAAACAATCCTTCACTATATACTGCTTTAAGTTCTCCCCCACCACATTTTTGTATAAAGCAAGTGTCTGTAAATCCATATTCATTTGGATCAGTTATATTACTCTTCTTAATTCTTTTTTTAAACCATATCATGCTTGATTAGTCTTTGGCCTGTGTCAGGTTAGCGGGCCTGTAATCTCTATGGTCTTCCTGTTTATTTTTCTAAAATATGGACAAAATAACATGTCCATTTTGGGGAACATTTCCAAATTCCTAGAAAAAAAGCCTTAATAATCTAAAATGTTGTTTCATATGTTCTTATAAAACCCCCATATTTTCTAGAGTTAATGGTTTGAAAATGTCTAGCTTTAACAGATGCTGTATAATATCCAGGTAATAAATTTTCCATCAGCAATTCTTTCATCATCATAACACTGTCTACCTATATAATCTGGTTTTCTTGCATTAATTCTTGGCAATTCTACCATTTCTGGTTTTCAGGATTTATTTTCTTTTTCATAATATTCCATGTATCCCACTTAATCAGCAATTGAGTAACAGCCCAGTGGGACTGTGCTTTAATTTAAAGAATCCTTCAGATGCAATTACTCCCATCGCATTTATACCTAGTGCCAAAATACAAAAGAGGGAAGCTAACATTTCCAAACCCTGAAAGACTCATGCAAAGATGATTTTTGATATGTAGGGAAAAATTATATTCAGAGATCAAAAATATAATTTCTGAGGAGTGGATGTGATGGGGAATCCTGCTTCTGGATTCAAACAAGGCAGCTTAACAAAGAAACATGTTGTCTGTCAGGGAATACCTTCAAGTGCTGAAAATGATGCTTTGTCCAGAGCTGGTGATTGCAAGCAGGCAAAGGACAGCTTAATGCTGTCCTGGAACATTCTCAGGGGCCTAAACAAAGAGTCCAGATATATATGGAAGTTCTCTGCAGGGATATCAGATATGAGACCCATGGAAGACCCACATGCTTCTGGAGCAACAACTGGGGACCAAGTAGGATGATGGAAATCATGCAAAATGGGCCATGCTTAGACACATTTGCATTGCTGCCCTTTTGCCAGGATGGGAAAGGTGACTTAAATCAATGTGCTAATGGTATACATTAATTGTGTTTTCCTTGTCTTTCAAATTTGTACTTAACATCCTGAGTTTTTTAACTCAAAAGAGCAGACAAAAATTAGAACTGAATACACAAAGCAGTGCATTTTACTAAGTACCTAAAGAAGTCATGTCCCAAGCATCTTAAATATGTAAAATATTTGAAAACTTTTCATGTTAAATGCTATTTATAAAATAAGTCACTAAAGTGTTGGAACACATGCTGATCAAAGACTCCCAGAAAATAATAGTAGACTCTCATTCTTCTACTGACTCATATTTAATCTGTAACATGGAGTAAATAATTTCATATGTTTGCAGACCCACTGACCTACTTGCAAACTCAGACTAGTTATATTTGCCACTTCTGCAGAAGCCTTTTTGCTGCCTACGGATGAAAGAGTCCATCCATAACAAATAGTATTTTAGTTTATTGAAAGGAATTTGAGGTACAGAAACACTGAGTAACATACTAAAATTTGTAGTTAATTCTTCTAGAGCCAGAGAATTTGCTGTGAACACATCAATACTCGGAATCTGTAATTTCTTTAGCAAAAATGCACAGTAAATAAACTCAAATGAAATTAAAAGTTCAGTGATGTTTAACCTCACAACAGTCAAAAAAGTGATTTATTTTAAAGTAATAGTCTAAGATAGATGTTAATTAAAGTAAGATAATACAGTGGGGATGTTAGTGCATCTTGGAAACTAATTTTTTTCATATTTGAACTCTTTTGCCATTGTTATGACACACCTTCTGGTGGATCTGTTACCATTAGCAAGTGCATAATGCCATATGTCCTCATGCACATGGCTCTGATTCTTAAAAGGAAATAAGAAAAGTCTGAAGGACACATATCTGAAATGAAACAGACAATACTCACAAGATGTCCGTCCATATTTTTCACATCCAAAACATTTGTACAGTTCAGAAGCCTTCACACTTATACCCAGAGCTGTAAACTGAGACTTCAAGGTTTTTCAAATTTGGCCATCTTTACTTAGTAAGCTTCAATCATGAACGTTTTAGTACTGACTTCCTGTTTCATTTGAACAGCAAAGACATATGTTATTCTTCTCACATGGCTGTTTAAGCCACCTGTCCACAAAACATGGACACACACAGGTAGAATCTTCACAAACCTGTGAGTGAAATATTTTTCCTTAGCATTTAGGATTTACTTAAAAAAAGTTGTGTTCTATTCCTCAAAAACCAAGATTCCTCCATTCTGTGATACTTTGGCATAAGGACTGACCTTGATCCTGAAGGTGTGCCTCAAGGAATATCTTTACTCTGCCAGGATTTTTATGCCTTGTAGTTTTTAAGGAATATTGAAATAGTTCCCTTTTATTATATTTCATGCATTGAGAGAATATTAGGATACAGATACTACCTTGTCTCTTTGGAAACCACTCAGAACTGCAGACTTCTAAAACATGCTGGGTTTCCTAGTTACTATAATGTTTATCTAATTCGAATAACAAAGCTTGAAAACCTTTAATAACACCAGAAAAAGAAAGAAGGAGGAAAAAAAGAACCTCTGATAAAAGGATTTTGAGTCTGCTATAATAGTACAATTCAAACCAAATTGTTTTAATTCAAGTATTTAGAATGCAGTAACACATTTCAAAACCATAATGTGTTTGTAGATAACCCAATTTCTTTATGCATAGAAATCTCAAAAGAGAGATGTGAGTCTGTTACTTAGTTTTGATCATTTATTTTGTATAAGTAATGACTATAACCTAAAATACAGTGTGTTCCTTTTTTTTTGAAATTTCAGTAGAATATCTTCTATTCCATGTTTAGCACATGAAAAGACAGACTTTTTTTGAAACAAATGCAGAAGGGCTTACAGTAAGTGGATTTAACTTAAGTATAGTACAGTAGAGCCTGGATCTAGAGCAGACCGGGTACTTCCCCCCAGCATCCCTTGATGAAGCTTAAATAGGGCAATGGGATGCCTCTGGAACAGTAGATCTGAAGGTGATCCTTTCCAACAGGGAAGAGCCCTGTTTCTGCTATGTTTTCTGTCATGCAGAAGCCTTGATATGGATCTCTCACAGCAAAAATCTGCAGGCAACACCTTTTCTACCAGCCTTTTTATTTTTAAAGGTGAAAACAACAATCCTTCCCATTTTCTCTCCCATTAAAGTCCCACAGGTTTGGATGGAACATTTTGAAAGGCTTAATTTTGTCCCAAAGTTAAACAGGATAAAAGGGAACAGTGGGGTCTTTTCCTTATTTTTTCTTGGGGGATTTTTCTTCCCTGCCAAAATTTTCAGACCTGCTCAATAGCTGTGAAATGAAGGTGAGTCTGGGAGAGGCCAGCAGGCACATAAGCCAGATGGTCTACTAAAAAGAAAAAACATTGGGATTGGTCTAAATCCTTGGCCAGAGGATTAATTGATTAGCAGCGGAAGACAGAAGGAAGTACAAGTCTCTCTATTGGATCGGGTATCGGGAAGTGAACTTTTCCCAAGGGTTTACAGACCCTAGCACAAGGTTGTATCCATCCAGAGGTCTGCCTCCCAGGCTTTGTCATGCAGCTGAGAGCTGAGAGGAGGAGAGAGGGAAAACTGCCTGTCACACATTCAAAGGTAGCAGAAAATAAAAGACCAAAGATGGCATATGTGGTTATCCTACCCTACAGAGACCTACTCTAAGGTTTTCCTGGTCCTAAAGACCCCTTGGATGGTGAATTTCTTCCAAGCACGAGTCCATAATGACTGTGGATGAATGGAATTTCATTCCAGCTCCCGTGTCCCACTCAAAGTCTGACTGAGTGGGCTTAGCAAAGGAGAAAAACAATGACAATTTGAAGGGGAGGATGGAGGTGGGGGGGAATTATTTCCCTGCAACCCAAAGCTCTGATGTGTGGAAGTTGTGCTGCTGCAACCAACCACCACAGAGCTCTCTGGAATAGCAGCTCTATGGGACGCAAAGACATAATAACAGTCTAACTCACACTTTGCTTCTCCCAGCTTCCTCTCTGCATCCTTTAGGAATGACAAAAATTGTGCAATAAAGTTCAAGGACTCACAGAATTAGAGGCTTCATCTGCAATTTGCCCCATGGCACCCTTTTGGCTTCTGGATCCTTATGCCATGAGATTTACTATTTGGCATAAAAAGATTTAAGGTTTGGGGGGAGTTTACTTGGGCTTGGTTAACAGACATTTTTAAAGCTTCAGGCAGTAAATACAGACTCATTTGGAATGTTGATATGCCTGGAGTTTGAGAAAGAACTGTACCAACTGAAAAAATGCATTAAAAACATTATTAAAATATGCATTTACATAAAGAGCAAGTTTGTTCCTGTCTGGTTGCATGCACACGGAAAAGACCACTTTAAAGTAAACAAATGAGTATTTTAGTTAAATGATCACACTCAGAAATGTAGAAGAATAACTTTACAGCTAGGATACCTGCTTCAAACTTGCCCATAGCATTGCTCCTGGCTGCTTACTCTGGCTTCTCCCACACTCTGACTGTAGTAGAAGGAAGTGTAGACTCCAGACACGGCTATCATGGAGTTTTCCTTCTTCATTCTTTCTAGTGATTGCAATAGGCTAAACCACAGTCTCTCACAAGTAATGGCATTGTTACTCCAAGTGTAAAATATCAGAGTATAAAGAGGAAACTCCTATACAGTAAAGCTTCTAAATGCAAACTAAAACAACATTACTGTACTTTCTGCAGAGAAATAAATGCCTAGGAACAAGTCGCTTGTGCTTTTCCACTTATTGTTTCATGAGGCTGACTTAGAGCTTCGAACAGTGCCAAGACGGACTTGAATCACGAGTACATAGAAGAAAGGTGGGATGTTTGTTCTCTGTGAAGATGGCTTAGTTTCGGAGTTTCCTTTTCTTCAAACCACCAATTCCTACTTCTATTTGGCTTCTTGACACATTACAGAGTGGTATAATGCTCAGCTGATGCACCTGTATGTACAACAGAGATGATTACATAGGTATAAGTCCTACACATGTGCCTGTCTGGATGATTTTCACAGGAACAGGTATGCCAATTTGTAATGTCAGATCAATAATTATGGGAGTGTTCCAACTCTTTGTACTGAATAAGATATCTTTAATTAATGTTAAACATGAAGAAATCATCTTTACAGTCTAAAATTTATGCTTAGCATTTGCATATGGTAGTTTTATAGCTCTATTTGCTATTCTACCAGCCTCAACAGAATTATTCCTCACAATTCTTTGTTTACAATTGCTTTGATTGTGAGACTTGCACAACTAGGATCTAGAGAAAATTGTTAAAATAAATAAATTCTCATTTAGCTCTACTGTTCAATTACATAAGAATATTTTCCATCAAGAAAGACTGTTTTTCCACAGGTGGGAATCAACAAAGGATATTCACCATCACCCAAAGAAGCTTTTCCAACTGAAAGCAATGTTCTCCTATCTGAGAGGAGAGTACCCATGATCAAGACAGTAATTTTTACCCATGATGGGGGTCATTGTGGAGCATCAGGGAAATTCAAGAACTGGCCACACTGGAAAACTACAGCAAAGCGACACTGTGTGTGAGTACCTTGCACTGGAGCACACTCCAGTGTGACACTACCAGCTGGGCATCTTCATCCTTGTGGACAGGCTAAAGCAAAGCAGACCACTGTGAACATCCTCTTCCCAGTCCAGGTATATTGGTGAACTGATTGCTAATCTGACTGCTAATCTATACTCTCTGCAGGAGTTACCCCTTTAGTGTTTGGTCATCAGAATGACCACCTTCAGTCTGAGTGGCTGGAAGAGGAGTTTCTGAGACACTCCTCAGCTACTTCAATCAGATTTACACAGGCCATGGTACAAAATCATATTAATTGTTTAAATAATATATCTGATTTTCCTTGAGTTTAATTGGGAAAGATTTACATTATTTACTCCAGCATTTGACTGTCGATGTTGGTAACTTCCTGGTGGAACACAGTTTGGGATCATAATGGTTTCCATTCTTACAGCTGAAGGGGAAGGCAAAGAGTGAAATCAAAGAGTAATTTTGTGGACATGAGTACAAACTAGTGTCCAAAGCATGCATCTCCATACTGTGTAATGGAGAGTGGCAGAGGGGATCTCAATCTAACCCCAACAGAGCTGGCACATGCACACAACACAGTGAGTTGTGAGCAGTAGCTCAGATTTGAGGCTTAGCACTTGCACAGGAAGCATTTCAAAACTGGAAAACAGAGTCACAGAAAATGAAGTCTGTTGTGCCATCACAGGGGCCTACCTACTCAAAAATCCCAATAAAATTTTGCTAAGAAAGTACATTTACACATTCAAGGGTACTACATTTTATATGTACACTTACTGTATTTTCAAATATATCATCTTTTTTAGAGCAATGCAGAATGAGGTAAAATATTTGCATAAAAGAGCAAAAACCTGGGGTTTTTGCTTTCATCTCAGCACTACAGGTATATTTATATATTAGGTTTTCTTGGGGGGGTGTACTTTTTGATTTTTTAAATTTGCATTAAATGTATAGTGAAACTTTACTAACCAGAAGCATATTTTAATTAAATGATATTAATAAAAGCAGAAAAACTCCACAAGTAAAAATATATAATTCTTTGATATTAAACGAATGTATTATATTTCCTGCTTTTCTGCTACAATCCAAGCAGAAAACTGTTTGATCACTAATAAAATACAGTAACCATTCTACTCATGAGATTAGCCTGAGAAATCACTTGCTGTTATGGGCCAAGTTACTCTGTTAATCCATATACATGGGATTAACAGCAATTATATCCTTTGGGAAATCATACAGCTTTCTAAATATATTTCTAGTTTTCTTCAGAAGTACTGGTAGGGAAAAAAGAAGTGAATGGGATACAGAGAGTGATTTCCCATGGTCTTTGAAAATCAATTCATCTAATTGTATTACATTTACATAACTCCTAGGCCTTTTGTTTAAAAAGTGGGCTTCTTTTAATCCATCTGTCATACTTTATTCTACCATAGGATAGAAATCACAACTTGCTTCAGAGAGTTAATCATTAAAGACTATGAATTGCAGTTTTATGCACAAAAGGACACAGGCACTGGCACAAACACACACTATATCATCTTATCATGCTATCTGCTACACACTTAAACGCCTTTGATGTTATCTAATAATAGATATATTGCTGAAATAATCACCATTTAAATATATTAGGTTGTTTGACATAGGTACTACACACAAAGAAAATCAATAATGATTATACAATCACCAGATACAATGTAAACTGCATACTGCAAATGTCTTTACAGGGTTAGATAGCATCACAGAAATCCTAATGAACGTCAATAGCCATTAGTTTTTAGAAGCAGCACTTGAACTTTTGGGATTTTTTCACCGTAACTAGTCTAACCTTAGGTGCAAGACTTTAAAACAAATGAAGATCAAAGAAAGAATGACAAGTAGATTTAACAAATATGTCTCTGGGACTGGTCAATATTTGCTGCTCTTTTGAAAAACTAGTAAATATATATTCATCTCCTGTAGTAAGTGGAATCTATGCTAGCAAGATTACACAGAACCTTTGGGTGAAAGCATTATTTTCACTTTTTTTTTTGCGATGATAACTGAGCTAAAACCCACCACCTGTTAACTCTCACAATTTGAAGGCAGGTCATAAGAGGAAAGGTCAGTATAGGGAATTCCTTAGCAAGACTTCATTCCACAAGGTAAAGTTCAACAAAACAAAATTACAACCAAATGTAAAACCACTATTAAATATGTGCTCAAAAATCATAAATGTGTGCTCAAAAATCAGTGCACAGTTTGTGAATAATGCTTTTGTCAGCTCAGCCCCTCTGAAAGTGACACTCTAATATTCTAGTTTTACTTGGTGAAACTATATTCCTGTATAATTTCAGCCTGTGTCTATTTGGCAGGATTTAATAATAAACTGAAATATGATATCTAGATTTGAAAGACTCAAAATTTAATCCTTTTGTATGGAAACTGCAGTGGTCATTAGAGATATAGACAAGTTTTTCTCAGAAGTTGAAAATTAAAAGGGTTTTGCATATTTTGGAACAGTAAGAACACAAGGACTTTCAGCAAAAGGTGCAGAATCCACCTTTAATCAAAGATGAGAGCAATTTTATCTCTACACAAAATCAATCGGTAGTTCTTGGTACTTTTCAGATGTAAAAGAAAGTGCCCAATATAATTACATTGACATAAAGGTCCTGCTGCTATCCTCACCAATAAGATATAGAAAAGATTTTGTAGATAAGCAGGCTTTGAAAAGAGTTGCAGGGCTGTAAAGCAATTTTGTCTCAATTAACTGCTATTTTAAGCAACATTCAGAAGGTAAGATAGTGTTTATATTGTATCTCCAAGGCTTTGAGCCAAGTAATTTTCAAAACTCAATCTATAAATAAACACCAAAAGACAATTAAAAAGTTTCTCAAAAATATAACCTATTCATTCATGCTTTCTTATAAAATTAAAAGATTTTGGAGGTATAGAATCAACAGTTTATAATCCTTATCTTCTATCCACTCTAACATGGCTGTCAAATTTACTGTTTAAGCTTTTCTTTGTAATCACACTATTACGCACTTCATCACCTTCCCCACCCCCATCATTCGATCTAATGGTTTTAAAGGGAAAGGAAATTACTTGTCTTCACTGCCAGCACTTGACACTTTTATGGGTCATTTGTAATGAAGCTATTCTTTGGTTTTAATGGAGACCTTGATTTGGACCAGTGTGAATAATTGTCAAAAGGTGATTAATTAAATAACCACCACCACCCTGTAAAATTGATCAACATATTACATTACAGTGATCCAAAAGTTATTTTATTCCTGCATTAGACTTCAAATTCTATGCATTTAAACAAGCCTTAAACTGGGCAATATAATTTTCTACACATTAATTATACATATCATGTGGCTAAAGTATGGAAAAGTGTTTTACACCTTTTTTAACTCTGCAAAATATGCTGCCAAGGCTTATTACAATGCAAGATCCTTTGGGGGAATAATACTCTTGACTGACAATACACACACAGACAGACATATATAAATTAATGTTCTCTACATAAATGTGACATCGAGAAAGATCCTTGTGTTTTATAAACACACATTTTAGAGTGTGTTTTAAAAAGATTTAAAAGAACCCAAACAACTTCACATTTACTTACATCTGAGCAAGAGAAAAGCACATGGTTAATAGCCTGTACAGGAGATGGATAGACATGTATTGTTAAATTGTGAAATATTATTCTTCAGTTTAGACACTCCTGTGCAGGTTGATGTACTGCTAACTCTTCCAAGTGATAAACTTTGTTAGGGCTATGGCTTTTGTTAAAGTTTATTGCCTTCAGTTCCTTCTAGACAGCAGAAATAGTATTCACAACATTTATAATTTACTAATGGTTTATATAAATGAAAGGTCAGGTTTCTGAATCCCAATTTTTGGGACCAAATAAGACAGGACAGTGTATTTGTTGCTGAAACTTTTCAGAAGAAATTAAGCTTAAAAGTATGGCTGTTTAAGGTATAGAGAAGCACCAAGCAAAGTGCATGTATAAATAGTCATTGTGGGAAACTAGAGAGAGAGAGAGAGAGAATTTTTTGAGCACATTTTTGCACTTGTTCCAGTGTCTACAAAATACTTCAACAGACTGACAAGAGAGTCACATTTCAGGCAAACATTAAATAGCACCAACATGTTAAATGATGATAGAAGAGGTAATAGTTCACAGAAATATGTATGTGTGTGCTGTGCACAAAAGGCAAATAGCTGTTTTGAACTGTGAAGACTATTTAAAGGTTTAGTGTACACCTTGGATTCCTGCTGCCTACATAAGTACAGAGACCTAAATCCACTGCATACTGGGACTAACTGATCAAAGCAGTAGTTAAATCTATCCATGGAAAATCTAAGTAGTCTTTGGAGGCAACTCTTTGAATGCAGATTAGTGATTTCATTGAAGTAGTCAATCAACTGTTTTTTTCTGGTTGTTAAAATGCCACTGAGTGAACAGAGTAGATAAAAAAAATGATGAGTAAAAAATAGTATTTCAACTTGAACAAACTTGCTATTTGTAGACTGGATCACATGAATCTGCCTCAGTCAAGATCATTTCAGAGTTAGCTACAGGAATGAATCCCACAAAGGGACTAAGTTTAATCATCCAATCCCAGACTGTATTGATTTTGGAACTACTTGCAATGACTATATAAATAAGCCATTTCTTTGCAACTGTATCTGGAGTCGGTCATGAACCCAAAACCTTCACAACCTGGTCCAAAGTGAATTATGCCCTGCAGAAATAAATTAATAAAACTAACACAGCTAGGCTTCTCTACCAACTTATTTTCACGTTTCAAGAGCTTAAAAATATAAAATCAATAATCATTTAGTCATAAGGGTAAATGAAGCGACATAACATCAAAGTATACCCTTTAGCCATTCAAGTCATTCTAGGTAATTTATCTCATCAAAAGGCACTGGTAATAATCCTTTCCACTCTGAGACAAGCCGCCACACAGCTGCTGTATTATCCTAGAGTAAACAAGTTTGGAGAAAATATTAAAAATCAATATCTGTTTCCTTCTATCAGGCCAGATGGCATCCATCATAAATCTGCCTTTGTAAAGAGTTCTTTGGATTTAGCAGCTAGAGTGTGAAAGACAACTGAATTAACAATATAAAACTAAGGCCAGTTTAATAGGAATTGACAGCTAGATTTCCTTAAACTTATAATATTGAGGCAACTGAACAATTTGCTAAAATTCAACAGACATGGAAAACAATCGAGTACATTAATGTGCTATTTAAAGGAAGCTTTGACTAATGTTAGACACTCTGAACAGTTAACATTAACTTCACAGAATCCATAACAGCACAAACATGAAAGACTCTGAATTGTCATTTTTTGCATTCCTGTGGTTCTCATGCCACAAAACACAGCAATCACCTCTCCTTTGAGGGTCTGCCACACAGTCCTATTGCTGTCAGGCAGTACTAACAAAAAGTTTTTAAAAAAGGAATCCTATTACAACATCCTGAACACAATAGTTGCAAATTCTCAATCAGATTTTCTACTAGCTGTTTAAAGCACTGCTGCAATGAAAAACAAATCTGCAAGTTCATCTCAGTCCTTTACATACAGTTTTAATACTGATTGTGCCATTAAGGAGGCAACACCTCCCTTCAAAGTTCAGCACAAACTAGGGCCTCAAAGAGAAAAAGATTGCTGTGAAGACTGTCATATTTCATGTTTTATATCCTGCCAAGGGATTTTTCCAAAGGATTGTAGAAATAGGTTATGAGGTGTCCTTCTGTAAACCTGCAGAATGGGGTGTGTCATGCTGGAGAGAGCTCTTAAACATTTCTAGTTCAGACTGTACCAGCTCCCTATTGCTGACATGTGGACTCCTCTGCTCAGTCTGCCTCTTTCATCCTCCCCTGCTGTTTTTACTTAACCAATCTTCTATTCCTTGGGTGCATCCAGAATGTGGGACTTCTAACCCTAAACTTCAAATGTGAAAGACCCAAGAAAAACCCACCCTGTCAGTGTTCAAGGTGACATCACTGCATGTGGCTTTTGGAGGGATTTGAGAATCTGTCTTCAAACAGAAACATTGCTGCAAGCTTACTTGCAGTGTGGCTAATCACCACGCCATGACACAGTTTGATGCCAACTCAATTTCAAGGTTTGAAGCCAGAGGAATCTAGGTCTCTTCTGGTTCACACATGACACAGATATTTGCTGAAGGGGCTTCAATTAGTCACTGACTGTAGTATAACTTACTTGTGACACTATATTTCAAATTTCATCAGAAACACATGCTTTTTAATCAATCCATCATTTATTCTCAGTCATCTGTATTTTCCCAAAGTAGATGCACATTCATTTCTCTGTGCTGAAGAATGACTCAGATTTCACAACAGTACACTTCCTTATGCCTATATAGCCCCAGAGTGCAATAATTTACAGTCTTGCCAAATCTGTGGCCAGGAGCAGATGAATTATTTGTTGAGCTTTTTGTAGTTCTGTATTTGGCATTAGCTAATTGATAATTTCCATATTTCCAGTTCATTTGCACAAAATTGTAAACATCAGGTGATAAGGCAACATATCTTCTCCCAAGAATACCTGAAAAAAGGCAGAGCCTGTACAAATCTTTCCAATCTTAGGGAGAATAAATGGGTGAATACTTGGGGTACCGAGAGAAGGGTTTGCAAATTGAAAACTGACAGGTGCCTGGGGTTGAAGGCAGTTCTTGTTTCATAAGGAATGGGAAAAGCTGCTGGGATAAATACTGGCTTGCTCCCCGGTCTCTGGCAGTGCTCCCCAGCTTCTGTTTCTTTTCTTAGGTACAGCAGATGTGATGGGAAGAATGATCATTTGACTGGTTGCCCAGAGGAGCCACTGGCTCTCCTAGAGCAGCTTTGATAGAACGGTGGCAAATTATTCATTTTAAATAAGTCAAAAGTGTGAACTCTTCCAAAATGAAACACGGGGGTCCTGTGTCACACAAAGTACCATACAATACAGTGCCAGTGGTCCTGTCTCCCATAAAATTGTCTGGCTGGCAGGATGAGCAACTATCACCCATCCTTCAGTCTCAGCTCTGTATGTCATAACATGGCTTACCTTACTTGCAGGAGCCCACAGCTGGCTATCAGGTACACAATCATCTAGAGATATGAGACTTGGAGGGCTTCCAGCTTTCAGGATTCTTCTCTTGCTCCCATGCTAGCTTCTCTCCTTCTCACGAAGATTCCCCCTTCCCTCTGCTCACTGATCACTGGGTTCAGAGCACTAGTGACTTTGTAGTGAAATTTGCTAGCATAATAAGTTTCAGGTAGTGGTTGAGCTGGAGGGCAAAGAGAGTCTTGTGATATGATAACATTTTCCTATGAAATTGCACCTACAAAGAGAGCTGGGACAGAAGTGCAAAAATGTGGGAGGAGGGAATAAGTTTGAAGATGCACCCAAATAAAGCAAAACAACAAACTGGTCCTCTGAAAAAGCCTGAGAAGAGAGATTGGCAAGATGAATTAGATGTTTAGCACAGATATAGATATGTTTCTGGGAATAGGATCTGGGTATCAGATGACTGGAAAGGTCTACTTTATAGCATCCAGGTGATTTGAGGAAGTGTTTCTTATGCATTTCCAGGCTCCCCTTCTCAAATTTGTATCAGTATTCTCATTCGCATAAAAGGATAGAGAATGAAGAACTGATTGTGCCAGAAAAGTCATTAGATTTAAGTTATTTTCCCTTCCCACAGATCTTCCATGAGATAAGATGGTTACACTGATGGTAATTATATAATATATGATCATTTAAATAATAAAGATGGTGAGACAAATATGTCAGTTATTTTCCCTTAAAAACTATAATCATTATACGTAGCTATATTTGTCAATGCTAAAGGCAAAGGAGCTAAGTTTTTATTAAGCAGAGTTTTGTAATTACTCTGCCTATTTTATTTTGTCCAAGTAAAGTTATTATTGATGTTATCATTTGTATGAACTTAATGTTAGACAAATAAAGGTAATTATTTCTGTAAGTATTGTCAGTATTAAACAATTTATTAAGTCAAGTAGAAAGATTAGGCAAAGCTTCTTCTACAATAGAATGGCTGAAATAATATTCTTTATGTTTTTATATATTTTGACTTGGCTAGTAGCACTACTAATTCACATGGCCACAGATATCAGTTAAAAACGTTTCTAGTGGTTCAGTCCAGAGGATCTAAAGTCTTGCCTTAATGTAGCAATTTACAAATGCCTAGTCAGGCTTCAAATGACTCCTTTAAAAAACCCAACATATTGCTTGCTCTGGAGCTAAGTTCAGGAGATATGAACAGAGGCTGCAATATTTGGCAGAAATTAAAGATCTTTCTAGAAAAGAATACGTAAACTACCCAAAAGGGATTACAACAACCCCACCTCTTATTGAGCTGGGCTAGCTGTAATAGTTGTTATAGGTAGTTGAGAAACTTTGACATTTTGCTTCATTTTGTTTGATGTAGACTGAACTACAAGTACTGACTTCACAGGGACTTCAGAAAGTGGAGCCATAGTCATCCAAGTTTGATAGAAGAAAGATACACACACTGCAGCCTCATATATATGAAAGAGGTGGCAGATGATTTAACCAGAACTTCTCACAATCCTGCACAAAACTGCTATGTACAGATGATCAAATTCTCAGAAAGGAAAACCAATTCTATTTAATGAGGAACTGGAGATGAATTAACAACATTCTGTGGCCCAATGGTACAAGAACAAAAAGGCTGCTCGTGGGCTGAAAACGCAGTATCACACCAGTTTACTTTCATCACTGAGGATGGATACCTCTGCTGCAATTTGTCATTCACAGGCATGATGTCTAGTCCTGATGCAGTCATTCTGTGTGCTTTCCGTGGCCAGTGAAAGAAGACTGGAATCTCCAGAGTCATTAAGATAAGCATTTAAAATAGGATAGCTGAACTGCCTTTAAGGACTACTTACTTCTCTCCATTGATTGTAACAGCAGTCTGAAGTAAAGAGCTCAAATGTAGATGTAAAATTTTAATTGTCTAAAACTCCATCAGAATGTCATCATGGGGAACTGATATTCAGCCTAGAGATCAGCTACATGTCTTTGCCACATCTAAACCCAATGACATCTAAGCTTAATCAAGCTTAATTTTATCCTCATAGATAAAAACTCAGCTAATACTAACATTCATAAGGAAGATATTTTCTGAGTTGTCTTCTAATGTAGAACCCTATGAAAAAAGACCATTAGATAGAAAATAACAACCTTTATAGTCACAAATATTTTTTTCAAGGTGACAGTATTGAGCATGAGACTTTCTTGGACACTAGAGACAAAATTTTAGCAGAAGCCTTTATTTCTCAGTAGACGAAACTGACCAAAACTGCCTTTGAGAGGATGTTGTCTTCTCAGCCTGAGACTTGAATATCTCCCACTGCATGTTCAAGTGATGCAATTGATACACTGAGGAAGGCATAGTCTGGAGCAGTTAGATAACAAATTGTACAGAAAGAGTCTTTGTTATGGCAGAAAGACTTCAGAATTCAGCCCTTCCAGAATGATTACATTTAAATCCATGTTAAGGGCTTCTCTGGGAAAATAAAACCAGCAAACCCAACCCAAAATTCTGAACTCCAGCCCTTAACTAGATATTATTGCTCGTAAAGAGAGTTTACAGTCATTTGCTGTGTTTTCAGTTTGCTGGAAAGTTAGTAATCTATCAGAAGCTTACCACAAATTAATTGAAACACAAATATAGAATGGGTTTGTATAAACTGCAAGTGTTCGGTTTCTAGAGATCAAAAGTAATCCTCTCTGCTCTTTTAACATTTGGGCAAAAATATTTCCAAACTTTAAGGACAGACTGATATTTAGATACATAAATAATATAAAGCTTAACCTTAAAGCATCTCCTGTTTATTGTGCAACGACCTCACTTTCAATTAAACTCAATTTGTGAAAAAAAAATCACCTGCTGTAATCTACCAGCATTAATCAGTCAGTGAAATAATCAAAAGCCAAAAGAACCTAGGGTTAAAATCAGGCACACATTTCTTGTTGCAAGGAAATATTAAGTACGTATTCCTGGATAACACCAGGCAATTTTAACACCAGTTCCCTTGATACAAGCACTTTTTACAGCTCCTACAATCCAAGTTTTCTTAATTTGCTCACCTTAGAGCATACTAAAGCCATGGTTAATAATTTAACAGAAAAGTTTAAATTCAATTCATGCATGCACAAAAAAAAAAGGCATGTATACGGCACAATCCTAACTTTAAAATGGAAAATAAAAAATTCATATGAACCCATAGGACAAACTGAACCTTGTTATTTTTAGAACTTTTTTTAATGAGCATGAACTCTTTTGTTCTTTTGATAAGTATCATGAAAAATTGAACATTCTTGATTTCCACTTGTGGTGATTCTTTCATATTAGACATTTATTTACACAAATTACTGGTCTTAAATTGAATTATATTCCTGCAACACCTCTGACCATTGAATACTTTTAATCTTTAATAGAAAGAGAACAGCTTTCCATTTAAAAAGCATACCTATATTATGAAATTGAGACAGTAAAACAATATTGTTTCCAGATGGAAAAAAATATTAAATGACAGCTGTTTAATATAAAAATATAATATATAACTATACTATATGTGAACAGATTAATATTTGTTATTGAAGCATACCTTTTAAATATTCACTTTTTAACTTGTCAGATACATAGGCTACACCCTCTGAAAAAGATATAAATTTCCATTTTAGCATCGATATTTAGAAAAATCTTATGTTTGCTTACCCTATTGTTTTAGTTGGAATTTTGGCCTTGTATATGAGAATTACCTCTTTTGCTATTTACAGCATGTCCAGTTGTGTTGGAACTGGACTGAGTTAACCTCTGCATCTGAAGAGCATTCAGAAATCTGAAAGAGTCAGAAAGTTTATGTATGCCATTGCAGGACTAAATGAACAGTGCATATCCTCTCTTTGAAACACAGGATGTAAAAACTTTAGCAATAAATTTGATCACCCATAACATGCCAAACCCTTAGAGAGGAATGAGTAAATTATTCATCACAGTAAAACTAAAAATGCTATGGTTGAAGCCTGACAGCTTCAACATACAAAAAGATAGTTGGTCCTTAAAATGTTCTGAGTTTTTCCATTTTTCATGATGATTAACATATTATCCAGGCTCAGAAAGGGCCTCCCAGACACAGGTATACACTGCATAAAGTGTTTGGGCTGTGGCTGGAAGTCAAGCAACCAATGTATCATAGGATTTAAGACTATTTTTATGTTGTTGAGGAGAGGAGTTTCATTCAACAGTCCTAGCTCAGAGATCAGCAGGGATGTAGTTGTAACAGATTTTTTTTTTCCTGATAGGCCATTCTTTCTAAGTTTTGGAAATTTTCTGTTATAATCCATGATTTCCCCTTCTGTTACAGTGACTATCTCTTGTCTTTTCTCCCACTTTTACATCTGTAGCTCATTGTGGTTTATCTGCAGCATCTGAAGTAAGTGCCAAGATAATTAGAGTAAATTAATTTCTGGCTGAAGCTGAAGGGTTTTTTACAGAAAATCACAGGCACCTGCATTCCAAAAGAAATAATTCCTCTTGTATATTGTTAGTTAGCTGGTATTTTGGTAATGGACATTTGAGCTTCAGAGTTAAAAATATGATGACATCTTAATAAACTTTGTAAACATCTTTCAGAGCTCTGCCACAGGGCTTATGGTAACTGAAACATGCAGAACTTTCATAGCACTGGTCCAAAAAAAATTTAAACTTGTTAGGTTTAGGAATTTAGCAACTCTGGAGTTTATGGAACTAAGTAGCAATTTTTTTTCCCAAGAGATCTCTCTTAAAAAACACATTTAGTATTGTTTTGAAGCTCTATACACCAAACAAATTGGTCTAAGGAGTGACACACACATAGTTTGCATAGTTCACAAAGTGCTTAAAATAAATAGTTTTGATTCCAGGAATCTAAAAGTTAGTTAATAACTGTGTAACTATTTATAAGCATAGTTGAATATTTGATAAAATTAGTCAAAATGCTTTGGGAAGATGTTCCTAAAGTGAGAAAATATTGCTCATTGAGTTGAATGTATAAGTGAGTTTATTAAGACAAGGCTATTCATATTCCATTTTAATAAATCTTGTGTTTTACATGTCCCAAACATAGATTAAGAAAAGCACTATAAATTTTGCCACAGTTATGTTCTTAAGAGTCCTTGTTCATATAATTTTAGGTAAACTAACCATTAATATATGTGTTATAGCAGGAAAGCCAAAAGACACTGCTATAATGGCATACTCTGATCTTTAAATCCCCTTCCTCTTGTTTTTGGCTGAGATTCAGGTTTGATTTGGTGCAAAGAATGATGAAGTCCGCAGGTCTAGAGGGGTGTACAGGATCCTAGATCCTAGATGACTATGTATAAACCCAACAAATTTGAAGAATAAGAACACATTGTTTTCTATCTTGGATTCTAGCAAAATAGTGAGGAATAGTATGCTTATCATTAAGACAGTTTGTAAGGAAATTTTGTTGCAGAATGTATTGCCAGTCTTTGAGCAGGATCTCAGGATCTCAGAATCACAGAATCACAGAATCACAGAATGTGTAGGCTGGAAGAGATCTTCAAGATCATCGAGTCCAACCCATGTTCTAACACCTCAACCAGATCGTGGCATTGAGTGCCAAAAAGAACAAGTGACTGGCAACCACAGGGTGAGTGGCCTCTGACTCTGACACTGCAGGTGGACTCCTGAGCTGGCCACGCGCTCTTCCCAAAATATTCACTGGGCTGATCCAGTTTGGCTGGAGCCAACAGGCTATGCCAGACACAAGCACTACTCGACTTCCTACAGTAACGAGACACCTGAAAAGTTCCTCCTACTGGCCCATGTCTTTGAGTTATGAAAGATCTTCCCTCCTCCTCATAGCTCTTTAATGCACAGAGCTTATGTTGCCAGGGCACTGAAGGCACAAAAGCAAACTTCCCTGACCGGGAATCGAACCCGGGCCGCGGCGGTGAGAGCGCCGAATCCTAACCACTAGACCACCAGGGAATGACACAAATGCACCCCAAAGCAATAATTTTTGAATCTTGTGTGTACGCCAGCAATTTCCTCTTACTTTGGTGTATTTGCACAATGATGTATTTTGAACAATGTATTTGGACATTCGCTGCAGCAGTTTCATCACAAGCCAAATCCCTTTTTCCAGTGTCTTAGGACCTGGCAACACCTAGTATAAACATTCTATACCATGACTGCTGAGATACAGCTGATGAGTCTGCATTATCCATTATCTTTTTTGGCAAACTCAGGATCACAGCTGTTTATCTGTTTTAGGATAACATCCTGAAAACTGTTATTTATAAATCTGATGCTGATTATTTGCCAGTGCTAGAGAAAATAATGCTCACAGGGACAAAGGACAAGTAAATTTCCTCACTTCAAATTCAAGGAAGAAAATACAGGAAATGATATGTAGCATTAATTAGAATAATAAATGGATCACAGCACTCTGAGACACTGACTGTCCCATTGGCCCCAGGAATGACAGCAGAATGTGCAGCCAGGATTCTTACCTCTTAGGGCTCTGGGATGCTCCTTGCAAATGTTTAAATGAATCTTACACAGGGAGAAGATGAGACTTAGATCTTGAGCTAAATCCCAGTGTGGACTGTCAAAAACCTGCAGTATACTAGGTTCTGGGTGCCTGGAGTGCCCCTGAATTCGAAGCTCTTGGGGACAACTTGGGGACCACAGGCATTGAGTAATGATAGTGCCCGTGGTGCTTCTCTTGACTTCTAGGTGAGTAGAACAGCTGGTATCCTTTCACTGGCTTATCCAATGCACCTGAAGGACTGCACCTTGTGGAAGAGTGACCCACATTGCAGCAGTTCATGGAGAATGTTGCCCATGGGATGGACTCATATTGGAAAAGTTAATGAAGGACTGTCTCCTATGTCAGGGACCCCACACAGGAGCAGGGGAAGGACTCCCCTCCCTGAGCAGCAGCAGAAACAACACATGATGAACTCACCATAACTCCCATTCCTGTATTTCTGTGCTGCAGGGAAGGAAGAGGTAGAGTTTGGGAAGGAGGGAGGGGTGGGGGAAAGACGTACTTAAGATTTATTTAATTTCTCATTACCCTGAATTTTGTGGTAATAAATTCATTCAATATCCCCAATTCAAGTCTGTTTTGCCCATAAAGATATTTGGTGAGTGATCTCTCCCAAGCCTTATTTCAATTCATGAACCTTTGTTACATTTTCTCTTCCCTGTGCAGTTATGCTGCTGAGGGATTGAGTGACTTTGGTGAGTGTCTGGCATCCAGCCAGGTTCAGCCCACTACATCTTCCTTCTAAGATGCACTGATACCATAAGCAAGATTTTTTTTTTTCTGGGACATCAGGCTCTGCTTTGCTGCCACTTGCTGGCACTTGCTCCAAGTTCCCTGGATTTGCATGTGACATCCCAGCATGGGACACTGATGGAATCTGAAAATCCTGTTGGTGTTGACTGTAAACTGTCTTCAGTTTTGGCCCAGAGAGATACAGCTGAATTTAACTCTGTTGGGGATGAACATAACAAATACTATCTGGTACACTGAGCAGAGAATCAATGAAGGGATGATGGAGTTGAGTCTTCCCAAGAACCAGACATAGGTGGGTAGCTTACCATGTGCCTTTCTAACTTTATGAAGCCCTTTCTAATCTGATGGTTTGACTTGTACAAGTAGCATTATGATGATTATACACTTAGGCATCAATTTTTCCCAGTCGTATAAGCAATGGTAAATAGACAGTAATCTATTGTCTATCTTTGTTAAAACATACTATTTATTGTTTGTCAACAGTAAGCTGTCAGACAATTATTCAAAAGCTTTTAAAGAGTGAAGTAAAAAAAAAATCAAATAATTGATTTAATTTTTTCCTTTGTCCTTGGTACTGTTGTCATGATCAAAGAAAACTGGTATATATTTTAATTGACCTTTGCAAAAATTACTATTTTTTGGTTGCCATTATGTTGCATAACTTTTCTGTCTAACCTGATTTACTTGTAATGTAAGTACCTTTGGAATCTGTCATTCCCATACTCATGCTTGATGAAATAGAGGTATATCAGCTTGTTGCTGTACTAATTCAGGCAGTTAGAAAAACAGGGTAGATGTTTTGAACAAGAGCTTAGACACACGAATATTAAATTTCTTCAGAACACTAAGATAAAAATACTAGAAATCATCATAATGATCTTCAGTTTACTTCAGAGTATTCCCTTTTGCTGCTTTAGTGTCTGTGTTGTCTTGTATCCACTTCATAAGAATAGATCTAGCATACATAGTTCCTACCAATTTTTAAAAAAATTCCAGTTAAATATGTTGGTGTCTAAACAATGTCCATATTCCCTTTGTAAGCCAGCAGTGTTAAACTAGGACGAGCACTAGGACAATGGATACAATTCTGGTATGCTTAAAATATTTAATACTCAGCTCTTGTTTGTCTAAGTTATTGTTTTAAAATTAAGAATTTATATTTTACCAGTTTTACTTGATATTTCAAAAACCAACTAGATAGTATTTGGGTTTGATCAAATAGGATTGGTTGAACTGAGTTTTTTTGTGTGTGGAATTATCTGGCTTTTTTTTCTCTTAAATACTCCACTGTTGATAACCCTTGTACAGCTGTAAAGTACTCACTAGAGAACAGAATTTTTTCACATGATGTTGGAATGTTTTTAGTAATTGTATTTTCTAGTTTACTTTTATCATGGGAAGATGAACTGGAAAAGGAGAACTAACGTGGCATTAGCAAAACAGACTAGTATGACTGAAATTAGGGTCACTCATAATTTATGAGTGATATGGATGAAAGTTGGCAATGCATGTTGGATACTGTCATGGTCGTTCAGGCCTTGTTATGTATTCAGAGTTATGTATTCATATTGATGCTTGTATCAGAGCAAACCAGAAGCTTTCAGTAAACTCAGTGGCTATTGTTTTATATTGATTGTGTTGTTGACAGGCAAACTGAAACTGGAGATCACTGGCAATTGTGGCAAAATGTACAGCAAGTTTTTTGTACTTTCTCAGTATTTCTCAAAATTACTCAGAATATTTTTCCCAGAACTTCCTCATTTGAAAGAAATTTACATGCCCAGAAATTCTAGTTTGTGGCAACAAAATATTACTTCTGTTGATATTACTTCTTCCTTCAAAACATCTATTACTTTTTCTGAATGGCTGAAATTTTGAATGCTAGCACTGATCTCAGCTGAGATACAGTAACTTCCCAGATTCTGACATCTGTGACCAGAAGTTTAATATTTGCAGTAGTAGTCAAATAGTGTAATTTATCAGTCCATTAGTATAAAGCACAGAGCAAAGTGGAGCACCACAAGTGTCACAGTATTACAAGCAGAAAAAACCTATCGGCATAAGGGGACCAGGTCATAATGAAATAATCTAACCACTTTCCTGTTGCAGCACACCACAGAGGTGTTTGAATTCCCCTGAGTTACTCCAAGCACATTGTTCATAACTTTAATTTCAGTGCAGCTCAGACTATCCAAAGCTGTAATTTTCTTCTTCCTGTTCTTGACTAGAGTTTCTGTTCTCATGTTGTGCTTCTCTGTCAAAACAAGTTTTTTTTGAGCCCATGGTGAAATGGACTGAGAAACTTCTCCCTCTGCTGGTTTTGGGGTTTTTTTCCTTTCATTTTCTAGCTGTGTATAGAAATTAACCTCTCTTGGTATCCTCTGGGCAATCCTAACAAATTGAATCATAGAATGGTTTGGCTTGGAAGGGATCTTAAAGAACATCTAGTTCCAGCTCCCTGCCATGGGCAAGAGCACCTTCCTCTAGACCATATTGCTCAGAGCTCCATCCAACCTGGCCTTGAAAACTTACAGGGATGGAACACCCACGGCTTCTCTTGGCAATCTGTTCCAGTATCTCACCACTCTGACAGTAAAGATTTTTTTTTCCTAGTATCTAATCTAATTATACCCTCCTTCAGCTTATAAGCCATTCCACCTTATCCCTCTACTGCATGCCCTTGTGAAAAGTCCCTCTCCCACCTTCCTGTAGGCCCCCTTTAGGAACTGAAAGGTGCTCTAAGGTCTGCCCAGAGCCTTCTCTTTTCAAGGCTGAACAGCCCCAGTGCTCTCAGTCTGTCTTCACAGGAGAGGTGTTTCAGGCCTTGTGATCAATTTAGTGCCCCTCCTCTGGGCTCCTTACAGCAGGTTCATGTCTTATGTTGGGGGCCCCAGGGTGGGATGCACCACTCCAGGTGGAGTTTCACAAGGACAGAGTAGAGGGGCAGAATCACCTCCCTCACCCTTCTGTCTACATTTCTTTTTCAGCCCAGGATACACTTGGTTTTCTGGGATGCAGATGTAGAGTGCTGAGACATATTGAGCTTCTTGTTGACTTACACCCCCAAGTACTTTTCCCCAGGGCTTCTCTCAATCCATTCTCCAGCCAGCCCGGACTTGTGCTTGGGAGTCCTTCAGCAGACATTGGGACAGGCTTACCTTGGGACAGGCATGCCTTGGGACAGGCATGCCTAGGAACACTATCTACTGGTGTGCAGATCAGGCCAGCAACACTTAAAAGTGATGTCAATTTCAATTCTATGTCCACCTGATATTGCAGAATACTGCATGATAGCAGTACAAAGTCCTGAAAGCAGTTCTGATGAACACTCCTCAGTTCCACATTTCCAAGCACATTTCTCTCTCCTTTCCACTCTTATGGTGGATGGTGTAGCTGGGGTCAGATACATCTCTGTGGTGTCACTGCAGAGCACTGGTATCACACAGGGAAAATTTCCTAGAGAGAAAGTCTATTAACTCAGTGTGTTTTGTAAGAATTATTTTTGTGTAAAATCTCCTAAGCAGATTTTGCTAAGTCAACTCTAGGAACTATGTAGATACTATGCCAACCCAGCTAGGAAATAGTAAATCCATTGATTTAAATGGGACTTAGCTTGAACCACTTACAAGACTAAAGGCTCTTTAATGTCAATAACAGTTGCAAAATTCAGTTCTAAATTTAAAAATGTGCAACAGCTGTCTTAATGAGACAATTTCTTGATCATTTCAGCTCAGATTGAGTTCTAGGAAGTAAACAGAAAATGGAGCTTGTAGGTAATAATCTGCTGAAATGTTTTACCAATGGAAAACACATTTCTTTCCTCCTTGAACTGAATTGTTTTATACTCTGAGATAAACCAGCCTGATACCAAAAGCACAGATACTTGATCTTCTCAATAAAATACCAGCCACTGTTCTAGTTGATGAGCTTGAGTACAGGCAAATGACACAAGGTCCCAATCACCTGCTCCTGGCATCTTTTTCTTCCTCCAAATATGGCTGGAGAATAACCAAGACACTTGTGGAATCCCTTTTTTTTTGGTGTCCTGATTCAACATGTATTTTTTTTCTTCTCGACAGTGTACTATTTTGCACCTGATGGGTTTTCCATGTTATATCCAGCTTTGGTGTCAGAATGTCTGCCATATTTTATACAGTAGCAAAAATGAACATTTCTGTTGTAGCATCTGTCACTGCAATGATCATTTAGGTTGAACTGATATGGAGGTGTCACATGTTGTATATAATATTGTAGAAATTCATGAACTGGTGATCCTAATTGCAACCTTAGCTTTAGCTACCCATGTTCAACTCAAAAATCTTAGCACAGGCCAGAACATTGAAACAATAAAAGAGCACTCAAACTTAATAAGTACAAATTAACAATACAGAAACACTGACTGACTAGTTTCGTTCTCACTTGTGTCCTTCTATACTACTGAATGTGTAAGAACACATTCAACATGGTTAGAAATATTTCTGTGTCTGTGGGAATCAGGTAGCAAAAATGTTTACTGAAAAGTCAGCCTACTGCCGCAGTGAAAAAAAAATCTGAGGAGGAAAATAAAACTAAAATAAATAGAAAAGAAAAAAAGCAAATTAAAAAAAACCAGTCTGAAGAGTTCAGAATACTGAAAAAAAATTGCTTCTTTATGCTTCTCTTTGCATATAGGAGTTAGTATAGGAAATTAAATAGCATTTTATTGATTTTAGCCTTTTGTTTCAAACAGAATCATTGAAATTGTATTGATATTCTCATATGTAAGTACTGTTTAATGCCATGATCCTATTTATTAAATGTACTTGTCACAATAAGGCATTTTAAAAGGAAAAAAAAGATCATTTATCTAAGTAAGGAAAGTTAAGCCAAAACTTGTGGAATTATATTATTTACCTTTTGATATTTAAGAACCTTATTTTCTAAAGAGAATCTGTGTGCACTGTTTAGCTTTCCTTGAGCTAAGATCAAACCATGGAAAGAGATGCAAACAAACAGTAGAATAGGTGGTTTACATAGCAGTGGAATTTTGTCAATGAACTGAAGCTTAGTGTTATTAAAAACTAATTAAGCACTTGAAGCATAGTCTTTTATACTTGCTAATTTTGGTGACTGCTTACATGCTACTGTTTGTTAAATGGCAAAGTTTATTGATTTGGCAAATTCAGTACCACATCGTATTTTTTTATTCAGTCTGTGTTCCTACATGCAGTTCAGCATTTTTAAATGTCAACTGCAAAGTATTATTGATCTGTAATTAAAAGTGCAGAGAAAAATTAACATAGTAGAAGTTTATGGTCATTAGTACACATACTGTTAGGCAATTGTTTAGCTTGGTTTAACATCTTCTTTTTTCCAGTTATTGACATCTAGTAAAATACTTCACCTGCACATTTTTATTTTTTTAAAAAAGACAAGTTGAATAGCTGCTGAAAAGTGGCCATTTATAGGTTTTTTGAAATCAGAACTTAATGAAATTATCTAAATTTTTTTTTCTCAGAATGGTTTTCTTAAATGGAAGAATATTAAAGGAAAAAATAGCAAGTGTTACAAGTACACTCACTATCTGGAGACATTTGTTATCTAAAATAAGAAATTGCTTTTCCCATATGAATAGAGATAAAAAGAGGATTGGACTTTTTTTTTTTTTTCCTAGCTTGAGACATAAATACATTGAAGAAGTACATAGTATATAGCCTTTTTTTTTTTTTTTTTCTCTCATACTCCTTTTTTCTTCCTTAGATACCGCACATGTCATTTGAAAATTATCTAGCACAGATTGTTTTGTTTCTGGTTCACCTCAAGATCAGGTGAATAATAGCTGAATAACTCTTGAATAGGTGAATAACTCTTCAAGTGACCTGAGCAAAAGGCCTTCCATGCCCAAGTCCAGCTGCCAGTAACTATCACAAATTGGTGATCTTGCTGTCCCCACAAACAGAGGGGCTGAGTGACTTCAAGAGAGGACCTGCTAGGCTGAAGGGAGGATGAGTTTCCAGCAGCTGTTGCTATCCTCCTGTCTGCTATATGAGCAGATGAGACATGGGCTCCCAAGCCCATGCCCTGTGTCCTTCTATAAATATTCATTTATTATTATCCCTGCTTGCTGTACAATGCCAACTCACTGATATTTAAGAATAATTTGGAATGTATGTAGACACTTGGAAAGTTGCCAGCTGTTTTTTGTTGGTTTTGTGTTTCTTTACAGGCATATATCTCATAATTTTGAGACACTGTTACAACCCATTTTATATGCATTTTAATTAGAGAAAGGACAATCACCAACCTCCAAACCATTTCATCAAACTGCATTTTCTGGAAATGCCTGCTGGCTCCATGTCTTTCCCACACAGCAGTTTCCCTGGTGAGACTGTGTGGTCCACCACGTTTCTGAGCATCTTTCCATTGCCAACACTATAGGACTCAACAGCAAGGTTATATGTCTCAGAAAATCACCTTAAAGGGCACAGTCTGGCTGCTGAATTTGCCCTTAGAAGAGGCTGCAGGTTTCCTGAACGTAAGTTCCTCTTTACATGAGGTAGCAGGCCAGCATAGGAAAAACAGTTTAGAACCACTCAACTGTATCATGCAACTGCTAAGAAAGTAAATAAATAAGAATTTCCATTTTTGCTGACACTACATTCTATTCTGGCTGCTTTGGCTTCTTTGTTTTCAATGGTGTCTGGTTTACAGGAGAAACCAGGTGAAATATTCCAGCAGTAAAATATAAAGCCCTTTCATTTTCAAGACCTGTGTGAGGAGTCTTATGAAAGTCTTGATTATAAGAGTCAGACTTTACTTTGATAAACAATTTTTTCTCCATTGTTGACAATGTGTAATGCTTCTGCTGAAACCTTACCTGAACATAAGTTGTTATATAAATACCGAGGTTTCACTTCTAGAGAAAAAGAAAGGCCTCACAGTCTTAGCTGCAAATTGTCAAGGAAATTGTAAGGAATTACAGGGAAAGTTTTGAAAACTGGAGTTAAAAATTTACAAAAAAAATAAGCAAACAAAGAACCATGTCTTAAACAACTACTATGTTAAAGCTATGACTGCTATGGTATGTTATCACACATTAGCAGTGAGGAGAGAATGTACAATGTGTTTCCATTCAAAAATTCAAAGCTGCCTCAACGTGACTTTTTTAATCTGTAATATGACAACAGGACAACACTTTTCTGGGGTAAACAGCTGTTAGAAAATTTTGCCAAGATAGTACTATCTTGCTAAGACTGTTTTCTTCCTCCCCATTACTTTAAACTGTGGATGATACTTTTGGAAGGAATGAAAATGCTTTTCCTTTTTGTTTTTCAGACTATTTCACTGAGAATAGAAGAGTCCCTTCAGGTTTGAAGAGTTCAAAGACTAATAAGGCCATGTAATCATTCATGGGCCATGTCTATTTCTTGCTTTGTTTTACTGTTTTCATGCAAGGGTTTTCTGTAGTGGATTATTTTACAGAAATTGAGTATAATGTTTATTGCACAGCACTTTTTGTTCTTTTTTATCCATTACCATCGTGATCATAAGCTACATGAGCATGGTATTTACAGTCAGTTAAGCTAAATAAAAATAAAGACATTCATTTTGACAACTAAAGGTGCTAAAACCAAAACCCAAACTGACACATTGATATGATCAAGCAACAGTTACATAGTGAATTAGAAATTCCTGAAACTTTTAAGCTCCCAAATTTTAAATAAATGTTTAGCTGAAAAATGAAGTCAACACAACTGTATGTAATGGCAACACAAACTTTTATGCTTTCTTTTTCTGGTAGCTATAGAAAAAACATTAGAAAAATATTTCGAAAATACTTATTTTGAAAATTTAGTTGTGAAATAAAAGATTGTATAATTTATGAAGTGTGAAATTCTTTTATGGAATTGTAGGGACTTATTCATCCAGGAATCAGAGCCTTTTTTTTTTTTTTCGTGCCAGTGTAGAATCAGCTAAAATGGAAAAATTTTGTCTTGCCTTGTCAAGAGAAATTCATATTTTTTAAATATAGATTTTGGTCAAATAGAGATTTTATCTTTCCTGATCAAAGCACAAAGAACAAAAGTTCAGTTTCATTAAAGTGAAGATAGTGGTTGTTCGTCTTTCACTGTTGATAGTATTGAAAGCAGCAGTGCAATTTCTGTAACAGCATAACACCAAGTTTTTCTTTTTTGGTTGATTGCAAATTTAGCTGGTAGTTGAATCAGTTGGTTTTGTGTGAAAGTCAGAGAAATCAGAGCTGCGAAATTTTCGCACTTTTCTTTTTGTGCAGAATAAATATTTCCTCTGGTGCACACAGTAAATATAGTATACTACATGTGCACCAAGGATGAATACGGACCAGAGGGATCAGGACAGATTCCTGACCCACAACATGCAATACTGCAGATCTTTCATGCTTAGCTTAAATCAACACAATTTCTGTAATTGTCATCTTCTCTCTGAACTGTTCAATGGCACTACTCTATGGGATAGGACTGAAAAATAAACTTGGAGTAGAAACCCTGGCCCAAAATGGGTTCGTCTATGTAAACCAGTTCCTGGGCTGAGACATCCCTTTAGGATAGCAGGACTACTGCATATAGGAAGTGCCATACCCCATATACTTTTTAAGGTTTGCACTGAAAGTTTACTTCTTCAGTAGACTCAGATATTGAGGAAGAATTTTGCCTTTAATTAGTGTATATTTGCTGTCTTTTTTTTTTTAATGTCTTTACTGATTTGTCATTTCAGCTGTAAAATGTGGTAGTATGGTGCTTTGTTTCTCTTTCAAACTCATCAGTGTGTAACACATAGCTTTTTATCAATATATAAATCTTTGAAATACTGTAAAATAATACTAAAATATGGCATGATAATATTTTTTAGGAGTTCATATTCAGAGGCATTTTTCTAGCTCCTATAGCATGAGAAAAGCAACATTAGAGTGGTACAGAATGCACAATAAATTAGTTCTCCAAAACCCTAAAGTGCCCAAATATTTCTTTACATTCACAACTGTTAACTGTACAACATGACTATACAGCAGATCATTTCAAATCACGTTATATTCTGTTTTCTTTCTTTGAATAGCATTAAATAAATAAAAAAATCTCAACAGTGCCATGTTACAGGCTTTTGTAGAGCCTTTTGAACAGTACTCTGTTACTTTGGTAAAATACACACAGATGCACATACACATACACAGAGAAAATATCATCATAAGCATTTCTACTGTAATAGTAACCTTTCCATAGACTTTCCAACTTGTCTGGTCTTCCTTGAAGGTCGATTGGGTTTTCAACTCTGTTATCTGCTAGGTGTTTGATGGAGTGGTCCAGATAACAGAGGAGAGAGCAAAGGAAAAAGAATTTTTTGAAGATCAGAAGTGTCTGTTCATTTTGTTATCTGACCCTATCTGTTGTCATAGTAACAGGTTTCTTTTAAACTCTGCCATCAGATGATTTGTCTCTATCTGCTATGAATTCTGCTTTGACTGAGTAGCTGCTGGTAAGGTATAAAGTGGGTACTGTGTTTTCCAGTTTCCTACTGCAATATTAAGAAGTGAAATATAGAAGATGAATTCTATTTTCCTATTGGATTGTTCAGGATTCCCTTTTTCAGAAATATTGAACTGTCATCCTAATTTGACCAAATAGATCGCACAGTAGTCTCAGTTCTAGGGCTGGTAGGATAGAAATGAAAATCCAGGCCCAAATCCTGAGAAGGAGAGTGCAATTTGTGTTTAAGGCTATAGAGCCTGAAGTTACTCATTAAATGCTCATTGACTCCTCACAAAAGCAGGAGCAGGTTGTGAATGGTTTAGTCACAAAGGGGTCCAGAAGAACTGTATTCTGTGCTGGGTGTGCATAATGGCAGGTCACCGTAGTAGCTCCTATTTGCATGGACTATTAATTCTCTCTTCCCTTGGGTGACTTAATCATCAACCAGTACATGGAAGGAGAACACAAGATTATAGAACTTGAACTGAGTCATCATACCTCTTTGTCTGCCACTGCAGAAATCACAACATATTGCTCCTTTCAAAAATAGGACAAACTGATCAGATCCACCTAAAAATTACATCCCTTTTTTCCCCCCTAAATTTCCTCTGCCAAAAAGCACTTCCAGAATCTCATGACCATCATCAACAGACAACCCTTCACCACCTTATTTTTGTCAGGTTGTCTGCCAAGTCTGTTTCAGTCTCCTCTTGTAAGATGGGTTCTGAAGCCAAAGCAGAGATCTGTGCAATTAGAAATTATACATATTAATTAGTAATTAATAATGGTTAGTTAAATCTAAGTATACTGAAGTATTTTAAATAACAACAGGATACAAATATTTTAGAAAGCTCTGACGGCATAACTAGGCACAATGTATAAGGACTTTATATACATACGTCAACAATGGGACAATCAAAGAGAAAAAGATGTCAGAAGTTGCACATAAGGAGTACCCACGTAACAAACAGCTGAAGGACAAACAACAAGCAAGCAGAGTAGCTGAGGACAACCCCTCATGAGAGGGGCATAAATAGCACTAGAAATAGAGAAAAACAAGGAAAGTTGTAGAAGAAAGGAAACTTAAAGTGTCTCGTTTGTGGGGAATGCTTTCTCCGGCTAGCTGATTCCTCAAGCCAATTTATAGTTTGTGGGTTCTCCAGGTAGCTCACTGAGGCATGGATTCAGGCTTGAAAGAAGGAAGCATGCTCTCTCTTTGGTTATGAAGATGTTTATTCAGTGCAGCCCATGCGGTTGGAGCTTTGCCAAAG
>JBBMKD010000102.1:88513557-88599707 GCA_037834095.1 Argya squamiceps
GCTGGGCGGGGAAACACTGACCCAATGGGGAAGGGAAAGGGGTGGGGTTACATCAGGATGAACCAAGTACAAGGGTAAGAATAGGGGGTTGAAAGGAACATACCATTACAGACAAATAACAAAATACAAATACAAAACCCTGAAATTCGCATGCTACAGAAGCTAGTCCATTTCTCCTGCTAAGAATAATTCACAAAAGTGAGAAAATTTTTTGGTTATGAAATATATACATGGTAAGTGAAAGAAGATTTTTAAAACCTCAGATTGATTACACAGAGTAATTTCTTGAGCTAGATATACCTTTGAGTTGGGCTTTCTGACAACAATGTATCAAGCTACGCTGATAGACAACCTGTGACTAGGTTTCCAGGCAGCATAAGCATTCCCAAATACAGAATAGACATTACCAATTAAGATTACAAAAGACACTGGCTGATCAGAATAGCCAGTGACTTTTTTTCAATCACTAGATGTGATGATCTAGATGACTAACTATATTATTATTTTTAACAAACAGGAAATTTGTAATGAGAAATGAGTGCTTTGAGTTGGGTTTACAATAGTTATAGAGAATCTACATGGGAAACTTTCCAGAGAAGCTGTTCTTCATTTGCTAAGAATAGATTATAAGCAGTCAAGTGATAGACTTTCCTAAGATGTGTGCACCCATGTATTTTGAGTGTCAGAAGTTAAGGGGAGGATTTGAACCTGACTTCTATTAATGTTAGAAAGGATTTCACATCTGTATTTATGAGATGCCTGTTCAGTCAATATTAATCTGGGTGCCTTATTGTACTTTGATAATTGAGTAAAATTTTCAGTTTGACAGCCTTGTTCCTAGAATTATGGTGTTTCATTGAATATTTGCTCTTTAGAAGTACAGTCTAGCAGTACCAGTGTTTTCTTCTGTAAGACAGATACTTGCAGCTTTGCTGTAGGTGTCTGTCCTGTTTGAAGAGCAGACTTATTTCAGGCTGCCTGAAGATCCCACCTGGTCTTGTCATACATGTCACAAGCTTTCTGGAATGACCTTGAGCTATGTTATTTTGCCTGACATCAGCCACAGGACCAGGTGACCTGGGCAGCAGCAGTGTGCAATGGCAGCTGCAAAGTGTGCTCTGTCACTAGCTGCTATAGGTGGGCATGCAGCCAGGAGTGTCCTGAGTGGCAGTGGAAACTCAAATTTTCCTGTGATTTGCCTAAGGCTTTGTTGTCACCATGGAAGGTGAGATGAAGTTCTAACATCTGTGGAGATGCTGAAGGTACAGTGGAGAAACACTGTAGGATGAAGGAGAAACTTATCTGACTACTCATGCCTCCAATTTTCTACTTCATCAACATAATTATAGCTGGCAGATAAAGTTTCAATTTAGGACTACAGATCTCAATTCTGCAAATACTTATGTTTAATTTTAGGAATGCAGATAGTTCCATTGTGGTTTATGAAACTAGCCATGTGCTTGGCGTTATGCATGCGCATAAATGTCAGGATTGCTGCCCAAGGACATAATTTACTAATAATCTGTAGGAAAAAAAAATGTCTTCTACGGAGGGCAGCTATTTCTTTCAGAAATGCCTACACGGGATATTGTTTTTACAATTACTTTTAGACGAGTTACTTTCTAAAAATCCTGGTTCATGGGATTTTCTTTTGAATGCTTTATGGATATATCTTCCTTTTTATTGAGGTATTTTCTGGCGAGAATTTTAAAGTAGTTTTCAAAAGCCAGTCAGGCCCAACTTCTTCTCTTTAGAGCAGGCACGGGTGGGCCTGGTTCCTTTAGATCTGCAAACTGGGGAATCTACAGGCAGGTCAGACCTCAGGAGAGGAGTTTGTCATATGGAAATGTTTAACGGTCCAGCTTACATTCTGTGTAGTCTCTCTTTTATCTTTTCAGGGTTTGAACATGATCCTTTCAAAGCCAGATAACCCAGAAAAATCCTCATGACTGCTGTGCTCACTCCCTGATTCCTATAATCACAGTCCAGGAGGAATAGGTTACTATGACAATATCATTGCAATAGTTTTGTAAAGTGCTTTTAAATTTTTTTCAAGTCCCTCTCAGTGCTTAAGTCCTTTTCTGTTCTGCAGAATGATGTTTTCTACCATTTTAGTTATGCTACAACCAAGAAACAAAGAAACTAGAAAAGTATTTTGCTACATGAACAAGCATTGCCTCTCAGTATTTACATAAGTGGAGGAGCACAGTCAGAGAAATCCATTTAGAAAACCTCTTCAGCTACATGTCCAGCTATATGCTGCTGAAATACCTTTAGACAACTTTTGTTTGTTCCCATATGTCTAATATAACATAAGGATCATATTCTTGTGTTCCTTTGTTATACTGATATGACCATCATCAGAGACTACAGACACTGATCACATCTTCCAGTTGATTTGTGCTTCTCAAAACATTATGCTTATTAGCAATAATCATAAGGTAGATGACAGAGAACCATCAGGCAAAAAATACCATCAGTTGTCACCAAAATGTATTAGATCTATCTTATACATGGTTCCATCTCATATATTTTTTAAAATTATGGTAATATTATTGTATGTGAGAACTAAAACCATGGGTAAATTAATGCAATTTAATGTTTTGATTTTTGAATTTTTTTATCCTTGTGTTCATAAGGCTGTAGGGACAATTTTTTGTAAGGTTGTAAAAGTTTTAAGGAAGGTCTACTGTACAACCCCTTGATCAAAACATGGTAAGCTACAAGGTTAGACCAGGTTTCTCAGGGTTTTATCCACTCTGGTGTTGAAATCCTCCATAGATGGAAATGGATCAGCCTCTCTTGAAAACCTGTTACAATGCTTGACTATACTCATGTTCCAAAAGCCTCATCAAATTTGTGCAAAACTCTAAGATCAAGATTTCTATCTCTCAGTTTCACTGTGAGATTTTTAGCCTTGGTCTGCTTTAGTTACTTATGTGAGGGTGCAAGTCCTAGTATGAAAACAGACACCGGTATATTGAAGTAAGTGGAGCCTCTGCCATGCCTGAAATTATGAGTCTTCTTGATGCCTTGTTATCTCAGAATCTAATCCTGAATGGTAGAGTTACATGGTGCTGGAAATATTTTTCAGATATTGGCTATAGTCCCTTTTTTTTTTAAGCATTTAACTCATGAAGGCGGCTGCTTTAGTAGGATTGTATAGACAGGTTGCTACAACTTTCTGAGCTCAAGGCAAAATTCCAGGTTGAAAGGTGTGGTCATGCATTAACATTACATTGATATAAAGAGAGAATATGCCTATCTGAAAGTAAAAAAAGACTGTGCAGAAATACGTTCCAATGTGTATTTTTGAAAGTATTTTGCAAATAACTGTTGTCCATTGAGAAATGCTGCTGAGGAGCCAGTGGAGTGTTACCCTGACAAAATATTATTGTTTCTACCTCTCAAGATGTGATGTTCAGAGCTCAGAAGGGGACTAGGTAGTATGAGCCTCGTTTCTACCTTGAGTGTAATCAAGTCAAAGTGATGTTCTAAATTTGGCTCATAGTGAAGACATATGTGTTTATGATTGATTACAGGATCCATAAAATGTAATTTTTAAAATATAACAGAGTACAAGAAGTGTTTGAAAACAGTACAACATGGTTTATATTACTAGGTAAACCTTAAGTTATCATAAAGCCTTTGAAAAAGGATGGTAGAATAGAGAAGTGTGTCTAAAGCCAAATAGATAGAATCAGATACAATATTATATTGGATTATATATTAAAATATTAAGATTATAGTGAAGACTGGATTCCAGCAGCAGAGAGGAGTTGTAATACCTACAGGGATCTCAACATCACTGAAGATGAAGCAGACAGAAAAAGATAAAGAACTGACTCTGTCTGGTGACCAACCTTCCTCTGTCAGCACAATATTTTTAGAAAGAGTCACTGGCCCTCAAAGAACATATCTTTCTCGATCTCTTTCCAGGCAATAAGTATATTATCAGGATGATAAAAAATCCTCTATCCTCTGATTTTTTTCATCTTTTGCACTTTTGATTTATTTTATCAAACAACATGGGAACTTTCCAGAAATGGTACTTTTGTTGTAACACCACAGAAAACTGGTGCCAAGCTTGGCCAGCTACCTGATAAGGATAAAATGGAGGTGGAAACCACCATTTGTATCATGCCCAGATAACTTGTAAGGTATGCAAGGATACCGAAATCTGGTTATCTGGTAGATGCATGGAGATCAAGGCATGTGGGAAAAAGGGCCGGAAACATATGGGGTGCAGAGACCACATGGGGAGTGGGAGAGCTGGCAAGACAGCTGGTCCCCAGATGATACTGAGATCAAATGACTGAGTACTTCAGCATGGCTTAAGTAGTTAAGAAGTGTGGAGATGGAACTCTCCCTCATACACAAGAATGTGCGTGTATTGCTGCTCTAATTAAGTCTCTTTCCCTGAGCGTCAGAAGAAACCAAAGTCACAGAGATGGTTTCCCTCTAAAGTTCAGGACGTCCTCAACCAACCTATAAAAGTCCCTGAAATGTCCTAATCTTTGGAGAAATCTTGCAGTTTAAAGGCTATGAATCTGTAGCTCATATTAGACTTATTCACCCCAGCAAAAGAAGTTTATCTATTGTACCTGTTGTATCACTGAAGACACAAAATATTGTGGACTTCATTGCACCCTACTAGGCCAGAGACTTTGTAAAAGTTACGCACTAATTACTAATACTACTTCTACTTCATTTCTCTTGTTCTGGTTTGTGTCCTTTGTTTGTGATGTTTCACTGTGAGTATGACTGTTTTTTCTATGCTTACATATACTATAATCACATTTTTATTATAATACAGAGGTAATAGAGGAGGTACAGATTTGAGCTACTGTGTTTCAGTCCATGGTATCTTACAGAGCTTGTTCCTTTTAATAAAAACTGCTGCAGCTTGTTTAGGTGGAAATATTACCTAGGTCTGGTCTACTTTTCAAAGACCAACTTATTCAGGAGTTCTGAAGACAAAATCACAGTACACAAGACAGAAATCTCACTTTTCTCCTCTTCCTAGTACAGCATTTTAAAATCTGTTGTTAATATTTGTAATAATGAGAAAAATTCTTCTATCAAATATATTCAGTGAAATAGAAAAAGCAAAGAGATATTGCTGATAAAGGAAAACAAGAGGTCATCAAGCTGGGGATTTGTCTCGCAAACATATAATAGAAGACTCTTTCTTCTCTCTTAAACTCATTATTAGTGAGTTAGATTTATGGACATTGTAGTTGCTTGAAATAGGCATTTCAGAAATATTTGAAATCATATTGTAGGTAAGGAGCCCCTCTAAACATCTTCAGACTGTGAAATTAAAACCCACAGGGAAAACAGCTTTCCCAAGATCACATGGCAACCTAGAGAAAACTGGAGATAGATCACAAGACATCCGGACTGCTTTGTCAGGAGCCTGTCCACTGCCTCATGCTGTTTTCTCTAGGAAGCCTTTCTCATGCAAATCTTATGCTCCATATCCAGACCTGTGTTGGTTAAGTGCATCTGAGCAGGCATCAGGTTTGCACATACCCAATTCTACCCTTTCTCCCCATCAGCCTTTCTCTCTGTCCAAGAAGAAAAGTTCAATGCAAGGCCATAATTCACACAACCTCCAAGTGTCAGGAAAGAACTCCCAGTAACTTAGCTATGGATAGAGACTGTGCATAGAAAATTTCATGTGAAAAACAGATCAGAAAGTTAGACATCACCAGAGAAGGGCCCAAAAAGAAAACAGTTGGATAAAGGCAAGTATGAGAGTCTCTGTCTTACCATTACTCTAACTGCTATAAAAATATTGCCGATGGGGTGATGAGATCAGTCTGGCCACAGCTGTCATTGTCTTTAAAAGCCAGACAGTAAAGCGTGGGGGTTTTTTCACCTTTCTCTGTTTGTTATTAAAAAATCCCACTGTAAAGTGTATCCTTGAAATAAGAGCAATGGATGTACATTCTTACCTAAAGAGAAAACAGAATCCGTAATAAGAGGATTATGAATAAACCATTTTTATTCCATTATTTTTAGCCTCATCAAAGAAGATGATTTCATACTCTTAACAACATTCGCTCTAGTATCTTCACATCATAGTTCATAACACCCAGGTGACTAGTCTTTGCAGGAAGATTTCACATGCTATCCTGTTACAGCCTATTTATTTGCCCTCTGGAAACCATGTTCTCAGTTGGCGGGATTCAACTCCCCCAGGAGAAGATGTGCCTGGCCAACTGACACAGACAGGGCTTAGTCTGCAGGGAGGGTTGGATTTCCTTAGCATGACAATGGGCAGGGTTTTATTGGCACAGACGGTTTGTGTCAAGCATGTGAACATATGTTCCTGAGGTCTGCAGGAGGAGCAGCTACAGATCTCTTAATACCCATCCTGAGTTTAATGTAGGCCTGCTCCTCCAGCTCAGGAATGGGTCACTGTGGGGCTGAGTTTACCAGGGCTACCTACTCCAGTGAACAAATGTGTAACCTGGCTGAGCATGCACTGGAGTGTTTGCCAGTAGCTTCATACCTCATGTTTTAATATTTCTGATTTACGTTGAGTTTAAAATTTAAAATAAAGTGCCCTGAAACCCTCTAAACTCAGAAAAGAAAAACAAGTACACATTCTCAGTACAATACGCAGGTCCAATTACTTCTATTGATTTCAGCCCAAACAGATCTCTAGGACAAATTCAACAAAATATCTGAACATCTGAAATCAAAATATCTAACATTAGGTACCAGATTTCTGGGTTAAAATTAAAGCAAGACTCACAAAGCAAGACTCACAAATAGCTAAACAGACTTCCTGGGCTGGATGAAAGTTGACAATATAAAGAAACTATGGGCCTGAAATCCTGTCCAGTTCATCATCTGCTCTGAGCTGTCAGCCTGAAATGATCTGAATGACCAAAGCTGGGATTCATTTCACTGAACTTGTTTATCTAAAAGTATAGGAGACATCTAAGTCTAAGGCAGTAATTCTGGGCTATCCCTGTGGTTAACAGAAAGGAACAGACACCGTCAGAAGACTGTCTCCTGCTCAGAGAGATATTTGAAAATAGACCAGATGAATTACACTCAATAAGTGTTTCTTATTGTTTTGTTATTCCCTTTCTAGGAGCAAAAATCAATTGCCAAGGCTAAACCAGTGAATTCAGGAAGACTTGATCACACATGCTTCAGTGTACTGGTTGCTGTACAGACAGGAGTTCAAAGAACAAGAGGTTTTTGTCTAATAAATTTAACCCTAGGAAATGGTAAAATGATAATTTATTTCCCTTTAGGCTCAGAGATAAGATATTGCTCATGATTTGAATCTGTAACATGTAAAAAAAATAAGTAAGTCAGTGAAGGATGGAAGACCAACTCTGTCATTCCTCAGAAAATGGTTATTCTGATTTTTGAATATTCAGATGAGGTGGACAAGGAGAAAAGAGGTGCCAAATCTATGACTATGCTACACTATGTGTGACATGTCAAAAGTCTCATTTTATCTCTATTTTTCCTTTTCACATCTTACCATCAGGAAGCTTTAGTCATGGAAATAACTTTGTGTGGACCCGATATTTTCTGAGCTTGAGAAGGGCTAGCTCTTCCCAAGGGAAACTTTTCAACAGTTTTCTTTTTCCCAAAACAACCTTGTGTAAACAATATTCCTTTCCCATAACAATAGGTGTTGTTTGCTATTTCTGTTACTTACCCAATGGGAGAGGTGTCAGTCCTATGGACCAATAACATGTCTTCTTAGCAAAGCATATTATAAAAGGGCTGAATGAATTGTAAATAAGGCCTTCTGATTTCTACTGCCTTCTGACTGGAGTCAAGCATCTTTATTACATGTCCTATTGTGACAATTTTGGGCTTGTGAGATATTCAGACCCAAAGAAGCTGTTTTCACATAAAATTTCTGATCACAGGTGTAATGTTTCCAGGGCTGAGAATCTGGGAAATTTAATTTAAAGAATAATAAAAGAAAAAGCTTAAATCACCTGAAAACTTTGGAAGCATTCGATGACATTATGATTAAAGTTGAATAACTCTTCAAAAAGACATACAGCAGAGATGTATGATTTGTTGCAATGATTTCGTGCAATTCAAAGGGAATATCTACCTCTGTTGAAGAATACAAAAATTTTGCAATAGGCTTTTGGAGAAGCTATCAGAAGTTTTGTTTTGCAGTAGACATAATAAGGCCATTAACAAATATAAGCTATTAGAGTCATATTTCCTTTTAGAGTTTCCTATTGCCTTCCATTGTCCTTTTTTGCAATTTAATTTTTCAAATATTTCTTCACTGAAATAAACCCCCCAATTCTGAGTATCATTTCTTCAGAACAGCTTTTGTCTTGCACTCCAAACATCTTCAAAAAGTAGGCTGTCATGAGAGAGTTAATAAAAGCTTGAAATTTGAAGATATAGGAGGGAGATGGGATTTAGGCAGCATTTGATTACTCTAGCATTTTCCTACAGATGAATGGACTTTTCTGAGATGAGGATAAATATTCTTGAATTTTTCTGAAAGGTGTTTGAATTATTTATATTTTCCATGAAAACACAGAGTTGTGCAATGAGGGCAAAATAGTTTTGTCAACCTTGAAATAATGCAAGCTAATACAGCTTATTTCTAGCTAATTGGAAGCAACAAACCTCTTAAAAATATTTCCTTGTACAGAGCGTGGCAGTTATGAGAATAGTTCTTTTCTCAGGCCTTCACTGCTAATGATTTGTACCGGTGATTTGACAACATCATTAAGAGAGAACATTTGTTTATGACACCTGAGTGTCTAGAAAATCTGGTCACTGCACACTTGCCAGGGCTAAGTGAGATTTCTCATTAAATCCATTGGATATATTAAACATATACCCAGTAGAAAATGTTTGCTATTTAATGTGCAGATATAAGGAGACTTTTTTTTTGTTTTTATTGTTAGCTTAAGTTATTAAATGATGACTATATTAGCAAAATAAAATAGATTTTCTTTTAAAAGACAAAACCAACAAATATTATTGCTGGGCAACTATCAATATAATTTTGTAGCATTTGAAAAACTGCCCAGGTACTTTCTGGTTTGTCCCTTTTTCATAGCATCCTAATACCATTTTGGCAAGTTTGATATTTCATTTGAAGGAAAATAATAAAGTGTTTTCTTTGTATTGATTGAAGAAATATAGTGCTTATTTTTTGCTTGGTTTTCTAGTACTTATTCAATAGGTTAAAGGGCAATACCATCAGTTTCCTAACAGGACATTTTGTGTAAGATTTGCAAGTCCTACAGGTACCTTTAAGCATGGATAAATATGCACTCATGGTTTCAGCTGGATAGTTTTTCACCACCAAAGGATGATTATGTTGTGTGCCTTGAGACACAGGCTATAATATATTTCCTGTCCCTTTATTGCATTTTGGAATCATAAACAATGACTGTTTGGCTCAAAGCCATTTATTCAGCCCAAAAAGACATTATTTGCACAACAAAAATCAATAAAAATGTTACTAGGTCTGGCTGGATACTTTGCTTAACTGTGATATTTGTCTGTCACTGATGGCATGCCATCTCTCGTAGGAGACTGGGGCCAAAACAGAGCTATTGATCCAGTCATCAGTGATGGATACTGGCATTTGGAACGGGCTGCTGCAGAGAATCTCGATTAAAAAAAATATTTCTATGTTTTGCCTGCAGCAGAGTCAAGATAACCTGAATGAGGAGATTTTCTCCTTTATATTGGGTTTCTCCTCTTGTGGTTGTTAAATGCTCTGGACCAAAGTTCATTATTGAAAGAATTAAGTCAATCTATGTTTAGCCAAAGGCTTTGACATCATATCAAGCTCTCCTGATTTAGACACGAGGTAGTTGTCCTTTTCATCACCTTAAAAGCATAGGGGAAGCGTTTTATACACACCAGTGATAGAAGTGATATGCTGGGCTGTGCTTACACTTTTTTCTATTGTAAAACATCAAATTATGTCTAAGAAAAACAAGACGAAAACTGATTCTCACACAATGCTATATAAACACTGACCTATCCTTTGAGGCGCTGGGTACTCTCTGCTCTTGCTTTATCAAAAGTTAAAGATGCTTAACACTTAGAAATTCCCAGTGTTTAGCTCTAGGTTGTCTAATTAGGAAACATCCCTGCAGCTACTTAAGAAAATAAATAGCAGATTAAATAAAACAATGTTTTAGGCTACTATAACTGAATAGTATTTTAAAAGGCTCCTGACATTTTAAAATACACTTTTATATTTTAAAATCAGTCCTCTGTCGCCAAATTAACTGATTTTAAGAAATACATTTTATAGCAGAAAGAAGAGTATAAAGCAGCCTCTTAAATCAGTCTCTGAGAAATATCTTCAAAGTAAAGGAGTTCAGATTCCTCTCATTGAGTTAGATAAGATTTAAGGAATTTACATGGGGCAGTGGTGAAACACTGGTTGACCAGAGAGGTGGTAGATGATCCAGCCCCAGGAACATTCAAGGTCAGGATGGACAAGGCTTCAAACAACCTGGTCTATGGAAGGTGTCCCTGCTCACTTCAGGGAAGTTGGACTGGATGACATTTAGAGGTCCGGTCAAACCCAAACCACTCTATGATTCTACAATTTTTTTCTCTCAGAGATCAGAATTTTCACACAAAGTCCAGTCATGAAAATATTCCAAGCATAATTCACAACAGCGATGGGGATTTAAGAGTCATTGATCATGTAGTCAAGCTAATTTGCATGTTATGATGTTAGTTCTGAATAACACAGGCAATAATAAAACAACTCTGATTTTGGCAGGTCTATCTGAACTGCACAAAATCATGCACACATGGTAGCTGTGCAGAGATCATGACCATGATCATCAGGACAGTGGCCAAAGTCATGTAGGAAGGTTAGCATCTGGTCTGTCTTTTTATGTTTTTAGAAATTCTGAGAGAAATTAATCATCTCATCTATGTAGGGGAAAATGGAAATAGACTGAAAAATGGAGAGTCTCCTGGCTGGGCTTTTAGTGTGGCCATTCAGTGACTGTTGACCTGCATGGCCTATTTTGTACTCGGACATGGGAGCAGAGGACAAATTTTATGAAGTGTGGGTTGCATTAAGCCTTGCTATATAGGTTTTCCTTCCAGGCCTGCTCAAAAGAAGCAGCATCAAAAGCAAGCTGGTGCACAACTGGTACCCTATGACATCATCCATCTCCCTTACCACCTAAATCCACTTGGTGTTATCCTGCTACAAATAAAAAAAAATAAAAATCTGATTTTCAATAAGCATCATTTTATTCTCTTCCACATCAGCAAACTTTCTCTAGATTCATACAGAGCTTTTACCACACTAAATTCTTTGTAACTGAATGATGAAAATCTGAAAACAACTTCTCTTTGTTTTCTCTCTGAAGAAACAGTTTGGGGGTAGTTTGTTTAGCTTTTCTATTTCAGAAATTTAATAATATTATAAATTTCAGCAATAATATGCTACAGTTGATGCTTCTTGGTGTGCAGATTTTTTTTTATACTCCTACAATGCAGTTGAGGTAAAAGAGTCTATATCATCTGACCTATTTCAGAGAGATGATTTGGCTGGAATTAAAACTGCAGATTTAAGCATGAAGTGTATTGGGAATGCACTTCCAGGCTTGCCATCTTTCTAGAATTTCTAAAATACACTTCACTTTGAAAATTAGATTGCATGAGTTCTACAAGCCACCTCTTAGACAAGCTTTCCAGGTCCAATATTTTAGATGACATTATAATTGTTGGAAATCACATTATTAGATTTTTTTTATTCTTTCTTAGATAAAAAGTAAAAACTACTAGCATTAAGGCTTTACATTTTAACCATAGTGAATTGTATGTGAGCCAAGAATTAAATGCTTTCCATATTCACTTATATCAATAATAAAAAATGATATTATGAATATGACAGTATACATGTTTAGACATGTTTTTGCATTAGTTGTCTGTGGAATTATTTTATTACTTAGATTTCTTTCTTTCATTATGCTGTGCTAATTTTGTAGGCTAATATAAAAATCACATACGTTAGCTGAATTCAGCTCTTCAAATGGAAATCTATTCTAGCATAATAAGGTAGCTGAATTAGCCTTATCTGTACCAAAATGTTCAGTGAACTGGAATTGCTCTTGTAAAGGAATGAGACTGTTGATGTAATCTCATTTTTCTAAGGTACAGATGTGCTTTCAGTGGCAAGACAATTATTTTGCATAAAACCCAGTATTTATGACTTCCAGAAGAAAAAGGGTCAAATCTCTAACAAACTACAGAAATGCATTAAATATTTTTAATTTTATTTTCATCAAATAGTTGAAGTACTTTAAGCAGGTGTTGCATACAGATTATGCTTAAGGAATCTAAATAGGGATTGTAGCACATGGTAAAGATTTAGTAAATACTTTTCTAGTCCAAAATCAATGCCATTGATTGTCATTAAAGCAGCAACCTAAAAACAATGAAGTGGTTTCTAATTTTCAGGCTCCTGCTGGAGTCTGCTCTATCTCTTCCTTTTTCCAGTTAAGAGCATCATTAAATGGTAAAAGCAAACACCATATTGAGAGGCCAAGTGTTTTATTAATTCATCATCAGAATTATCTCAGCACATTAATATTAATAGCCTCAAATTGGATTTCATTTAGGAGGTGAAATAAATATGCTGATAGTAAAAGCTTACATAGCCAATGAATCTTTTGAAATGGCACTTAAACATAGCAATACGCACACCAGATTTGATAAGTCATCCTGTCTTCTTTCAGTGTAGAGGCACCTTCCAGGTAAATTTCATTCTCATCTGGAACTCACTGAAATTTCAACTTCTGAAAAAACTTCTTTCTGTTTTAGGATATTGTTGCTTGAATGACTGAAACAAATGTGGACATTTATGTGAGACCTTTTTTGTTCCCTTTGTTGACGGCAGTAGTAATCCCTAAAATCCCTAAGTTTTGATTTCAAAAGACTGTGATTGCATATTCAAGAGTATTACTTTGTGTTCGCATTTGCTTTGACTTGCTGCTAATGAATTTTTTGTCCTTTTCATTATTAAATTTTCTAGAGGCACAGAGTTTTTGGCTGTTTGCAGGGAGAAGTCTTATTCCAAAGTAAGTACAGAAGAACACAAAATGTCCCCCATTTACAGGGGTACCACGTGCTCCAAGGAGGAGATAATGGGAAGAGTAGAAATAAGGCTGGAGGTTCACAAGGACTTTACACCATAAACATTTCCTTTATCTGGTGAGTCAGTGGTAATAACTCAGGCCTTCCCTCACCTCTTCCTTTCTTCAGTAAACCAGGCTGTTTCTATATCTTCATTTTACCAATGCTAATCTGTTGACTAATGCCAAACCAGAAATAAAGAAAATGATCACTTACCTATTTTTTTTTTTTCTTTTTAAATTAGGTGCCACAGCTGCATTCTGGCAGACTATGTAATAAAGCTGGAATTTTACTGGAATGCCAGATACAGACAGATTTAGATGATGCAGGCAACTCCACAGCCACATGCACCACTCAGTTATTTCCTGCTCTTTGTGGCTTTAAGGGCACAATTACATTTGTTGAGGACCTTTATTACACAAAGATGACCCAGTCACAGAGCCATTCAGTCATTCAAGGAGCCTGCCCTTGGAGCCCAAAGCAACCAGAAGGCTTCCTGACTTCAGGGTGCTTCTTATTGTTTGCAGGGAGACACAGATTAGTCATCCGCAGCACAGCATATGCTTAAGGGTGTAGTTAATGGAGACACTGGATAATGAAATACCAGTTAAAATGTTGTATTCTACACTGCTTCTCAAGAAAACTCTGAAAACAAAATTGCACCACTGAAAATGTGAACACTGAAGCCATGTTCTGAGCCACAGCAAAGAAATCATTCACTGCATGGAGTCCTCCACTTTGTCACCAGCATTTGGGGAATCTAGACTACCCCTGCAGAAATATGGGAGACCTTGAGCAGGGGTTGGAACTTGCTAATGTATCCATTCACTGGTGTTTATCTCTGTCTGTGTGAAGGATAGGGACAGGGAAATTCTTCTCACTTTGTCACCCTGTAGTTTTTGGGGGAAGAAGTGGAGAACACCGCTGGGGCAGTAACCTGGTGTGGCTCCTTCCTTTAGCCATAGTGTGACTATGGCTAAAGGATAGCTAAGGATAAAAGGCAGAGGACTATTGATAAAGGATAAATATATGACTATAGCAGGATAGTGACACTGGGTGAAAATGTTGGGCTTGGGCTTGCCTTTGCCTTGGCAAGTGAAGCAACTAAAGCAAACTGGAGCATGTGGGTCGATTCATGTGTTTCTCTCTGGAGTCTTTTAGTCCTTTGTGGTAGTTGGACTTCATAAAAATGTAAACACAAAGAAAGTATCTTCTTTGATATTTTTATATTTTACAAATGTATTTAATTCAAATACTTCTGAGCAGGAAAGCAACAGTGATCTGAAGAGAGGAAAACTAGCCATGTACTTAGACTTCTCCCAGGCAAACAATGGCAAACCTGCCCTTAACAGGAATATTGTGATCAGGAGAAACACAATTGAATATTCTCCCTCCATCTTGCAAGCTCCTCTACAACAGTGGCCGTGCACAAAGACTGGGATGTAACTGGATGGATTTTGGCACCACTGAGCACTGAAGAGGCAGCTCTGGCAGCTATGAAGTGCCCATGACACAGTGTTTAGCCGCCTTTTAACTAGGCTAACACAAAGAATAGCTTCAGGAAGGGTTTGCCCTCTTGTCAGACTAAAAATTCATTTTATAGCCATGGCTCAACCTCCAGCAGCTGAAGGTACTGGCTGTCCCTCCAAGCAAATGAGATGCAGGAAAATTTGTTAGTGTTTGAGACACAGCTGCTAGTAAGGAACAGTCTGCATTTTGAATCAGCTTGAAGTCTGGATCTCCAATTTCAGCAGCTCAGCTTTACATGTTGTATTAGTGTTTTGTTGCAAGCTCAGTTCAACAGGTCTACAATCTACATAAGAAAATGGAATGGCTGTTTCCATGCATGATGAGATCCATGTTAAACAGGGAAGAGAACTCTGTGAGTGACTTTATGTCCTCCCCCCGTCCCCCTTTTGCTACCAGAAATGTAGAAGGAGATTACTCTTGTAGTTGTGGCTGTGGACTGAGAATTACAAACAATTTCCTGGCACTGCTGCACATTTGTTGCCTGTTCACTTAATTTGTCCATATTTTGGAACCAAACTGACCTCACAGAAGGATTCTTTCTTTTATGCAACCACAATGAAGATGCTTTCTTTCATGTTTGTGAGGGGCCTAGAGTCTCTGGTGAACAGAGCCACGTGGGGCTTTTGATAGAGCCAAGATTATATAAATTTTATGTAAGTCATCTTTGTTACCTCAGAAAATCTGGGCATTTCCCCACCAGCAAACAAGCCTTGCAGGCTATGGATTTTCAGAAGTGATAATGAAATTGTGTATTCAAAGTATTATCTGCCAGTCTGTGTTGGCATAAGCCTCATACATTGTTCTCAAGCTAGCACTCCTGAAATTTATTATGAACTAAAAGACATTCCCAAAAGCCTGCCACTATTACTGGAGAAAGAATGTACAACAGGGACTGTCATTTAGGCCACCATTTGGAACGGCATTTAGGAGCTGCTGCCTGGAATTGACACCCAGAATAATGAGGCTGACATTCAGAGGACCCACCCAGTAAAGAGAGGCAGAAGTGATCTAATTGTTGCTTCTTTCTTTCAGAATTCTACCCCCACTCTATCTTTTCCTGGAAGTTCCCCAAAATAAATTATTCTAATTGTAGCAAAAGTCTGGTATGGAGAAGAGTTATTCTGCTTAGATTATGAACTGGTATTTTCAAGTTTCCTTAATGACTAATATAATGGAGAGGTTATTATCAAAATATGCTGGGTTCAGAGTATACTAAAGCTCTCTTAGGACCTGTTTAGTATCTGTTACCCTTCAGAGGGCCCAAACACAGCACGATAAGTCCCTTCTTACTTTTTTTGGTGGCCATTTCCCATAGCTCAACAAGGAACCATATACTCTGTAAGGCAGTATTGGCAATCTGCCTTGCTGCTGGTCAGAGCAACAGCAAAACATTCGTATATCACATTAGGAAAATCAAAAGGCTTCTTTTTGTCTGTTCACCATCCTCTCCTGAGGCAGAGAGCAAGCAACCAGTTATCTATGAAACTGGAAACATTACTGGCTACATCTTGTCTTCCTTTCTGTTGCATGAGCTCTTCTGTTGTATGGAAGTTTTCTTCTCCCTTTTGTTCCTCATTTCTTCACCATGGTGAGCAACACCTACACTGTTCACAAGGCAAGTCCATTGTAATATTCACTCCAAAGTACTGATACTACTGGAAAATTTCTCTGGGCTGTTTCATCTTTATGCAACAGCTCTATTTGTATGCTCAGTGTAAAATAATAAGTTTTATCTCTCCTCATTCCTCATTAAAAGCTGTGTATCTTTTCCAAATGTTTTCAAATTGAAAATTTTGTGCCTGTTACCAGAGAAGATTTTCTGAACAACGAAACATTAACAGGATTACAGTTTCATAAATGCTAAGGAAAATAAAGCTGATTGATGGGAAATGGTTCTCATTCAGATTACTTACAAGACCTTTGAACTGAATGAACATCTATTTAAGGTGGAGAGCAAAGTTTCTCTCTGAAACACACAAAATTTAACACTCAAGTTAAATGCATCTGAGATGGATGTTGAGGTTTCTCCGCAAAATAAGAGTCATTTCCTAAGTTACTGACACTGGTGCAGACAGGGCTAAACTTCTCTGCAGATACCTTTTGCTTTGGGCGACAAGACACTGAAGCTCACACTTAAATGCTTTATTCTGATTCTCACTGGCATGTTGACAGTTTGACATATTTTGGCCATCGAGCAGATATTTATGGACATTGGACAGGGTGGCTGTTTCAGCCAGTGTCACGGTTGGGCCCTCATGTTGGTTGATGTTCCCAGATTTCCATGTACACTTGTTTAGTCTGCAGAGAAATTTCTTTGGTTTCAGTCACGTGCTCGTGGTGGCAGAACTTAGCTGAATGGGTGTACACGCTTCTGCCATAATCAGGACTCTTTCAGGCTATGTAGTTTCACATTAAAAGTAAATAGGAAAACCAGACCTGATCTTAATTATATTTGGAATGACTGAAAAACTGCAAAAATATCAGTTGGTGTAAGGGAATTAAAACTCACATTTTCTGTCAAATAGCTGTAAAATCGCTCTGATTAAACAGATAAGCAGTCAAACACATAAAAAGTACAAGGAGCTATGTACTTAAAATTTCATACACAATGGACTTGGACAAGGAAGGACTGAGAGAAAACAGTAAAAGAAAAGGGGAAAAAAGGCCATATTTTAATACAGAAGGAAGCTAATGGAGCTTCCTTCTAATACAGAAGGAAGGTAATGGACTGTCTAAAGAGGCATTATGGGTGCTTAAATATTTCCATGGATGAACTGTACAAAGGGCTGGAACTGCTCTGCTGTGTTGCTCAGATTGACTGTGTCCTAGGATAAGTCAATAGGAATATAACAAATCTTTCAAAAATTTTATGAACAAGCAGGAAAATTTACCCTGGTCTTTGAGTTGATCCCATTCTTTAAGAGTTTTTTAGTTGAATGCATGACAGTTCAAGAAAAATTTCTAGATCTTTGCAGCTGAATAAATATGTTTCTTAAGTACAGTGTCACAGCCAAACAAAACAAGCATAAGCAATATATTTAGTTATTGTAAGCAGAGGATATATAATACTTCAAATATCAGTCTTGTATATATGCATATGCATGTATGTGTATAAAAAGTGTATTTTTATATATCTATTATACATGTGTGCAGTTCAAATTACAAGTATACATAGTTTTGAAATATATCAATATAACCATTGCTTGCCTTTATTTTGGTGACCACATGGATTCTAGCAGATATTTTCAAATATCATCTTTAGTTTATGTATGTTCCAGGCCTCCACTTCACCATTCAAAAAGCTACACAAGAACTTCATTTCTAATGGTTAGAAATGTTCCTTTCATTAGCTGAGATGATATGTCCATAACTAATTTTTGCATTCTTTTGATCTTGTTCAAGCATGTTTAGTTTTGACAGTCCTTTCTTTTCATTGTGTTTATCAAATAAGTATATTTATAGAAAATAATCATATCCTGCCCCAACTTTCGTTTCACTAGTCTCTTATTTTAAGATTTGTTCTCTAAAACCCCTTATAATCTGAGTAGGCTGGTTTTGCATTGAAATTACTATTCTAAACATAGCTAAACAAGTAAGTAAGTAAGCCTGATATTCAAATGAAGTCTTAGTAAAGAATTATACAATAGAATTAATTTTTTCTTCTCTTTACTTAAAATACGCCACCTGCTCCTTCTCAAATTAAATTGCTTGGGGATAAATAGCATTTTGATTGCTTTATCATCAACAGTTATATACTGTTCCCTTTTCGTTTTGTTAGTGAGACCCCTAATCGCTAGTAGTTTCTTCTAATTTGTTCATAAAAGCTGTGATTTCGCACTTTGTCTTAATAAGACAGTTAGTAATATTCTCCAATTCTTGCTGCAGATATCTTGGTCTTTCCAAATACGAGCAATGAACTGCAACTGGGATGTCTGAAGGTCCATAACAATATACCCTATTTGTTCTTTGAAGTGATTTGTGGTCATATTATCCCTCATTGTTTGATGTTACTTTTCAACATCACTATTGGGACTTGCTTTTGCACTTTTTATGTACCTCAGAAATCTATGCTCAAATTGTTAAGAATTACTGATGAAGAAGAAATAGAGGTGTGTGTCTATACAGTGACTGGCAAAACTAAAAGATTGCAAAATGCTTGTGCTGAAACTTTTATTCATATACAGTCACAAAACTCAATGAGAGGAACTTAAGGCCAAAGGAAAACCAAATATATTTTGATTTTTTTTGCTATTCTATCATGCAAAGTATGGAAAGGGATCTCTTGCATTGAGACACAGATATAAACAAAATGTGAGAAAGAACCCATGTATTGGAAAAAGTGCAAGATTTGAATCTCATAGGTAGAAGATGCCTGTTTAGAGAGTTTTACAATCTGTCTGATCATTAAAGAAGATGAGGGAACTGATGATTTGGGTAGAGTTGTGGCATCCTATAATGATTCAGCTCAACATAAACACTATCAACAGAAACACTTTCTGCTAGAAACAACTTAGAAGAAGTGTGTCAAGACTTATCAACAGCAAGATGATGTGATACTATCATCTTATTAACTTACTTAGGAACACAATCTCTGCCACAAATAGATTTAAAACTTTTACAAACAGTAGAAACAGTCTGATGTGCCCATATTTGAAGACTCCTGTGTGATGGATTAGAAGATGAAAAGTTGAAAACCCCATTATCAGTAGGAGTCAAAACTCCCACATAATTTCAACAACATAAGTTGTTTAATTCTTTTCGTTTCGTATTGAAGGGGGGCAATGAGAGGTGCCTGGAGGTGGAAGCCTCCAGAAGAGGGATGCAGGAGACATTTCTTGATTGTTTCCTAACTGGTTTAATATTTTATGTGTTCCTTCCCTACTATACTAAAAAATGCAAATGTTACCTTTGTCTTCCTCAGGAAGCTTCACACTCATTACATGGCTAGATGACACTGGAGAGTGATCACTCATTGGCAGTTATCTGGGCTTCTGGAACCATTTTACAAAGGGGACAGAGAGGAGTCATCATAAGTGGTTCCACTGGATAGGTGTTGAAACTGTGCAATGTAATATACTATTTTAGATTTTTTTCTTTTCCTATCTGAAACTGATTCATTTAAGGTGTTCTGGAAACCAGGGCCTAGCTAACATTACATATGAGATGGGGCATTATGACAAGATATTCACAGTTGGGGCTCTAATGAATACGCATTGGTCTCCTGAGAGGAAAGATAAATTCCTCCTAAAGGAAGTTACCTGCGAGTTGTTAAACAGATGAAGAGAAGGCATTTTTCTTTTTGTTCCACCTCTTCATTTGCTCTTTTTCTTAAAGCAGTCAATCTGATGAACAATTTATAAAGTAATGGAGTGGGAGGGTATTAGTCAATTTAGAGTATTCAGGTGGTTCTAACTATTCATCTAAATGCATAATTATTCATTTCCTGTCCATATACATCAGTAATTCTAGATAAAACCATGAAAAAAAATCAGATTATTTGAGTCTAAAGGAAGATCTGTTAACTTTGTACACTGGTGGCTACATTTTCATTTTCGCCATGTTTCCCACTGCACTGAAGATAGACTCAACATCCTCAAAAGCTAGTGAACACTCAAGAACTGTCTGAAGTAAAAAAAATAATAATAAAAAAGTAACTGACAGGTCTAGTGAAGCAGAATATTCAAGGAAGATTAATCAGTTAGTATTTGCAATGACTCAATTGTTGTGCCAAATGTGATCAATGATAACAAAGGAAACATTTAGCCAAAAGGGAAATAGATATCTGTGGTCCTCCCAGGAACCATTTATTGATTGAACTATATTTTTCAAATGCTTTTAGTATCTAGAACTAGAGTCAAGCTGTGAATAGGACCAGACTCAGTGACATAGGGGGATTATGCTACAATACTGGATCTGTTCTTCTTCACTCTTTGATGAAACTTGTCTTTTAGAAGCTTCATTTCACTCACTGTCTTAATAACATTTTATATTCTGATATCTTTGCAGAAGAGAACACATGTACAATATGCAGCCAGTTGCAACAAGCTGTTCCACATGGATATTCAGTACATTAATTCTTATTTAATTCTACAAGGTAAACATTCAAGGTTAAATGAATTTCACAGAATCACAAAATAGGTAAAGCTAGGAGGGACCACAGTGGGTCAACTGGTCCAAACTGCCTGCTCAAGCAGGGCCATCCTAGATCACACTGCACAGAATTGCATCCAGATTCAACATATCCAGTGAGAGAGACCCCCCAATGTCTTTGGGCAAACTGTTCCAGTGCATGGTCACCCACAGAGTAAAAAAGTCTTTCCTCATATTTAGGTCCAACTTGAATTGAACACAATTTCTGCCCTTTTTCTCTTGTCTTATTGCAGTAGTATCTGAAACATAAAATATGTTTCAAACTCTTTGTAAAGAGTATGAAAGGTATTAGAAACAAAAGGATGTGATCTATCAGTACATCCTCTAAGAGCAGTAGTTGGAAATCATTTGAAACGGGAAATCTCTTAGATTATAAATTATGTGTTGTCTCTACTAGTGAATTACAAGGAAACTAGGGATGGGGAGGTAATCCTATTTGCTTGCTATTTATTCTGAAAAAAAAGACTGTAGAATGGAAGAATGTAAAGAAAGATTTTATAAGGGAGGAATTGTTTTCAAGTGGATTTAATACAATATAAGATGTTGAAAATAGGAAATCAGACAGATTCTGAAACACTGAAAAGGGAAATGTTTGGATATATAAATCATTAAAAATTCTTATATGCAAAAGGATCAAGACCAGATGTGATTCTGAATGGACTTATTCCTAGAGAGTTAAAAGTGTATATTAAGGTAACCAGAATCAACCCCATAAATGAAAATTTTATTAAAAGTCACTGCTATCATTAAGATAAAAGGAAAATATTTCAAATGTCAAAACCCTTTAGAGGAACTCTTTAGAAGTAACAAATCTAAAGAAAATGGTTTTGTTTGTTTTCAAGCACAATAACAGTTCAAAGAAATCTGACTAATAGTTTCAGAAACTGTAGCATTATATTGAAACTGAGCAGAAATTTTTAATGAGTAACTTATTCAAGGTTAAAACTTCATCACAGGAAAAGGTCTGAAAACGACCCCTTAAAATTCAAGGAAAAGGAAACTGCTAGTTTTGGAATTCTGAACATCCAAATTGCAATCAAAACACTGTGTTGCCAAGTAAGAGAAGAATACAATCACAAAATCACAGACTCACAGTATCATCACTGGTGCTGGAAAGGATCCCTGTAGATCATGGAGTCCAACTCTTCTGCTAAAGGAGGTTCACCTGGAGCAGGTTTCCCAGGGTCACATCCTGATGGGTTTTGACTGTCTCGAGAGAAGGAGACTCCACAACCTCTCTGAGCAGCCTGCTCCAGCCTCACAGTAACGAAATTTTTCCACACATTCAGATGGATCTTCCTGTGGGTCAGTTTGTGTCTTTTGCCCCTTAGCCTGTTGCTAGCCACCATTGAAAATAATACAGCCCCATCCAACAAGACGTCATTATCTAGAATACTTAATGATAACAGTTCATATAAGAGGGTGATTTGGTTTTGTTTCAGTGTAGAAAACAAAAGAAAATGCAACAAAAAGGTTTTCTTCCATAATCCTTATTGGATGCAACTATTGTCCATTTTCTCACACTCCCTTCTGTCTTAGGGATCTACCACATAGCAATTTATCCATCAGGGACTTCTCACAAAGCATGTAGGTTTTTTCAGAATAGTGAAGTACAGAGCTTTTTTGAGTAGTTCCAAATTTTTTGGCTAAATACAGGGTAGGATAAATCTTATGTCTGCCCACTGTTTCTTATTAATTAAACCGTTATTTTAGGCTGTCTAATAGTATTCTACAAATGAGCAAGAGCACACTAATACAGCAGTATATATTGTCTAAACTGTTTTGCATTTTCTAAATATGAGCACCACACACTTAATACTTTCTTTTAGTAACAGCCTGATAAAGTCTTTTCCTAGTAGAAAAATCTGATCAGATTGAAAATGGGTACACTTCAAAGATAAAAGACTTGAATTTGTCAAGAATTAACTCAACGCTATTTTGTTTATTTAATAAGTTGAAGGCATTTCTTTTGTAATTGCATCTTCCTACTGTTTACTCATTGGAAGATATTTGACATTTTTCCTTTACAGTGGCAGCATTTTCAAGGTGAAGCTTTTGACTTGTACTCTCCTAATTTTAAAAAGATGAACTTTTTCTGTTATAGTATCTAACAAGGAGAATTTCCACAGCATTCTTGATGAATAAAGATATCATTAAAATCAGAGCTATTAGACACTAAACCTGTTCTCAAGTGATGTCTGACCTTCAAGACTTTTGTGTAGTCATAGCTATATCTGCATGCAGCTGCAACAGAGCCACAGGAACTGTGGAATTTTTTGCTTTGGTAAAAGTGAAAATCAGAGACTAGAAGCCTAGGCAGTGAGAAATAAAGGGCTTGAATAAGATATGAGAAAAATTCTTGCATATCTCTTGCTGGAAGTGGAAATCTGTATTACACGGGAGCTACAGAGTTGTAGTGTGTAAGAAAAGGTCCCAAGGGATTGCTTCTTCATCCAAGCAAAATTAATTTAAATAGCATTTTGCATAATGAGAAAATTTTGTGCTCACCCAATTTTTGAGTAGAGCATGCTCAGTTTTCTAATCCAGATGTTTGCATGTGCCATGTCATTGGAAAAAAAAGGCATCAAATTCATGGTGTTCTGGGGTTTGCAAAGCAGACGGTCTTACACCGATGCATTTGCAAAATATGCCTAAAAGTGTTTAGTACACAGAGACACTTAATTATAATCTGAGTCTGTGGACTGGTTTTCCAAATAAACAAAAAGTTGTTAATAATCTGAAATTATGAGTGGGAAATGATGAAAAATTTCCTTCATCCCAATTGCTACCATGTCAAAATTCTTTCTCTTTCTAGGTAGAGAAGATGAGAAAAAAACCACTACTTTCCTCATGAACTAGGAAAAAAAAAAGGGAAAAAATGGAAAAAAAGAAAAAGAAAAAAACAAAGAGGACAAGATAACATGTAATAGCAGCTATATAGTCCCAGTGAGAATATCAAGCAGCTCTGCCACAGAGGAGTGGGAATGAAAGTTATTGATGTTCTGCTCCACTAAAGGTTCTGAGATTGAAAGAATGGAGCTCTGAAGTCTTGTACATTTGCCTGATCCACTGGGTATTAACTTCACAAATCAGAGCATAATATCCTTTCCTGGAATCTTCCTCATGAATGATAGTAAGCTTCTTCATAAATGCCACATGACAGGATTCTCACATCCTCTCTATGCCACTTATTTTCACCTGGAAAGGATTGGGGTGCTGACATTCACCAGGTAGTAAGCGTGTTAGCACATGAGAAAACTGTAGGAGGCTTTAAGACTGCCTATATGTGTAGATAAGGTATTCGCTCTAGATGACCCAGAAACACATAGTGTAACACTTAATGGGATGATAGCATCATCAAGGTTGGAAGAGACTTTTAAGATCATGAAGTCCAGTCACGCACCGATCACTATCAATGAACCCCAACATATAATCCAGTGCCAGATCCAAATACTTAAACACCTCTGCGTATTGTGACCCCACCAGCTCCCTGGGCAATCTATTCCGATCCTAACCACCCTAACAATGTAAATATTTTTTCCTAATATCTAATCTCAATCACCTGTCTCAGCTTAGACCCATTGTCTCTTGTGCTCTCACTGCAGTCAGTATAAGCAACAGGTCCCCATCTCACGACAACCTTTTTTCAATGAATTTTAGAAAGTGATGACGTCCCTCCTGAGCCTCCTCTTCTTGAGACTAAGCAGAGAAGGAATGAGAAGACTAAACAAACGCAAGAAGAAAAAAGTAAAAAATTCACAAACCAGGAAGAACTGGACATTTTTATGATTATTTCACAAAATCACTTAATTTCAGGATCATTGAGTATTTCAGATTGGAAGGGGCTTCTGAGGCTTTATATTCCAACCCTAGATGAGTTTTGGCTTTCCTAAACTCATTCCAGCATGTAGTGTCACTACATTTGTCCTGTGCTACCTCACCCTCCTTCCACATTCTGTATATTTCCTTTTGATATTTGAGTATATTCAAGAGACCCATGTGCATTCATGTTGGTCTCCTGACATATTTGCTTGATATTCTGGTCATGGGGGAAATGGATATGATGAATTTGATTCCTGAAAAACAACAAGCTCTCCTGGACCCCTCTTCTGCCCACAGTTGTCCCCTGTGGGACTCTTACAAGCAGATCCCTGAATAGGAAAAATCTGCTCTACTAAAATCCCAAGCTGTGATTCTACTTTTGCCTTGTTCCCTTTTCTCTGGATCCTGAACTCCAATGTCTCCTTATCAGTGGAGCCAAAGCCTTCCCTGACCTTCCCACGTCCCACAAGGACTTTAATGTTTGTAGGTATCATGCTCAGAAGAGAATCTACCCTTTTCCAAACATTAACATCCTCTCTTAGGAAGCTGTCATCAACTCTCTCTACAAATTCCCTGGGGTGTTTGTGGCTTGCTCTATTGCCCTACCAGGAGATATCAGGGTAGTTAAAAGTGCATATGAATATGCACTTTCTCCTATTGTAAGAAGTGCTTATCTGCTGCTTTTTCCTGTTGGAGAAGCCCACAGTAGATAACTATGACAACAATCACCTATGTTTGTCTACCCTCCAACACATAAGCTCTTGACTGGCTTGCTATCCATCCTAAGGCAGAGCCCCATGTGTGCCTGCTAATTTTTCACATAAAAGACAACTCTCTCTCCTTTCCTTCTCAGCCTGCCCTTCCTAAGGGGCCTGTACCCACATACTGTAGTACTTTAGTCATGGGAGCCTTCCTATCCCATTCCTGTGACTCCACTGTTTTTCGAGGCTCAGTTGCACAAAGACCTCTAGTTCCTTCTGCTTGTTCCCTATGTTGTGTGCATTTGAGTACTGGCTCTTCAGCTAGTACATGCTGATTTCCCTCCTCCCAAAAGTATGAGAGCTTTTCACATAATGCTGCTGTCTTGGTACTTGTAGGTGTAGGTATTTGTGTGCATAGACTTGAGGTGGACCTCCTTTGCATAATTTGACTACTGTCAAAAACTGAGATTTTACTCTACTAATTTTTCCTCAAAGAATTCAGTCAGCCATCTGACAGACATTTGATAGATATTAATTAAATGTATGAAATAACATATTTGACAAGTGTTTCTAGTTGTTTGTCTCTCCTAGAAGGATCTGGTTCAGAAACTGTCTAAAATACAAGGCAGTTTTGCTGAATATTCATTTAAAGATACCTTAAAATACATGATGCATAACATTTTTGTTAGCAGTCAGCACAGACTTCAGGATAAAGAGAACAAGAGGATAAAGAAATGTTTCACCTTAGGTAGTAGACTCTTAGATCTAAGTCAGTGAGTGGATGTGTTTCTGAAGGGGAAGTTTGAGCACACAAACAGTTTTAAAAAGAAAAAAAAAGACAAAAAAACCAAACCCATACCTGTCTCTTAGCCTGGAGCCTGAACACAGCTTCTTCCCACAAAGGTGTCTGAAAAAGTAGCCAGCTATGGAATCAATAATTGTTGACAGAACTTTGAAAGTTCTAATCTGTTGTAGCAGCCTTTCATGGGTCTATTTGACATTTTGGAGGAGTTACAGAAACATAAGTTTACATAACCTAGAAATACTCAGATTCAAATGGTTTTCTGCTGTTCAATAGGCAGCTCTTGCAGTTCATGATTCCATAATAAAAACTACTCAATTTACAGACTGAACAAAACTCAGCAAATTGGCTCCTTAGGTTCAGTTCTCCTTCAGTTGTCTCACCCAAGACACTATAAAGAACTGCCTTGTAGGCTTTAACTGTGAATAGTATGCTCTGATCTGCTCCTGCAACTTCGCAATATTTGAACTTTCTGTTTCCCAGGGCAGTGCAAAAACCTTTTGCTCCTGTTACTCTTGAAATAAAAAGCAGTGTTCTTTATGAATTTTTAACACAGCGCACTTTTCCTGCCAGTGCTTTCAGGCAAGTCACGTCAGTATCTGGACACTTGAATTTGAAGCTCAAAGCCTGACTGCCTCTATTTGTAAACAAGTGTGAACAGCATGAGCACAGTAGTGTCACTTCCCAGTAAATTCAGTGTTAAGAAATTACAAATGTATGTACTATAGAACAGTTTGACAAAGCTGTATTGAAATACATTATTCATAGTAATCTTTTTCAAAACCTGACATTTTTGAAAGTTTTCCATTTTGTGCATCATAAAATTGTAATGTTGGTTTTGAAAATGGGAAAAGCATCAACAAAAAAACCCGCTGAGTGTGTTTAGCCTTTTGCTTTCAAAAAATCTTTTGCAAAGTAACAAATTCTGTTGCTTTTTCCTCACCCTAAGAACTGCTCATTTTTTCTCTAATTATTGCAAATGAATCACTGCTGATCTTTATCCACTGTGGCATTCCCAGCCTGCATCCTGTGTATGTGTGCGTGTGTGTGGTCAGGGGAAACAATATGTGTCAAGACTGCCTTATAAAATCAGTTCTAAGCCTTTAACCTTCAGCAGAACACTGAATAATTGAGGGGTCTATGGACACTGACATTTATGGCAAAGCAGGAAAATAGATGTCTGTTGATGGGGCTCTATCTCTGATCATAGTTCACAGCCCCTTTCAGTGCTGGAGTTAACATTGCCTCCTTGATGTCAGATGGTACCAGGCTGACAGTACCAGGTCTCCTGTGCCATTGGTGGTTGTTTTACTGTTGTGATCAACATAATTCAGTCACTATCAGTACCTATTTCTCCCCTGTTCTTCCATGCTAGTCACTTCCCTTTTCCCTTCACAGCCTTTACTTTTGAAAGATGTTAGCACAAGGGAAAATAAAAGAGAGCACTCACCAAATTCAATCTTAATAAATTTCAGGTTTTGTTTCATTCCCCCTTGATTAGTCTATCAGTATTTATGAATGTAGTTTGATTTGTAAGAGCTGCCCCCTGAATGCAAGGAAAGTTTATGTGCTTGAAGATATCATTGTGACCTAAATGGATTAGTCAGTTTGTTGAGTTTTACTAACTCATTGAATTATGTTTTTTTCTGTCAGAAGGCTTTATCCCACTTGTGAAAACCTAAGTGGCTGTTACAAATCTTATCTGAAACAACTGTTAGAGATTTTATAGGCTCATGTTTATGTATCTTAAATATTCATTCATGAGTCTTTAATTTTCAAAATATATTTTCTCTTCCACTGGGAAAACGTCCCACTCTGCACAAATAGCTTTTCCAGTCTTTCTTTAAAACATTACAGTAAATTAATATTGAATTCATTCATTCTCTTTCAACCCCTTTCCCCTTCATTCTAATAAATAGATTAAAAAACCCTGTTGTGAAGAGTTTGTGGACTTGTTCTGAGTGTGAGGGCAACTGGAGAAGGATGCACTCCTAGTGCCGCAACCTCTGATTTGCACTATAAGCTCCATCATAAATGCATTTTTCCAAGGGACAGAGCCTAGCTCTTTAGAAAAATCAGATCAGCCCTGAAGTAAGTATACTAATGTGGGTGGAAAAAAGGTGTCTTTTTTCCCTCATAAAACTCTAATCACCCTCACAGAGGTAAACGTCTGTAACACAATATCTTACTTTGGTATTGCTATAGTGAAGACTTCCAATGGCACTGTTCATCCTTTTATGACAACTACTTCCATCTGATTTTCACTGGAGGCTGACAAATTTACTCATAACTTTAAAATAACATATTTTAAAAAATATTATGCAAAAGGCTAATGATCTTTTCAATGTCAGCTGCTGAGAATTCCCACAAATGATAACTGTTAATTAATACTTTCCATAGCCTAATGATCCTTCTTACCAAGAGGTAAGCTACTTTGTGTGTCTTGAAACCATCTGCTCAGCTTTACAATTCCTGCTTGTTCAATTTAATAATGAAAAGAAGGTTTGAACGAAAAAAAATCCAGTCCATGAGCAAAGTAAGATCTGTGTCATAACAAATAACTAACAAAAGCTTGTACTAAGGAGCTGAAGTGTCCTTTAGCTTCTCCCCTGTTTTTTTTTTTTTTCGGGGGGGGGGGGGGGTTTGTTTGTTTTTTAGGTTTTTTTTAACTTTTAAAAATTGTTAATTTTTTTTTTTAATGCTGAACTCACATTTATTAACATAAGTTGAACAACTGGTAATTACATCAGTGTTGCAGACAAAAAAAGGGATAAGCAGTGAACCAGTTGTCATATTTCCCAGTGCTTTATGACACTGATGTATGCGTAGCTACACAGTCTTCTTTTCACCAATGATAATTTACAGTTTTAGGCTGCCACTCTCCAGTTCTGTCAGTTGAGTTTCTGTCCCTGCTGGCCTGGGTATTCTGAGATGAGCTGAAGTAGTGGGAAAGTCCATTACTGTAGGATGCCCATTTATTTCACACTTCCTTTCTGAGCTGTATGTGTGTTGCTGATGTCTTCTTCACCATAATACAGATATATCCAAAATCTTATAGAACTGAAGAGAGTTCTATCTAAATTCTAGATTTAGATGTAAATCTAGAATCTTAGATTTACCTTATAAATACAAATTTACAGCTGCACATGCAACTATAAAATTAAGGTCTTTATTATATCTGTGCAGCTGTGTGTAATGTCACACACCTGTAGTATATAAGATGTCTATAGAGAATATCTAAATATCTAAAATATAAATCCTTCAATATGGAGATATATATATATAAATATTTCTCTGTGTGAATCAGAAGTGCAAAGACCAGATGCATAGAACCTGTGAACTAAGCTCCAGGGTGTGCAGTAGAAGAGGCAGTCATACTCCAGCAAGCAAGTCCTCCATAAAATCCCTTATAGGAGGCACCATCTTCATAAAAATATTCCCAAATGCAGAGTGGGGAGCTGAATAGCTGACAAGATATGTGGAGGCACTGAAGATGTTTTGGTTTGACTGCCGTGGTTTAATCCAATGGTAAATGACAGCCTTTGGATTTTTTCAGGGAAAGGACATAAAGTGTCCTAGATATCCTGAATCCTTAGTGAATACTGGTCAACAGAGGAATACCAGGCACACTCAAGATGTGGAAAGGTATTGACTACTCCACTTTGTGTATCTGATATGGTCAGTGTACTAGAGATATATTTTCTTCTTCATTCATGTTAAGGGTGGGAACTGAAGGAAAATGAAAATTCTTATTTTGTACTTGTTATATTTTGCTAGAATGTGAGTTTTGTGTGCACTATATTTTGCATGTTTCTTGAAGAGTTTGACATGGAGAAGTGCCAAAGCCAGTATCTGAAGAGAAAAAACCCCAGGCACAGTAAATGCCAGGGTCAGACTGGTGGGAAAGCAGCTTTGCATAAAGGGACCTGGGGGATCCTTGTGAGCACCAAGTTGAGCATGACCTGACAATGTGCCCTTGTGGAGAAAAAAGGCAAATGGTGTCCTGCATTAACAGCAGTATTGTCAGCAGGCTTAGGGAGGTGATATTTCTTTTTCACTCAACACTGGTTGAGTAAACCCAACCTGGAGTGTTGAGTCCCGTGTGAGGCAACAAGAAAGTCATGGACACTCTGGAGATATTCCAACAAAGGACCACTGAGATGATGAGGAGACTGGAGCATCTTATGAACAAAGACATGATGAGAGAGCTGGAACTGTTTAGCCCAGGGAAGAGAAGGTTCACCGGGGAATCTCATTAATGCATACAAATACCTGAAGAGAGTGTGCAAAGAGGATAGAGCCAGTCTCTTTTCAGTGGTGCCCAGTGACAGGACAAGAGGCAATGGGCACAAATTGTAACACAGTACGTCTCATCTGAACATCAGGAAATAGTGGCAATGATTGCACAGAGAGACTGTGGAATGTCCCACCCTGGATGTATTCAGCAGCCATCAGAACCTACTCTAGAAGTTCAGCATTAGCAGGGACATTAGATCAGAAGACCTCCAGAGGTCTCTTTCAACCCCAGCCATGCTTGGGCTCTGTGACAGGCTTGACATCAATTTACTGATGACACGGAGCAGAAAAAAGCCCACAAATAAATGCTGAAAGATGTAGGTGTATCCATTAACTGTATAAAACTATAAACTGCAACAAGTATTTTAGATTATAAAACCCACATAGCACATTCCCCACTGAAAACAATTCAAAATATTAATTTTGGCATTCATAGTCCACTGTTGCCTCATATATTCTAAATAATTTGTTGTCCTTTTTTTTTTTTTAATAAATCCATTATAGGCCTGATGTTGGACTGTTTAGCACATTTTTATTACCATAGCCCTACCATTTGCATTTCTTCTTTAATTATATGTCTGGTACTTAATGAAATAAAAATGAAGATTAAGAAATAAGCAAATAATTAAAGGTTTTAAAAAAACAACAGGTTTTTATCAGGTTTTTTTCAGATGATCTCCTCATATCATTCATTCATTCATCATTCGTTTAGCACATTCAGTTATCAATATAGATGTCAATAAAGGATGAAGTTACCTGTTCTTTGCAGGATAAATCTAATTTATTTGGTCGAGAGATCTTGTACCCTAAAGGTAGGTATTGTATTCTTTCATATTCACTATGACTGGGATTAATCTTCAAATGTGATAGAGTCTTCACAACCTCTTGACTTTGCAGAACATGCGTGTATTCTCATATCTGGAGAATTTAGATATTTTTCTCTGGACTTTCAAATCTTCTGCTTGACTTTAAGCAGCAGCTCAAGTCCCTGGTCTCAGTTTTCAACATCTTCAGAGCGTTGTGGCCAGTTTATCAGAGATTGCATACTAATTTATGAGCAACCATTCAGAACATTATAGGTGATAATGCCTGGGTTGAAGCTACTGAGAGGGCGAAGTAAACCTAAAATTCAGAGAGCATAATGAGTAAATTACATTCTTCCTAAAAGTGGTCACTTCAGGTCAGATTGTCAGATTAAAAGTGAATTGCTAGGGATGGGTGGAAGTGTCACCACGGCTGCAATCAGTGCTTTATCTACCACGGCTGAAATCAGTGCTTTATCTTTTCTAGACATAAATGGGCAGAGCACAGTGAAGCACAGTGGATATGAGATCTTGGTTGCAATATCCTGGATTAAGGATGATAAAATAAATGCAAAATCCCAGTTCATAATATTTTGCCATACCATGGATGCAATGTATTTTTTAAATAGAGAAGAACACGTCTATGAGAGACACTAGTTCCTCTGCTTCTCAGAACTGTACCCTATGAGGATTAATTAAAGGAATGCTATTTGAAGACTTCTGAATGGATACCACACAGTTCCCAAGTTTGTCCAGTGTCCCTTGTATTGTCCATTTTTTATATGACATGGCAAGTGGCTGATGCAGAAGCGTTTGCTGTTGTGTATTCATTCAGGATTCAGTTCCTCTTTCTACTTTTGTCTATTGGGCTATAAGACTGCTAGAATCTTTCCGTAATTTGTTAAGCAGACACAGCAGCATCCGAAATAAATGTAATGCATTTGTGTCAAATCTGAATACATAGTCATGCTCATTTTACATACTATAATCCATTTGGAATAGCATATAATTTCATTTTTACTGCAGAAAAAGCTGCAACTCCTATTTACAGCCTACATAGATACAAAGACAGGTGCACTTCCTGATCCTAAAATTGTGGATGAAACTTTTGCTATCAAAAGATCAATTTGAATTGATACTTTACAGAGCCAATGAAAGACACAGATTTACAGCTGGTAGAATGTCTCCAGCATTGGTGGAAGTTCAAAGTTCTCTACACTACAAAGCACAAAAGGCTTTATAATTTTTAATATCTTGTCATTTGCAAATTATACTTGTATTCTAATTTTTGTAAATTCTTATTGAGTAATCAGTTTTCATTTTAGAAATTACCATATAGAGGTATGTATATCCACAAATCATTTTATGTGTCAGCAGCACTATTCAGAAGATTATGTAAACAGTGCCCAGGAATTTGAAGTAGATTGCAGTAGTCAAAATACAAGTGACACTGCTTGTAATCCTCATGTTCAAGGTATGTAGGATTTGGAAATTGTTTTTATTCTATGGTACTCACAGTCTGACTATCTTCTAGTACAGAAAATGCCTTATGTGAAGAAGTCACTGCATCAATACAGAAATGGCACAGAACATAAACCGAGACCAGGGACTTGCCATAAACTGGATAAGTAGTAGGACTCTAGACTTTAAAAGCCTAACTTCCTCCCTTATTGATGAAAAAAAAAAAAGTTAAACATCATAATAAGACATTTTGAGGTGGGTGTTAGATACACTGTGGATAGTTGTGAGCAAAACAAAAGTTATCATTCTGTGACTAGGAAGAGCAGAGGCAGTCCGAAAGATTTGCATATGCTGGAATGAGAAACAACTAGGAAAATTAGTCCAAAAAGACAGAGCTTCACTTTGCAAAACAGGTTACCATTTGCAGAATTGGATTACATAACTCTCCCCATCCACTTTCAGTGTTCTGTGTACCTTTTAATAATTATTGTATATAATCTGACAACTAGTAATCTCAGTTACAAATGGGAGACTTAACTACCTAAGAAATCCCAGTAATAGGAGGCATTTGAAGAAAAATGAGCAATACCTTGCTCAAAATTATTGAATGCATTCTTTTCCTTTGTCTTTTTTTTCCTGGAAAAGATACCTATGGTGATAAAGATTTTACTCATAATTCATAGTAAAAATTATTTGCACAACATATTTTTTTTCTCAGGATATAATTTTTGTATGCTGTGGGCTGTAATTTGTAGCACTTGAAGACTTCTACAGTGGAATTCAACCATCCTCACATTTTCCCCCCTTTAGTCTTGCTATCAAAATTATAAGTATTTCTATTTAAAGAAGTGTTTCAGAAATAGTCACTTCTAAGCAACTAAGGTTCATTGCCATAGTGACATTTTAAAATGTTTTCCAAAGTTCACTTTTTTTTCATTGCAAGTTACAATGGAGTCATTTATTCTGAGTGAAATATCTGAGAATGTAAATACATTTATCAAATAAAAACATCATATCATCCACATCTGCTGATAATAAGATCTACATCAAACTCTCAGATTGGAGGAGATTTAAAGGATTACATGAGTTAGTGTCAAACATCAGCTGATGAATGAAAGCTTCTGAACTCCATATGCTCCACTGGCACAGAGTTTGAGCTTCAACAATTATTGGACTCACAAGTGACAGAAGAAACATTCTGTTTTCTGGCTCTGAGCTGCTGATTTGCCATATCTTTTGATACAGAAAACAATGGAAGTTGAAAGTGTTAACTTGGAAAACATTTCATATATTCCTTTCAGTAAAGTGATTCTGTGTTTTGAACCCAAAGTCTGTCATTTCTGGCATTAATCCTTTTTAAAAGGACAAACCAGATCATACAGACAAGCAAAAGGTCTAGCTCATCCTCCTGTCTCCCAGAAAAGTAAGAGGTGAGAAAAGAGACAAGAGTTAAAAATCCTATAGAAATTTCCTACCAGAATGAGTCCATAACCATGGCTATTTCATCCAAAACAGCATTTCTGATTCTAGGCTTCTAGAGAACAAATGTTGGATTGACGCTTTTTGGATGATGAGATTTTCTGGACCACCAGGTTAGGGAAGGAATAAATAGATCCTTTTACAACTTGGAGGAAAAATAAAACATCAAAGTAATAATGTGACCTTTGTAATCTGACTGTATTTGACTTTCCTTCATGCCATCCGGCCAGAGTTGTTTCATACCCTGAAGAAAGGAACAAGATCATAGTATTTGCATATAAACTGGTGGAGATACAAGTCAAACACTGCTCTCACATTCAAAATCAGATGAAACAGATAAATCTACAGCTTCTATCTTGTTGTATATGTACAACAATACTCATATATATGAGTAGATAATCACAGGAACTGAATGTAATTCCATTTTGAAGTCTTTGTTTTTACTTTTTTACATCAAATAAAGAAAACATACTTGTCTGTTTGAAACAACTCACGACCACTGCCACTGAATATGGTATTCTCCTTGTTCCTGACCACTGATATTCAACCAAACCCTAGCAAACTAAAAAAGAAAAAACACTTGTATATGTCTAGGTGGATTTTCAGATGTGGCAGACAAAGAAGAAACAATAGGGAAGAACATGGGAAGAAAAGTGCCAGAGCATTGGAATCCTTATCAAATGCTTTTAATATGTTTTAATATGTTTTTAATAAAGTTTTGCTCATGTAAGAGCAATCATCCTATGATCATTCTATGGAAATAATAATTATTAAAAAATCTTTAAAATAAGTCTCAGTATTATCTGAAAGACGTGACAACAGATCAAGTGGTGATGTTGGTACCTAGGTTTTCATAATTGCGTTTGTTTAATAATCTTACTTGTATTTAATCATCTTTGAGTGTAAACATTGAAGATTGCATTGTAAAATATAACTTTCTGAAGAGACTATCAGTATTCATAATGTTAAATGCCATTACTACTTACATGAGGAGCATTGCTCTATTATATCATAGCAGTTACTAAAACAAAATTAGAACCTGTAATCTTGTTACTTCTAAAGCAGGTATGCTCTCCTCATCACAATGCATCTTTCAGTTCTCTCAAACTCATTTTAATCCACCCTGAATGTGTTTTTTAAATAATTATGAAGAGCAACAGCTACAATTTAAATGTTTGCTCTGAAATGGATCTTAAACAGATTTTCATACATTAGATTCTATGGGATGTTTAATCATTTTCCCTGGTTAATATAAATATTTTCCCATATTTTTAAACAGTTCAGTATATCTTAGTAGGTTTTGTAAATGGAATATTTCTTTCCCTCCTTAGAGTAAGTCAGCTGACTCTTTTCTGTTTAGTTTTGAACACAATAGTACTAACTCATAAAATTAATTCCCATTTTGTGGGATTGTCAGAAATGAGGATTGCTCTGACCCCTGTTTGAACTCATCAGCTGAAATGAAGTTGTTCAGTGAGCTGGAGAAGACAAAGCTGAGTTCCAAGAAATTAATCAACTCCATCAGCCTCCACGATAGGCCTGAAAATGGCACACATCAGACTGACCCTGAGCAGCTCTGGATTCCCTTCGTAAATGAAAGTCATCATTCCTGGCAAGGAAGATACTAAATTATAGGCTTTTAAATTTAATTTTCAGTTTACTTGTGTTTTCGATTAGTGTGCCATGTTTCATAAAGATGGTAGTACCTTTAAGTAGTAAATGCCCTTCATCTACCAGCTCGATCCCTGTTGTAATAAAAAGGTAAATTTGAACTAAAAACTGTTAGCAAATGAAACATGTGGTTGGGTTTTTTTCCCTTTTCTCTTTCCTTTCTCAGTGACACCTTAAGCAACAACACCAAATTATTTTCTTCATACCAAAATCAATAACAGGCTTGGAAATAAAAAGTAGCCCCACAGCCTGAGGCCACAGATTTTCATGACAGGCTACTAAAACTATCTTTCAGTAGCCTGAAGGTCTGCCAGCTAATCATTCACTTTCCTTTCACTATTTAGTTGTCGGATATCTCTCCGGGCTAGTAAAACTTAAAGGCTATGTGACAAATTGTCTGCTAAAGAAACGTTGTCCATTTTTATCTTTGTGGAACTTCAATCTTTAGCACATAGGCTGGAAAGTTCACATTGCTTTGGAAGGAAGACAGAAATTCAAATGCCAACTAATCTTAAATCCTTAGCTTCTATCTTATTTGATTACATGCAAAGCAAAAAAGCTATCCTCATATACCTTTACAAATACGTAGAAGTAATTTTTTTTTTTTCTGGAGAGCCAAGATAGATAAAAAAGGAAAAACAAGTTTAAGATTCTTTAGTTCAGATCTCAAAGGTGAGGGAAAATGACAATTAAGATTGAAAATGTCGATTAGGTTTCCTCTCCCTTGTACATATGCATGGCAATATAACCTATAAGTAACTATAAACACAATCATTTTTGTATAAAAATTATACATAATACATATTATACATGAAATTATAGAAATAAATAATATAATTATAAGTAAATATAGCAATTCCCAGCATTCATTGGAAGTGATATCTATCCTACAGCTGAGATAATAAAAAATTGGAAGGTGATGAATGCTGTAAACTCTCCTCAAAGTTCTCTTTTGTACAGGTTTTTATTTAAATATATAAATATATATATTTAGTCTAGATGGCAAAATTTAATTTCTATCTTTCAAAGGGTCAAACAACTCTAATGATTACCAAGCAGCAAACCTGAGGACTGCCTAATAATGCCAACAGTAATTTCCCCATTAACATATTTGGGACATATTTCATAAAATAGATAAACTGGCATCTTTCTAGTATTCCAGACTAACTTTGTGTTCCTAGATCTGTACTTATATAATCTTTCAAGTGCATGGCTTGAGGCTAAATATGCACCTCTGCTTCACTGTTCTTCAACATTTCCGATGTTTCCTTTTCCCCTTTACATCTCTATTCCCTCCAAACTGTGTCCTGGAAGGGCTTTTGCAGATAAACCAAACTAAAGCTTTCAGATATATAAGTATAATCTATGCTAAACCTTTACATCATCTTAAACAGATTACATCAATATAAGTCTTTAGATCATCTTAAGTACCTCAGACCTATTAATTTGTTCTCTAATAGGCATTTAGCAACAGAGGTGCACAGATAAGGGGTGACTAGGGTGGGGGCAAGACAGTTAAACCTGTCCTGAAGTAGCTGAAATGCTTTGCCACAGAGGCTAGGTGCTAAATTTTAGTGATTAACCTTCGTGGCCCCCAAATATCCTGACACAATGGATAGTGTATGTCAGTTTAGCTTAGTTAAAAAGCAGCAATCCATCTCAAAATTAATTACTGTTTATTGGCTTTTTTTATCTGAGAGGCAAGTTTTGAGGTGTTTCAATTCTCTGTCACTATAGTGGAGAAGTAGCTTGAGGAGCCAATTATTTCAAAAGTTTTTCATCGTGGACAGGAAAGTGCACTCACATTGTACGTGTGTATTGCAAGCAAAAACACACATAAAGGCAAAAGGTGATTTGTACTCCTTTTCCACTGTTCTGTTAAAGCAAGCACAGGCAGAAGCAGCAAACTCCCTGTCACAGTTTGTTTCTATTTCCATACTACCAGTCTCCTTAAAAAAAAGTCTTGTTGCTGGTGAAAATTTTTAGACTAAATGTGTGATGATTGGTTTATTATAAAAGCAGGAAAGAAGACTGTAGATGATCTGAACATCTAAGGGTAGCAAATGCGACCAGACTTAAAATATCCTTTAAAGGGACTTTTTGGAGCCTTGAACCCCTCATAAGCTGAAGAGAAAGTACAACAGAAAAGTGATAAGGTTTAAACTGAATAGTAGTAGTAGACATGAAGTTCTTGGAAAAGCTGTTGAAACTCCTAAGTTTTCTTGTTAAGGCAGGAACCAGGCTTTACTCACTACAGTGTGAACATCCAAACTTGCATCGGGCCTTCACCTTAGGTGGAGTGGAAAGGACAATATTCATGTAACTATTTCACCTTCAGAGGGTATTTTCCATGCTTATTTTTTAAGGCAAAATAGTCTCATGTGTTAGGTGAGTCTTTCCCAGTGAGAAGGATAATTGTTTATCAGGATCACTAAAACACTGCTGACCCTCAGTGCTCAATTGAGTGAATGCGCACCCTCCCTGCAAAATAGAAATGTTAAAAATCCCAGAGTAATTTCAAATAAAGGTGGCCAGTTTGGGTTGAGTGAATGCGTACAATATAATTAAAAGCATTTTGCATGTTTGGGGAAAGGAGCCCTCTAAGAGCACTTAAATAAAAAATAAACTTCTTGTTTCAGACTCTTTGAAGCATAATTACTAAGACACGAGGGAGAAAGGTATTGTTGCTTGATCTTAACCATGCATCTGGTATAGAAGTATACTTGGCAATATACAGAGCTGCAATAACTAAAAAATATTTTCAGTTAGTTGTCCATCATGTCACTCTGTTAAGATCACCACTGGAGAAAGAATGAATTAGTGCTATAAACTGTTGGACTGTATTAAATTTTATAAAGAGCTTTATAAAGAGTATTTATGCTAACAAGTGACCATTTCAGTTTATATTAGTAACCACTAATTCTTGCACATTAGCTCTTACAAACCTACTCAGAGATAAATTCAAAATTCAAATGCAGGCAGTCAGATGTTTTACACGAATTGTGGATTAATCATAAATGTCTTGATATTTCATATTCCCATCTGCAGTTTGACAAAGAGGCCACAATTCAAATCTTCTGAAAAGCATTCTTATCATTTTCCCCAATGCATACTTTGCAACACCTTGGAAATTAAGGTCTATCTACACATGTATGCAGATCTTCAGCTCCAGTCTCTCCTTTGTTTTGATAAATTACATTTCTGTGTTATGCCCATCTCTCCCTACAACGGCATCATTTGTTTTCTTCCCCTTGCTGGTTCTGGGTCTCATACAGGCATCCACAATGACACACACTGGTGGAAACAAGGTGAGAACACTGGTGCAGACCTCTTCTGCTCTGTGTCATTTATGTCATTATTGGCACTTGATCTAGTGGCACACATTTGTTTAATGAAGCATGGTTGCTTTAACCTTCGAGACTGTCCCTCTCTGAGAAGCATCAGCTCTGTCCTAGAAATTGAGTCATGACTCAGTAACGTGCCAGTTATTATTGTAATAAAAACTGTCCCCCCACAGCAAAGACCACAGCAAAGAGTCATTTGATAATCTTCTACAGCTATCTGTACATGCTACCCTTCACATGAAGAGTTAATCTATTACTAGAATATGCCAAACATTGTTTTATTGGAAAATGATGAAAAAAATCCAGTTCTGAACTTCTGAATTTTTCTTGCATATATCCTGTACATAACTTGATTAAATACAGAAATGAGGCCTCAAATTCTAATAATCATAGCAGTTATCTTCTTTTAAACTTACAATATTAATAGGAACAAGCTTCCTGTCTTAATATTACCTTGAGAATACTAGCCTTAAAAAAGTTGTGATTTGCATTAGCCAGCCTGAAAAATCACATACATAGCTAGAAGTTGGGATCTCAGTCACTTGTCATTTAGTAAGTACAGAGGAACAGCCCTATATGGTCAACAGATAATATAAGTGTTGTTTTATTTATATATTAACATCAGAGACTTACTGCTAACATCTAAATCAGTAAGGGATTTTATTCAACTGAAGAAAAGATGTGTTTGAGGCAAATCATCATCGTACTTCAGGAGTTCTTTTCCTGCTTTTTCTTGAAATTTTGCTAATAAGAAAGTGACTACTACCTCTTAGAGCTAAATTTTAGTCTTAGTGCTTGATTCCAAAACAGCTGCTTGTGTCCCTATAAGAGGAATTCAGCTAAGTTTTATTTAATAATTTGGTTGTATACTCTGGCAAGTCACGTATCTTCTAGCTTGACTATTAACATAAATCAAAAGATCTTGTGAAAACAACAGACTGTCTAGGAATTGGTAGTGCTATAGAGAATATGGGCTTGGAAGCAATGCAAATGTTCAGATATTTACCTACCTTTCTTTGTAAACAAGATATTATGAAAAGAAATATTACAAATTGTAAAAATGCAAATAAATGGTTGACTACTTCTTTACCCACTTTTTCTGAGTTGGATACATTTTCTAATGGGGTTTGTAAACAAAGGCTTTTTGACACATGAATACTACTGCTTGTGGTTATGATGAAAGCTTGGTGTTATTAAAACTTCAAAGGCAATGATTCAGTGTGAATTTCTCTGATTTGAGCATCGATGATAACCTTTGACTAAAACACTAGGCTGGAACACTTGTACTGTTAAACACTTGTGCTGCATTGACCTTTCTCAGGATTGTTTGCAGTTGGATATTTCAACACACTATACCTGCAATTGTATTGACTAGAGTATTTTGCCTGTCAGGATTAAGTTAATGTTGTTATCTTTGGCTGTAATGAGTTTTGAGCCTGCTGATGCCTGCCTGCAAATGCAACCGTAAATTACTTTACAGTAAGACGTGATGATTTGCTAAGTCTCTTGATAGGTTCTTTTAGTCAGATTTAGTATAAAATATAAGGTGAAAAAGTTTTTGTGCTGTGACATTCTGCATTGCAGTTGATATTTTCAGAACCTTAGCTCTTATATATATATATATATATTAAAGAAATTCCACTAATGTTCTGGAAATTTTAATACTCTTTCCTACCAAAGTAGGGGGTAAAAAACAGTAAAGAAGAAATAAATGGTCATATGATTTCAATTTTTCCATCTTATTTTTAAAATTACTGGGAAATAGATTTCATGTAAAAATATTTATAACCTTGTAACTGTGCCCAGTTGCACAGATAATTGGCACATTATCTTCAAGTGCTTTCAGCAAGATCTACCAATGATCTCATGCTTTCCCATGTTTCCTCTTCCAAATGATATGGGTGAGACAAGAAAGCAGGCCAGGACAGAGAAGCTGAGTGTGCACATTGTCTGTCCCATGGCTCATGTACCAAGTGTGTCTCCTGCCCAGCTACAAATGCAAAACTCCTGTACAAATTCCAATAATTTTCATCTCACTTAGTGTGATACCCTTTTTCTACTTTTAAAAAATACAGTATTACCTCGTTTATATTTGTTCAAGACAGGCCTGCAAAAATTGCCTTCTTGGGCAGGAAATAACTTAAGAGTTCTGGTGGTGAAAAGAGTTGCCCTTTGCCTATCACACATCAAGCTCCTATTTTCCAATCTGACTAGCCACAGCAATCTAGCTGCATCTTGCTTATTATCATGCTGAAGTTAATGGGAGATGAGCCAAAATGGGTGCTGTAATGCAGTGACCAGTGTAATCTCAGAGATCTGAAAGAAGATATTGTCCTCAACAGAGTGACACATTGGGAAACCCTGGGAAAGGAAAAGGGAGCAATACTCTGTAACCTACATCAAAAAAAAATCAAAAAACTTCTTTGACACCAATTTGACATATATGAAAATATATTTAAATTGAAGGGCAAATTTGACCTAGTTGAGAAACAAGTAGTGAATTTTGAGATGCCTAGAGAAATTAAAAAAAACCCTTATCTCAGAATGAAAAGATGAAAAGATGAAACTTAGAAATTTCATAAAATGAAAATGCAAATTAAAATGGTTCAAGACAACTGAAAAATTTATCTTCGTGCTTAGTTTAGACTTAGAGCTTTGATATGTACATTTGCACATTGTACACCATCACATTGTAGTTCATACCAAGCTATTAATGTCAAGTGAATGAAAACATTATTGTAAAGATATCTTGGGTTTTGTTTGGTGAAAATATAGTCGCTACCTTTCACATAAAATTGACAGATTATGATTAATCTTTTTTTATATTAAAGACAGTACACTGGGATTGTTTGGACTGAGTTTACAATTTCTTTGCTGATGATAACCATTTTAATTTTGGGGATAGGATGGGAAAGTGTGTTTCCATCAGAGCAGCTGTGGTACCAGTCAGCTAATCAGAATTCAGCTTTCTATCTGTTTCTAGTTCTATGGGCCACAGCTATGGGATTGACCTCATCTGCATGTCAACACATACATTATAGATATCTGGCTAGTTTTCTAGGCTTTCTTTATAAGAGGCATTTAAGGTGGTTAGACTTCTCTAGTGAATATAACTGCAGTCTAATGATTAATGATTAGGAGTAATGCAGAAATCTAAGGGGAGTTCAGGTGAATGCTTGATATGAGCAAATTGTGCACCAATGTCATTACTTTTTTTTGTTTGTTTCTGTAAATCTGTTGCCCTGATTGAAAAGCCTTTTGGCTGTTTACACTCTTGAGCTGGAGTTTCTCACGCAGCTTCACAAAAACAATGTATATTTTTAGCATTTATCTATTGTCTACATTTTTCTGCTCTGGGTGGAGAAATGTGATGGACGGTGATGTTCACCATCCAGGTCGAAGAGGTGGCAACCTGTGTAGCCAATCTTTTGACCTCTGTACAAATGTATATAAGCAATGGAGTCAGATAATTAGAATAGGATAAAGAAGTAGAAGCTTTCCTTTGACCTGCTGCGTCTGCCTCATTCCTTGAGTGCCCTGAAACAGCCACAAGTGTTGAACCCTGCACCTGCTACATAAATCATTGGTTTCAAAAGGCAGTAGAAGCTTAGAAGAGTTCTAGGTTTTGCTAAAAACAAAGAAATAAACTCTCATGGTGACACAGGCTCCAGGACAGATTCAAAGACTTAACTTATAGCTTAGCAAATCTCACTTCATATCCTGTCACAGCTGGGGAATATGAAGAGTTAAAACCATTAAAGTGATCATCTCTGTCTGATGTGTAAGTCACAAATACATTCACATATGTATTAAAGAAATAAGGCAATTATATCATGAGATAGTTCACCACAAAAAAATAAGAAAAAAATTAAAAGTGCATCAGAATTATGTGTTATAGTATTGGACAATAAGCAGATATGGTATTTATCTCTAGCAATATTCATCCTCCCAAAGTTTGCATTTTATTTGAAAAAAACTCCAAAAAAACAAAGAAGGAGAGGGTAGAACTGAATTTCTAAATTTAGATACAAATAAACATTAAGGTAAGAGAGAAAATTGTCACTTAGCTGAGTGAACAACAGCTGACTTATCACACTTTCGCTTGTCAGTGTTTCATAAGCATCCTGGATGAGCTGAGGTAATTCACATATTGCCAGAAAGGTAGCAGCACATCCTTGAGTTTCAGGGATATCTGTTGAACCCAAAATACTCATAACTGGTTCAAAATACTCATAAATGGTTCAGAAAAGGCTTTGATTTTATCCTGTCACCTGTAACTATTGAAGTGCCTGAGCTGGAATACTATGCAATAGAGTTTGCACGTAACAGCAGCTGCAGCTGTCCTAATTCCATCTCAATAGTTAAAAGAGGTTCCATCAGGTTTCATTTGAGAAAGGCCCTACAGTGACTTTGCTGGGGAGAAGAGAACAAGATGTGCTAAGACAGACTTGCATGTTATGACCTAAATGCTTCTTTCAAGTTGACTAGAAACACAAAGATTTTCAATGAGAAAAAATTTAAAACATGTCTTTCAAATCATCTTTTAAAATGTAGGATAAAATAATTATGCAACATAAATTAAAAGAATTTTCCCAAAGTTTGCTAAAGGCTTTTGAAGATATATTTAGCAGAGTGTTCAGTGTACATGCAGGGTGCTGTATGTCACTGAAAGAAAAAAAATGAAGCAAATGGATCCTTTGGACAGAAAGAATATACAAATCTACTTGTCATTATGAATTTTCACTCCAGCTGGCTGCACATCTTGCAACAAGAGCTGATTGTATCATAGTATTTTTAGAAACATTTAAAAACCATAGTTCTTCCTCCCTACCTGTAGAGCCAGCTCTTAGTCTCCATCTACTGCTGAACTTGTTTCACTGTTACTCACACCATTGTTAAAGTGCATGCTAAAAATTGTAGATTATTTCTGTTCACTGAACACTACATTGTTTTACCATGGATAATATTTTATTTATAAGGAAAATAAATTGTCAGAGTTAAAAAACACAGTGCATTTTGTTCTAGGCAACACATTGCTTTTATCACACAAATAATTTATTGGTTCTGCTCCCAGACGAGTTCTGTGCTGACCTTTCCAGGTATACTGAATATTGCTGCATAATTCGTCTTGTTCTGAAAATGTATTTATTTTAGCCATTAATACACGCTGTGATAACCTTTGTGCTGAGGAGCAAGTTTGTTGTTTTAATTCTGATCCATATTTTTTTACAGAGGGATATACAGAAAACAAAACTTCTTATCTTAAAGCCCTTTATTCTGAAGAAGAGAGACAGATTTGAATCCAAACCATACAAGCTTTGGTAATGGATTGAAGCAAAACTAGAACAGCCCCATTTCCTGTTTACAGGGCAGACACAGCCCCACTCTGGTTCAAAACCAACCTCTGCAAGTCATCAGCTCAAAATGGCAGGCACATCTTCAGAACAGCTCATTGCATTTTAGTAACACCTAATGTGAGCTTGAATAACTTCAAACATTGTTTCACAGCATCCCTGTTTTATGCAACCAAATCAGCCACCACATCAGCCCATCCCTACATGAATATTTGCTTTCAGGTTCTATAGACAAAGGGTCTGAAGGCTGAAGAAATGCCAAACCCACGATTTTCTGTCTAGAATGAACCACAAACTTGGCAAATTTAAGTCACAGTAAAGATGTCCAAAGACTAAAACCAAGCTAGACTAGTGAAATCAATTAGAGTAATGAAATGCATTTTGAGCAAAATGCACACAAATTTTCATGCAGTAGTTAGATTTTTATATTGTTAAATATATGTCTAATAACCTATTTTGAAATAACCAGTTCCAATTTTCTCTTCTGAGTATCCTGAAATTTGCTTGAGAAAAAATGGTTCATTATAATAAGTGCAGAAAACCAACATGCAGGTCTGTGGCTTACACTTCTGGAAGAAATGAATCTCTGAAAATAAAGTTACAACTGTTTTGTTTTTTTCTTTCCTGATCACCAAGCACTTACTATCTGGTGCTCAATTTTTGTAGTTTTCAAGTCCTTCTACAAGCTGCTCAAAATCTGGACTCATACTTGGTATTTCCCTCCTCAGACAGTGTTGGTGCTGGGTTTTTTAAGGAGAGGGAGAAAAAATATTCTCAAAGCAGAAGAACGTTCAGGGTTGGAAGGTGAGCAATGACTTGCAAACATTTTCCACTTTAACAGCTGTTCCAGGAGTTTAACATTACTTTGTGGTTTTTTTTTTATTTCAGTACACCTTCTGTTTAGACAGCTGCCTGAATACATGTTTATAACACACAGAAGAGAAAACCCTCCCAATAAAATGTGGCACTAGTTAAAAAGGCAGACCATAAATTGGAATAGGCCTACCTCTACAATTCTTCTCTCTACTGTAATTAATTTGGACACTTTCTGGCATTTGCTGCCTGAGATTTGAAACAGAAACAATGTTTACACCCATATGCACTCAGGTTTAGCTTATTCAACTTATGATACAAATGGTAGGAAAAAAGAATTAAACCAATTTTTTTTTATAATTATATATTTTTTGAAATGCAGACAAAAAATGAAGTATTCCCCCCCAAAAATCCCAGCAAAATATGTGAAAATGTTATGAGAAAGATCTTAATGCCAGGATTTCTCCTGCTCTCTCTCTGGCCCATTTATTTAATATTTATTATTTAACAGTAATATTTAATTATTTATGTGCAGTGGAATAGCATCAACAAGAGAGGCTGGGAGAAAAAAAAAAGAGCCAACCTGACTTTATAGAGCAGTGGCTATTATACTTTCCTATGACGTGGAAGAGGGAAGATGCAGGAGGGAAAGCAGGGAAAGAAAAACTTGAAGCTGTTGTTTTTCTGTTGTATTTGTATCAGGAGATTAAACTATTTCATGACAAAAACTCTTTTGCATTTTTTTCCTTTCTAAATTTTAAGGGATGTTAGTACAACCCACTGCTGCAATTTCTTAAAATAAAAATGGCATGGTCAATGTTGAGAATGATCTCCTTTAGCCTGGAACATCAGCTTAGGTGTCTCAACAGGCAACTGCAGGCATCTTGGCAAGGAGATACAGATTTTTTGATATATATATTCTCTATCCAATCAGTGCACAATTTCAGCTGTTTCAAAGGATGGTAGTGAAGGTCTGTGGACTACAGGACATGACTTGAGCTTAGGTGCAGAAGACAGAGATGTCTTTGAATATCTGCACCTCTCTAGAGCAGGTACCTCAGACCTGCATCTGGTTAGATGGACTATTTCTGTTATTTCCCGTTTGTCGGTGCATGGACTTTTAGAAAGAAAGATGCTAAATGGGAGACTCCCATTCTCTCCAATTTCTTCCCTGGCTTATAGGGATACAGAATTCATACCACAAACTTTCTGGTAGAATAGTCTGGCTTGGGAAATTGGGAGACAGAGGAAGAACAGGAAGCCACTCCCAACTGGTGTCAAAAGAACAAGAAGCTGCCACTCCCAACTGGTGTCAAGATACACAGAAAAAGGAGGTCTGAAATTTGAAATGTTTATATTCAGTAGACTGTCGCTCAGATTAATGTCACCCAGCCTTAGCAGCTGCAGTATCTGGAACACACTCTCCCATTCCTTCCGCATCCCAGTTCCCACCACAAATTCTCTTTCGAAGAAACAAAAATTTACCTTTCACACCACCAGCATCACATGGACCTGTTGACATGGGTGACTGCTATGGGGAACAGAATAGAGTAGCAGGAGATCGGTGCATAGCTGCATTTGTTCCATGCATTCCAGCTGCTGGTCTGGTTGCAAGGGATAAGGAAAGAAACAGTACTAGGAGAAACCCAGTGCTGACACTTCAGGATGTTGAGCTCAGTCCAGCTCCTTCTTTCTACTGGAGTGGTTGTGGGAGGGTTGGTAGAAGGAAGCTCAGCCTGCTGAAAAGCTACCAGGCTAAAGAAATTGCACAGTCCTTCTGCTTCGCTGCTGAAATAACTACCCCTGTTTCCATAAAGATGCAATAGAGAGGACAGAAGATTCTTGTATGCTAGACTGGGTTTCTGGTGGTGTGCCATGTTAGGAATGCAGGGACTGGAGCCCAAGCCCTACCCTCTAACAGAGGCATAGCTACCAGCCAGACACTGCAAACTTCACAGTCTCCATTCATCTCTAGAAATCAGAACATTCAGTACTGTAATGATCTCTCATCAGCCTCCTACTGCTTCATGCTCATGACATACCCTGGTCTGAATTTATTCATGCTTGGAGTATGGATGTACATGAATGTCTTCAGTAAGATTGCTCAGCAATAGGTCCTCTGTTTCCACACCACAATCAGTTGAGAAGGCCCACTATATTTCAGTTGCATCTAGCATTCCCTAAATTTCTTTAAAAATTAGATTTACATCTTTTCTTTCTTTAGTTCCATGATTATTGTTCATGATTCTCTGTTTCCATTTCCCCTTTTGCTTACTGGAAAACTTTGTGTGTAATTCTTTTGCTCTGAAGACTTTAAAAACAAAGTTATAAACTTAAATGCTGCCTCTTTTCTAATATTTTTGATAATTTTTCTCTTTCTTTTATTCTGTGTGGTTAATAAATATTTTTTTCCAAATCATCACTGTGAATTGTCATAATTCTCAGAGACCAGTCTCCCCTGCCCACCTTCTCAAACTGTTTTCCTGAGTCTTTGTCTTGTTTGAGATTAGATGGCCTTGAACAGGGTGTATCAAATTAGACCAGTTTTAGCATAGTATTGCATTTAAGAAGTCCAGAGCAGCTGCTTTGAGTCACCCCTAGAAGACAATTGCCTCTCCATTAACTACAGGTCACTTAGGTCTCTACATTTTGTGAATCTGAATTGTAACCTCAGTGAGGTGTGTAAAGTGAGCTAAAGTTGTGAGTGTCTTGCCTTAATTGACAAACGATTTAAAGCTGGCCCACTCTCCTGTAGAAACAGGCCCAGTCAGGAGGAGGATAGGAGGATATTTATTTGTTTGAATTTGACCGCAGAATGAGGACGTGCTCTAATTGTAATGTTCACACAGCTGCTGTGCTTCAAAACAATTCCAGCCCCAGACCTGGAAAAAGATTTGTTGTGAGGTACTCTTTGGCCTTGAAGAATTTTATTGACTTCAATGAGGCTAGGAGTACATATTGGTGCCAAACACTGCAGCTGCAATAATTAATTAAGATTGTCTAAGAGTGGGAAAATGTGCAGTATTTCAATTTCTTTTAATCCAGAGCTGCTTTGCTTCATGTGAAGATCTAAAATTTTATAGCGTGTGAACATCATGATACTCATAACCACCATTTTAATGGTCAGCACACTGCATACACAATGGTAAGTGTGCCTCAGTACCACGAAAAGGCTAATCTATCTCCTAACCACCTTACAATTCCATTCTTCATTCCCATTTTGAGTATGTACAAAGTGATGGCTTGGATGTGAATACATGTAACTTATGCAAAATACTTGATTATTTACATTACATCTTTTGGATTTCTTGGACTGTAGGAAAGTTTTAGAACCTAAAACTGGTAAAGAAAACCATCTTTGAACCGGCCTCTAGCCTCCTCTTCACTCACTATTTTTCTTCATTTTTTTGAATATATTTATTTTAATTTTCCTCCAGCTGTCTTCTCATATGCCATTTATCTCAAGTACTTCCATAGTCACTTGTCAGCATTCTTCTCAACCATAGTCCTACTCTTTGACCAGCAGTGCTGGAAACACCAGCTACATAATAAAATTTCACTCCCTCTTGTGGAAAAAAGGAGATAGGGACCAGCAACCTGGAGAGGTGACACTGAGAGTCAGGTAGGCAGAAAATATTACTTTTATTATTATTATTATTATTATATTTTACAAAATAATATGCTTGTTTTTAACAAAATTGAAAACACCACAGATTTGGAACTGGTTTACTAGATTCCACCATGGGGGCTAGGAACATATTTTCAAATTAAAAGTTCACACTCCAGAATATGTTAGTAACAAGAGTTAAATTCCACGGCCAAGGAATCACTCAGTCTTGCCGATACATCTGCCTTGTTAGTAATAAATCTACAGGAGTCATTAGCAAAATCTGCTCCCAGCTACATACCCTGTGGTTAAAGTTCCTTTGCTTCTCATAGGCTTGTCCAGAGCATGTCTGATCAGGACATGGGCAAGAAAATATCAAGAGAAATTCAGGATAGTTTAAGCCATGTCTTAGTGAAACAATGCTGAAGTCATGTCAGCTGGAGTGGTAGAAGAGCCTCCTCTTGCTAGAGAGGGTAGCCTGCCAGGCTGCATGCTAAACTGCTTTGTTATTTAACCTCAATCTCTATATGCTGGAGAAACATAAAAAATGTGTTCCCATCAGGCTAGGCAAGTATAGAGTGCTACCACTGTTCTTACCCCCAGTGGCTTGCAAACTGAACTAAGAACAAACAAGAACAGACTGATATAGAGAAACATACAAGAGGAATGATAGGATGATAAAAAAAATGGCAATTTCAGAATTATTTCAGCTTTTCAGAGCTCCAGCTATTTGATCACCTTTTTTTTCTCTGTTCTTGGCTCTGTTTCACTATAAGGCACTCTACAAATGGTATTCAAACAGATTTTTCTGTGTAACATCTAAATCTTTTTGGCATTCCATCAGAATGAAAAATATTACCAAAGAACAATATTAAGATGAATTTTTCAGCTTACTGCATACATTATTCAGCATCTGGAAAGAAGAGATCTGCCAGATCTTTTAGAAAGCGTAAATTACATTTGACAAGGATAATTGATACTCCTGGGCTACCTTTTCTCTATGGTCAACTGGGAGTTTTGGACAACACAAGATTTTATAGATCCTTCAGTTAAATTGAAAATCCAAACATAGAATGGTGCACTAAGAACTGTATGCGGATCTGAGGAAGTTCCTGAAAAAAAGAAAAATGAAATTCAGAGTCAGTGAATAGGTTCTATTGTCCTATGGCTGTATTATACTGATATGTCTTTTTAGAGACAGTATTTTTCTTTTAAGTAGGGTACAATAATCACTGTGGCTGACAGTTATGGAATGATATTGAATATATAAAGCACAGCAATGTTTCACATCCCACTTCACCCAGTAGATGGTTGGGCACTGGAAGGGGGTCCCCAGCGAAGCAGTCACAGGGCAAAACCTGTCAAGGTTCAAAAAGAGTTTGGACAATGCTCTCAGATGCGTGATGTGATATCCTGTGCAAGACCTGAATTTTGATGATCCTTATAGGTCCCTTCAGGATATTCTATGGTTCTATGATTCTATGACTTCTCAGAGAAGTGGAAAGCAAGGATTGAAATAGTATTTGTCTACTCTAATCTTACCTCACTGAAAGCATTTTCCTGGAATGCTTGTGAAGGCATGAAGATGTCATACATAGGATATCTAGTGTTTTGTCTATAAAAATGGTCTTGCAGACTGGTGCCTAGGGTTATCCTTGCATGTTTTAATAGATGGTCATTGTATATATGACTTGAGGGCAGGACTCAGGCCTTTGGTCATAAATGAACAAACAAGCTTGAAACCCACAACCACCTGCTCAACCTCTGCAAAATCATGGGAGTTAAGTGAGGCAACTGTGTTGTTTTGGTTTTGGCTGTGTTTTAAGGATTGATTTTCACAGGTATCTAACTTCTATCCACTGAGCGGGATGTTTAAGTACTGTACTATTACATTCTTATCTCCAAAACCCATTTAAAAATCCTCAGGTCTTTTATGCTCTATTTCCCTAATCTGTCCTTACTTCATGTGAAAACTAATGAAATTTTTAATTTCTTATTTTATCTTTTTTTTCTGTTGTATTTTTTTCTGTTTCGAAAAAGAATATTGGAAAATAATTTCCATTATAACTAGTAGGCCAGGACACCAGCTGAAGAGTTCACAGGTCTCCTAAAAGGAATCAAATACATTTGCAAGTGGGGCAGAGAATGGAAATGATTGTTCAAGTCTTGGATTTGTGCAACTTTTTTAATACTCACTGAAAATCATCTTAGTTGTCTTTACAAAATGGTGTATTTTTAAGACTCTTTGCACCTTGCCTTAATGATTTGGGATAGAAATATTTTAGCACTTATTTTAAGTGCTTGCTTGGTCATACATGAAGCAGTGATAGCACTTCTTTGAGAAACAAGGCCACTGCATATAAAGGAAGTTGCAAAATTAAAAGGACATATTCTGTTCCTCTTTCTCTTGGGAGAAATTGGCAGAGACTTTGATTTTAGCCATGTTGCCCTATTACTTGACATGAGTATTTTGCAACACATTTCTAAAAAATTATAGAAAAATATATAATGATATTTTAAGTTATAGAAAAATATATAATGATATTTTAAGTGCCTTTGTCAGTTTTAATGTACATAGAATCATTTAAAAATCTAGTCCAATTAGCTGATCCAGACATTGCTTCTCTGATATCCAGAACTGTTTCTCTGGATATTTAAATCAATCAGAAAGCATTCTCAGTGCTGTCTTTCAGTTAGTTTATTTTCATCCTATCCTGATCTCATCCAGCATTTAGCAAATTTGTGAAGTTGTATTAAAGTTATCAATGGAAAGATGTAAAATAGAAGATAGCTCTGCTACTTCAGTTGTATTTTTATATTGTTAAAAATGGCAGTGCAAATAAAATTAACCATAATGAAAAACCACTGAACACTTTATAGGTATCCTGTATGAACAAGGCATTTCCCACAAAAATGGTATTTTTCAGCTGTATGGGAAATTATCTTCCCATTTTAAGAAGCTTTAGGTCTTAGGAAGACTTTTCTTCCAGAACCATATGAAAACCATATGAGGACACTATAAACACCTTGTAGACATCACAGGTTACCTGGAGCATGATTGTCAGAAGAACTCATCAGTGGCACAATTTTCCTCTCAGCAACTTCAAAAACAGTAGGGCAAATAGGAAAAAAGCAAGCAATATTTCAATGGTGTCTGGAAATCCAGAGGTATTGAGGCACTTGGATTACAGGAAAACAAAATTTTTCACCAAGGAGATTAGGGTAAACTGAAGCCATCTCTAACTTCCAAAAGGTGCTAGGGCACAAACTGGCATAATATGGGAGAAGAGCAATCCGGTATCACTGCAGTATCACAGACAGAAAGCACAGCAGCAAGGTCTCTATTTAGAAGAAACCACCACAATGTTAGGTTCAGGCACATGGAAGGGAAAATTCAACACACCCCATCAGCATTTTCCTGGACACCATTTCATGACCCTCTAGACCATGTGTCTGATGCACCTGAGATGCAAAAAATATTAATTGACTTCTTTACACCTCTGTTACACAAAACACAGGCTCTATGACCTTTACTGAATATACCAAATTGCAAGTTAGAACTCTTCTGGGCCCCTTCTAAGCCAGCCTTTGGAATATCAGAAATATAGCCACCTTGAAAACTGTTGACTAAACAATTTTCTCCTCATTTAAATTACTGACTAAACAAAATCTCTGCTTTTCAAACAGAACACATAGAGTCCTTCTTTGAATAATTTCAAATTCCATGTTTTGATAAAAGTACTGAAGATCTTGGAATATTTTATTTCAAACTTTTGAAAACCAAAAATCTGCTTTCCCATTTTGGAGGATGTGGAAAAATAATGTCTTTCTTTTCTTTAGTTATTTCCAAGACCCAGTTTTGTCTTCTGGGATAGCTTGAAACAGGATTTGCTATCCAGCTGGAAGATCCTGGTAGCAGGGTAGTTGTAGATGTCCACTTTTAACAGTTTATTAATACTTGGTAATTATCCCTTATATCAGCCCACCACTACATACAAAGCTACAATATAAACATGTTAGAAATCTATTGCAGAATGATTTCCATTATTAATTTCTTAAGACTTTCCCCTCAGGGGAAGAAATACCTGAATGAATGCTAAAAATGGCAATGCCATGACTGTGACACTCAAAGCAAGGGTCTACCTCAAAACTCACCATGCTTTTCTAGAGAAGATTGACATCAACATAAAGGGGCAAATTTTTGTCCTGAAGTGTGAAGAGGAATTTTGTTTTGTTTATTTGTTTGATTTCTTTTTCACTTCTTTTAAAGACAGCTAGAACTACATGAGTTCAGCAAGATAGTCAGAAAGCCTCGTGAAAACAGCACACCAAGCATATAGTTCCCCTCTTCAGCTACAGGACTACTCCTGCACTGTTAGAGATGCTAATCCAAGTTAGTGTGAGCACCAATTAGTTGGGTTCTGGGCTGTGGTGCTTGGCTCATTTCTTTCCTCTGTCATATCATGAATAGTGCCTGTTCTCTCAGAAAGGAGAACCTGTGTGGGATGTTAGCAGTGATGTCAAGCTTTTGTAGAAAGTAAATACAGGAACTGACTAAAGGATTGTGAAAAATATATGCACTTGTGAAGTTTAATTTGAGAATAGTTGCCATATCAGGCACAGAAATCTCTCCCTACATTCTGCTTTTTGAACAAATGAAAATTACAGTACTAAATTTTTTCAATGAAGAGTAAAAGGAACAGTCTCCCGCATACAATGCATTTAAATACAAATTGTCTGCCACTTTTCAGCAATCTAACATTGTTAAATTGCCTTTTAATCACTCTGTTTGATATTTAATATGTAGCAGTAAAATGTTTATACTGCGAATTGTACAGTAAACCTTCAGTTTAGGAGCAAATTAATAGTCTGGAACCGTGAGAATCTGACTGTATCTGAATATTGATGATCTCACTTTCTGAGTCTCTCTGGGACTGGGGGTGCGAGGTGTTGATCATTGCTTCTCACTGATAAGCAAAATATTTCCAGAGCGTGAAGAATTCTGTGGTGTGTGAGAAGGATAAACCATAATCTGCATCAACACACTAACTTCTCCTCTGCCATTTGCATTGAAAATCAGGTGGAAGTTATGCTAAGCTCTCTATTATAGCCTCATGTATGTGAAAGGTCTTCCCCTTCATTTGAATAAGGCCTCTTATGCATGTGAAAAAAAACACATTTAAAAGGAAGGTTCCTTTAATTAGGGTGGCATTTAGAATTCTTAAATATTCACTTTTTGTGATGCTAAATTGTGGAGTATTTTCAAATATGTTGTAGTAGTCATTTTCATTAGCCACTTTTATTTTTATTTATTTTTAAAAGGAAATGACATGCTCTACAATATGGAGTGAAGGAGTAGATTAATATGACTAGCTAGATTAAGGAAAATTTAAATCAGAGTGTTTGATGAAATGTAGGAAAATGTTTAAATATAGGATTAGACTTACAATATAGAAAGCAGTCAAGGAGATCAAAAGAACTCTGTTCAGAAAGTCCTATTAAAAAGAGAGGGGAAAAATCTATTGAGTGAATTCTTATAACTAAATGATTAAAGTGTTTTTAATATATTGCATTCAATCTGAATTAAAAATAAAAATAAACAGTAAAGAACGTGCACAAAACAGAGATTGTATTCATTTTTGTGTAAAGACCAAGTGACTGGGCCCATGTGAAACTGTCATAAAATACACATATGAGACTACGGAATTTAACTTAAAAGGAGTTCCCTGAAGAATAATTTTAAATCTCTCATGAAGATTTATGGAGACAGAAGTTAACTGATCGGCATCTGTATGAATATGGATTTCTTTAAATCCATATTTGATTTTCTACACCTTAAAAAAAAATCAAATGTAACCTATTAAATACATCTTAAGCAAACCTTTGGAAGAACATGCTTAATCCTCCAGGGAGTCAATAGAAATACCTCTAACGTTGGTATGATACAACTACCCAAGATCATAGGAGACACTTCCATAGCAGTCAATGTCTTCTGTATCTCATCAATCTAGGTTTGTTTTGTATTGTTTTGTTTTTAATTAATGTTAGACTGAGTTCTTGAGTCATTGTTAACACTCAGTGTTGACAAGATTCTGCATGCTTCTTTCATTCCCCATTGTATCCCCAATCTTTACAAGAAATGCACAGGGAACAATGTGAATTGAAATTTACTTTTCATGTTATACAAAAGTTTTTTCCTATTTTGATAAGCTGAGACTTTAGCAGGTTGTCATTACAAAGAATAAGCAAATAGTGAACACATAAATATTGTACAGCTGTATGTGCAGCAGATATCACCTCTAAAATGCATTTCCCACCCTACTGATCTACTTTTGTTTTAGTGCTTTAAAAAACAAAAATAAAAATGAATATTTAATGTAGTGTACAACCCCTCAACGCTAACATGAACCACAGAATTCTTTCTGTCTTGATTCCCTAGTCCTCCATTTACTCAAACAAAAATCTGTACAGAAGTTCTGAGCTTCAATCAAAATGCACAAAAATTTGTATTTCAAAGTCTTATTTTAATTTGGCATGATTATTCTCTAGTCAATATGGACATCTTTTCCTGGTTTACTTTATATCCAGATGTATTTGGTACAAGTACAAAAACAAAAGAGGTAATTTCATTAAGAGTCCCCCTTCCCACCCTTCCCATCAGCCCTTCCCAATGACATTTACAGCCATGGTTTCCAGACACTATCTACAACAAAAGTTCTGGTAGTGTGAATGTTGGTATGTGGAATAGACACTTCTCCAGTCTCATATTAGAAGTAACTCTTCCAAACATGATAATTTATTAATTAGTAAACAATAAAGGAGATATATTCATTCTTTAGTTCAATAATTACAAAATACAAGAGGAAGTACTTTCCAAATTACATGCATATTTTAAAATATACTTGATGTAAATGGACAGTTTCAGTTTTCCATTTTTATCAAACTAATTTCAAGAAGGATTAGTTCATTGCTTCTTCTTGCTATAGCATTACAAAGGCATGGTAAACACATTGACAGTGTTTGAGGGCTGCATTCTGGGATGTCCTGCTATCAAAGACAGGGACCCTTGTGTCAGTAAAATTTCCAGCTGTTCCTACATCAGCTTTAGTTCCCCAGAGTGGAATGACTTGTGAGAATACCTTTATATACCAGTAGGGTACTATACAACACTGTATGATGTTCCTCAGCACTGTGGCTGCTGGTGAGGCCACACCTTGAGTCCTGTATCCAGTTCTGGGCCTCTCACCTCAGGAAGGATATTGAGGTGCTGGAGTGAGTCTAGAGGAGGGCAGTGGAGCTGGTGAAATCTAATGAGGAGCAGCTGAACAGCTGGGATTGTGTAGAGGAGGTTCAAGGGCAGCACCTTATCACTCTCTACAAGGACCAGGAGGGAGGGTGTAGCCAGGTGAGGGTCTGTCTCTTCTCCCAAGTAATGAGACTGGACAAAAGAACAAAATCTTAAGCTGTGCCAGGGGAGGTTTTGGTTGGAAATCAGAAAGAATTTCTTCAAAGCAAGAGTGATTAGGCATGGGAATGGACTACCCAGGGAGGTGGTGGAGTCACCATCCCTTGGAGGTGTTTGAGGAAAGGCTGGACATTGCACTTATTGCCATGGTTTAATCAATATGGTGATCTCTGGTCAGTGGTTAGACTGGATGATCCCAGAGGTCTTTCCCAACCTAATTATTTCATTATTTCAGTGATTTGGTAATTCTGGTGCCCTTTGGTACCAAGCTGTTAGCACAGCTTGGCATTGCAGCTATAATCCATCAGCTGGCAGTTGCTACTCTGCAGCAGAATGGGAGACATGCTGCCTGCAAGGTAAACAAAACAACAGTAGAAGAAGGTGCAAAGAAGGGGGAAAAATCTTGGACGCTCAGAATATTCAAGAATAGAAGAAATTAAGGTGAAAAAAAATCTATAAATAGCTTAGCTTTAAAATACAGTTTGAAATAATGAAAGATACCAAAAATCAAAATAGTTAGGGGGCAAAAAATGCCAGCAGTGAAGACTGTGCTCCTGGAAAGCCTGCAAGAACAGGTGACCACACAAATCTTTGAAGAAGCCACTAGGTTAATTGTTTGTAGTAAGTAAGCATGATCCACTTCTGTCTTACCAGCTATCTCTTTATGATGGAAGCCCAAAAGGCTGTCTTGCTCCTTATTTCTCTTTCTGATGCTTCACTACTGACTTCATCAGTTTCTATTGCACATCTACAGAACTTTTCCTTTATGCTTTCCATCCTGGCAGTTGGGAAGTCTCATGATTCAGGTTTTTATTAATTCTATCTTGCAGTAAGAAAAAATGTAAACATAAGAATTGATATTGAATATCTTTGGCATTTAACTACAGTCAGACAATCTGCGCAGAATGTGACATATCACTCTATTAACTTCAAACTGTCTTGTCAGTTACTTCCTAAATTTGCATATTGACAACCATCCTTGAAAAACATGTTTAATCAATCCTGTACAGGAGAGAGCTCTTGTTATTGTGATGTGCAGTAAATACTTTAATGAAAGCAGAGATAGTAATTTGTAGAACTAGAAACTAAAAAGAATCTGCTAGGTGTCCAGAAATCAGGCATGGGACAGAATATCTTCATACTGACATTAATGCTTTAACACAAAAGAGAAAACCAAATGATAATAAAAAATAATATAGAATATAATCCAAAAAGAATCAGATGATCTCAGAGATAAACAAAGTAGAAATAAGATAGCAATTGAAATTTGAACTATTGATTTTTTTTTTCTGTACAAATATAATCTTTTGATATATCAGACAAGCTATTTCTGGACACAATATATCATACCAATTATCCATTTTGAAGATGAATTATACCAATAAAATACATAAGACTGCTACAGTAATAGAGAGAATGGAAAGCACAACTGATGAAGAGTTAAAGAAATGGGGCTTTTTGCCTTGACAAAATAAGGGGTAAGAGGATATAAAATGAACTGCTGCTATCCATAGGTGCAGTAGAAGGATGGAAGAGCAGAAGATAGACTACAAAAAGACCAAAGAGTGAGGAATTACATATGCCTAAATAAAGTTCTTTTTGGTCAAAAAACTTCAGGGCCATGGACAAGACTAGGAAATAGTAGGAAGTATTAACCATAGAGTAACCAGTGGAGGAGAAGTGAGCTTGATGTTCTACAAATAATTTCCTCTCTCCTTCCTTTGCTAAGAGGAATTCTTCAGTGAAAAGCAAGACTTACTACTACTGTCCTAGAATAACTTACACAAAGTTTAATAATTAAGACATTCTGGCCTTTATCACACAACAGTGGAATTCTGTGTGATTATGTACATAAACTTAATGGCAGAGGCCACAATCAAATTCTTGCTGTCAGCATATGAAACCTGTGTACTATGAGAGCTCATTTGTACACAGTAAAAGGCATCTGAATCACACAGTAAATGACTTCCATGTGGATCTCACAGTCTGCAAGGATCTCTTTGTCTACTTTCATCTCACAGTGCGTTAATATTGCTGACATGGCAAATTACTCCTGACTAAAAAGGATGCATTAAATTCACACCTGTAGCATATTACAAAAGAAGTTTTCCAAATAAATGTACCCTGAAGTTATGAGGAATCTAACTGTAGACTGTGTATTTGAAGGGAACTACCTCCCAGGGAAGACCTCCTATCACAAGCAAAAGGATTCCACTGAGGAAATTGTGCTGGCATATCTGGCATGTTAAGATCCTACATGATAAACTTTGCCTTTCCTTTACAGATAAGTCTTAGGTATGAAAGTTCAGTCCCACTGTTCAACAAGTAAAGCTTAAAAATTTATAGCCTGGTTCATTTTTCTATCAGAGCAGTATGAAACAGGGGTCACAACACAGTATAGCCCTTTTAATTAAAACAGTAGATATGGTATGCAGCTAATGAGCTTTCAGAAGAATTGAATAAAACTTACAGTGAATCTTAAAACTATGAAGATGATTCATAGAAGTTGGTCAAAACCTTTTACATTGTCCCACTGTAAAAGTCAAAGGGACATTCTACAAAGTTAGTGGCTGACAGATGTAAAATGAATGGAAAATTCAATTTAGCACAGCTCTTAGCAATTTCAGGAGCCTTATTTTGAATGATACTTCTGAGGTGTAATAATAACATAAGGAAAACTTTCTTCCCTATATGCCACACTTTGCCCAGCAGGGTGGAGCATGCAGGTAAGAAAGAAATTCTTCAAAGAAAACATGGGCTCTCAGGAGGTGTATATGTTAGCTGAGTTCATGTACAAAATCTGAACTCTACCTGCCTATAAAGTAAACAAAAACATGTTAATTTTAAACAAAACTACATTTATCCATATCCCCCCAAGTGTAAATATGTGTTAAAAGATCTCTAAAAATAGAGTTCAAAGACAAATGCCTTTCCTACGGGGATCAATGAGAGAGAATTTCTTTTCATCTCAGTAAAACCTCAATTCAAAAGAAAGGCTGAAGCCTTTGGGGAAATATCTAAAAACAATGTTAAGATGTTTCAAAAACTGTTTTTCACAGTTTTGAAAGGAGCTCACCTGAGTTTAAATTTCCAAGGTATGACAGACCTTGTTAAGTAATTTGAAAAACAAAAGCAAAAGTAGCAATACAAACCCAGTAAAACTCTCAGATGTCTGTTTTTCCTTTCTATACCTAAAAGCATATATATACCTTCAGCACTGTTTCACCAAAAAAAAAACAAAAAGCCAAAAACCAACCAAACAAAAAAACCCCCCAAAAAATAATGAAAAAAAAACCAAAACCAAAACCAAACCAAAAACAAAAAACCAAGGAGTTCTAGCAGGGAATAAATCCCACTGTTCAAGGTGCTGCCTGAAGCTGCTATGAAAACCTTTTCCATACCTTCTCCACTCTTGGAAAAGTCCCTCCATGAAGTTAAATTTCCTCCTCTGCCTCTAAACAAAGAACAAGTAATGAAATGAACGCAGTCATTGTACCCTGAAATCACAGACTTCCTCACTGCTGGGAGCACTTCAAATCCCATGCTTGACTGGTGCTACACCAAACCTTTTATGAGCCAGACCTTCACTCAGTCTAGTGCCAGGTGTGTGTCCAGTGCACAGACCATTTATTCAATATGCTAGGAAACACATTAATTGAGTCAGACTTGCCATTGTTAAGTATAGGCTATGGCAAATGTTGCCTATGGACCTACGCTTCATCAGCTCCCAAAAATATAATTTTGTGAGAGAAATTTTTGTCATAACTGAATAAGTTCTCTTCCACGTATGAATACTTTCTAGACAGTCCCAAACGATTTTGCCTTGTACATACCTACAGGTCACCATTACAAGGGCCTTAACATTTTGCTGAAAACAAAGATCAGTTTCTTTAACCCATTATATCACTCATTTGTAATGCAAATTGGATGTTTAGTATTTCTACAGTAGACTTTGTGACCTGTCATCGCTGTCTGACTTTCTGTTATACCAGGCACTGAGTAAACATGGAAAAATGTATGATCCCATTTTCAAACTGCTTCCAAGCTAAGTAACTCTAAGAACCAATGAGTTTTGTTTGAACTTATGCAACATCTGTCTTATTATTTTCCAGCTCATTTCTGTTTATTTGCTTACCTCTAACAATACTTCTTTATCATCCTCTCTCACATTCTAGTTTTCTGACACACAGATTAATAAATACTTAAATAAATAAATGCCAGAAGAGTTTATAATATGTAGCACTGGGCTTCATGTGAGATATATCAGACTTGAGAAATATTGCAATTGCAATTAAGACCCAAAACCTATCTACCTCTGACTTGATATTCTCCAGAAGGAGATGAAAGGCTTGTCTGTATGTGTGTGGGTTTGTGGAAGAAAGTCGAATTTCCAGGTACCTACTTCTCTCCCAAAGTAAATGTAATCCATACAGAAACGCCTGAATGCCTTTTTCTCCTACACAAATTTAATGTTTTCAGCTCTTGCCAATTAGATGGTGCACTTGCTCACATTCTCTCTTCTAAAATCCGTGAGTGAATGTCATAAAATTCATATAAGTTTTTACTAAATTACTTTTTAAAGTGAAATGTATAGGGGTAAAAAGCAAGATTTCACACTAAAATTATCGAAGGTGAAAAAGAAGGAAATCTGTATTCTCCTAAAATGTCTTTGATTAAAATGTAGACTTATTTTCTTTTGAAGAAGAGAGGAATTTGATTTTGATTTTAAGCCTCCTGAAGTGTCCATGTGTGCATCTCAACTGTAAGATATGAAAATGAAATGCAGGACAGAAGATCTAAAAGAGAAAAGAATTTTAGAGTAAGATGATAATATTTCAAGAAGATATATACACCAGCAATTTTACAGTGAATACTTAATTTTCTACGAAGAGAGTTCATCATACTTTTGCAAACCTCAACCTGTAAAATGGCTGAAATTTATATAATGATTTAAACTACTCAGTGTTTGATATAAGCACAGACAATTTTTTCCTCTACAGATATCATGCTGGAAGTGTAGAGGAGAAAATTACCAGGACCTATAAAGCACATGGTTGATTTTAAGTATATCGAAGGAATTAAATATACGTGTATATGGAAAGGAAGTGAAAAAGAAAAGAAATGGTCCTGTAAAGAGGATGGAACAGATGGTTCCATTTGATCAGAAAGAAGGCTAGGATTTCCTTGCCTTCAATTTTTGATAATTTCTAAGAATTATTTTTTTAGTTCAGTTAGCCTGTGGATGTTAATTGTCTGTTTTATGTATCACTTATTGAAGGTTTGACTTAAATAAAAGGTAAGACGACATCTGCTTACTCTCTTTGATATTTATAAATAACTAGACACGATATAGAATGAAGTTACTAAATTAAAATAATAGAAAATATGTGATAAGAAGGCATTGCCACTTGTTAAATTGACTCTTTTCCGCTTTCCTGGGTGATATATCACAGAAAGGTTGTCTGAGCTGTCATTGTGGCATCACTTAGAGGATGTACACAACATCTTCCATTCAAATTACCTTTCAAATCAATCACCCTCATCAGGCTGCTATCTTCATCTGATGGCTGTAGGACAAATGTTTTGGCTCATAGATAGGAAATGTTAGCATTTGAAAGAGCTCTGAGAAAGAAGGTTCCATGGTTAACTTTGATAAATTGTGTTAGGAAAGGGCAGCAAATAATACGATTGTTGAAATCCTTCATCCAACTGGCTTGCAATTTTTTGGAATAAAAAGGCTATGTTATACTTTCTTTTCTTTTTTTTTTCCCTCTACAAATTGGGCAAAAAATGTGTCCCCGATACAGTTTTTACAGGGATGATTTATTCAAAAATGCATGAACGTGGTCCACCCTTGTACTGCTTGTAGAACTGTCTTCAGAGTCCTAAATTACTTGGCTTATCTGTAAGAATGAATTTTCCCACTGGTGTGTGTGTTTGTGTATGTGTAGAAAAGTGTGAGGTAAATAGCTGGGGCGACAGGAAGGTTTGTGTTATGTTCCAGTCAGATTAAACTATAAATCAGAAGCTGGGTATTTTAATAACACATTAAATAGTTCTATGCCCTTAGTACTGCATAATTGTGTGTTAAACAGCAGCTTCAAGTATTTTCTGTGGTATTCTCATTTTTTATACAGTAGCTTTTAAAATGTGATAAATGATACTCAGCTTCAAATGCATTGTAAATACTGCATGTATATTACCAATATACATTTTAGAATTTTCTAATCTTGCTTTAACACATATGGTATTATCAATTACTTACAGTATTTTAATATAATGTAACATTACTTTAAAATGACATACAATTTATACTGGATGTCACTAGCCCCTAGACTACCTTGGTACATATTTATATATTTCAGCTACAATTTATCACTTTGTGAAATATACTTTGCATAATTGAAAATAATGACACAAAAAATCATCTACTCCTATACACTGGTAGTATGATATACAATCCTGATAGCTTAGTGTACTATATGAAGTCAGTCTGCATAGCCATGCCTTTGAAATATGATTTAAACCAGAATTTATAATGTCGCAGAATTACATAAAACTGTGTGAAATTGTGCAGATAATCATTTAAATCTCCCTACATGAAAAGATAATTGCTCCAGAAATTAGCTGTACCTGGGGTTCATTCATTTGGTCATGGCTAGTTTCTTATATAGTGATGATTTGATATTACAGCTAATTAAGATCAGGTCAGAGTTGCTGAAGGTCAGACATTAATGCACAGGATCATTGAAATGATAATTATAAACAGATTAGGAAGCTACGGTCTTTTATAAGGGGTTATTAGATAATTACTGTGAGAGTGTACGGCTTACTGTAATAATGGATTATCGACTACTTACAGCGTTTTAAGGGTGAGAGTATATTACTTCCTCAAGGACTAAGAGGAATAATGTTGTTGGAACTCTGTAAATAAAATAGTACCAATTGCTTTTCAATTTTCTTCTAGAGAATATGTTCCCTCATTGGGATAAACTGTATCATTTTATCTCAATGAGACTTTAAATAAGAAAGGTCTTTAATTTTTTCCCCTTTCAGAGATGAAAGAAGAAAATGAATTTTAAAAATAAATATTTTATTCTATTTTAAGTACATAGCAAGGACTGCCAGAAGCTTTACAGACAGCAATAGAATGGGAACAGTAAACATTTTACAGTGATTCAGGGAATAGGAAAATATTAACCTGAAACTTACTGACATAACAATTGCATACTTATTGCCATGGCTTTTATTCTAATATACCCTTTCACAAATAAAAGAAGAGCAAAATAAATAACTAAATAATAAAATACTTATTGTCTATCTGTAGCACACCTATATCTACTACTGGTTGAATTCCATTTCATTTGGAGCTCTGTGCATCAGAGCACGACCTATAAATCAGTAAGGGGGAGCAGGGCTGGAAAAGAGCTTCTGGAAAGACATCATCATTTAAATACTGCAGAAGGCACTCACAGACAGATTCCAAAAGCAGCCAGTGCAAAGGAAAAGAGAAATCATTTGTGCCACCTATGGTGACAGTGACTATGTGATCAAGAAAGTAAAACGAGAATGAGGGACACCTGTGTGGTCTCCCTTGAAAAGAAGACTGTTTTTATTGTGTAGTTCCTCTATGCAGAACAAAAGAGATAACCTTTGGAGACACAGTACTTTATTTTCTTGGACAAAAATTGTCATATACAATAGCAAAGTTGAGTTGTAGATGGAAAAGGTTATATTTTAGTTCAATCTTTTCCACAGAGGGAAAAGACAAGATGAATGAGTGTCTTCCCACCCGGTTGTAGAGATGACCAGAAAGGCTACAAGGGAGATGAGTGGCACTGGCAGTGGAGAAGGAAGACCAGTTACACCTGCAGAACCTTGAAAATATTTTGGCAGATATAATTCAATAAAACCAGCTAAAATCAAGAACAGAAAGGGGGCTTTCCTTGCCCACAATTATGAGACAAGATCTCCTCCATCTGATTCTTCTCAGATCTTCTGCCATCCATAGCAATAGCAGGCTTGTTATGCCCTACTGTGCCTTAGGATATGCTGCAATACTAGACTAGTATTTCAGCACAGGAGACAGGAAAGTCCCCTCTCTGTTTCTTGGAAAGAAGCAAGCTGGGAGGAGCTTTGAGTCATTGTTTTTTCACCTAGGAGACAGGCATTCTAGACCATTCTTATGGAGGCCAGAGTCCAATACCTCTGCGTTAAAAAATGTGAGCCTTTGCTGGATCTGAACCGATCCCTGATCTCCACACTTCTTACACCCTCAAGTTCAGGAATCAAACTGAAAACAAAGCCATTATTTTCCCAGTTTTGCTTCTAAAAATATGTAAATATCATTCATTCACAGGAACTTTGAACCATGGATTCATTGAAACATTAAGGTTGGAAGGGACCTGCAAGATCCTCTACTCCAACTGCCAATCTAGCATCACCCCAACCATCCCTGAACCATATCCTCAAGTGTCATGAATTAATTAAATAAAGAAATAAAAGGTAATAAAAGGAAGCATTAGTAACTATTTAACATTAGCCTCATTTTGTTATACAGGCTTAAACTTCCCCACTACCACATATGTACATCAAAAATACTCCAGATGATTCAACTTTTATTTGCATATGCTTGAGGTCTGCCTGTTCTCTATCTTTTCAATCCATGGGTATAAATCTTGTAGCACTGCACATAAACACAAGAGTTACACAAATCTATTGGGCCATATCCTCAGTCTCCTACTGAGACTCTTGGGGCTGCTTGGAGCAACGGATGAAGGAAAAGTTTACAGAATATGGTACAGGTATAAATGCACTTCTGTATAATGGAGAGCACATATTACTTCACTCCCTCATCTTTTCATGTGAGGGAAAATCTGGCTCACTTGCTCAATTTTAACAGAATAGCTCTTAAAACTGAAGAAGATCTGCACTGTCTCTGTGAAGAAGATTTGCATGTCTATATGTGAAAGAGTGTGGTACATTAAGGTCTCATGGATAACATCCCACATTACGTTTTTTATGCAACAGGTTAGTGTTTCTGTTACAGAATAGCTATATTTATTATATTTAATAGTGCACAATGAATAATGATGTCCCACTGCCTTTGAATGTTGCTGCACAATGAATATTTAAAAAATTCTCTTACTATAAAATATGCCTACTTCTCATCTGAAAGTTATTTTAGTCTTCCACTAAATTTATGCTATTGTTGGAAGTGGAAACATACTGACTTTTCCCCCCTAGCTACTGTGGAAATACTTTTTAACTTACGGACTGTCACTTACCTACTGTATATCAATTGATTATAGGTGCTGAATTGTGATGGAAATTCATGTGATAACAGAAAAAATCCATGCTATTTTTAATTAGATTTTTTCCTTTGTATAATTCTATAGCTACATTTAAAGGAATCCAGTGTAAAATTCTGAGTTTTCTTTAAAGGAATGAATCAGAACAAAACAGATCTCTGATCTTTATCATGTTGGTTTTTTCAGGCATTATTACAAACATGTTTTAAAACAAAAGCACTTTACCTTAAAGGAGGAATCTAATTATAGCAGATATGTTAGATGAAGCCTTCTGTGTGTGAGTCACAGGAATTTAATTGAAGAGAGACTTTTGTTTGTTGCTATTCAATCACTGAGTCTACACTTTGTACAATGGAGGTGTTGAAAGAAGATTTACACAATCATAATGTTATACCCTCTCTTTGTTCAGCTTTTGTGGAAGAAAATTACATACATCTCAACAGTTCTCGGAAGATTAAATCTGCCGTTTAAATTTGCTATTTGAACCCTGTATTCAAAACAGCATTCCACAATTAGTAAGCCATGCTGTTTGGCCTGGGGTTAAACTAAGCAGGAGACAAGGGTGAGGAGGGGAGTGCAGGACCAGTGTTTTCTGGTAAGGTGTGTAAATAATGCTGCTTTGATACTGCAGTTCTCAGCCCATACAGGGCTCATTCATATGTGTCCGTTTTTGACAGTTATGCAGGTTGGAAAAGATTCCTTTCCGTGGGTGAATAGTGGCAGCACTTAGGAACAGTATTACTGCCTGTCAAAGCAGAGATGAAAATCCTGGATGTTAGGATCTTCCCTGTCTTTCTTGCTTTGCATGAATGATACTAAGATGACCATGGAGAGATAGAAAAACAACTCTTTTAGAAGCTAAAAAAAAAAAATATTCACCACAACTTGCAGGCCCTAAAATACTGTTGACCACATGTCAGTTTTATCTGTTTATGGTCAGTGAAGGCTGAGGTATGCTTTTCCTGAGACGTGAGCAAAGACGTGGAGGAAGAGGAAGGGAGAAACAAGCGCAGAGGGGCACTTGCAGGCAGTGAAATCTTACAACACGTTCAGGAACTGCAGATTACATTGACTGTTTCTTGAAGGTCTCATAAGATCTAACCAAGATCTCAGAAAAATATTACATTTAATAGGATGGATGACAGACAACACTTTATTTTTTACTCTGGTATTTATGTCTATCAGTAAGGTCATTATGTTATACTATGTCTAATAAATAGTGGACACATTTTTAATACTTATTTATAGCTAGGAACTAATGATATAGGTATTTGAACAGGGTTTTTGTTATGATGCTGAAGTATTTTTTCCACTTCAGCAATAGTTAAACGCTTACAAGTAATCCGAAAGACACAGTCTATGCATGAGTTTGTGATTAAGTATGTCGGTGTTAATATATGTTTTTTATATATATATATGCATATATATATATATATACATATATATATGAACTGCATATGTATAGAATGTTTTTTCTTAGTATTAGAAGGTGAGAAAGAGTTTAGAGTCTAAGAACTAATAATAATAGGCAATTCCTCTCTGCCTACAACTTTATCAGGAAGTACTTCCAAAGGAATGACTTTGCACACTTTTCGTTGCTGTTGTAGGATAATGTAAGTCACAGGTGGATTTAAGGCTCAGGTTGAAAAGGTTAATCTTTTCTCCTTGGGACTCAACTGGATACTTGCACCCACTAGCTACGGTACTACAACAAATAATGCTGAAACTTCAAAGCCTTCAATACACATGAGTAAGACCCTCAAGAAATAAAATTTCAAATGAATCTACTTTTGGAATTTTTCTTTGATTTTTTTTTTCCTGAGCTACCTTGTAGCATTTGCACAAACCTTTCCACTGGGTGATGCTGAGATTTTCTTTCCTATTGTTAAAAATAGAAATTCATAAAGTACTATATTAGAAATTGGAGAATGGATGAATGAATGGAGACTGAGAGCTAAGACAAGAATAGCAAGAATAGGAGGACAAAAGTGAAACGGAACAAGAAAGAAGATATAGGGAGAGAAATAAAAAGCTGGAAATGCAAAATAAAATAGAAAAAAAATCTTGGGAAGTGCAGAACTATGTACTGAAGTTAGGCAACAACATGAAGTTGTAAATATGGGTTTTTTTGGCATCTACATCTTTATATTGTTTCTTGGGTGCAGTGTAACCTATCAAACCAAATGTTATATGTCTTCATACCACCCCTCATTCTTCTAACCTTTCTCTGCCAACAGAAGGCTCATCACACAACCATGCTGGCATATTGTACCTTTGCTCAAGAGATCATTTGTGTTTCTCCTAATATTTTTTTAAAACTTTCCCTCTGTTTTAGAAATGTTATCTGGTCAAAAGAGTCACCATATTTGTCTTAGCATGAACATAAATTGAATCCATTTTAGAATCTATCAAAAATATTAATATTAAAAAAACCACAAACCCTTTAAAAAAATTATTATTGAGAAATTTGCATTAATTCTTTATTAAAATGATTAAGCATTTCCAGGATGATGTAAAAATGAAACAATAATTATTTTAATTTATGCCATCTCAATTGTTTTGCAGAAGTTAGAGGTTTCACTTTTCAAGATATGTATAGGATGGGAAACTTTTAAAACTAAGAAACTCTCAGTGGATGAAACTTTTTTTCTGGTTGCCTCTTAAGTCAGTAAGTCCAGAGAAAACAAAATATGTAGCCATTGTCCAAAAGGACAGATAATAATTTCCAGATAAAATCCAGATTGTGCTAAGGCATTGTGAGATGAAGGAGCTCTGTTGAAAATATAAAGGTGGAAGAATGATCTCTATTCAAAGGGAAAGAACACCTATGTTTTCCTTCTCTTATCCAATCTCTCTGTTGAAAGAAGGAAATTAATTAGGCCCCCCTTCTTCTTTGATTTTTAATAGATGATCGAATAAAAGAACCAAGTAACAGCCTTCAGTATTTGTAGTTTAATATTTTTTCCTCCTTAGTCTTCTGGCCTATTCTTCAGCAATAGTGAGAAATGAAAAAACATTGGTAAATATTGTATTATTAAGTCTGTGGCAAACAGGTGTATCTGCATACTCCAGAATGTGTAAGGATCTTCAGAGTCTAGTCCGTGCTTTGGCATCTCTCTGCTCTAAAAACTGAAGCACAAGAGATTTAGAAATATTCAAGTCTCGGTGCGGTTAAAATTTTACATATAAGGAGGACTTATACATTCCTTAGTGACATTATAAAAAGTTAGAGGAAGGTACAAAAGGACAATTCTGCCCGCATAAAGAAGTTCCACTCACTCAAATTTTATTGTTTTACAGGCTGACACTTTGAGTGGGGAAGACGGAAAGGTACCTCCTCACTACGTGGTCTTGGGTAACTGGGAGAGATCTCAAGTACAATGAGACATAAGGGTGGATCCAGAGGAGAGGTGTGTTCAGAGATTTTGTGGATTGCTAGATTCCTCAAGTGCAAATTTTGTATCTGGAGGTGGCGGATGTACTCTCCCCCTGCCTCCCTAGCCAATTCCCAATTTTTTTTGCGGTGCAGACATACCTGTACCAGGCAGTATCTGCAGTTGTTGCAGCCATTTGTTTCATGATTATGCTCAACAAGAAGATGGGAGAATTGGTTGGAGTTCTGCTCTGAGTTGGGAGTTTCTAAGATTTTAACCTAGGGACCTAACCACTACAGACTTGAGCTGGCAGAATTTTTAATAGCTCCTGGAGAAGAAAGGCTTGGTAAAACAGAGATATATGGAATTGTAGTGCTGATTTTAAATTTTATTAAAATGTTAAAACTTTCTCAGATATATAGAAATGAAGTTTAAGATTTCTAAAGATGATCAGAACTTTTACATTTTCTCCAATTCCACTGGCTTTGTTGCAGAAAATGGCCTTCATAAATTGAATGAACTGATTGAAGCAAATATGAGGTGAATGAAATTAAATACAGAGAAGTCCAGTTTTTTGTTATTTTTTAAAATTATTATTAGACCTAGAATGACTTTCAGAATGTTATTCAACTTACTTCTTACCCAGATACATGATTTTTTTAAAATAAGATTTTTTTAAAAAAAGACTGTGCCTGTTTTTATTTATTGTAGATATTTTTGTTTGTCGGTTTCTGACTAACTTCATGTCTCAGTAGAAAACATAAGTGCATATAAAGACTATAAATTATTGTGATAAATTTCATCTTTTTCTCTTCCAAAGGACATAAAGTTATATTTTTGGGCAATCATCACAGAAAAATGCTCAGTTGCCCTGAGACAGAATTCATTATTGTCAAGTCATTCATTAGTGTGTGAGAATTCAGTAGAAGAAGATGTTATATTCTCACATCTTGATTTTCAGTAATTACAAAACTGAGCTCCAAATATGTTTATAAGTAAATTCTATGCCTATCTAGAAATGTATTGATATTTTGATGAAAATAAGAGATTGATTCACCTTCCTTGGCTTGACTAAGTCTGTGCTTACTGCTCAGTGTAACAAATCTTAAGGTTAACCTCTACAGAAGTCAATCAATACCTCTTTATTATTCTGTGTATGTGTGTAAAACATCAAAGACTAACCGACAAGAGACAGCTAACATTTCATTTCTAGGACAAGAACCTGTGAAACCTTACTGTATTGTTAATGGCTGAATCTTAAATAATTTTAATCTCTTCTCATATTTCAGCACCTGAAGAGCTCAAAAAGTTGAAGTATGTACATGAAATGAAACAGAAAAGAATGTGAGTGTAGGAAAAATGAAATACAAAAAAATGGGTAAATTTAAAGAACTATTATTTATATTATTCAGGCTGGTTGATCTTCTTATTTGATGAAATGTAGACTTCAGAAACATGTTTAGCTGGTTCAGAGGAAGAAGTCAGTCTTAAAAGCCTGCATTTAATTCCCATAGTATATTGTACATATATTTACAGTTGAAAGAACAGTTTTCCAAATGCATGAAATGATGCTGACAAATTTTGCCACTTCAAATGGGAACTAAATGAAAAATTTTGTGTAAAAAAATGTATACTGTCTATATTAATTTGGTATGTCCTTAGTATGATTTCATAAGACAGTTACCCTATAAATGAGTTGATTTAATAGGAATGTTATCACATTATGAAAATGAAAGTGTTTTTTTAAAATTATATTTAACTATCTACAAAGCAGTTATCTAGTATTTTCCCTAATTCTCTTTTCAAACTTTGTGTAAACATTTAAATAAGATTGTTCAACTATTTTTAGTTATATGTAACTAAAGTGAAAATAATTAATAAAACCCTGTCCCTGTTCTTAAAGGCTGAGAATATTGTAAACACAACATCAGTTCTTTTGTTGTTACCTGTTCATACAAAGACTTCTGACATCACTCATTAATGTTTGCATTACAGAACATCTAAAGTCAAATCACTTTGAGACTAGCAGGATGAAGCACCTGGCTTAGTCCTACATCCAGTGTTTATGCACCTCTCTAAGTAGGTGCCATGAAAATATGCTGTGCTTGTATCCCAAATGATGCAGGAGATACACATATTAATATATTCCAAAAAGTCTCAAGCTTATGATCAGCATCAATTTCAGACAAGGGAGGCTCCCTACTTACACAAAGCTAAGTGAGATCCAAACTGCTCATGATCCTCATATCTGTCAGTCATGTTTGAGGTGCTTGAGGGGAAAGGGGTGCAAGAAGGGCAAAAATCACCAAAGATGAGGAAAACAGGATTGCTTAAATAAATTTACAGCAATAAATTTGAAGCAATAGCTGCCCATTAAGTAAAGAGTCATTTTACTAAAGAATTTTCTGTCTAAGCCAGGTAAAACACATGTTTTAGAGAAATTGTAGTGGGTTAACCTTGGCTAACAGCAAAACTCACATTCATTTCTCTCCCCCACTTCAGTGGGGTGGGACAGAAAAAAAAAGAAGAATGTGAATGAGAAAGAAAGCTCATATGTCAAGATAAAGAAGAACTATTGTTTCCCAGTTACTCTCGCAGGCAAAACAGACTTGATTTAGAAAAAGTGCATGTATTGACAAAATTAATACTTTTGGTAGCAAAATTCAAACAAAATCAAAGACACAAATATTAAAATATCATCTTTCCTGTTTCAGAGTCAACTTCACACCTTTAGTCCAGATTCCCTTATCCTCCACAGACCTGCTCCAAGATGCACAAAAGGAATAGAGGCTGTATTTAGCACCTAACTAATTTTTGATTTTGCTCTTTCTTCTTCATGGTTTTCCTTGGCTCCAGAATGTGCTATCCACAGGCCACAGCTCCTGGCAAGAATATCCAGGGCAGGTTCTTCACAATCTGCAGTGGATAGGCTGCTGCCATTGGGCAACTCCTCCTCCTCTTCCTCCTTCTTTCATCTGGCTTTTCCTACTGCTGCTTTTCACTCTTTCTGGGTCTATGTTCCCCTCTGTCTATCCAGGATCTTTTGTCCTTTCTTAAATACACTTTCCCAGTGTGGCTGTGGGGCTCAGCTCTACTCTGTGGTGGATCTGTTGGAGCAAACTAGAACTGTTTGGAAGCATCTGTGTCCAGCACAGGGCATTGCCTAACCTCTTGTCACAAAGGGTACCCTTGCAACAGAGACCTGGATACTCACCCAACCTTGTTTTGTGGTAAATACCACAAACCACAGCAGATTCTTGCAGCTGAAAAATTTGCTAGTGCCAGCAAGCACTAGCCCTCATTCCAAGAGAAGCATCATTGGCCATGAAGAATTTTTTTCAGAGTGCCTGTCAGCAGAAGATGGATGCAGCATTAATTTTTGAGCAATTGGATCCCTAAAACCTGACCATCAGAAGAAAAGAAGCTCAGACAAAATCTACCAGCCCCAGTTAGTGTCAGAGGAATGGAAATTGACAAAAAAAATTGAAAGGGACTCAAAGAGTGATCTAGGCAACTGAAGGTCTAGAAAAAGGAGCTACAAATGTGACAAAGTTGCACAAGGCCTTGTGATATTGAATGACAGTGGTAAAATTATAAGAGAAATACTGATAAATGATCAGTAAATTATATGAGGAAACCTAAGCCTAGCTGTACACAAAAAGTGATGACCTGAAATTATTAACATCAAGGAAGAGCCTCAGAATTTTTGCTTTAAAGTGTTACTACATTGAAACCATCAGTTTACCGTTCAGTTCATCTGACAAATAAATGCCAAAAAATGTGAAGGACTATTAGAAATAGAATAGAAAACACATGAAACCACAGTGTAAATCTAATGATCTCACTTTTTAAAATATTACATCCTGATCTAGTTCTAGTTCTAGATACTATATCACACAATAAAAGGAAACCATCGATGCTTTATGACAGGAAGGATGATTCTGTGAGTGCTGGATGCCTCAGTTTTTGAAGGGACATACAGGAGGAATGGTAGACAAGATATATTTAGCCATCTACAAAAGACCCATGTACATTACGAGCTGGGATTTTGTGTGTGTTTTATTTACTTTTTGTTAACAAATTTGCATTTAAAATTCTAATCATAAGGCTTGTTTAATGCATATCTTTTCTCCTTTTTAAATTCATTCTTGTGGAAAAAAAGAATAATTAAGATATTTGAAAAATTAAGACCTATTATGCCTTTACAGATTTTAAATCAAAATAATATGGTTTGTGAAATCATTCTTGCAGTACCAAAGTCTCAAGACTGGGCCTTAGAAAGGCCTTCTGTAATAATGAGAGATACTTTATGAAGAAGGGGTTCAAGATCATTTGAGGAACCTGAAGGTGCACAAGTCCATGGGATCTGATGAGCTACATTGCTGGGTCCTGAGGGAACTGGTAGATAAAGAGTTTAAGTCACCACCCATCATACTGGAAAAGTTGTCTCAGTTCGGTGAAGATCTCACTGGCTAGAGAAAAGGAAACATAACATCTGTTTTTAAAAAGGGAAGTAAGGAAGTCGAGGGGAACTGCATGAAAAAATAAAACACACATGAAAATCCCAGCTTGTATTGTACACAGCTCCTTTGTAGATGGCTAAACATATCTCATCTACCATTTCTCCTGTATGTCCTCCCTTCAAAAACTGAGGTATCCAGCACTCACAGAATCATCCTTCCTGTCATAAAGCATTGATGGTTTCCTTTTACTGTGTGATATGACATCTAGAACTAGATCAGGATGTAATATTTTAAAAAGTCAGTCTTAACTCTGCCTCAGCAAGATCATGGAGCACATCCTCCTGGAAATTACACCAAGGCACATGTTAAATAAGGAGATTAATGGTGATAGCCAACATGGCTTCACTAAGGGCATTGTGCCTGACAAGTCTGGTGACCTTTTATGGTGGAATTACAACACTAGTGGGAAAGGGAACAGCAACCAACATCATCTACCTGGACTTGGTGCAAAGCACTTGACACTGTCTTGGATGACACTCTTGTTTCTAAACTGGACAGACATGGATTTGATGGATAGGCCACTAAGTGAATAAAGAATTGTCTGGATAATTGTACTCAAAGGATTGCAGTCAATGTCTCAATGTCCAAGGCGAAAAGCAGTGTCCTCAGGGATTGGTATTGAGAGCAGCTCTGTTTAATATTTTTGTTGGTGACAGTGGTGGGAGTGAAGGCACTCTCAGCAAGTTTCCTGACAACACCTGGCTGTGTGGTGCAATTGACACGCTGGAGGGAAGGGATGCCAAGCAGAAGGACGTTGATGGGATTGAGAGGTGAGTCTGGTGGACCTCACCAGACCTTCATGAAGTTCAAGAAGGTCAAGTGCAAGGTCCTGCACCTGGGTTGGGTCAATCCCAAGCACAAATAGAAGCTGTGCAGAGAACGGACTGACAGCAGCCCTGAGGTGATGGACTTGGGGGTTTCTGGTAGATGAGCAGTTCAATATGAAGCTTGAAGCCCAAAACCATACCCCAGGCTTCATGAAAAGAAGCATTGCCAGCAATGCCAAACCTGGAAAAGGAATGTCTTTACTGATGCACAAGAAAATCTGTCTAACCGGGAAGAAACAAAAGTAGGACAAGTAGGGCTCGAAGGACAGCAGGGCCTATACCCACGCCGCGGGCCATGCTCAGGCCCGGGCCCCTGTCCCGGTGGCGCTGCAGTCTCGGCGCTGGGCAGTAGAGGGCGCCGCGTGGTTGTGCTGCCGGGCGGGAGCGGGAGCAGGGCAGGCCCGACCTGGGGCCACGCCGGGCTCTGCTCTCTCCCTGCCCTCCGCGGCCCTCGGTTTGCCACGGCTTGCTGCTCCCTGCCATGGGCCAGGGACAACTGGTAATAAAGCAGAAAGCCCTCTGCCTCCGACATCAGTATTGCTTGTGCACCTCCAAGCTGTGCCTACAATCTGTTGTAGCACTTGGGTCAATGTTGGAAAACAACGAACTGGTCATTTGCAGCAGAGCTTTTTGAGGAATGACTATTGCTGCTTTTACATTGTCTTCCAGCAGAAACCAGCATGTATTCTGTGCTCACTCTTTGCAGGTGTTAAATATTGTTTCATTGATGTTTCCCCCCTCCCTTGTCTAACAGACTCGGCTCAGCTGAATGCTTTTTAAGCTTTGTGAACACAGACCTGGTCTGAGAACTGTTGCAAGGAAGGTGATTCTTCTCCCATGCAAGCTTGACAGCTAAAATGGTCATAGAAGATGGCATATGATATGATTACAGGAACACCAGGCATTAGGGAGTACTTTTTGCTTGAATCAGACCTATTGTCACTGTTGCAACTTGACTGGATTTAGAAAATTTGGAGTTTAGAGCAGAGGCTGAGGAAATTGGCAGTGATTTGACATTTGGAAAGCTGTAGGGTTGAGAAACTATTAAAATACAAGGAAAACTATGCTGTTGATGAAAATCTTCACAAAAACTGAAAATTACTATGATCCTACAAGAGAAATGCAACTTTTGGGGAAAGGATAGACATTATCTTCTGCCATTATCATGGATCCCAATCCAAAATATGTCATGTGGCCAGGAGAATGTGTCCTGTTTTGAACATGAACAGTTGTAGTCATGCACTGTTAATGATTTTGTTACACTGATGAAAAAAGCCCCAAAGCAATCTCCCAAAATGCCACATGTGCACACCAAATCGGGCCATTGAGGCAACGTGTGATAGTGTTGCTTTATTTGCTATATCTGTCCTGTAGAGACAGCATGCCTGCCTTTATTTCTCTCTAAAGATCATGGATTTCTGCAGGGTTTTGTGTGAGAACAAAGACTCTAAAGTAATCCAATAAATGTAAAAAAACGCTCTGTATATGTATGTATTTTGCAAAAGGTACTTTTGATTCTCAAGAGGCAGGCTGGACTCCAGAATTTCCTAGATGACATTACTACACTTGGAAAGTTTGCTGGAGGTCATGAGGAGCATATATAGGCATCAGTTAAACTAGGCTGAAAGAAAATGCCCAAATATCTCTACAAAGAAACAGGCATACCTTCCTTGAAGGGCAAGAGGACCAGAGAACGCTGTTTCAAATTAACAAAGAACCTGTTCTAAGTAATTAATTACATTCATTTCATGAATACTCTTGAAGATTCAGGGTGATCTAATTGTGGCTTTTCAGTCCCTGAAGGGAGCCTACAAGAAACATAGACAGAGACTATTTACAAGAGCATTTACAAGACAGGACAAGGGGAAATGATTTCGAACTGAAAGAGAAGAGGTTTATATTAGATGTAAGAAAACAATTCTTTAATGTGAGGGTGGTGAGGCACTGGAACAGGTTGCCCAGAGAAGTTGTGGGTGTCTCAACCCTGGAGGTGTTCGAGGCCAGGCTGGATGGGGCTCTGAACAACCTGGTCTAATGTAAGGTGTCGCTGCCCATGGAAGGAGGGTTGGAACTAAATGATAATTAGGTTCCCTTCCAACCTAGAAGACATCCTGTGTTTCTATGTATTTCATACAATTCTGTATGCATTAATGTCCTGGCTGGAAACTATATTCTAATTACACTGACTTGGAGTTGCTACAAGCAGGACCCACATACCCATCCTAGGCTGCTGTCAGCTATTTCCCTAGGAAAGAAGAAAAAAATCTTTGATCATAATCATGCAAGATGGTACATTCTTTGGTTCTGTGTTAACTATACTGGTGATGACTGACATAAAGAACATGTCTGTCTGGTCCAGAACACTCCATGGGCTCCAGATTCCCTCCCTCCCTTAAATGTCATCCTGAGAAATTAATGTTTATTATCAGCAGTTTTACTGGGGACCACAGGTAATGGTAATAATTTAAATATGGTAGACTATCTTTCTGAAAGTTCTATCAGCTCAGAGATGAATATGTTCTGTGAAGGAAAACTAAAAAATGACAAAAGGTCCATATTGCTAAAGAATTTTTTATCAGTAATCATGATCTTTCTATGAGGATCATTATGTTTATTTTCCAGAGAAGCATTTTTGGAAAAAAAAAAAAAAAGAAAAAAAAAGAGCTATTGAGAGAAGAATAAGCTCACGAAAGTGCTTATTTGCATATTGGCTACACAGAAATGAAGATCCTGCTGTGGAAGACACAGATTCAAAAGAACCATAGATTACTTGGTGACAGTATGAGAAAACAAGAACTCAAAGGGTAGGGATCTGAATTATCACAGAGCTGCTGAGATTTTTTCTGTTCTCATATGACAACAGTTATACAAAAGACCACTTTGAATTCTTTTTTCTTCTTTAGACACTTCACCAGAAGATTGAAAAGCAAGGGCAATTATTGCATTAACAGAATTTTAAATTTAAAGCCTAACATGTATAAATTATCATAAAACAGTTGAAGCCCTTGCAGTGATATACTTAAAAATGCTGAAAAGCTTGGTATAAGGTTCACTCTTCCATGTAACATTTGTCAGAAAAGCTATGAACTAGATATGTGGTATGACACACTCATCTGCTGTGATGAAAAAATACCATGCAGCCTAATGTTAGATCAAAAATCTGTCCTAAAGATAGGCATTGGTTATTGCCATAGGATATTTAGATTTAAGGTACTCTAAACTCTTGTGTTGCTTCTTTGTGGCCATTTGATGTGCACAATGCCATGAAATGATATAATGACCCACTCTCTCCTAAATTCATCAAACCTCACAACGTTTAGTGTCAATCCATTTGACAGTGTAGCACTTGATTGCCTTGATTTAACCACTATGACAATGATTTCAGAACAGATCAGAAGTAGCTTCGTATCTGTGTGCTGATTTAGGTTTTTCAGAGAAAGAGCACACACCATTTTATCTGTGTACTAGCAAGCTAGCTGAAAAGAGGAATATGTCAGTACTTGAAACAGACTTTGCACAGAAATGATCTGGAAGAAAAAACTTTAGTAGACTTTCCTCTATTTGGCATCTTCTGAGTTGCTGTTTTGAGCAAAGGTGTAATAGAACTATGCTAGATTGTTGGTTCTACTAGACCTTTGTTCGAAACAGCAATTCAGAAGATGCCAAATGAATTCTATATGGAAAGAGATGTGTTAAATATTGCTAGGTTATGGATGCCTAAGGCTAGAACATGAGCCCAGATGGCTGAAGTTCAACAGATGCCACAGAACTACAGAACTTGCATAAATATGTGATGTCAAGTGTGGGAAATCAGAGTGACGTTTTTCTGTGCAAGTATGAAAGCCTGAGTATTTTACAACAACAACAAAAAACTAAGTTCCCAGTCTTTTATATTTGCATTAAAAAAGAAAAAGAAGACCATGTTCTATGTGTCTATCCTATCTATCAGATATCAATAGAATTTTTCTTGCAGGTTCTTACAAAAAAATTCAGAATATCTATTGTAACATATCAAAGATATAGGCTTTATCTCTGATCTAATGGGTTTATGAAGATTGATGTCATAATTAGAAACATACCAAAAAGGCTGCATAGACATATTCAACTCTCAAAATACAATGCAGCACTGCTGAGACATAAGGTAGCACAGTAATATTCTCTTCTGTAGAGAATGAGAATCAGCTTGCTTGTACTGTGGGAAAATTTATGCCAAAGATTTGGGGCCTCCAGATGTATCACATGGCACAGTGTGAAATAAAAAGCTAAATCGCACTTGCATTTAGTGCCACCACTTCCCAGAAATAGATGCTGGGCATTTGTAATGAGAAACAATGGTCACATGCAATGGTGGTATCCTGAGAGATTAGTGCAGTGGTCATATCAAACCCTCCATGCACACAGACAAATTGCGCATGGAAGCAGCCAGTGCTTCATCCAAATTCCATGAGGGAAAAACTGCAGGAAGCTCTGAGAACCTCAGGCAGAGTGCCAGGGCAGGTGAAACCAGCTGAGCCATCGGATGCATCACCTCTCAAGGAGAGCTTCTGGACCTTTTACAGCAGCAGTGCTGATGCCTGAAGGTGCCTCAGATTGAATATTGTGTGGGTAACAGTTTGCACCTTTTTAGCCAAACAAAGCACAATTTCTGATTCTTTTAAAGAAACAATCATCTCTATAAACATATAGAAACTTTGTTTGGAGAACTTATGTTTGAGAGGCTCAGGTGGGTGTCTTGCAATGAGGAGTCAGATGCTCATTAACTTCAGCGTTTAGCACTGCAACAATATTCCTAGGCTCTGGTTATTGCATGACACACATTGCCCAATAGAATTCTATTTAGTTCTTTTACCAGAGTATTTTTCAGTGTCCTAAGTCTATACCTAGATGAAAATGAGATCATTACCACCTTTTTGACTTTGTGATGTTTTACATTTTGTTTCTTATGAAGTTTGTGGATTTGTGTTTCAAAAATCCATTCGTTCTGCTGACAATCTTCTTCAGGAACATCTCCAGCTTCTCTAAAACTTCCTCTGTCCATTTGAAATCCTTCTTTTTTCTTTTTTTTTTTTTTTTTTTGGTCGGACACAAAACCAGAATGATTTGCCTTTAGTGTCTAGTTCTAATTCTAAACTAAATAGTCTAAATATTAAGTGGTGAGAGACGATGAAAAAAAACTTACTATCAAAGGTAATCTGATCAAAAGTAGTTTGTTATACTGGCAGGATATCTGAAGAACGGTTTTCCATGTCTTTATAAAAAAGAATGAAAATGCAGTTATATTGATGTCATATCTCACCTGCCTTTTATAAAGCAGATTTCATCGGCAATGCCGGATTTGTATTTCAGGCAGTAGCCACTACATTTGGAATCAATGATTACATATCTTGACTTTTGCCATTAGTTATAATAAAACAAATATGTATGGATTTTTATTTTTTTACCATGAACAATTTACAGGACATGAGTTAAACATATGTGTGGCTCCAGACTGCATGAGCATAATCCAAGCGTAAAACAGCACATTATCTCTGAAATCTCACATGTCCTGTCTTTAAACTTCCCAGTTGTGTCTTTAAAACCTTGCTAAGAAAAGAACTTGTGTATACAAATAATTGGAAGAAAGATGAGGATTATTTTTTCTGATCTTGTCATAAATTAAAAATATTTTTAAAAATACAGGAAATTATGAGGGCAGAATGTAACACTGTAGATCATGTGTTTTGGTAAAAATGAAGACACTTTGATGTTAATAGAAAAAGAATCACAGTTGTGGAGAAGCAGGCCCTCTAGCTGACAAAAAATAATTTCTGACTAGACCTTTTCAGACTTCAGTTATTTTAAGGAAAAAAAATGAGGCTGTTGTTCGAAAATTAGAAAAGATGATTGCTTTTTCTTTCTCTTCTTAGTGTGTCTGTCCCCCTGCCCATGAAAGCTGTTTTTCAGTGCTTGCATTCTCTTTTTTAGAACTATGATTGGATATATATTTGAAAGTCATGAAGGTTTATGTTGCATACATTTATTCTATGGCTAATTGTTTTTCTTAGATTCTGTAATAATTATTTTCCAAGGCTGAATTATCCTCCTTACTTTTATGCTGTGTTTTAATATTAACTGAAGCAACTTATAAGAATACTTTATCTAAATATGTAGGCAAGTGAAACAGTTGCTAAGAGTGGGACAACCAAGAAACCTGTATAGAGAAGAGCGACCATCCATTATTTTTTTTGTGGAACATTCCTTGTGATTCTGTGATGCTTCCAGTACCTCTGAATATCTGAAGATTTTAGAATTTTTTCAGATATCAAGTCTTCTGTCTTCATAGTAAGGGAAACAGACAATTGCTTATAAAATATCATGATTGTGAAATAATCTATAAAAAAAAGAAAATGTATTAATTTCTCCATAGATATGTTAGTTTAAGCAATTCCAATAAAACTATTCTATCTAAAGTGGCAGTTATTAAAAAGATAGAGCCAGACTGTTCTCATGCGTGCAGAGCAAAAACAAGGCAACAGTCACAAGGAAAATACTGACTACATAATATGAGGAATAAAAATTTGACAATGAAAGTAATTAAGCAGTGGAAAGAGATTTTTCTAAATCTGATTTGAAAAAACTGTGAGCAACATGATCTCACTCTGAAATTAACCTTCCTAGATGATCTTCAGAGGCCTCTTCTAACCTTTTCTATGACATATATATATATATATATATGTATACTTACATATATTAGTTTGTGTGTATATATATGTATGCAACTATTCTAAATAATATCTAAATACAATATATTTTTTGCTGAAAATCCCAATAAGGGAAAGAAAAAATAGCAACTTCTGTCCAGAATCTTTCAAACTGCTAACTTGAAGAAAACCCTAAGGGAAACAGATATCCATCCAAGAGATCAAAGACATGAAGAAGCTTTTGGGACATTTCAGAACCATATCTATATCAATGAAGGAAAGCATCCTTTCAATTGTGTTGCCTCAGTAATTGCTATTTGTTAAAGAATCATATTTAAAAAAAGCCACAACATTTTTTGTATTTATAGAAAAAGAAAACCAGATTTAGAACCAGGTAGGACCTAGAAAGACAGTCTGTCCTACCTCATAGCCATAGCTCAGTGATCTTTCCTTCCTTTTTCTAATAGTCAAGTATACTTAGCTGAAATATACTGGAGTGTAAATGCATTTTGTCAGCTCAGAAGATTTATAGCCTGCAGTTTAATACTCAAAAATAAATTCATTTTCCTGTTTAATTCATTTTCCCTCCCTCAAAACAAAAACAAAAACAAAAACAAAAACAAAAACAAAAACAAAAACAAAAACAAAACCCACGAACAAACAAACAAAAAACAAACAAAAACCTCCCAAAACCAACCAACCAACCAAACAAAAACCCCTTAGAAATGTTTTTGGATTTAGTCAAGTTGGAAGCTTGAACTTTTGTCTCAAAACCATGCTTTAGCGTTAAGAAGATCTGTTCTGCAATTCATGCCATGAAATGTTTTCTTCACTAATTTTTAATTGAGGAGAAATTTTTGCATCAATTTGCTGAGAAGTGCTCTAGCTGAATGTCAGGTTTCTGCTACTGGGAGTGCAGCATTACTGTGAGACAGTTTTAAAGCAGGCTTTCTGACTGGATGAACGGATGATTGCCTGTTCTGCAGTTGCCTTAGTGAAACCTGCTTCTCACACAATCTTACTCCTAGAAGGAATAAAAATACCATAATTCAAAAATATAGAAAAGATTAATTTACAGGCACTTAAGACTGACTCTTGAACAAAAGGTCCTGTGTAGTCTTACACACATGCCAGTGGTATATAATTCTGCACCTCTTAGAAGAGTAATGCCTCATTACCCGAGTCATACCCTAGGTGAAGACCACCTGAATGATGTTAAATTCAGGCAACACAGAGGTGGAAAGAGGAAAATATTTAGTAATATAAATCACAACTAAGGCCATCTGTCCTGCAATTGTCAAGGCAGTAGACCGCCTCAGGCTCCTCCTGGGCTCTTCATCACTACCAGCTACCTGAATAGTAACAGCTGCTGCACTTTCTTTCATCTGTGGATAGTGAGGAGGCAGTATTCCAGCTTGTCAGCTGCTAGTGTGCCCACAGTGAGTCATATATTTTTTATCTTTTGAATCAGGCTATTACAGTAACACACTTCACATGGGAATACGTTCCTATATATAGAAAAATTTCTAATGGCTTAACATTTAAATACAGTAGATGCACTTCAACAAGCAACTTTTTTTTCTTTGATTAAACACTGACTGTTCCTCAGTTATCAAATCAAATTTGAGATCTTAGTTCCTGGTCTTCAAAGCTCTCAAGAGAGTTGATAAATTTAGAATTATAAACATTATAATCATAATAGACTGGAAGATTGCATGAAGAGAGCTTCTAATCCATCTTTCCTGCCAGAAGGCATAATCAACAAGGCAAATATCACCTCAGGTATATATTGGTTCAAGCTATTTTTATATATCTCCAAAGGAGAAGTTTCACAGACTCCCCAGACAATCTGTTCCCATGCTTCACTAACTTTGATCACTATAAAAAAAAATCATATTAGTAACCTAAATCTTCCCTGTTGCAATAGAAACCTATTATTTCCTGTCCTATCCAACTTGAATGTGGAAAACAGATTTTTCTTTTCCTTCCTGCAGCAACCTTTTGCTTACTTGAAGACTCTTGTGCCTATCTTCAATCTTCTCTTTAGGTTAAACAACCCTAACTCATCTTTCCACAAACCTTCTCATCAATCTCAGTGCTGTCTTTCAGGTTCTTTTCAGTTGGTTCAAAACTGAACAGAGTGGTGCAAAAAAAGGTTTGTATTAACTTCTGAATAGGTGAAATAAAAAGGCTAAAATATTAAAAAATACAGATGAAGGAAATTGTCTTTTCAGCTTAAATCTGATTGGATGTTAGTAGGGTAATGCTTTCAAAAGGTAGATGAAAATGTGTTATGAAAGTTGAGATACCAGGTAATAAACACATGGACAAAGATGGAAGGACATCCTAGATGAAATATACTGAAAGACGTTTAAAAAAAATCCATCTGGTTATGAAGTGTTTAATGAAAGGGCAAAATAAGAGATGGCACAAAAAAGTATCAACCTAAGAGAGGCCATACCCACAGTGAAAGGGGAACAAGAATAAAGTATTAGGCATGTACTTTAGCTACACTGAGTTTCAGGTGATGTGTAAGTATCCATAGAAAATATTAGAGAGAGAATTGTGACAAGGAACTGTGAACTGAGTCAAGAGATCTAAGACTCGTTTCTGAAACCTACAAATGTGCCCATCAAATCCATTCACCAGATACTTCTGCACATTCTACTAACAGAGCTAGAAGAAAGGGGAATTTAATTATATTCCTAAACACAATATGGCCTAATTCCTATAGAGAACTATAAAAAAAGAACTATAAAAAAAGACCATGTCTGTCTTGTCCAGAACACTCCATGGACTCAAGATTCAAGATTCCCTCCCTCCCTTAAATTAATCATTAAATTAATTCATCCTGAGAAATTAATGTTTATTATGAGCAGTTTTACTGGGGACCAAAGGTAATAGTGATAATTTAAATATGGTAGACTATCTTTTTGACAGTTCTGTCAGCTCAGAAATTGTTGCTAGTTATTTGAAGGAAAACTAACAAATGACAAAAAAAAAAAAAAAATCCACCCCTTTAATATGCTCTCTTTTTAATGCAAAAAGCAGAATCTATCAGACCTGAAACGTAGCATCCATTGGCTTTGGATCATGCATTTGGATCATCTAGTACAAGTAATAATCCCAAATATATACTCTTAATTCTGAATACTGTGGAGGTCTTCCAGATGTGAATGAAGCTGTAGCTGAAACAGCAGTGTCTGTTCAAATCTTAAATGTACTCCAAACAGTGACTCAAGGCTACGAACTCTCTTATCCGCTGTTAATAATGACACTTCATTGCCACTTTATTCTATTTAATAAATCCACACGAAAGCAAAGGCAGTGGAGAAAAGGTGGAGGGGTGAGAGAGAAGACATCAAGAAGCAGGAATTAGTAGCTGTTTCAGAAAAGGAGGGGGAGGGAGGAAACAGAGCAAAAGGAGGGTAATATGCTAGAAAAGGAAGCAAGTGGAAGTAACAGTGTCTTTAAAAAGTCATTTTAAATTGAATTGTACTGAGTATACCAAACACCTCTTTGTTTAGACTCCAAAAATTAGGGACCCTTAGTCCAAAGGAAATCTGTGTGTATCACAATAAATCAAAAAGTAGTCATTGACATGTAGAAGAAATCTTTAGGGATCTTTTGACCTGGAGGGGAATGTACTTAGGGGTAAGAGATCTTGGGGAATTTATGTCTGCATTTGGTAATCTCACTTGACGTCTCCTCACTTGTCTGAGTAGCATTTCCATACTAATCCTCCTTGTTTCACACATAATTTTAAAGTCATGATCCCACACTTCATCATTTACTTCTCTGTGGATTCCTTACCTGTAATTTCTCTAATTTTGAATAAAAAATGCAAATCTTTTAGCTCTGACTTCATAAACAGTTTTCTGTGCACTTTTATTACCCTTCCTTGTAGCTTTTCAATCTTACTGTATACTTCTGAGGTGAGTGGGCTAGAAATATTAACTCTGTACAAGTTCTTGAGTAGTCTGCATAACTCAGACGAAATTTTCTCTTTTCCATTCTATTCACTTTAACTCCTAAAATTTGCTTGCTCTTCTAACCACCTCCGTGTATTGGCCTGAGGTTCCAAATTTTGTGCATGGTAACATTTAAATTTAGAGCTCATTGGTGCATATGAGCAGTCAGGATTGTTCCCATGTACATTACTTTGAACATTAGTATTGTCTACCACTTTATTTCCCAGTCATTCAGCATTATGACGGTGTCCTACAGTGTTGTCACTGGAGTATTCTCTCTATTAGATCCTTAATGCATGTTGCAAAATGGAAGTCCCAGCACCCTAGTGTTATCCTAGTCTAGTGTTAAAATCATCAACTTTGTCGTTAATTCCTTTCATTCTTTCTATATATCTGTTATTTGTCCATGGAAACTTAATTTCATTATAAATCTCTACTGAAAAATGTTGTTAAAAGCTTCCTAGAAAGCCAGTGTCAAGTAACTATTTTCCATTTGGTCATTGATTCTTTGAATAGACTCCAAAAATATATTTACCGGAGGCAAATTATTTCTTCCTCTTTATGTTCACACCTATCCATAGACCTACTTAGTTTATTTTTTATTATATTTTTTACCATTTTCTCCAGCATGGAAATCAGGCTTTCTAGTCTGAACTTCAGTTCAGTCTGAGAGCCTTTCTAAGAACTGAAACTTTATTTCCCACTATCCATGCTACCAAGGACATTTTATATTTTAACTGAATCACTTACTTCAGTGCATCTTTTTCATATTTTAGTCCCTTTGAAACTCCTAGGTGAGTACCATCTGGTCCTTGCAATTTGCTACAATTCATGTTATTGATTTTTTCTTCATAAAAATGTAAGAATGACTGCACTATGTCAGGCCAAAGGTCTATCTACCTCAGTATCATTCTTGGACAACACCAGATGTTAAGGGAAGATTAGGAGGGAAGGAAGGAAGGAAGGAAGGAAGGAAGGAAGGAAGGAAGGAAGGAAGGAAGGAAGGAAGGAAGGAAGGAA
>JBBMKD010000102.1:88599807-88604807 GCA_037834095.1 Argya squamiceps
TTTTTGTTGGGTTTGGGGTTTTTTTTTTTTTTTTTTTTTTTTAATTTATAGCTACTCCTGGATTAAGCACACTATTTAGTGACAATCACCAAATAAATAAATCTGAAGTGAGGTTTTTTGAAATCTGATAGAATATAAAACAATGCAGGTAGATACATGAGAGGACTGGCAGAAGAGCACCAAAACACCAGTGAAACACTTGATTTTGTAGGTGTTAAAAAATTAAAATGATTAGTCTATTTTTTTCCTGCATTTCAGCTGCTTAGTGTTAATGGAAAGGTCAATAAAGGAGTTAGCTTACTGTGGCATTAGTGAGGAACTATTGATTCCTACTCATTTAGTGGTCAATGTTAACCAAGAACCGAACTCTTCTAACCTTGTTAAGAAGAACAGAAATTAAATCTTCCCATCACTTTCAGAGCAGTGGTCTATGTCAGAACAATACTGTAGTTAGACATTTTTGCAAAGTTTATCCAATTCCATCATGCTAATGGTCTGTGTGAAGTTAGGAGAGAGAGAAAGAAGGATGACTGACTGTTTTGTAGATCCTAGTGAAAGAAATACCTTCATGTGGCAAGAGAAAGTAATATTCCTCATCTCATGACAGGGTCTTCCTTTAGTCAAAAATAAGCATTTATTTGTCAGGTAACTTAAAGTGAAGAACATTAATGATCTACACATTTGCATTATAATCATTATAAACACATAGTTATATAAACACATAGTTTCTGCAGACAGTATGTACATTCAAAGAAAAAAGCCCTGACTTTTTACAAATATAAATTTTGATGCCAGAGAGCTAATTCAAAGCAGTTAACCAAAAGGACAATTGACTGGTCATATATTATTAACACTGGAAAGAAAATGGCAGCATAAGTTGTACTTTATTTCTTTTTTTCCTAAAATGATAGTCAAAAATAAAAAAACAAATACACAAGTACCGAACAAAACCCAAACACCTTCCCCCCCACCCTGCCCCAAATAAACATAAGAAACCCAAAAAATCAAAACAAACCAACAATCAAAAACCAAACCCAAAACTCACCAACACATTTGGCCTCTTATGAGTTTTCCAAATTTAGTATTATTTCTCTATATTCTCTTTCCACTGACTCAGAGTAGCGAAGGCCACCGTATTGCCATCGTACATCATTTGAAATGCACAACTGTAACATTTGCACTCTAAGAAAAGCCACAATGTTGCATAGATTAGCCTTATGAATATGTGCTGAAAGTTTCTAGAAGAATTTGTTCTCCTTTATTTGAGCATTTACATGAAATAGAGGAGGATGCAAATGAAGAAATGCTTTCTCTATATGAGGAATTCCCTATTTTAACCTAGACTTGTATGTATTTAAGGTAGTTGTAGATATCAGCAATTTTTTTATACATGTCATTAGAGACTTCAACAGTCTGGGAGATTTTAGACAGTTTAATATACATAATTTATCTTAAGCCTCTGAATATATTTCTGTGAACAAGATGGCATCTTGAAATCTGTAAGTAATGGTGCTAATGGTAAGATGGGTCCTGACTTTGCTTGGATAAATGGAATGTATGCAAGAAAGAAATAAAAAAAACAAGAAATGAGTCAGGATACAGGATTTTAAGATTGGCATTGTTTACAATCCACAAAGGAAGCAGAGAGAAAAGAACATCCTGATGCTATCAGTTATTCTTATTTGCATGTAAACTCTGATATTAGGATTCATTTTTGAGCATGTCACTTTTTAGCTCCTAATTAATTGCAATGACAGCGCGGTGTGCGTCTGTTTATAAGAAAGATGCTGTTGTGGCTGAGGTTTTAATTATATTAAATATTAATCATGGATTGAAATTGGAAACCTTAAATTATTGTTTAATGATCAATGATCAAACGCATAATCAAGATAAAGAAAATTAGGATGGCAGACAGCAACATCACAATTTGAATTTTACATTATTAGTCTTCTGCCTAACTAGGCACTTTTCTTGAGTATCTGAACTGTTTTGCCTTTTAACTGTGCTTGCAGTTGCTATAGTGATGGCATAATTTCGTAATGGTCTAAAAATGACACTGGCATAGATACTGACAGATAGGAATTAATTCACTAACAAGTAATTATGTAGCGAAATGTTGACTGCCATACAGAAGGTGCACTGTGACACATTTACTGTTTTTCAGGGATGGCAGTAACATTAGCGTTGGTCATTAGTGGTAGACATCTCCGTACAGTGTTGGATACAGACTTATATGCAGACCTATTTAGTTACCTGTGTGACAGCCTTGTTCAGGACACCAGAAACAGCTGTCCTAGCCTGTATGAGCCAAAATAATTAGGCCTGTCATCTTCTCGCTCTGATTTCCCCTTCAACCTGCTCCACAAAATGCAAATATTTTGCTTTCATTGTCACATTCACCTTGACATGGATATTGCTTTGGCGCATAACTGGATGAGATGACTCAGAATTTGCATTGTTCATTCTAATAAATTTGCTTCCCCTCTACCGCATGGCAGGACCCATCAGATAAAGTCTCCCAGAGTGTCATCAATCAACATCGCTGACAGACGGCTTTTGCCTTCATTTGTTACATAGGAGAACATGCTTAATTATTTGTCCTGTAATTAGTTGGGAAAATGTCAGGAAATGTCAACTCTCTGTTCACTCTGGAAGGGCTCTGCTTGAAAGCCACAATGACTGAAGTGTCATTAATGCTGCCTAACAAGATGAGGATCAGCTGGGGAAAAGTGAAAGCTTCTAAAAAAGTAATCATGGCGAGTTAAGGAAAACTGCAAATCAGCACCAATAATAAGATGTGAATCCTATTAGCAAACACTTGTATTTTTCATCTGTTACTCCTCACAATAAAAATATGGGAGAAAAAACCTCAAGGAATGAATACAGTGGGCTCATATAATTTCTGTCACATATTCATCGGCATTTCTTTTGCCAATCGTGCTTAATGCATTATTGTAGGTAGTATCTATTTTTTAATTTTCAGATTTGAGACTCATTTTTTCATTCACTCAGCAATATAATATTCATTGGCTATGTGAAGGTAAATATTTTTGCATTATTCAAGGAGTGTATGATTGATCAAATGTGGAAATTTCTTTTCTGAATTTTAAGCTGATAAGGAGGGTAAGATTGATCAAATGTGGAAAATTCTTTTCTGAATTTTAAGCTGATAAGGAGGGTAAGCATTAGCTTTAATTTTAGGAACAGAAGTAAAAATAAATGAGCACAATCTGTTTATCAAGTGCTTACAGTTGCATTCAATATGCAGCTAAACAGATTTCTTGAAATTACCTGGATTTCTAGGCAAGATCTTCTTTCTGCAGGAAATACAAGGAAAACATGCTGTTTTTCATATTACAAAATAAAAATAAAAAAGAAGCAACTATCAGTGAGGCTAAATAAGTACAGTGTTTTCTCCTTATTTGTATTTTGTGAAGGGAGAAGCATTTGGTTTAATTTTCCAGTGAAAAGTTATAGAGCTACAGAATTGAAAGAGACTAGGATTAGAGAAATTATGTAGCTAAAGATTGTTTTTATGTTTACTAGGACCCTTTGATATTTTAGTAATTATTCGTAATCACAACTTGTTTTCTGTTTTCATGTTTCCTATATGAAATCTTATGGTATTCATTTTTAATGCCTCATCTTCTCCCTTCTTTTTTTCCTTACATTATTACGAAAGGGTATAATCATGTGGGAATACTTTCTTACTTAATTACTTACATTATTTCATCCCTCGTTGCGATTAAGCAAATTATTGCTTGGTCTCTTTAGAAAGGATAATTAAGATACTGTTCTGGTGTTTTACAATTTACTCGTTGTCACAGGTATGGCTAAGCTAATTATCAAATAGTTAAAAATTTATTCTGGGAAGAATATTACAAGCGTACCATGTGGGCAAATTGCTTCCAAGGCTAATTCAATTATAGATGCACTCTACCTATCGTTTCAGTATGATATTTGTCTTGAAATGTAGTGAGCATGGGAATATAAGCTCAAGTTTATTAATACAGCACCTGTATTTGCATACTAGATTTTGGAAAGAGTCAACATGAAGAGAAAAGGGAGAGAGGAAGAAACACTCTTGCTAATTCTTCTCTTAAAAAAAAAAATCATAACAAATGAATGCAGCAAAGCAAGTAGAGGCTGCAGTATGAACCATATAAAATCTTGATGCTGCTCATTCCTGATATTTTGATTCCAGTCAGAATAAAAATGCCAATAAAATTATTCTGACAAGCTGCTCTCTCAGCCCTGAGTGGACTTCCATCTTCATCCTCTAAACCAACTCACAATTCAAAATAATAAGGCACTATTACCAGTTTTCCTGGGGAAAACCCCTCAGGATTGACAGGTTATGAAGACTTAGTAACCCTTTTATCCTATAAGAAAGATGGCCTGTTCAAACAAGGGTGCTACTCTGCTTTCAAAAGTAGAAGGGGTGGCCACAATTGGAAAGATTTTGAAAATGCTCCGTGATCAACCAAATAGAATAAAAAGCACCTATTATTTCATGTATCAGCACACTATTTCTGAAAGAACTGGTTGCATTTAATGCAGGGCACAGAGAGGATTTTGAAATATCTTAATGTATTCGTCTTTTTGCATTCCTAGTGTTAAGTCCTAGATGCATAAGAAAGGGCTAGGGCAACCCCAGCTATGATTATACCTGCTGTGCATATGTGCTATTAACAGATGCCTTCTTGTAGTAATTTACTTTGAGGTCAGTCTTGACACTTTCCTCTCTAAAATGAAAAGTAGCCTGCTACTTTTATAGCAACTTTTAATAATTGCTTGGGAGGGTTTGTTTTCTAAAGAAACTTTGTAGCTGAATGATATAAATGTCTAGTGTTTCAAAAGGAGCTGCCTTCACAGTGGCCGGGTATAAAGCTTTAATTTCAGGTCACAATTAGTGCAGACTAAACTTATAAGACACATTACACTGCTGATAATATAGTGAGGAGAACATGTGCCCTGACAATTATGATCATTCTTTTGAA
>JBBMKD010000102.1:88609807-88634187 GCA_037834095.1 Argya squamiceps
CTTCCATTTTTTCTTTTTTCAATCACTCCTTATGTGTTTATGGAATTTAAAGGGGGAAAACATGAGAAAATCTTTTTTTTTCCTGTCAGGTTTATTTCATACATAAGCTTCAAACACATAGGGCCCATATTAATACTTATTTATTTAAATCATCGTTACTTGATTGTATATATTTAGAATAGAGAACTGCTGGGTTTCAGCTGAATTAGAGAGGTTGAAAACATATTTTACCTTCAGAATCTCTGGAAAATACCTGCATATCAACAGACTGAACAACTACATATTTTGTCCCTCTATTAACCATGAGCTGGATCAAGCTGAATCAAGTCTGAGGAAGATTCTTATTGAATATACAAGGAGTTAGCCTGATACTTTGGACTTGATGTCTATACAAATTTCATATAGTGGCTACAAGGATGCTTTAAAAATAAATTTTATAGTTTTCCTCAAGGAAGCATTTTGTGGCAATCTACTGGAAGAAATTATTCAATAAAATTTCTGGAGCTTGTTAAGCATGAATACATGGTATTAAATGTAGCAACTTTAATTTTTATTTCATTTTTTAAAATCCTGAATTGAACGTTAATTATATAAAATATTAATAAAATAAAAAAATAAAGGTTTCTTTTCACAGTCAAGTCATATTTATAAAAATTGAAACTGTTTAACAGGTAAGTATTAAACATTTATTATCTACTGGCTTTATGGAATTGAGTTTCCTTTAAAAAAAAGAAGAAAAAAGAGGAAGGTGTAAAAAAAGAGAACTAAGTTTTACTTCATTACTACATTGCATAAAGGTATTCCCCTTCCCCTAAAGTCATGTAGGTGTGCAGTCACAGATTCTCTTTTAATGGCAGGTGATGATCCTCAGGAAATATGATGCTTCCTCTTAAATAAGATAACCCAAACATAGTAAAGAGCAAGAACTTTAGAAAGACATTTGTATAATTCTGTTGTTATCTTTCCATCTATATGTTGTGATTGCTCAAATATGTTGGATATTCCTCAAGGCAAACACTAACATCTGCTCTTGCAATCCTTTCCCAAGCACAGATATTAGTGATTTCAGTGGAGATTCTCCCCAGGGAATGATTTCACACTTGGGGGCAGGATGAAGTTAGATAATTTAGGGCCTGATCTTCAATGTGTCGAAATCCAGAAGAATTGGGAAAGGTTCCGCAACACTACACAGCTGGCCTCATCTTGCATCATTCAGAGTAACAAGAGTTTTTAATGCTGACTTTAATGAGAGCAACATCTGGGGTGGCACAAAGGTAAATCCATATGGGATTTCCCTCACTCACTATCCTGGCTTCAGTGAGATAATATTTATGATAAGAACAAGAAGAACCGGCCTTTAGAAGACAAATTTTTAAACCTTAAGATCAATATTGTTAAATTAGAAGCATGAATTTCCCCATTTCTTTTCAAAAGCTGCCTGGCTGAAAATTCAAGTGTAGAAATAATCTCCATTTTAGGGAATTCACACTGACACAGCAGAAATGGCTCATCCTTTTTTACCTCATTTGTTTAGTACCACTGAAGCTACCACTTTTAAAAAGATGTCCTTTGCTGCACCATAAACCATTTTTTTTCTCTTTGCACTGCACCTCTTTTCATTGTCTACCTGCTATTAGATGTACTAAGGAAAAAGACTCAAAAGTATTAAAACCAGCTAGTAAGAATGAGAAATTCTGCTTATTAAAAGAGTAACGACAGTGTCATGTGCTGTATTTTTCATCTGCCTTATTAGTAGCTGGGCATTATTTAGCTCCCCTCACTGAAAAATATCATGCTGATTGTTGTCACTTGGAAAGGAGGGCATTTGGATTTTAACCACACCGATGTCTCTAAAAAGGTATTTCTCTCACAGAAATAGACCAACCAGCACATCTATTTACCAAATTCTCTCTAAAGTTCTAGCTCTGTAAGATCCTTTTCATACAATTGTGGGCAAACACACATCTTAATGCACATACAGAAAAACAAAATCACTGAATCATAGTTGGTATGCTATTTCTCTTATGACTGAAAGACTGCAAGTTTGTATTCAAAAGTTTCCTTTACTGATTTTTTTCTATGAAGTGGTATCTACAGGCCGTATAGTTCACCTGGCAATGTAGGATATTATTTGTGCCTCTTAGATCAAATAACAGGGTATGCTGATTAGAAATTTTAACTTCAATGGTACAGAATTATTTAAATGTAGTACAGACTTGGTGATAAGCCAGTCACTAATTTGGTCAAATTTTGACTGCTGATACTACTCTGGGATCTCATTGGCATACTGTCATCTCTTATTTTGGTTGTCAGTAAAACTAACAACGATGTCATCAGTCACAAACAATGGAGTAGATTGAAAAATAACAGTACAAACAAAGTTATGCAAGAGCTCTACATATGCCTGGGTTAGTTAAACAGATGGTTTCATCACAAGCTGGTGTTTGACAAGAAATGCTGGTTTAAACTGTATGAAGCTGCTGCTGGTGATGAAGGCCCAGAGGGGAGTGACTGTCATGTCCCCAGTGGAAGAAAATAACTCTGAAATCTCACATCACCATGTGATTCTGCTTTCCTTGAAAGACTGCAGGCTGAAACCACAGGCTGAGGCTTTGCCCTGTATATATCTACTTTTGAGCAGTATAGAGTCAGTCAAGCCTGAAAATCATTAGGATCTAGGCTGCATTTGTGACACTGCTTTCCCAGCTTTACCTCTGTGTCTCAGTCTTCTGCCCTGGTAAGTGCAGCTGCAATCCTCACTACTTCTACAGATTACATCAACAAACTACAGAAAAATGGAATTTTCCCCACTTAAAAAAAATTAAGGTTGGCTGCTGATTCCCTCTCTGCGGTGAGAAAGTGATTTGCCATGTCTAATGAGAGAGGCGTAATTTGACTGGCTTGAACCCACCTCCCTTTTGAAGCTCTCAGTCTCTCCACTGGTTACAGAAACCAAAGGCAGAAGGAAGCCAAATTATTGCCTTGGACAATTCATCTTGTTTGTAGAAAGGAGAGGTAAATTCTATCTAATCCATTTCTGCTAAATGATAAGAGAGTTTTAGAATGAAAGCCATCTCCTTTATGCCTTTGGGAAATGTACCTTTATTAGAAAAAATTATATTTTCCTCCTACAAAGAGATGGGGTTATAGAAGGAATGGGTAGGTATTTTCTATTTTAAGAGAATTTATTTACATAGTTCTTTTAAAAATGAGACAAAGTACATCTAATACATTTCAAATTAAAACATCATGAGATCCTGAAGGGTGGCGGTTTCCATCTAGAAGGTAGTAATTCTCCTCTTACTACAATAAGTTCACCAGGATGGGATGTATTTCAAATAATCACACATACAAATATACATTCTATCAGTATCATTGAGAAGATGCCAAACACAGAGTGTGTTCCTCTCTCTCTCCCAAATACCTTCACAGACATAAACACAGGCACAGAGCAACTGTATTGCTGCCTCCACTTTTACTAAATTAGTTCTTCCCAGGCCCAGTCTTGACACCCAGCCACAAGGCAATAACCTAACCAGCATCACACAAGCAATGTGCTCATGGTGTTTTCTCACACACAACACCTGTGAAAGACACCTCAGAAAATAGACTTACAAGTATCAGTGAGATGTGGAAAGTGTCTGCATGCTCAGAGTACAATCCACTTGCTCTAGGCTGCATAACGGACAGACCAGCTGGGAAAAAGGCACTTTCCCCATGCCAATTTGGGAAATCCTGTGTGTGTCAGTAAACCAGTTGAGTGCCACTTAACTAATAAAATGTCCCACAAGGTAGCAGCTCTCTTACTCCACCTTGCAGGGACTTGTCTGAAGGAGAAATAAATCATGAGCTGCGTGTTATCATGATGTTCATGTCTAGCTGCTGTGAGGAAGGCAGTTACATATTCTTTTAGTCTTGTTAGTTGTTCTGACTGTACTGAAATAAGAAGACTGTTTTATGTGTGTGTGTGTGTACATATTTTCTGCTGTAGTCTCATGCTGCAGCATGATTGAATGTGGTTCTTTTGGTTCTTGTTATGTAGCTTGAAATTATTTTTATGTCATAAAAATTATCTTTGATGGTTTTGAAATCTTTGTTCAGCCCTATGAGGCCTTTATAAAGTTACTGTTTTCTTATAACCATTCAAAATGAAAATCTTAAAAAAACATGTTGGAGATGGAATAACAGTAAAGCGCAAAAAGTTCCAAAATGCATCAAGCAGCACAAATGAATAGTTTTGTCTACAACTGCACACTTTTATGGCTCATGCAATCACCTCTGATTATCACAGTGCCTCATTTCTACTGTTTCTCTGAAGTCCAATGACACAGAAGCTGCTGTGCTTGGCTCTGGGCTTGGGTGCTCACAGCAAGCCTCAGTGACAGGCCACTCTCAGCTGCTCTTGGTCCCCAATAATTAGCCTGCTGTGGCAGCTACCTCTTGTGGTTTTGCCTGTGAGAGACATTTGACACGGCAGACATCAGAGGGATTTTTCAGGAGGCTCTTGTGGCGTCCGAATGGCTCTTAATTAACCACTTAGGTATCCTCGTTCACTCTCCTGCTTGGCACTTTCCAAATGGTAGGGGTTGCACTGTGGATCTAAACACCGGGGAAGCATGCTATCAAAAGATCTTGTAAATGAAGGCTTGTGTAAATTATTTTTAATGATTCCCTCCTGGCACATCATTATGTTTGTAGTTACACACAGGCACTTCAGAGATGGCTCATCTTCCGTAAGGTCAGCTGCAGGACCACCATAACTAGCTGCAGTCAGTAAATGGCTTATTAATTAGCACAGTGATTTTACATTGCTAAGAGCTCTGATGTATGGAGCTAGAATTGTAATTGTGTAGGATCGAAATAATAAGCCATCTCAGGGCTCCTTATGCAAATTGCCATATTATAAAATCATTACCTATCTAAACACTGAGTTTTAATAAGAATTACAATGATGAATTTTATGATAATTGACACTCAAATTTTAATCTCTTGGATTTTTATCATTTTGGTGGTTAAAGTGTGTTTCTAATTAAATGTTGCTTAAAATGCAAAGGATTGTTTAACAATTCTATTCAGTTCTTCTAGTTCAAATCAGGTTATTCTCTTTGGTCATAGAAGATGGGCCTTCTTAGTAATAGGTATATGACATTATGTATTACTTGCAGAGTAAGATGTTTAATCTTTCTCTTTTTTAACAATTATGATTTTGATGGCACTGTATTGTCAACTGTGAGACAGAGCAGAATGTGTGTCATTGGGTCTGAGTTCCACAGTAAAAATGACTCAAAATAAGGAATTAAAATGTAGGGAAGATTTTGAATGCTTATGACATTTAATAGATTTTCCTTCTTTATTTATTATTCCAAAGGGTTTAAACAGAGATCTAATGATTTTAATCTTAGATATGCATGCAAAGCTAACAAATTTTAAATTACTATTTATAGCATAGTACAAAATGCCTAAACTGATAGATAGGTCATTAAAATTTCACAATTGTATTTGCAGACAGATTTTATTTGCATATTACAATATTTGTTTATTTTACAACATTTTTATTCTATGAAATAATTACTTCAAAGCAGATGCATCAGCAACAAATCTGGAAAAACTTTTTATGGGGAGAGGCACAAAGCATCGATCTGAATATACCTCATTTCAGTGCCTCTCCTAAGATCTTCCACTGCTTGGAAATTCTCTAAAAAACAGCAAATCATACACATTAACTTGTTAACACAGTGAAGACAAAATTCTGAGAAGTGAAAAAGTTTTCTCCTATGAATTGATCATTCCAATGCAGAGTATGGCATTGAGGAAATAGTCTATATGAAATGAAAAGCAGAGAAATGTGTGAAGAATGGATATACCAAATGAGACTACAAGTCCATCTGAAGGAGAGTTCTTTTTCCATCAATGACCAAAAATGTGGGTCTTCACAGCAGTGAAAACAGAGGAGGGGAAAAAAAAGGGTATGTTATTTCGTCTGAATAGAGTTCAAGACCCTGATTACTTGCAGTTCAGGAGCCTGAGTAGAATATGACTTCTCTCTATTTGCAATCCTCAACATGTTTCTTCCATGAGATTAATCGACTGTCCTTGGAGTCTTGTAAGCCTTCAGTACCCACAATTTCCTTTGGCAAGGTGTTCCACAGATCTATCTATAATTGCACATCCCTTGGTGTGTTTTGGACACAGCTCCTCTTTGTTCCTATGAATAGATTTCTGCACCTGTACAGAACAAGCAAATGAACACCAAGACCCTCCATGCTGACAATAATTTTGAAGATACTAGAAAAATATTGTGATGCTAATACAAATAACACTGCAAATGAAAAAATATGCACAAAATCCCATAGCCACTGTTCAGATCTTAATAAAATATGGTGCAGTCTTTCCAGTTTTACGAAAGATCATTCTACAATGGATTGGTACAAGTTAAAGGTACTTGAAACAACTAAAATGGAACAAAAAAATATCTGTGGTATTCCCAAAGTATTGAGAGAATATAGTGGCACTTGAAGTGCTCATCTATTCCTATAACTTTTGGCTACCATCTCAGAAAAATATCAATACCACAATATCATGTCCTGCGGCATTCCACCAAAGTTTTTCACTGGGGACATTGGGAGAAGATTGAAATTGGCACCTGAAAATAAAATGTATAGATCAAAAGTGATTATTTGGGTTTTTCTGTGGTTTAGATATTTCTGAATCACAAAAAGCCTGGAAAAAAAAAGGGAAAATGGTAACGAAAGTAAGTCTCTGCCATTAATTACTATCTAGTGGGCTTCTTGCTGTTAATACTTTGAGGAAGTCTCTTCATGCTGATCTGCCATTATAAGGAGGTATAAGAATTAATGGAGATGGACAGGCACTATGTTGCTTCCATGTTTTTTGTTCTAAACTATGTTGCAAAACTGGAAAATAGACCCATATAGAAACTAAGAATTTTAAAAGTCAGAGAATATTGATAAAATGCTAAAATTGACAGGCTCATAGGCTCCTGAAAATAAATGTTACCTGACTGGAAAATGGGTTGAGGTGGGCTTCAATACATACTATACACATAAGCCTTTCTTTTAGAAAAGTAAATCTAGCTTTTACATCTGCATATAGAAAGAGGTAGTTGTAGTATGAAGCTGAATTTCACTTTGTGTGGATATATGTATTATGTGTAAAAGCTTGTTCCAGCTTGTAACTGAGCAAGGCCAGATCTTGGTGCTTTTATATGTTATATTGGACAATTTATAGAATTCGGAATGGCACTGAACTACAAAGTTTCATTCATACTTTTTTTCCTAAGTTTGTCTTGAAGTTTTATTTTAAGAAGAGTCTGCCACAACCTTATGTTTTGACAGCTATAAAGTATTGCTTAGGAAGGGGCAGAAAAAGCATACAATTGTTGTTACACTGTAATGACTGCATTTGGCAGAGAGGAACGATTAAACCAAAGCCAGACAACTACCAAATTTCTTTCCTGTGGTTTTGCTACTTTTACTCTGCTTTACAGGCATCCAATGGCATGGTCTCTTTACAATCTTTTAAACATTCCTCTGTGATTTTTGGTATGCTGTGCACACTAGAATGCAATCAACATCTGTTAATTTCTGTCCATTAAATGTATTATCATAACACACAAGCATGATGTTTTATTTGTATGGCTGAAATGAGACTTATGACCCATAATCCATCATCTTCCTGTCATATTTTTATATGTTGTCTATTCAATCCCCAGTACAGTTTAAAAAGCGTAAAGCAAAACTCTCCTTAAGTTATAGACCAGCTGCTAAAGTGTCCAGCTGAAGAGGTCATTGTGCCTTATTTTTGCTGAATCTAGCAGGAGTTGCTCATTCTAAGCCAAACATAATACAACGTGGATGTCCCCAGAAGATTAAAGTTGAACTACCATGTCTAAACTCTCTAGCAGGCATTTTTCTGAAAATATCATATTGCAACAGATAATGCTTAGAGAACATGGATTTTTTAAAAAAAAAAAAGGGAGTAAAACATCAAGAAATGTTGGAACATTTTTTCACATATGACTACAAAGAAACCCTCACTAATATTGCATGAATAAAAATAGGAAAAAGTATTTTGGGGAGTAGTGGTATTTTAGCATAGAATATAATTTAAGTTTAAATCACCAGCTTATTTAATACTCTATCATTCTTTTCATTTTAAAATTCAGTTATATGGAGCTTAAAATGATTTTTAAAGCTTTGGCAAAATGTATGACTGCTCAAGAATTGGCTGTATTTTATTGTATTTTCATAAAAGTCTGACTGGCCACTGTGGCTATTTTACCTTACAGTAGTAGTGCAATTTCATATCAGTGTGAAGTCTAATATAAGATATAAGCAGTAATACCTACACGTATTTTGCAAATTGTGAATGGAGCTTATTCTGAGTTTTGCACTCTTTCAAAAAATAAATAAACATCATAATGCAACCTTGTATCTTTTTTCAACGGCGTCAATATAGAATCATGGTAGATATCCATACACAAGAGAATCAAGAGAATAGATCTCACCTTTTAAATAAAATTTGGAAATTACACAATGCAGGAGAAATGAAAGAAAAGTGAGAAGAATGTAGTTTTGACTTACTCCATGTGACACCCAATTGCCCAGTCAACATGAACTGTAAACAAACACAAAGCATTAAATAAATGTCAATGAGGACCATAGCTTATACATAAGCATATACAGTAACCCAGTCTTATCCATTTATCTTACATTTCCTACTCTATATATATAGAAAGAACATCCATCTTTCGAAACACATGTAGTACAAAACAAGAAGTTGCAAAAAATGTTGCAGATATGTAGAACATGTCTTGGAAGAAGGGGAGACCTGAGTCACAATGTTTGTGGAGCGTTAGTTTTAACTAACTGTGTTAAAAGCAACGAAAGAAAGTCCTGGCTAGTGAGAATAACCTAGTTTTTATTGTTTATTTGTTTTTTTAAGCAAGGAAAAATTTCATTTTATTCTTTAAATTTGCCATTTAACTAAGTCAGGACAGAGTGACCTGATAAGCATGGTGTTTCAGGTCTAAAGAAGCCAGTGTAGACTTGTCAGACTAATATATTCTTTACACAGATCATGAAGTAACTACAAACCTTAAAAGGTGCTCTTCAAGGGGACTGTGTGGCTCTCTTTGCATGTTGGTAATATGGAAACTTGTGATGGCTGTACACCCTCAAGAGCGTTTGCTAGAACCTTCTAGCCAACACAGCAGCAGAGCAAAAGCCTGACTCAAGGGCAGTTATAACCTACCACGTTCTTGTAAAAGCCTGGCAAGCACATCTTTCCCCTCAACTTCATGGTCAGCATTATCAGTGGATTTGAAATCAGAAAGCTACACCCCCCAGAAAGTCAGTGAAGACCTTCAATTTTCTCACCCTTGTGCTTCAGCCTATCTTATTTTAGGCCACGTGTTAAACCCTATGTCATTCCTTGTCTTCATCTCATGCATGGATGATAAAAGTCTCTTGCTCAGCACCTGCAGAAGACAAGAGGCCAGTGAACAGGAGGCTTTGTTTTTTAATTCTGATTTATCACCTGTAGTGTAGATATGTCAGACGGAATATATATAGTGTGTCTAGGAAGAATCTAAATACACATGACTATGTAATGTCAATGGAGAAATCCTTTTGGAAGCAGATATTCTCAAACCTTGTGCTTTTAAAATAGAAAGCCACTACCACTAATCTAAACATGTAATTTTCTAGATGCAGTGATGTAGGTTTTGTTTTGGGAAGAACTAAACAGGTGATCTCTTAAGTGTTCTTTTATCAAGTTCCCCATACAATAGTAGGTGGATGTGATCCATCACAGATTTTTCAAATGTAAGCTTCATATATATATATACCTGTTTCCGTGACTCTCTTTCATGCATCTTTCATCTGCACAGCTAGAACAACTTGGAGATTCTTTTTTTCCAAACACTAGTATACCAGCAAGAGAGAAACCATTATTATCCATTTTTCCACTATGTTATACTATCATTATCTTACTGAAGAAGTTGAATTTTCAGTGAAAACTAATTTCCTGGAACAAGGAAAAGGCATTTCCACAACTTTTTTTTCCTCTTTCCAAGGTCTAACAATAAAATATGAATGTGCTCAGGCTGCCAAAAGAAGTCTCAGTAAATCTTCTAAACAGGAAGCATTAGCAAAATAAACACAGATATTTTCACTAGCAGCCCTAGCAAGCCTTCAATAAGTGCTTGATTGTGACTAAGGTGATCACATATGGCAGCAGTTGATAGCTGTAATATCCTGTTCATGTAGATAGCTGACCTGTAGTGCAAAAAATTTTTTCCAGTTTGGGGAAAAAAAAAAGAAAATAAAAACTTTAGTGACCTCCAGAGAAGCTCTTTTTATTTTCATACAAGGTTAGTTTTTCTATCTAAATTTCTAAGAGGTTGAAAAATAGATTTCACTGCAGGAGCTGGCTGCACCCTTAATTGCACACTTTAAATACTTGCTTCCCAACAAGCCAACCTTTCTCACAAGTCAGTATTTCTTTCTTGACTATTTTTGCCGCTGTTTTCTGTGCTCCCTCTGATTTGACAATATCTTCATGGCATAGTGATACCCATGGCTCTATATGGTATTCCAAAGAACATGAAGCAAACGTAAACTCTTAACAGGATGTTTCTTATACTTCAGCTGTAAGTTAGTTTTACTTTTAATTTACCTTTCAAATTCATTTATACAATTATGCAGCATTATTCATGATTTATTTCCTCTGTCTTTCTAGGTCATTTCCTAGTGTTTCATACCATTGCTATATATTTGTCTTTGATTTCTGCTGAGCTTTGCTTGCCTTAAAAGGAATAATTGCTAGGACCCTACATTTACTGTTGCTATTAAATTTTAAAAGGTCTTGAATTGAAATCACTCTAATTTTTTTACCTATGTCAAGCAGATCTTTAAATTCTGATATTCTAACAACTCTTTTTCTTTAAAATAGATTTTAAGAAGTACTTACAGGAATTAATGACCTGAGGTATTACTCTTGTCCCCTTTCTTCAGTATAATCTCTACCAAGAAAACTGTCACTATTGAACAGATGCGATTTTTGTTCAGCAAATATTGAGTCTTAGAAGAAATGCTTCGTTGTTTGTTGCTGGATTAGTGTTAATACCCTTTCTTGGGAGAGGAATTTTGGCATAAACCACTTTTATACTAGCCACTGCAGTAAACTTCTTCTGGGAGTGGTTTCACAGGATTCGAGCAGAAAAGATTGCTGAGGTGACCAACTTTCTCTGAAGACCAGTGAGCTGCCATGTCAGTAACACCCCTGTTTTCAGGACGAAGGTTGCAAAGATGTGTGAGGCAGAGATTAAGTCAAGGTAATATGTCTGTGTAAAGGACTACCCTGACACATCTGCCTTCCATTTCAAAATTTGTAGTATTTCTGTGCACATTTGTTGCTGCTGTCAACACATCTTGCTTTGTTTGCCATTCCTGACAAAGCAAACACCATTTTTATTCACCAAGATATTCTCTCTTTGGCATCTCTACCTGTTTGAAGCAAAAAGATCTAAGGAGGGAGCCAATGCATTGAACTCAGGCATTTTCTTTTGGGCGACCACAGCAGGTTTACCTGAGTAAGTGTAAAAGCAATGAAAAAATGTTCCTCTGCTCACAATCCCATTTATCCTAGAGCTACGTGAGCATTTATGCAGCCTTTTCTGAGTTGAGTCTGGCCCAGCAAAGATGATTTTAATTACAAGGATCACTCCATGTTATCATTAGTCCAAGTTGTGCAACATTCTTGTATCTTTTAAGTTTGTTATAGCACTTCACTTGGCATTCTGTGTGAAGAAGTTTTTGGTGGAATTTTCCATTGGTCATGCATATGCCCACCGTAGTCATTTCCAACATCATGTCCATAAAGCCTTTGCATGGATTTCATTTTGCAAATTATGTCATCCCATGATGGCTTCACACTTGCCCCTTAAGTTAATGCCCTGCTCCTGCTTTCCCATCAGTGCAAAATTTAATCAGTAAAGCCAATTTCACAGTAAAAATATCTTTGAAACACTGGAAGGGTGTGTTTCTTTTTTTTTTTTTTTTGGGGGGGGGGAAGTTGTGGGGTTTTTTGTTGTTTGTTGTGGTGGGAGGTTTTTGGGGTTTTTTGGGTTTTTTTATTTGTTTGTTTGGGGTTTTTTGTTTAATTGGGCAGCAAGAATATCTAATGGAGGTACATGTTTATGTATTATTGTATATAAACAAAATTACACTAAGGAAATACCCAAGCTTCATGCCTTTAATTCCTCTATTGAAAAAAATGGATCTGCAGAGCCCTTTATTTCTGAAATAAAGCCATTCTGATGCTATATATTTAACAAGTTTTAATTAGGGTTTATTTGAAGAGCTAAACCTTCCCAAAATGTTTTTTCCCCAAATTTATCTTGTAACATTGATGCTTTTTAGTAAAGACACTTAAAAGAAATAATTCCTTAGATGGTGTACTACTGGCATTCAGTGAGTAATAATAACAGTTAACCTTAAAAATCAAATGATCAAATGTCTGAAGACATTACTATTCAAGTTTTTTTCAGGACTTCCATTCCTAGTGCTAAGTGTTAGTAATTTCTAACAAAAACTTTTGCTTTATTTATTAGATTTCTTAATGCCAAACTTGTGATAATGATTGTGAAGCAGCAGCAAAGCAGTAGTTGATGTTTAACCAAAGAACAGTAAATTCATTGGCATGGATCAGGAACCACTGCTTGTTTTATGATACATCCTTATGATATCTTTCTTCACACAGTCAAAATAATTTTTTCTTCTGGATTTTTCTATTGTCTGTTCTAAAATTTATAATGCTTAATGGAACTCATGGCTTAGCCTCCTAGCAGTGACTCACCTGTGGAACATGGAGTGCTCTTACACACATATGAGTATCTGGGGAGGTTGTAATACCCAGCTATAGCTGGGTAGCCAAAACCACCTTATGATACTCTGCCAGCTAAGTTAGGACCTGTTTAAATCTCATTCTTTCCTATTTTTGTGATTTTCTCTAGCCATTTTTTTAAAAAAATTTTTTATCTGTGTGAATAATTATTTCTGCATTTTTTTGCCTAACTGACCATTGCTGGTGTTATATTTTTCCTGGAATGATTTTCTTCTGTAATCCTTTCATGTACAGGTTTTACCACTGCAAATGTTTCGTGCTTCCATCACTTGCAAATGTAATCCTGTATATTTTTGGACTGTACTTAAATGGTTTAGTTATTTATTTTTCACTGGGTTGGAAGAAATGACAAAATACACCGAAAAAAGAACACAGATGCAGAAGAGTCATCTTTTTGCCAAGACATGTTATTGTGTGCTCTAACCAACCACAGATTTACAATTAATAGTAAAATACACAGTAATTTCCTTTGACCATCCCTAGCAGGATAGCAGTAGGGAGTTATTTAAATTAAATCAGAATAATTATTTTAAAATAGGCTTCATTAGATATATAAATATAAATCACACCACCACAGATTGTTTTAAAGTGGTTGTCCCAGGGGCTTCAGAAAGACTGGATGATGAAAAAGGAAAAAGAAAAAGGGCTTGGAATGAGTCCCAAGAGAGCACTTTTGAGTCATTTCAGTTTTACATTATCACATTATATTAAACATATTGAAGAAACTATAAAGACACGTGAACTGGTGATAACAGTGAGGTGACATGATCTCACATTATTTCTCAATTTTTTTCAATAGTTGACATTGAATTTGCAGCTTTTAATGTTTTTACAACATTTTATGTTGTAAAATTTTATACAATAAAGCATACTGACTATAAGTTATAGAATCTTAGATAATAGATATTTATCTACAGGTTAGATTGTGCTAATTACAGAAGACAGCAACAACTGCTTACTTCCATTATGAATTCAAATGAAGTCAGTATTTAATAAAATGTCATTTTTCCTGAGACACTTGTTTTTTTAAGGAATTGCAGATTTTGCTACTGTCATCCTTATTTTTTTATTTACTTATTTTCTTATAAACTTTTCTGTAGTATATTTTGGAAGAATGTGATAGCAGAGCATGTACAGAGTTTGCTCTCATAAGGTAGAGGACTGAAACCTAATGTACAGATTTTGGCTGGCTCAAATGAAAACATGAAGATTGTGGTTATAAGGAGAGATAAATAAAAATATAAAGAAACTTTAGTTTAAAAGAAACTAAAGAAACTTTAATATAATAAGAGGTTAAATTCTATTATTAACAAAAACAAAAAATAAAACTCCTTCACTAAGTTCCACATTTTTGTATCTTATAACACAGAGACTTAGATAATATTAACCAAAAATCATCATTCTGTCCTTAGAAAAAAATTATCTAAACAAGATTAACATGAACTTGACAGCAATAAAGGATCATTTATTTAGAATTAAAAATTAAATGAATGGCATAAACATATGTGGCTTACAGTGATCTTTTTCAAGCTCCAACAAATAATATTTTTGTATTTTTTGTATGCAGGGCTGATTTTTCATGTTAGAAATTTAGAAAGAATAGCTCAAAGTAGTTTCTTGAGTTGTAATATTTAAGATCTTCATTATTGTTGTACTATAAATTTATACTAAGAACATAATAATGGTATCATAGGCAGGAATGAACAGGAAATATTCATGAAGCTTCCAGATCAGAAGATGTGGTGTTTCCGCATAGCTACAGCTGTCAAAATCATGCCAGTCTGCATGAAACTTCATCATTCTGCCCAGAAAGCAAACCAAAAAAGTTGTGATATACATGCAATATACATCATGATTTATAAAAGAGGAGGAACAGGATTTCCTTCTTTCTTTCTGAAATTGACATTCTGGTAACAGAATAGTTCATCAGCATATTTTCCTGAAGTATTGCTGAAGCAAAAATGTAAAAACTTCAAAAAATATAACCACTTAAAAAAAATTCTTACTGAGCAACATGGAGCAAGAAAAGTTAGTGATATAGGCACTGAGCTAGAAAGTAAGGAAAAATGGAAAAGGTTTTAGTCCCTAAATTAAATCTAACTCCAAAAATTGTCCACATTTCAAACTGCTCCTGTATCTCTCCTAAATCTGAGAGCCTGGGCTATCTTTCCAAAGATCTCATGCCATGGAAGTAGAGTAAAATTGCAGAAATCACTACACAAAAAGCATCTGGCACTTAACAGTCAGAAATTTTTTAAGTAATCCGTTATTTTTTCTATATTAATTTATTTTTCAAAGACGTTCCATAAAAACATTGACATAGCATTTAGTATTCTGCATTTTGTTTATTTTCATTTCAAGAATATCTGAAAGAAATAAGTGTTTAAACTTATGTTAATATGAACTTGGTAAAGCAATTCTGACACAGTACCTCTATTGTTTTTTCATAATAAGAAACAAGCAGAAAATATGTTTTATTCAACTGAAACAATTTTCTCCAACATGCCAAATAGTGATGATATGTTACTATCATATAATAAAACTTTTTGTGCTTTGTCTCTGGAGCTTATTTCATCACTCCACTATTAAGGAGACTCAATTACAGCATTACCTGATTATAATTATTTGCTTTCGAAACAATATTTTTTTTCATATCATCTTGGTCTGAATTTTATCTTATCCTTTTTAATGTGTTTGGCAAAAAGAAATATTTGGTCATGATACCTTTCTGTATAGAGATATAAGCAGCATCATTTAGCATGATACAGATATAACTGGAAATTTTTGGAAAGAAAAAAAGATCAACCAAGTACTTTAGTGATGCAACGTATGGGTCTGTGGAAGCAAAGAAGTATCCATTCTGTTGAAAGCAGCCGTATTAATCTCTATTGTCTGTGATGTGTTTTGCAATGGTATTTGTGAAATTTGTGAATGCAGAGTATTTTATGCAGCCCTCTCATTTCCTACTTAGATGAGAGCAAAGATGATCACTCTTAAATTTTACATAGTTCTTAGAAGATGTAATATTGGTGATGACAAGCATTAGTGCTCACAAACATCCCTGACCTGAGCAAGCCTGGACTACTGATGACTTCTCAATTTTGTACTTCTGCAGAGATGGAAGTGTGATTACCCTAGCAAAAAGACAGCCCGAACATTTCTGAATTTCAGGAACAAGCAAAAGAATCTTCAGAAAAATAATTCTAAATATCCATATGGCCTAGCTTCCTCACAGTATGACTTTGCACTCAAAACAATACACATTGGAAAGAGAGAGGGAAAAAAAGAAACTTGTTCTGTTATTGTTGGAGTTGCTCACTATTCCATTAATTTCCCCTCTGTTTTCCATCTTCTCATCTTCCCACTAGATTTCTAGCCACCTGTGAGTGTGGTAAGGATCTCACCAAGGATCTCTTGATGCCTTGAACACCAGAGACAGAATTGTTCTTACAGGGGAGTTGTGAGCTTGGAACGCACAGGGTTTTTTCCCTCTTGGTTATGAAGGTGATTGTACTGCTCTCAGCATCATTTAGTTTTCTCACAGAAGAAATGAGAGGCAAAGAACAACCAGAAAGCCAACCTTTGCATGGAAACAGTTAATCAGTTATCAACATCACTGTGTAGAATTTAGACCTACTTTTATTTGGACCATTTTTACTACTGGAGGCTTCTGAGGAAATAATTTAGGGTGAATCTTCTCATAAAAATATGCAAAAAAATCAGGCACAAAAAGACATGCTCATTGTGTGCAGGGGTGAGAAAGCAAAAAGAAACAATCAAACCAAGGAGAGAAGGTAGTTGCTTTGGTTGTTTATTCTCACAGCATTTCTCACAGTATTTCCACCTCAAAATCTGCTCTAGTCATTGTCCCTTAAAATTTCTATTCTTGCCAGAACAACAGCTCAGATAGTGGGTCGAGATCAAAGCCTCCTAAATCAAATCCAGTGCTTTCCTAAAATACAAACAACAAACAAAACTCTTCTGATCTGTTTGCTCTGATTTCTGGTCTTAAAAGCCCATGAGTATCTCTACTTCCCATTCATTTGCAGCTGGTTTATACTCAGAATCAATTGTCAATTAGGAAATGTCCTCTTCACTTTAAGGTGTATAGGCCTTTAAAAAAAATTTAAAAATCCCTTATGACATTAGATGTAATCTAGCTTTTTTGCAACAGAATATGACAAGAATATACCTAAAATATATCAAAAGTATCCTAAAAAAAAATTGGCGTTTTATTAAAGATGCTATTCCCTCAAGGCTGCCCCAACTTTTTCCTTCATCAGTTTCACAGTTCCTTATTAACTTATTCAACATTATTCCCAAGAAGCTGCTAACATCTACTAGGAACTCCTAAGGTTGTTTTCTGAAGACTGAAGTAGGTAATTTGAGCATCCTTTAGTTTGAATAAGGTTTATCCAGTGATATTCTTCATTCTGAAGGCCCATGTTCATCTTCCTTTTACATGGCCTAAGCTGATCTAAAGGTCTATTTTGGGCTTTATGTTAATGCACTGTCAACAATCAGAACTGTAGGTTTCCCAGGAAGCAGGAAAGGGAGCTTGTATCTAACAACACTTTTCAGATCTATATATTTTTAAATAAAATATTTATTAATATGCAAAAATTCAGGCTAAGATTTACATATGTATACAGTCACACTTTAAAAGGAAATGGGACAAGCATTTTTGTCTTTCAGTTTTCCCTATTTTTATATTATTTTGTTTGCCTTTTGCTCCATCCCTGAAACCCTGAGAAGGAGCTGAAACCAAAGAATGTCCCACTAATTTTCCTCATGTATGACATACATATTGTGTATGCCATGTGTGTTCTATGCATTTCTACCTACCCATCTGTATACACCCATATACCTAAACCTGTATATATGATGTATTATATATCCAATCCAAAGCCTCACAGCTGTCTTTCATATGGCCACATCTTGGAGGCATGGAGGGGACTGGAAACCTCATTCGTTGTGCTGCTGCTCTCAGTCTGACATCTATACTAATTGGAGAATGTAAACCAAAAATGTTCTCAAACACCTAGAGTAAAAATGCTCCACCCCTTTCAGGAACAAGGTTATTGTATGAAAAGATGAGATTTATGGGGATTTTGTTTGTGTAGTTTCATTTCACAAGTGAGTGTGTGGAGGGAAGGTATTAAGAAACAAGTTTAAGCTGGATGGTTTGGGTGGGGTGGAGGGTAAGTAAAGGCAGTAATTTCTGTCTGCCCATGTAGCAGGGTACAGCAAGCCTCCATTAGTATCTCATTAGTCATGACTAATCAGCTGCCAGAAATGAGTGTTGGCTTTTGTTTGTTTTGTTGTGGATTTGTTTTTGTTTTTTTTCTATTTCCATTGGCTGAAATCTCATAGATGAGTGTAACTGTATGATCTTTACCACAGACAAACTCTGTCAGCCCCCAGTGTTTTAATCAAAACAGTAGGGACCTTCAGCAATGAGTCCCATTTAGCTACATTTTCTACCCTAAGTGCTGAGTTTCTCCTGAGGGGAAGAGCAGCTCTGTTGCCTCCCAGAACTGCCTATCACAGAGGAAGTGCTCAAGCACAACAATCCCTGTGATTTAGAGATGTAAAGAATAAAGTTGCATCTGATCATTTCTCTGGGCTTTTCTTGTTCTTCTGACAAAGAGACTTTTTGTGCCCTTCTAAACTCTTCAATATTTGTTTTCTTTTGAGACAGTGGACAGCAGGGATATTGAAAGTGCCAGAACTGCTCAGTCTAGAAAAACAAAACCAAGGCAAGATGTGATAGGTGTTGAACTATGTTGAAGTACAGAGATGAAAAGAACAAACTGTTCTTCTTGTGCCTCATAGATAAGACACACAGCAATGAAAATACTTTATGGCAAGGCAGGTTTAGGTTAGGCACCAGGAAAACACTCAGTACTACTAAGGCACTGGAATATGTCTCTGGAGGGTTTTCATTACTGGTATGGAAACACCTGCAAGGAATAACATAGATATAACTTCCTCTGCTTTCATATAGAGGTGTGAACACTCAGAGCCTCCTCAGTCCTCTTTTCATAAATCTATGGCAATGAATGAGGTCATAGGAAAATGACCTCAAATTAATATACAACATATTGCATTCTATAGTTGATGGTTTATGCTCTATATTCTGGATTTATGTTCTATATTCTGTTCTATAGTTTTGATTTTATGGTGAAAAAAATTATCTATTTTCTTTACTAACTTAAAATGTGACACTTGTTTGGGTAAGTCACTCAGTAGCTTAGCATAATAGTCTTATCTTTAGCTCCCTACTTACATACAATAGTAATTTAAATCCTAAACTATTTGGTTTATAAAATAGGAATACTTGTACAAACCTGGTAAACAAATTTGAAGTTCACAGTTTTGATACAGTTGTCCTTGTTGCTCTAATTAAGTAATTTTTCAGTAATTTGTGATATGTTTTATTCTATGCCATGGCCAAGGATGTTTTTTTTTTCATGTTTTCCTTGAAGAGGGGTCAGTAGCAAATACTCAAAGATCAGAAGGTATCAGGCAAATAGATTCAATTTGCCTGGCATACCTTCCAAGCTAGAAAAATTGCTTAAGTGTCAATTTTTTAGAGCAGGGTTCTCTGTGTAGACTGTCAGGCTTTGCAGTCAAGATGGTCCTGTCCTTTAGCAGTGTGCTGAACCTTTCAGAAACCAGTTATACCTTTGGCCTCCTGTGACAAGTGATTCCACTGCATCATTTCATGTGGTACAAGAAACTTTTCTTCACTTAGCAGTCTCCTAATTTTACTGGCAACCCTACCATGGCCATGTCTTGTGCTTATCAGAGCTAGGAAATGACTTACTCATTATCTTCACAGCTTTCAGGATTATAGCATTCTCATACCTCAGTTTAGCCATCTGAACCCTACTTTATTCTATTTTCTTTCTCATGTTATAGGAATTATGGTACTTCTGCCTGCTCTTTACCTTCTCTGTTTTTTTTATGGCTATTTTGAAACTGGATGATTGGACCTGTGTTGAGTACTCAAGACACGGTTTAAGAATCCATTTGCTTGGTGTTGTGTTTATGTCTTTGGTTTCACTTTCTTTCCTAAAATTTAAATATGTCTTTTTAACTGCCGCTGAATGTTTAGACTGCAGTTCTACAGATTGATGTATATGTCCCTTTCTAGAGTGGCAATACCTGTTTTAGAGCCTAGAAGAATGCAGGTATAAATGAAGCAAAATTTTCATTTAGCCACGTTTCTTTACATTTATTGCCACTGATACTTTACATTAATATTTTTAAGAGTCTTTTGTATTTCTTCAACTACTGCTCTGAGTAATTATGTAGCATGAGAAGAATGAGTACAGAAATCCAAATGTTGCAGTCCTTTGTCTAGTGGACTGGACACTAGGAAGCCAGACCTACCCAGATTAAATTCAAGCACCTATTTGTGAGACTTGAATCATATTTCAATCTTCTATGAACCAACTCTGCCTTATGAGAAGGAGGAAAATGATTTAGACCTACCTCTTTATCCACTCCCATGTTCAATGGCGTGGTTTGAATAGGGACTTTAATCTAGGTACATAACAAGGATTCATTTTTTAGGGATAAACATTTAACATTTTATGGATTTATTCTTGTTACTTAAGTATTATTACCCTTACAATGGAGCAATAAGATGATCACCTATTATGAACCTATTAACTCTTAAATAGCTGTATTATTTTCATTAAAATAATGGAAGACTGCATGGCACACTCATTCCATGTGTCTTTGCAATTACTTTGACTACAGTAAAGACTGTTATTCTCAGACTTATGCCAGACTATTAATATTCTATTTATATTATGAATATGTAAGTATTTTAATTACAGAACAGAAAGAGAAGAGAGCAGAGTTGAAGTTGCAGAGGTAAGGTTTCATTTTATTTTGCATTTTACCATTTCCTGACATCTGACCTTGTCTTGGCTGCTTTGATATTCCTTCAGTAAAAGTAGTGGTGTTTGGTTTTGTGACCATGGATTTGAGAATATATATAACATATTTTAAGTGGTATTTTTATACCTGAGCAGACACAAATGTCACCACTGGTTTTCTACGTAACTCTTTTTAGAGTCCAAGAGGACATAGACATTAACACAATAACCATCAGTAAAGCAGAAAATGTAAAAAATCTGTATATGTTGATGAGGAAGTACTTACTCCTGGGTAATAGAGAGGAATTTGAGTCACACTTAATGAGAGGTTGAGGAAGTAGTTTAAACCGTTGTAGGAAAAGTGAATTGGTAAAAACTGGAGTGTTGATACATCTGTTCTGAGGGTGTCAGTTAAGACAGCAATTTCAAAGGAAAAAAAAGGAACAGAACAAAGGAAGAAAAAGTTCCACCAGTGGTTCAAAAATTTCCAGCAGCCGAAGACCAGACCTCTTTGCCATGTCAGGACATGTATACACATTGTTTAGCATGAAAGAACCTTAAAGGAGCCACAACTTAACTGGTACCCAGTAGTGTCCTGGAGCTAAAAATAAAGGACAAGGGGCAAACAACTTCATGAGGATTCAGCTTTATTCACACTTTTACACTAAATCGTTCTCAGGAAGTGTCAAGGCATATCCTTTAAGCAATCGAGCTATCAACTAAGTGGAGCACTGGCTCCACTGACAGCAGTAGTAAAGAGGAAACAAAGACAGCACCTCACATTAAAGAAACATTATTTGGTCTCACTCTGTTTTGCTTGTTTGCTTCAAAGTTGCACAAGTAAGTGTGGTAAGTCTAGTTTCTGCCTGAGAGAGTTAGGGGATAGAGGTTGTTTGAGAAGCAGCAATATGCGTTAGTACCCAATTTAGCAGAGGAGATTGGAAGACAAGGATGGCATGGGTTATTATTTTCTAGTATTTTCATTTTCATTTCGTGCAGTTATCAAACAACCAAAGTACAGACTTCTCAATTTCACAACTTTGAATCTTTCAAAGGTGTGTTTTTTCCCTTTTCCCTGGAAAGCAAACTGAATTCCTCAAACATCTGTCAAATGTTCACGTTGAATTGTTCACTTTAATACTCAAGAATGTGTGTGTCGTGAATGCAAGCTTAAGATGCTGCTCAGACTTCTTGAGGGCTTTAGTTTTATTCGTATTTGATGAGTCTGTAAACATAGTAAAAGGCATTTTAACAATCTTTCTGACAATATTTTATTTAAAATGTGTTTATCAGTTTGGATAAATATCAGTTGACCTTGGACAGTTGACCTTGATTCCTTAATTAAGTATATACAGCAAGTATTAAAAAAAAAAGTGTTCATCCACACAATATCTGCAGCCAAAATAGTGTTACTTCATAATTGTGTAAAGATTTAAACCTATGAGTACAGATTCTTTTATCGATGTGTAAATACACATGACTAAATTTTCTATATACTAATTTGGATTTGAAAAATACTTCCCTGTTCCAAAATTATTCTGAAAGTGAAATACCATTTATTTACATAGTATCCATTAAACAACTCTTTTTTAGCTCTTGCAAAGTGCTTATTCTGAATTTCTTCACCTTTAAAGCACTTTACAAATATTTCTTAGCTGACAACAAATTTAATGTCTAGATACTACTTTGAGAGGTAGAAAAGGTATAAATACAAAATTATACTTTTTGTCTTTATTTGTTAAGTCTTAGGCTAGTGAAGAAACATTTTGAATTGGTGAAAGTTTTGCTCCTGCTTTCTACCACTTTTTGCAGCTATTAGCCTTATTGAACCTACACAAGAGGGAACTCAAATTACTGAATCATTCAGAGAGAGCTTACACAGATGGACAATTCTAGCATATTGTAAGGGTCTGTCTTCAGGAAATTGTTTTGTCCCATGTGTTGTGGGGTCTCAAAGCCACAGTAGAATGGCTGGGTGTGGAACAGATAATGATTATCATAGAATAGGAAAGAAAATTATGAAGAGTTACATGGCATTCGAAAACGAGTTTTCTTTAATCTTCCTTAACCTTTGCTCCTTCTGTAAGTAGTGTCCTCAGAGGAGCATTCCTCAATTCAGGAGCAAAAAAAAATACTGCAGTATAATGGTTCTCATTTTTCAGTAAAATCTGGATTATTACAATTCATTTGGAGTTTGATCCTGTTATATTTTATCTCAACATTATATGACATCATTAAAAACATCTTATATTGTTTTTGCCCATGGTTAGAAATTATGTCTGCTTAATCAATTCCATTATGCATTCAACCATCCATGACACATCAAAGGCTAATAAGATTTTTTTTAAAACTTTGCTTGCTTAAAATGATTTCCCTCCAGATCAAGATGCAGAGCACAAAATATTAATCAGTTTAAATAAATATCAAGACTACCCAAATAATATGAATAATTGGCACAGTGCAGTGCCTACTGCCCAGTTCCCAACAGCTGGTCACACTGGCACATGGCACCATCTCAACAGTCTTTGAGATAATGACTTTGGCATCTGCCGATGAGCGTTTGCTACTGCCCACAGAATTTACAACTCACAAGTGGGAAACAGAGGCTCCAACAGAACTTTTTTATGCAAGGTCTTTGAAATTTATTAATGTAATGCAAACACAAGCCTTCCAACCCATTAAATTGTTGATGTTATGCGAATCCACTCTGGAATTGCAGATCCTCATTAACATTATTTGCATGTTAATCTGCATCTTTTTAATTAGTGATATTATTTATGCACATAATTTTCGCCTACTGGTGCCAAGGCTGAAGCGCATTAATTAATCTACTGAGATGCCAAACTGTTTATTTTCTCCCGTACTTTTATTTGTTTACATGGTGTTTTGGATTCAGGGAAAATAAAAAAGAGCCTCAAGAATAAAAGCAGAAAGACAAGATTAACTAAAAGCTCTTTTTGTTTTCATAATTTAAATTGTAATATTAGCCAAATGTTGTGTTTCTTCCCTCAGAGATCGGTTATTCAGTTACATTACCTTGATGTATTATTAAAATTTATAATGGACTCTGGAGGCTTCTTTTAGTTCTCTCCTTCATTTACAGAATATACTCAATGTTATTTTAATCTTCCTACAACGCTTCCATGCATAGGCAATGATCAGTTCTCCCTTGCGAATCTCCAGTGCTGCTCCACTTTGCACAACCGATAAACATTTAAATAAGCCTTTTCAAAAAAGAATAGCATACTAAAATTATTAACCCATTAATGGAGTTAGGAATTGCATGACAATTCGTCTTTCCTCTAACTAGGTCAATTGTAACATTTATCTGATCAACAGCAGTGAACTAGTCTTATCTCTGAAATTCTGCATGCCTTACATAGACAAGCTTAAAAAACATTGACTTCAGCATTACCTTTACATTTCTTGCATACTTATCTATTATATTTGCTGGCATTTCTTCCTTCCTCACTTCTTTTCCTTCCTTTCTTTCTTTCTTTCTTTCTTTCTTTCTTTCTTTCTTTCTTTCTTTCTTTCTTTCTTTCTTTCTTCTTTCTTTCT
>JBBMKD010000102.1:88634287-88796787 GCA_037834095.1 Argya squamiceps
TTCTTTCTTTCTTTCTTTCTTTCTTTCTTTCTTTCTTTCTTTCTTTCTTTCTTTCTTTCTTTCTTTTCTTTCTTTTTCTTTCTTTTCTTTTTCTTTCTTTCTTTTCTTTTTCTTCCTCTTTCCTCTTTCCTCTTTCCTCTTTCCTCTTTCCTCTTTCCTCTTTCCTTCCTCTCTTTTCATCTTTCTCTCTCTTTCTCTCACAAACATACAAAGAAGCACTTCCAAAACCAGTTTTCTCTACTGAAAAGCAGCATTACAATATTATGTCTTTCACTCTCCCCTCTCAGGGGAAGTGAGTTCCAGTTGCATGTAGGAAGATGGAATTATTCCCTCCTCACCTCTAAAAAACTTTTTTGTAATCCCAGAAGAGCAGTGTGGCACTGAAATTTTAAAACTGTGTTGTGTACATGCACAGGAAAACTTTTACTGGGTCATGGCTTAAGCCTTGCCCAGGATGGACTTCAGACCAGTTATGATACTAGAAGGAAATGCCAAATTTAAAGGCATGGAAGGATTATTCATTCAACAGGTTGAAAGTGAAAGATGGTAGCTGTTAGAATCTCTATGTAGGCTTCAAATGTGGAAATAAATCCTTAGAGATATGATTAGTGAAGGACAAAAGAAGCACTCAGATACGGAAAAGGTTTCAAGGCATGAATGCTGCATGTAACTTCATATATTTATGCAACGTTTCTGTGACTGAGATGTATCTTCTGCATTGCTATTGTGTTTTTTTATTTTCAACTGCTTTTTTTTTTTTTTTTTTGTGATGGTTCATGTGCATTCCTCTTCTAGGAAGGTAGACCTGAATGGCACCATTTGACTGGCTGAATATGGTTTGTTAGCTGAACTTCTATCATAGTTCAAACAATCCTCAACCTTTTCCCCATGCCATGGTTGTGTAGAAGAGTAAGTTAGTTTAATACACAACTGGGTACATTGACTCTACTTGCTCACGAACGTCACAGAGCAGTTTTTAAATTATTTTACAATCTCAGTAGGATACAAAAGACCTAGGGTAGAATCAGAATACCCAGTATTTATTAAGACTCTATTTTCTCAACATATCCTCTAATAATTTAGACTAATGCCACATAGCTTTTGATAACACCTAATACTGGGTTCCTTAGACTAAGTTGGGGAGAAGACTTCTATCTAATTGCAGAAATCAATAAATTAGGCCAGCAAAAATATTTCTGCACTTTTGTATTTAATCTATGGTGTATTTCAAAACTACAATTTAAATGTGTGCTTGTATTAAGTACTGCGTGGTTCTCTATATTTGCCTCAGCAGAAAAAAAGGATATGGTTTTATATTTTATTCTTGAGAAAGGCAAGATGACCTTGAAATTCAAGTCCCTCATAATTCACAGTAAAAATGGGGCAAAATTAAGACTGCATAGGCAACTTTTTATTTTCCCAGTATCAGTTAAATATTTATGTTTTCTCAACTTATTTTCCTTAACGAAATCTCTATATATTAACATATCTTTGTATGGATATGCATATGCATTGCATAGAGCAAAAGACAACATGCTGAAAGAGGGGGTAAGGAAGTAGAAAACTTGCAAAGGGAACATTATTTATGATGCCTTCTTAAGCAAGATGTCATGAACTGGCAAGTGAATTGTGCAACATATTCCACTAACATAACAAGAAAACATTTACTTTTGTTTATTGCTTTTGGCATAAGTTACAGAAGCCTGTTTTATTAATATTTTAGATTTGCTGTAATACTTTAATGTCATACAGTTTGGGTTTTGCTGCATGTTTTTAATTTTAAAATTCATGTTTTAAAAAAAATTCAACTGCAAAAGTCAAAATAATTTACAAACACTTCTTAAGGAAACTAAATAGTAACCCTGTGAAATTACAAAAGAGTATTATCACTAATTAAGTAAAGAAATTGTACAACAGAGGTACTTAAACTAAGTCCTTACAAATCTAAATTCACCCCAGGTCACACAAGAAGCCTGTGTAGAGCCAAAAATAGAATTCACATCTCTAGATTTGTACTTTTGTTCCTTAATGATGTTTATGTCTGTTTGACATTAGGTATGGCCAAAAGTGATCAAATTCATTGGCTATTTAACATTATTCAAATGAGGAAAATGAACTGGATTGCTAGCTTTTTTCAAATAAAAGGAACATAATATGAAACTTGTCATTATTCATTATTGGTTAAAGAAATATAAATACTTCATAGAGCTTATTATTCACCATGTATTCATTTAAGGCCAAATTTTCAGCCCATGGGATCGCTCACACAGATTTGCCTATTTGTCTGAACACCAGAATTGGCACAGAGAAGTGGGGTGATTGTGTATGGAAACTGGTAGCTGGACATACAGTAATCTGACCCACACACATTCAGGAAAATAATTTTGCATTTTATACAGCAGTATATTAGTGAAATATACGTATGCTCAGACAGCTTACTAGAAAAATACAATAAAATACAGCACAGAGGACAAAGTCTAGGAGGTTCCTGGAGTGTCCAGAAGAACTTCCTCACACAGCTGGTAAGAGTCAACTAGGGAAGGAGCCCAGCTGGACCCACTGTTTGTGAGTAGAGAAGGACTTGTGGGTGACAAAATAGTTGGAGCCTGCCTTGGGCACAGTGACCATGAAATGATATGATAGATGTGTTGATTCTTGCAGAAGTAAGGAAGGATGCAAGCAAAACTGCCAACTTGGGCTTCCAGAGTGTAGACTTTGGTCTATTTGGAACACTGGCCCCAAGAATCCCTTGGGAAGCAGTCCTGAAAAGCAAGAGTCCAGGAAGATTGTGCATTCCTCAGAAAGGAACTCTTAAAGGTGCAAGAGCAGGCTGTCCTCGTGTGCTGAAAGATGAGCCATGGGAAAAGAAGAATGGCCTGCCTGAACAGAGAGCTTTGACTAGAATTCAGGGTAAAAAAAGTTTATCCCATTTGGAAGAAGGGGCAGGCAGCTCAGGAGGATTACAGGGAGAAAATTAGAAGGGCCAAATCCCACATAGAATTTATCCTGCACACTGCTGTAAAAGACATAAAAAATATTTCTATGAATAAATCAGCATGAAAAGAAGAGCTAAGGAGATTTTCCCTCCTTTATTGAATGTGTTGAGCCGGGGAAGGATCGGTTAGATTTTATATTAGGAAAAATTTCTTCACCAAAGGTGTTGTCAACCATTGGAACAGGCTACCTAGGGAAAGGGTTGAGTCACCGTCCCTGGAGGTATTTAAAACTCATGTAGAGTTGGCACTGTAGATCATGGTTTAGTGGTGGACCTGGCTGTGCTGGGTTAATGGTTGGACTTGATAATCTGAAAGGTCTTTTCTGACCTAAATGATTCTGTGAAAATTTCTGAAATTTTACTCCAGCTTTTCTTGGTAATACAATGGAAATTAAGTTTTAAGAATGAATACAAATAAGATATTTATTGAAATCACCTCTAAATGCAGAAGGATAAGTGTAGATACTGAATAATCTTCTTGTCATCTCTTCTGTAAGTGCATTCTATGAATAGTAAGTGCTGCCTATGTAATGAGGAAAACAGAAATTTAACAATATTATTATTATTTTAACAATAATTGTACTTTTCAAGATATTAGATAGTTCACAGTTTTTAATTGCAACATTTTTGTTAGAACTTTTCCTCTAACAAACCACTGTATTCATTATTTGTCATCACCTTAATGAGCATTTTTCATCTCATATATGGACCTAAGCCTTTACTTTCTCTTGTAGACAAGCACCACAGATATTTTATATTTTATTTTATTTTATTTTATTTTATTTTATTTTATTTTATTTTATTTTATTTTATCAACTGGTTGAACCTGTAAATCATCTTCAGCTATTCATAGTTACAACTATGGAAGGCAATTTTATTTGCATTTCTATCAATATGTAGAATATTCTGCATCCAGGCTTTGCCAGTATAGTGTGAGAGCACAACATGCTAAATCTGATTTCTTTTTCTTGCCAAAACACAGAACAAAAGAATCTTGATTTTAATTCAGTTGAGAAAACATAAGTTTATGATATGATAAAATACATTCTTTAAAAGAGATAATGAATGAATTTTTTTAAAAAAAAAATACATCCAAAACTTAATATAAAAATGAAAATAAACTAGAATATACCTTGAACTGATTTTTTTCTCACAATAAATCTTTTGGTTTTCTTGGAAAATACACTAGAGTTTTATGTTTTGTTAGTTTTAAATTAAATTGTTAAAACAATAAGCGTTTTCAATTATACCATGCAGCTTTAATGATATTAGAAGACTTCAGCAGAAAAGTGTTGAACCTTCTCTTTCTAACTTACATACATATCAAATAGAAAAGCAGGTATTTGCCTTTGAAGTAACCCAGTGATAAAGATCCTGGTAGGTTTAGTTCAAGTAGCCTTTCCCTGAAAAATTGTGCAAATTAACTCTTAAATTTAAAATTTATACTTTATTTTCTGCTAGGATCTCCCATCCTGAAGTCTCTCCTTCCTGGCAATCTGCTTTCTCCACTGGCTATCCCAACTCTTCTTAGGAAATTTATCGATCCCATTCATCTCTCAGCAGTACAAGATACTGGATAAAGCAGCAATAATGTATGACTATCATTCCTTTTCTTTTTAAACACATTCTTACTCATTAGGGCACGTAAAGAAGTTAGGCCCAAGAGCCTCAAAGGAGGAGGGTAAAGTTTGCTTTCTCATCTTTCTCAGCCTCATAATTTTTAATCTGTTAGATTTGTTTATTTTCATCCAAGGTGCAATGTTAAGGGAAGCATTTCATTCAGAGTTATTTTGTGACAAATGTGAAAGACATCACTTTCTATTACTTAAAACTGCAAAGATGTTTATTAGAGGTTTTGGTTGTATTCTTTACCAAGCTCTCATATTTCACTGAGTCATTCTTGTTAAATTTCTTCCAATTATGTAAGTTAAGGAAAAGATGGCTATGCAGTGACATTTGCACTCTGTGTGTTGGTTTACAACCTCTTTAATTATAACCATTCTCTAAAGCACTTTCACATACCCTTAAATACAGCTGATCCTTTTTATATAATTTCATTTGGCTGTTAGAGTTTGGAGAATATCCAGTAAAGCACTTCAGCAAATTCAATAAAGTACATACTATAATTAATATAAAATCCAATAATGATGGTAAACTGGTCTTCCTAGAGAGTAGCCAGTAAGACATCATAATTTGGCTATTGTCATAAATATTTTTAGTGAATTGTTTAACAACTGTGGCTTAGAATTCACCCTGACTTAAAATATGAGGTTTAAATGCTGTGTTGTGTATGCAAATAATATCAAGGATAATATACCTTAAATGTATGAGTAAGCATATCGCAAATTTATATTACTGCTTGTCCTCTGCTACAGCTGCAGAGGATGAATTAACATGTAGTTTCACTTCAAGGTTTAGCTTTACATTTACTTCAGTAGCAAAAATGCCAGAGAGATGCACTGAGCTGCATTGTTATTCAAATATTTGTTCCAGTATTTATATTCATATGTGACTGTGCATAGAGGAAAAAGAAATGGTATCTTTCATCAACAGCCATTAAGTAAAATCAAGCAGTTAAGGCAATTTCACTTTCTGACATATATACTCACTTAAAATATCTATTCTATATGTCAAACCAGATATTGTAAAAGTGGATTTTAATGGGAATAATGTATCTGACTTTATTTTAAGTGTACCTATCATTCTATATTTGACAGGCATCATCACAAGGCTTTCTAACACACAATAATTTTGGCATTCTTCTCTGTAATGACCTGTCCACCCAGAAGTATCTCTAAACTAGAAGAATGAATCTCAGTCTGAAGAGAAAAATAAACTCCTCAAAATCAGCTTCTTTTCAAGATGCTTCCAATGTTATTATTCCATTAATAATGCATTTTTAGTTGTCAAAACTGATCAACATCATAGTTTTTTCCTAGATACTGTTTATTATAAATCCCTTCATAACAATACATTATTTTGAGGTGAATAAAAAACAAAACCATTCACTGTCAAAGGGAATTAAGAGTCAGGAAGCTATAGTCTTTCAGATGGGGAAATAAGAAAATTAGCATACAGAGATCTGTTTTAAAATATCAGTACATATTTCCTGGCATAAAAAATGAACAATGTGTAGCCAGGCAGAGAGATTAAAGTTACCTGAAGCATTTCCTAATTGTTTGTGTTGGCTAATTAGAAAGTAATACTTGAGCAATAACAACTTTTCTCCACAGTCTCAGTCAGGGTTTGTATTGCACAAGATTATTATATTGAGAACCCTCTCAGGAAATCAGAATTGTTTAAATCAAACTTTGCTATTATAACATCATTTTAATCTTATGCTCAGACCTTTTAAAATCTTATTGTTTGTCAGTTACAATCAGAATTCAACCTCCACATGACGTTTATGTATGTTGAACAAGGGGAGACATTCCATCAGAGAGATCCCCATTGCTAGAACAGATGGGCATTGTCTCAGTACTGTTAAACAGGGCGTTGTGGAACATTTTATTTCACGCATAAAGCAAACCCAGTAAAATTAGCTCTTTTCAGTGCTTTTGACACTTTGGTGGAGCAAATATCCTCTCACCTGGGGAGATGAGTGTAAGACATCTGAATCAGTTTTGACTTGGGGAATTCGGTATGTAAAAACTGACATTTTCTCTTTTTTTGGCTTCCCACCCAGTGCCCCAGGTCCCTAGAAAAACCTGTTAAATGCTAGTGAGAAAAAATTATGACGTTGCACTCTCTTTTGTCTCACATTAAAAAAAATCAATATTTTCATACTAATTTATGTTTATAATTTCAACTTAGAGAAATTATGGTTAACTATTCCTCCTCAGTAATGACAACATTTACCATTTAAATCCTTGATTTGAAGAGACCTTCAGGAAGTTGGTCAAATGCAATTACTAAAGATGGGACTCTGAGATATAAGGATGCTCTGTTACACATAATGCAACAGGTACAAGTCATCAGCAAAAAGCAAAGTCCAGACATTATGAGCCAGACTTGACCCCCAGTAATATATCCTAAGGATCTCAGGCACTTTGAGAGAAAATAGCACAGTTCTTACTGATAGATTATGAACTGCCAGGATGCTTGGTTGCTAATTATCTTCACAATTCTAAAAACAAAGTTCAGAAAATCTCAAAGCATTTTGCTTGGGCTCTGAAAAGTGGAGGTGACAATTCATTATCCATAATTTTGGCAAAAATTTTCAAGCATTATATTCTCATGCATGACCATGCCAATGAACAACTTCCAGGTTTTTTTTGCATGCCTGAAACCAGATTTGTACTAACTGGAAAAAACAACAACAACAACAAAACCAAACCAAACCAAAAAGCCCAAAAAGAAATAAAACAAAAATAAAAAAAAACTTACATTGCAACCTTTCTTGGAAGGAATACAAATATTTCAAAAGGTCATTTCTTGCCACTTATATCAGGTTAATTAAATATTTTTAAGTAGCAATAAAGAAGATATAAAAAAGATATTTTTCAGAAAGGCACTGCACACTACCATAAGAGACTAATTCATCACACAATATTTGTTCAGCCAATCCTTTAAGTACTCAAAAAAACAACCTTTGATATAATCAGGTTATTTGATAGACTCCTTCATACAGCTGCTTTGCCCTCCTTGTTCCCTGTTTATTGTCAGAAATAGGAAAAAAGACCTGACCTGTTGCACATGTAACCAAATGGGAATGTGTTTGCTTAACTCAGATGGGCAAATTTATCCCCACATCTCATTAAATTGCTTCCTTTTGTAGTCAGATAAAGAAGAGACAACAGCTAAGTGAATATTCCATCTCTGTAGCAAGTTCATTTCTGAGCTGATCCTAAACCTTCATTCATATATTGTGGTGCCTTAGTTCAAACCATCACCAATACACTCCAATTCATTTCAATTTCTCACCAATCAGCACCCAAACTGGAGTGCTGCAACTAGAGTCCGAATAAGTAGAAAGGAACTCCTGCATTAAAAAAGAACACTGCAAAATCCTTAAAGAAAAATGTTTCAGTATTAAGTCAGCTATCATCTCAGATTCACGCCAGGATGATTAAAGTGTTCACTTCCCCACTGAATTAGTTTTACTTGGGTACCTTTTACCACAGACCGAGTCTCTGCAAGCAGAATTGCATGTAGCTTATGTGCACACAACTTTTCCTTTTTTTTTTCCCCTCCATCAAAAATGTTACTTCTGTCTGATTTTTCTTGTCCTGCATAGAGCTAGCTAATGTACTCTCTCACAGTCCAACAAATTATCCATATGCCATAAAGTAGGGTAAAAGTCCTGTATTGGTGCTTCTTTAAGCTGGACGCTGGGACAATCCCAGGCCTGCAGGCTGCAAGGCTCCTTTGGGGAGGTGTTGTACAAGAAGTACCAGCAGCTGAAGCCAAGGGTGATTGGTGCATTCTGTGGCATTACGTTCACAAACCACAAACTGTATGTCTGTACATTTTGACATGGCTTCTTGACCAAAATAACACTGTTGCAAAGAACTAAAAGCAATGCCTATTATTTAGCTAATAAAAATAGAGTCTATAATAGGTTTATCATTGTTTGTAACGGGTTAAGATATATTAGTTGAAAACAATTCAACAGCTACTGAAAATTCTCTTATGGATGGCAGGAAATACTAGGTTATTTTTTCTCCAACATTAAAAAAAAAGTAGAAAAAACTCTTTTTCTTTAATTAAAAAAAAAATTCCATTGTGCACCCTGGGAAAAGGCAACTATTTTCATCATAAAATTGTTCATGATACTAAAAATTTTGCCTATCTTTTGACTAAATTTGATATTGCAAGAGAGAAAGTGTTCACAATTTTTAATCCTTTCAAAGTTGTCAAAGAAATATCTGAGAAAGTGCTTATGTTACTAACAATGTATTTGCCAAACACACAAAACCTGGTTTTCTGTCTTGCTATCTCCTTTAAGATATTCAGACCAACTTTGTCAGCCTAAGACTCTTGCAAGAGCATCCTAACCTGAATATTTAACAGTCATCTGTGCTACTTAAAGTTTAACAATCGTTTTTCCCATATACTTTTCCCAACTCAGAAAAGAGGGTTCAAGTTTGAAAGGGTGCTTTGATTTGTACAAGAACACAGTAGCCTGTTGCACGCCATTCCGATCTGAGGGCTGTCACTTCTTCCAGCCATCAAGAGATTTCTGAAGAGCCAGAAACCTGTCAAGTACTAGTCTCTGTCAAAAAGCAAAAAGAAAATACACATTTTGATCTGGAAATTCATCTCAGACCAGGTACATCGGCTTGCTGATGACAATTGCCTCTCCACAAGTCTATAATGTTTTTCTTGTATGGTTACATGAACCTTGTATCTGTATCAATCAAAGTGTACTCAAGTATATGACAACATGCTGAACTTAAGAACAAGCCTGCAGTCCCAGCTGGTTTTCAAGTTAAATAGAATGTGAAGGAGGTAAGAGTTTCTGACCAGAAAATAATTGTCTTATGGTAGTAGAAGCTGTACTACCACAGGAGGCAGAAACAAGCAAAAAAAAAAAAAAAATCCAATTAGAACCTATTTTTCACACACCTTACAACTAAGACATTTAGAATAAAACAACCTCCCAAATAATTTCAGAAATTATAGCCATGACAAAGTAATGACAACCATTTAAAGTAGAAGTATAAGGTTACTCCACAGCTAGCACTGGAAGAGGACTATGACAGGAGAAAATGAGGTTGATGCCTTTAGAATATGACAGGCTAAGCAGCTGACCTAAGAACATTTGACCAAATAAGGTCTCATCTACTCAGGATAAAGTTTTTTTGACAACTATCACTATCAACAAATAAACTGAACTGTTTGAAGACAGGATTTAGACATCACAGTTGTAAGAGCAACTAACCAGTCACAGATTTGCCTGTTTGCAGCTCTAGTCAGTTACACATGACCTTTGAGAAAATTCATTCTTGTAGAGGACTCTGCAGAGTTGCTGTCTTCTTCAGCTGGTAAAATAGCAACTTTCCAGTACACATTAGCAGCATTTATCTTAACCCAACAACTTGCAAACGTCTTACTAAGCAATTAGAAAAATAAGATATGATTGAATTTTTCTCTAGAAATTTTTCTCAAAAATTTTTCTCTTTCTGCTAGATACATCATGGACAATTGTCTAGTATTTATTGAATGTATCAATGTATTTATTCTAAAACGTGTCTGTTTCAACATGCAATTTTTGATTTTGTGATTTTTGAAAATTCTTCTATATTAATTTTTTTTTCACGTGGTAATTTCAAAGACCTATAATTTTAAGGGTAAGCAATTTTAGTACTTACTAATCAATGTGTACAAACCACTTGGAGGATAGGCAACACAAACATGATTAATAGGAGTAGAGGTTCCATATGCATATATTCAGTTCAAATGAGAGAAATTTCAGTAGTTTTAAAGTGATAAGAAATTATTGTGTTACATAGGTATGCGCAGAAAAATATTGTTGCTGAGGTATTTAGATTTGACATATGGGAAAAGGATCTTCATCCAGACTTGCAAATCTAGAAAAACTGTATTTCCTCAGCAGGGACCTTCCCCAGCTGATCCATGACCAGTGCAGCTAGTTAAGCAGGTTTCTCCAGTGGTGATTATTTATTCTTTGCTATTTGTTATTTATTCTTCCTACTCTTACAAGAACGCAGATGGCAGAATGGCTTCACATCTATTGGTTCATGGGGCTGATACTTAGGTACTCTAGTGCCTTTTCCTCAAGTCTCTTAATTGCTTAAGAATAACTACCACATAAGTGCTGATAGCATTAAAATTGCATGTATACTATATCCTTGAATCAGTCCTGTTGACTTTCTTTACTCAGTGCATTTCTATAGGTGCTGCTGCTGTTTGTTGCCACCCTTCCTCCCTCTCTTGCAGAAATATCTTTACCTGTTGGGTCAAGCAGTACTCTTGTCTACTCAAAAAAAAATAAAAATTACGTGGTATAACTCAACAAACTGCTACACAGAAATTATTTCAAAGTTACTTTTCATGTGAAACTGAAATATATTTCTGAACCAACAAGATGCTGAATAATTCTTAAAAGTTTTGATTCAATGGCTTCTGTTGGTATTCTTATCTGTACCTACTTCTCTTATGATGTTAATCTTTTTTGGCATTATTGTCTCTTTATCTGTTGTTACAAAATACTTTTTATTCCCTTTCTTTTTGCCACCTCAGTCATATAGCTTTTACAGCACCTAGACAACGAAAGGCACAATATAACACAAGCATGTCTCAGCACTGGTGACTAAGGTCAGTAAGAGAAGTCTCATGCCAGAAGCAGTTAGCATGAGGATATCAAGTACCAAGAGAAAATGCACTGTTTTGGAGGAGGGTTTTCGAAAAGTTAAAAATTACTTGACTGCTGTATCACCCCAGCTCCGCAGAAACAATTTTAATTGTGTATAGTACTGAAAAGATCCAGCAAATGCAGAAATAAGGTCAAGTTAAGGGCATAATTTATAATTTTACCCCAAATAAATTTACCCTTTAGCTTTAGGGTAGCTAAAATCCAGAATGTCAATTGTAAGTGCTGTGGTGGTCTGCTCACGTACATTGGTCTGAGCATGGTAATAAATAACACCAAAGTCGTGGGTTTGATCCTGGTACGGGCCATCCATTTACGAGTTGGATTTCATGATCCTTGTGGGTCCCTTCCAACTCAGAATATTCTGTGGTTCTGATAACATCTGATATATTCATACTATGTTCATTAAAGCATTCATTTTACACAATTTGATCTTTGCCTTCTTTATCAGATATATTACTCTGCTTTCCATCAGTGGCCGTATTTTTTCAAATAACGTAGATACCCACACCCACACTATTATTATATCTGAGCTTACCATAACTTCTGACTGTTCAGCTGCCAAGAAGATCCATGTTTATACTATAAAAGGTAAGGACCTCTTTAGGCAGCCAGCAAGGGCTGCCCATTCCTACCTACATGTAGGTGGGATAAAGACATCATTAAAACCAGATGTTCAGATACAAAGTCAAGACAGTAACAGGGTGTGGCAACCCTCTCAGTTATCATATTACTTCCATTTTTTCTTCTCTGTGCCTCCTCTCTAATTCTGCAGTCAAAACACTCAGTTCTCATTTTCCTTATTTTCTCCCTGCTGACTGTAGACTACTGCATTTCATGGAATAGGCCAGCACGTGGTGCCTGTGGAGGACACAGAGCCATTAAGTTGTTCACTGAAATTTCAATTTTACACTTTCAAAGATTTGATTACATTTTTCTGATGACAACATGGTATCAGGATTGTCTTTTCTTGCCCAAATGTTCACCATGCCATGTGAGAGGACATCAAAGTGATGCAGTGTAGGTTCAAATGAATACTTGCAAATGGAAACTTGCAGTGCCCTTTTGAAGCACAGATTCCAGAGACAAAGAACACCCTCAGAAACCCTCCAAGATGTAAACAGAGACAAACAGGTCCTGACAGTTCCTCCAAGCATAAAACTTCACAAACTTACCAATATTTCAAGCTATGGGATAGAGTATTACCTAGAATAGAAAATGCCTAATCCTGGTGACCTTCCACAGTCCCAAGCTTTGCTGTACCAATCCATCTGCCTGTCATGACAGGTAATTTCTCAAAGATAATGTGATTAAATCCTAAAATAAACAAAAGTTCTAGATGTTTTTTCTATTTCTGGAGAAGTACACATTAATGAAACAATATCTTTATAACTGGCAGACCTGGTATTTTCCCAGAAAAACAAGACTATGACCAGGATTCCAGAAATCTCAAATGTGAATGATTGCAGGGCATTTCAAGTAGGGAGAACTGGTACATCACTCTTCAGCTGTAGCAGTTCCAAAAATGCAGTGTCTTCATTAGAAACACTATGTCATACAGGGATAAGGTAAAATAGACACATTTGTCTGCTGCTCAGTAAAGGTTGCAGGCAGATTAATTCATCAGCTCTCCTCTAAAGCCTTTTCTCTCTCACTGTCTGACTCCAGCAATTGAAGTGACATACTGCTAATGCAAAAAGCTTACCTTAAATGCTCCCTGCCCTTTCCCTACTTGGTACCACAATCATAGTATGCCTGGGGAAATGGTCTGAAGAGACATCTTCCCTAACCACTGGTCTCAAGATCAACTAGAGATTCCAGTCAGCATGGTAAAATAGATAAAAGCTGCCAACCATGGCCATGCAAGGCATAAGAGTCTAAGGCACTCAGCAGAGCTACCTGAATTGCGGGGACTTTAAATGAATGAAAAAATTGTTCTTTGTCATTTCAGAAAGTCTCAAAAACTAAAGAAATCCCACAGATACCCCTTGTTCCACCCAGTAAAGGCTCTGATAAGGCAACACAACAGCATGCTTAGAAAACCTGGCCAGTAGATGATCCTGAGGACTTTGCTCAGTGAGTGGAGCCTGCACAGTTTCTGTCATAAGTAGGAGAACATGCCAAAAGAGGCTGTAGACAAGTAAGGTTCCTTTAGGAAATAAGTGTCTGGAATAACCAAAAAGGTTAGCTCCTTCAGGTTTGTTTCCCGTTTGGGTTCTCAAAGTGATGACCAGGTTCCCCATCAAGGCTTCCTTTACTAGGGGCTGCTGAGGGAGCTCATGCTCTTATGGCCTGTCAGACACAGCAGGGGTGGCAAAATAGACTGCATTTTCATCACCACCTGCCAAAGACCTCAGCGCTTGTTTTCCTTTCTGGGATGAATAAAAAGAAGAAAAGGAAAAAACTTTGGGATGCAGAGTTAAAGATGCAAAGGAGCAATAATGGTTACAGTCCTAGTTGAAAACGGAGCTTGTGGTGCTTAACACAAATGATCAGCTTTTGAGGTAATTGTTGCTCTTTTTTTTGCCAATATCTCCACTAGGAATAATTCTTTTATTATGTATGTCTGTTGTTTTCAAATCTGTGACAGTGCTTCAAGCCTGCAATAACACATAGATTTACATTTAAAATATTTTTTTATTCAGCTTTCTTAGTTTTGAGCCTCACTTCAGGGCCAAACCCTCAAAGATTGAATTAATTCATTGCAGTGAAGTAGTAAGCAGTAAGATACCAAACATGGACAGCTCCAGCCCAAGTCTAGCCTCTGGTGATAAAGCCTTTGAAAAGAAAGCACACTGAGGAAATTTCCAAACATTAAAGAAATGTTCAAAGAGAATTGATAGTTAGTGTAATCGGGCAGACATCTGGTTTTTGATATTAGGATCTCACTTTTCTTCAGGTATCCTGCATTTTGGAGCAAGTGTAATACTAAAACAAAGAGTTTGAGTGGTTGCATTATCGACCTGACTGTCTGAGGATGTCCATTCTGTGCATTTCCATAGGTATGATTTTAATTTCAGATTTCTGCATCTCAAAGTGATTTACTGCTGAGGGAAACCACCCATTTGGGTCATAAGATTCATTCCAGAGTCTGATGCCAACATTTTGTGGATGAGCTGCAGATTCCACAAACAACATTGATACCTCAAGAGAGAAAAGAAAATTTTTCATACACACTCAGGTGGTCCCAGATTTGCAAGATGTTCAGCTACATGTTGGTGCTCGACACAGAGTGCCAGAAGCACAGCCTGGTAGCCATTATGTTCTATGAGAGCTACCTCCTCCAGATCATCCAGATGAGCTGCCTTGGGGAAGCTCACACTGTCCTGGGTTTCACATGGCCCAAAGTGTCAAAGGTTAATTAGCAAGGCCTACCTCTGCCTACACATTAATCTGACCAAAACCCACTCCTGAAGTCCCCTCACTCTTTCCTCCATCCATAGCTGTAGATGCCAAAATGATGAAAAGCTGCCAAGCAGACAACCCAGATGTCAGCTGGAGAAAAAGGCTATAAGATTTATCCTGTGCCTGATCTCGGCTTGCTGTAATTGGTGTATATTCCAGTGCCTGAGGAAAAGGTGTGCTAACAAGGGTGCTGAGAGCATGAGCAACATGTGTTAAGAACATACATTAAGCTTCATATTAGATACACCTTCAGTAATTTGGTTTTCTATATTTTCTAACTTCACTTTTTTTTGTCTCCTGAAAGCCTCAAATAATTTCATTCTGTCATATCCCAATGTCATCAGTGAGTGTTTTCAGAAATAACAGCTCAAAACCATGACCTACAGGATCTTATTAGAAACAGAGATACTTGATGATCATATCCCATTTATTATTACATCTTGAGGTATGTTACATTGAGACTTTTAATCCACTTGATGTGGCCATGTTGATTTTGTATCCCTCTTAACCAGCTGTTTTGGTTTTGGCTGGAATAGAGATAATTTTCTTCACAGTAATTAACACGGGACCAGGTTTTGGACGTGTGCTGGAAGCAGTGTTGATAAAAAGGACACGTTGTAGTTACTCTGAGCAGTGCTTACAAAGAGTAAAGGTCTCTCCTGCTTCTCATACCACATGACCAGTGAGAAGCTGAGGTGCAAAACAAATTGGGAGGGCACATGGCTGGGATAGGTGGCCCCAGCTGTCCAAAGGAATATCCCATAGCATACAGGTCAGCACATAAAGCTGGGGAAAGAAGGAAGGAGGTATGTTGACCTTTGTCTCCCCAAGTCACCATGATTCGTCACCATGATGGAGCCCTGCTTTCTTGGACACGAATGAACTACTGCCTGCCCATGGGAAGGGGTAAATGAATCCTTGTTTTGTTTTATTTGCATGTGTGGTTTGCACTTTGTCTTCTAAATTATCTTTATTTCAACCCATGAGTTTACTCACCTTTCCAATTCTTCCCTTTTCACACTGTGGGGGGAATGAGAGAGCAGTTGTGTGGTGCTGATTTGCTGGCTGGGATAAATCCATGACATCAATGCATTCTGTAGCATGAAATCAAATGTTCTGTAGAAGTCTAAGTATATTGTACCAACATTATTACCTTATCAACCCAACTTGTAATCTCACAAAAATATCAAATTAGTTTGACAAGATCTGTTTTCCATAAAACCACATTGATTGGCATTAATTATATTTCCCTCCTTTCATTATTAATCAAGTCTCATACCAGTCATCCCATTGTTTTCCTCAGGACTGATGTCAGGTTAACATCCCTGTATTTACCCCATTTTTCTTGTTTACCCTTTCCTGCCTTTATTCATTTTCTTATAGAGTCCTAGGAGTTCCCTATTGTTCAAATAATTATTAAAAGATTCCCTTTGTATTAGATCTAAAAGATATCTTCTTCACAGCTAAATATTTTTTCTCCTTGTGTCCTTTCAATCCCTTTACCAGTGTTGAGGTTTTCCTTGCTTCTGTATTTTTTGCAAATAAATTCACCTTTCTTTCAACAATTATACATGTTTTTATTATTTTTCTAGCTGCTTTCATCCTCACTTTACTGTTGTTTGCATAACCCCTGGTTCCTTCGTCCCTCAGTTCTAACACTGGTATTTTAGAGTCTAGTGAAATGTTATCAGAAGATTTCGTATGATTATTTATTTTTTGTGATTCAGTCCTTTCAAAAGATGTCCTTCCTAATTATTTTCAGCTTTAACAACTTAATCATTTGGTTAAGATTCCAATTCAATAAAATAATAATTTAATAGGAAAGCCTAAGTTTTTGGAGCTTGATATCTTCAGCAGATTCTGAACCCAGAATTAGGGCTTTGTTTTTCCACTAGTGTGTCTGTGAAAAAACTAAAAAGGGTTTGACAAAGATAGAAGCCCATATTAAGCTAGCTGAAGCTAAATGATAATTAATCAGTGAGTGGAAATGTGATTGAAGCTCTAGCATTTCTAGAGCTTGGTAATGCAAATTACATTCTCGAGCATTACCTTTCCTTTATTGCCTTCCTCCTAAAGACTGGTATTTATGTTTGCCCTTCCCAAGAATTGAGTAACTTTTCCTCTATTTATTTTTTGAAAGATGACCAGTATTTGCAATTTTTTACATAACTTCTTATCAGCAAAAGGTCTTGCTCAGAGAAAAGGCAAAAAATCAGTCTAGATGACTTTAAGCTTAAATGTTTCAATCAACTCCCAAATCTCAGTATTACATATAATTTTTAATTGCATTGTCTTACATGAAACTGTTATCAGAATAAAATTAACACACAAAATAAACGCAGTTCCAGAAGCAGAGACCAAAATGTAGAGTTATGGCTGTCTCTGCTTTTATCATACTGTTGGAATGATGTTTTGTCTTACTTGCAGGCCTCTGATTCCATAGATCTGGCATTGATTTCTATTTTTTTCTACAGGAAAGGTGAATTGTTTGGACCACCTATAACCAATGTATGAGGGGTTCCTTCAGAGAGTGCAAGAGTGAGTCGCTTTCTAGATCATGTAAAACACCATAGAAGTATCACGCTTCCTTCCTGACTGATACAGCTGGTAGGGGTTCAATGGCATACGAAAGATAGACAGCTTTTGAAAGAGCTTTTTTCTTTTGTGAATACCCTAATATTGTTAGTTTATTTTTAATTTCCAGATTTTCCTCGATAATTTCAATTACGCTTGAGGTGATTAAGGTGTTGCTTGCTTAATTTCTAGAAGTAAGTTCCTCAGGGTAAATATAACCCTATTACACAATACAGAAGTGGAGGCTTAGGGAAGCTTTTGCTTTGGAATGAAAAGCAGTTTGTGAATAGAGGTTTTTATTGAGCTAGGCAGTCAGCTACACCATGCAGGATTTTTGGGCTGCAATTTTTTGATTTTGACATTCAAAGCCTACCCATATTCCTGACTTCTTGTCTTTATTTTGAGAGCTGGCATGAGGAATAGAAAGAGCTGGCATGGGAAGTGATCTAGCTGAAGCTCACTACCTCTGAGTTTGGTTGTTTGGTATGAGGAAGCAGTTTGAGGAAGGATTATAACTAATATTTGCTCTTTCATGAAAGACAGTTTATGGCTTCATTGTAAAAAGCAGGAAATCTGAGAGTCATGTTTCTGATATCAAATAAACAGCAGAGGCTGTGAATCATTTTATTTCAATTGCATGAGATCACAACATTGTCAATCTTGTTTTTGGGGGTAGCTATTCTCTGTCATTTGGTAAACATGGCAATTTCACTCAAAAACCCCTCAGATACAGCCAGGTACTTTGAAATGTCTGTTAAATCAGATTATGGTAGGGTATTTAATTAGCTATATATCACATGTGGAACATATTACATCTGATCTTCTAAAATATACTTTACATTTCAGATGAAATTTGACAGTTTTGTTTTGATTTACAAAATCCTATTTAACTTGTGACTTATACTCTTCATAAAATCCTATTTAATTTGTGATTGACTCAGCAAATGAACTCAGCCTGGGTGCTTAACCAGACAGTCCCTAAGGACCCTTACTCTGGGGCTCAAGGTGGAAGAATTTTAGGGCCTTTAGCTTCTGCTGGATATGCAGTAGTACATAGACTAAAAATTCAGACCTTCTAGATACATTGAAAAGTCTGTGTATTTACTGAGGCTTCCTCAGTGGTAAAGTATGTGAAGTGTTCTGAGAGGAGCATAAAACTGCTATTGTTTACATGATCCACTGTAGATTTTTAGTTTGTTTGTATGTACATATTTATTTCATTTGATTGCATCCATATTTCATGATAGACACACATTGTAAATATGAATATGCTCTTTTACCAATTTGACATTGTTGAAAACATTTTTAAAAGATGACACACAAGCTTACCTAAATGAACTGGTGGCTACATAGACCGAGACCAGGCTATTTAAGTCCAGCCTGAGAGATGACCTGCACATTTTAGCTCTCTTCATCTAATGTCTTTAATAGTATTTGCTGTCTTTCCACCCACTGAAGAGTTTTCAACCACTGAGTTTTTACAAGCATGCATCCAGGACTTTTGACTCACAAATATCTTATCCAGTTTAATAAGCATCTATGCAAAGATCCCTTGTGCCCACAGAAAGCCTTTGACTACTTGGATAGCCTTTCAAGAATCATTTGTGAAATTCTGTGTCTGTATGGATGTCAATTTCAAATTACATTTGTAAGAATGCAATTCTCCTGCAGAAATTAAAAAATTGTGCCTACTTACAATTAATTCTTAAATCCAAGGAAAAAGCCTCAACTTTTCAAAACTTCCAAAATGTAAATAAATAAATAATCATGAACAGAGAAAATATATTCAATAATAGTTAAAAAAAACTATTGCATGTGTGATTTGACCTCTCTTTCGCAAGAAGCAATTGGCGCCAATTATACATTTGTATTTGTGAGATTTTATAATACTTGGAAACATGGTTTTAACTTGGTAGAAATTGATGTACTATATTTTCCGGTTTTTGGAGGGGGAAATGGCTCTTTTTTAAAGCTAGACATCATAAAAAAACTCTGTTTTATCAAGCTTAAAATTATGTCTTTTGTGCTTTTTAAGTTAAAGTTACAAAATACGTTCTATTTTGTTTTAATTTTATGGAAGGAATTTTCTCTGTATATGTATGTACGTATAGATACATACATATATACATCTCTGCTAGCATAACAAAGTAAAGAGGTAGGGGGGACTTCACAGCAGAGCAATGTGTAACAGCTGCCTTCCCTTCTCCCAGAAAAGATATAAAGGATTGTTTTTCCTTTTACAGTGATCCCTTAAGTCATGGCAACCTTCTCCAGTTGCCATTAATTCGACACCCTGACAACTTAAAGACAACGGCAGCACATCAGATCTAAAAGGAATTGTGTCTAATTTTCTCTGCTAATGCATTGTATCTGCAGAACTGATACTAAAGGTAATTCTGCACATCATGTCTTGAAACCAGATACCAGGAGGGAATGATGAACAAATTGAAACCTCTTGTGGGAAAGAATTTGACCAAATCCTAGCATTCCGTAGACCATTCACATGAACTTGATAAGACTATTGTAAATCACTCCAGTGACTTGGAAGAGATGAAAGATATAGACTTGCAATGGTAAATAAGCAATAGGAAAGGAGACATTACTATGGGAAAAAGCTAAGTTAATGTTTGTGTTGTTCAGGGAAGATCGCAAAAAACAAAACTGTGTTTTAAAATAAATATTGGCTAATAGCTTTCACAGCTGATTCTTCCTCTTTAGCTTTGTTTTAACCACTGCAATTTCTGCAAGCATTAATTACAAAGAAGGCTAAAAGTCATACTCTGTGTTCAGCAACATCTTTCTTTTCCAATTAGGTCTCTCTCTACATTCCCATATGAGAAAGGCACTGGCTTTTTCTTTCTGAATACAGAACACAGAAAAATATTTACAACCTCAGTCTTGTCTTAGAAGTGAAATACAGATGAGACTTCCTGAAATAAATACCACTGTGATGGCCTTTTCTGCTCTGCCTACTTTTAAGCTCTTTGTAGTTTCCCAGCCCAATTAAGAACAGTAGCTGTTAATTTCCTCACAGGTTGGATCTAGAAGCCAGGAGAGTGCAGATGCTTTGAGGCACACCCTACACCAGGAGCAAGGTAGTCTACAAATCATTTGATTATTAAGCTAGAGGAAAGTGGTGAAGATGGGGAAGGACGTAAAGGGATGGCACTGATGCTCATCCTGCACCCTACACCATCGTGTTACAAGCCTTCAGAGACAGATTTTGTTGGGTCTAAGTTCAGAATTCAACACTGATACAAAGAAGGACTTTATATCATCAAGAATCTCAGTTTATGTGTTTGGCGTGGTTTGGTTTGTTTTCATTCTGGGTGAAGAGAGGGAAAAAAAAAGATATAAGGAAGGTAATATTGGCGTTCTGTATATTTAAAATACTTTCAGTGCTCTCAATAAAAGATTTCCCTGAAATTTACATTAAGTATTATAAAACTTTACCCTAAAACATGTAGCTTCTTAAAATGCAAACTAATTTAGAGATTATCTGTGCTTAAAGTAAACCTATATGCATGATTCTAGTATTGTTCAATTGGTGTACACAGAAGAGTGCGTATTGAAGAGCCAGAAAAGAAACAAGTGGCACATATAGCCAGGTACCTCTAACAATCACCTTCCTTCTCTGAAAAAAATGAACTAAGTTTTCATTTAGTAAAAAGTGGATTTTTTAAAATAAGAATCATGCATTTTTTGTATTACAATTACAATTAACAATACATATTGTTATGTATTTTGTAATTTTTGTATAGTTTTAATTTACTATATACAAGTGAAGCCACATTCTGTTATTTAGCACCATATTTGCCACACACAGTGGCACACTACTGAAAAAAACACAAAATTACTTGTAGGCTTATGATAACTTTTACCTGGGTCATGCTTACAGTAATACATATATTCTGTAGGGAAAAAAAATTAATTTTTAATTGAAACTAGTAAAATAGATCTCTCAACTAATTTCTGGAATTCAGAAATACATATTTACGTTGCAAAAGGTAAAGGTCAGTTTGATTAGATGATTCCATGAGTTTCTTAGATATCAGTTCTTCCTTTGTCGCAAGTTTTCATAGTCAATCACATTACACAGTGGTTTTCAGTAATATTTCTCAAAATTCCTCATGTGATTTCCCATGAAAAGGGAGGATCTAATTGGATTCTTAATCCTTTGCTGATCAAGAAACACATTGCATATACTGTTTTAGGTAGAAACTGAGAAGTTCTTTCCACTGCCCTATTATAACAAGGCAAGTTTGGATGTAACTTGAAACAGGAGAAAAATAACAAGGTAAAGTCCCAATACTGTATAGATGTTACATGAAAACAATACTCTCCTTTCTTTAAACTGCAGCCAGTGCATAGCCTTTGATGAAGCTCTGGAATAATGGAGTGCCATGGGCTATTTTCTTCTGGTTTCTATAGCTCAATACAGGGCTTGTCTCTTCTGTTTGTTTTCAGCTAATTGCCTCAAGATCTAATAAGTTAGTGATGATGTATGCTGAGCACCAGTGACCCCTTGCCAAAAGAAATATTATGTCGCACCAAAGTTTAAGGAGCTAGGTTTTTATCAGCCAAATATCTTTTCCCTAAAAGGCTCTAATTTCCACTGTGTGGGTTGCAAGTGACGTCCATGATTGCATTGGTTTTTTTAAATGGCTAAGACAGAAATAATACTTGAAGGGAAAAGCCACTGTGGAGGCCAAATGCTAACCTACATGTGTGCTCTTATTGCTGCAAGGCTTGAATATTTGTTATTGAATATTTTTATTCAGCATACCTCAAGGGAAAAAAGGACAAAAACACTCAAGAACTGATGAATTTAAAAGAACGTTCAACTTAAATTAGATGTTTACTCAGGTTTTTCTCCGTGCACATAATTTTAATGACCTTATTTAAAATATTACTTATTTTTCTCTTCTTAGAACAAAGATACCCAGCGAAAGCAAACATATTAGCAGCAACTACAAATTGTATTGAAATTTAACATATAGAGATAATTAAAATAATGTTGTTTAGGTACCTTTTGATATAGTTAACTGCATTGAATAACTTTACCCAGATTTCAAGTTAAAATTAATTTTCCTTTTTGAAAATCAAGACATTGCTCTTGCGAAGTTGAAGTATATCAGGAGCAAAAACTTCTGTTACTTTTCAACTTTTGTTTTAATGGAAGCAACACCCTGTTGGCAAGTAACTTCTTCCCTTTGTCATCAGGAGACAGCGAGAACAGGTTGTGCCTTGACCTCAGGGTGAAGCTAAAGAATATTTGCTGGGTTGATCTAACAGCAAAAAATCTCCCCGTTTTTTCTCCTCTGCTTGCTTGTACACACTCTGCTGCCCCATCCTTTGCACTGTGATGTTTGAGCAAGTATCGAGCTCACTGATTTCACCACCTGACAATGAACTAACTCACCAAGGAAAGGAAAAAGACAGGTATTTTCTATCATGTTAGAGGGCTGAACCTGCAGCTTACCAGAAGGAAAGACCTTGAAGATGGAAGGAGGAGTAGGCATATTTTTTAAGTTTCAAAATGCTGTGGAGCTGCACCCATACAAATCTTCATTGCTTTGTTTCTACCACCTGCACTCCCCAATGTACCATGCCTGGAACATTTTGTGCACTGGCATTGGCGCTGGTTTGGTCCAGTGGTGCCCTGTCTTAGAGAACTTGTCTCAGTAAAATCTCAGGAAAAAGAAGATTTCTCATTGATGTTTGTTCCACACAACTCAAGGAGCAGATGCAATCCCAGTTCTTTTCTGGAAATGACGGGATATGATCTTCCATTTTTCAAGGCTCAGGTGAGTACACAGGCACAGACAGGCTGCAAAGCATGATAACATGAGCAGGTCACACCCCCTGATCCAATCACTGTTTTGTAGGAACGGTGAAACGTGCCCTGCATCAGAGGCTGGAAGCCAAATCTGAAATTGTTCTGCCTCAGAATTGCGATTTCGCTATTTCTGACTACTGAAATAATCTGTTACTCCACACCACATGGTATGCAGCACAAAGAACCAACACCATGGCTTCTGCACATAAATCATAGGCTTTGGTGCAGAGGATCCACAAGAGAAGGAAGAAAGGAAGCGCAGGTGCCCTACATCCTGTGTGTATGCCCTGATTACAGAGCTGTTGGGTAATAGGCACTGATTTGCAGTGGGACAAATCATGTTCCAGAAAAAATGTCTGCCACTCTGGGTGCAGTAGGTGGTGGAAATATGAGCCTGAAACTCTCCAATATTACCTGAGTGCCTAAACTGCTGGGGAATCCCCAGAGAAGAGGCAGTTCTTGCAGGGCCCAGGGACAGGCAGTTCGATGTGAAGGCAGCTGAACTCATAAGAAAAAACAAATCTATGGATTTTGGATGGCTCTGGGGTCAGGTGGTGAATGAGAAGGAATGCTGAGACCCGATACGTTGGATTTAAGCAAGAACCTTTTTAAGTCTTATGCCTTTTAGGGCATAGTCTGATGCTGCAGTGTCAGGAGAGAGGTCTAAGAAAAATAATAAACTCAAAACATTTAAATTCTAGGTGAACTGCTAACAAAACAAAAACAAGGCAATATTTTATTTAAATTTGTGACTATATCAGATAGTATCAAGAGTTCTTATCTAATTTTAAATGGGAAGTGGGGAAACTTCTGGGATTTATGAATTAATATCAGGAAATTGGTTGAAACTAATGAAAAGTAATGAATAATGTATAATGAAACGTCTGAGTGGCCATGACATGACAGTAACAAAGGCGAATTTACGCACATCACAATTCTTTGCTTTACAAGGAAATAACAGAAATATATTAACTTGTACTTTCAAAGTACCTAACATTGCTTTTGTTGATATTTAAGCAGCCATGAGGTGAGAGGTCAGGTTCTGCTTTTGGTTCAAAAATAGCTAAAAGCCAGAATCTAGGAATAATGGCATTGTTTGGTAGAGAGTAATACATTAATAGCTGGGTATCTCACACTTCCTTAACCAACAGCATTTAATATCAGTGGGAAAAGCAAGCACAATAATTTGAGAGACTTTCATTTGTCACAGGGTTTTTAATCTCTATATACTGTGATCACTCCTACTTGATATATATATATGTATATATATATCTACAGACACAATTTTCAGTAGAAAGGGTTAAGAAATTACATGCCAACATTTGCAAATGCCAGTGCACTTTATATTGGTCAAAATTAGAGAAGACTTTGAAGAGCTTCACAGGGACTTACTGAAGCAAGTTGAGTCGGCAGTTTGATGGTAGTTAAGAGCCAGTGTCTTCCTAATGAAAAGAAATATACTCTGGAGAGAATAATGTAAAGTCAATGAGATTGATGCATGTGCTTAACTTAAGTGCATATTTGACTGCCTTGCTGAATAAGGATGGCATTACATTCTTAAAGTTAATTCATGGCTGTTCTCATTGAATCCTGAAATCTTAGTGACTCTTAACTATTAAAACTATTCCTTATTTAGAGTAGCACTGTATTTTTTTTTCTTTTTTACCATATTATATCATGAAAAAATTAATCTAATTAACAATTTATTATGTAATCACAGAAATGTTTTAAAATAAGAAATTATTATTTTTAAAAAATTACATTTTAGAATTTTATCAGGTATTAGCTGCACTGGAATGGCTAGAGGAATCTCACCAAAACACCAGAACTGATTGCAGGGTAAAAAATAAAATCCACCAAAATGTCCAATTTTCTAGAAAGCACAGTATATACATTTATATTTTCTGACATATTATTCCCTCTTGTTTTGGATTAAATGCCCAATACAGCATTTATTTCTTACATTATTTTATGATAGTGCTAAATATGTATTGTTCCATACCTGAGAACAAGTTGGTAATATGCTCGAATGAAAGAAATAAAAAAATATGTTGCATGCATGAGTCTTGATTATTTGAAACATTGTTTTGTGTAATGTGATTTAACCCCTTTTCTGATTGAGATCATGTTTGCTATTCCCTTTGTTTAAAATATGTCTACGAATTCTATTTCTACTGCAAAAATAAATGATGAATTATTTATATATACCAATTATTTATTATCATTTATGCAAAGCTTGTCATATTATGCATGCATAAGGGGATTAAATCACTGTTAACCCATAATGCCTTTAGGGGCATTATATGATAGGCAAAAGGTTGCTTATGTTTACTATTGTGGATAAACATATACATTAGGAACATACATATTGTTTATACAAATTGCCAAGTTGAATATCAGTTCTGTTAGGAAAATGAAGTGTTTATTGAGCAATTTGGTTTCTAAATAATGATCAACTAATCTATTTAATGTACTATACTTTCTCTAGCTTGAAAATATGAGCTTTTTTCAACTAATGACACTCAAGTTGAATTTAGTTCAAACCTGTTTAATAGAAGTAGTGTAAGACTGCACTCAAATCTTTTCTTTCATTATTCCTCCTGAGGCAGCGCCTTCATAAGCCAATGATACAACATTATACTTTACCATTAAAATAAGTCAGCACAATCTACAAAATGTTAAAATAATATGGTTTTCTATTATTCCCAATAATCATTATGAAATATAAGGCAAATCTTTAAACAGATGGAAAGACTGGATGATATTGCTTTAAGCAGGTACAAAATGGAAGCATATTTTTGTAGGGTATGGGCTAAAATTTTGTTAATAGTACAGCAATAAAAACTCTTTATGTTTTGACATCACACTGTAAAAACAACAAAATGTATTTTTATATTTGCATAGAAATATAATTTTTTCAACTTTAATAAGTAAACAGATGCAAGTCTCTGATCAAGGCATTCTTGTTCTCATCTTTTCTTCTCCCTCTTTAGCAAGCAACGTTTGTTCCTTGACCTATCCCAGTTCAACTCCCACAGCAACTTAATTTGTTTCTCTTCACTCCACAGACGCCAAGTCCTGAGGATCTGTTGTTTTAGCTGCTGTGGCTCTTTAAAGCCTCTCCTAAGTAGCCAGCACAAACACACAGCAGCATATCTTGGAATTGAGAAAATAACGAGTTCTGTGGCAACAGAGCTGAGGCCAGGTGGTTAACTGATCTTGACCAACTCATCTGAGAGAAAATGTGTAACTGTTATCGCATGTAGATTAGGAAAAGGTCACGACAGATAAGCAACATCTTTTCCTAATTTAGACAGTGGTGAAATCAAAGGTTGCCATTGTCTTCAGCAGAGTTTCTAACTGAACACTAAAGGCTTGATTCACAAAAAACCTTTGTGTATCCTTAGCTTCAAACTGGGAAGAAGTCCTGCAGAAAGTAAATTCTTGAGGTTTAGCACATGCCCACCTGCTATTGTTAACCTGTCCTGAAGCCTCAGGTAAGCCCTGGAAGTGACTTCCATGCCACAAGCACTCACAAGGATCCAGAAGCTTCAGCCCTAGATCCAAACAAAGCACTTAAAGAAACTCAGCCCTACAAACAGCCTTTTTCACAAGGCAGATTAGTGCTATTAAATCCTAACTTACACTAAATGCAAGTGCAGCCTAGTTTTTAGCCAGCTGCACTGAAGCAACACACTTCAAGTAAGACTCTCCCCTTGTTTATGTTGATTTGGTATCAGAACAATGGGCTGGTTTATACTGACTTATTCTGATTTAAACCAATACAAGTGAGATCAAAATCAAGTCCACTGACTGTAAAAAGCTAAAGAATGTATTAAAAGAAAATGTAGTTTGAGGGCAAGTAAAATCTCTAGCTTGTTTTTTTAATTAATATTTTCTTTTTGTGACATAGCCCCAGGCATCCAACTATATATTCTTCTAATCCCACTTGACCTCAACACAAATGTTTATGCCAAGGGTGTTCTCATGTTCCCAAGACTGGGGTTTAGGATAATGGATTCTACCAAAGGGCATTCTGCATTTTTCTTCTTTCATTTTCAACCACCTTTCCATCCACGTTTTAATCCTGATTCTCCTCTCTCCCACAGATATGGTCATGCATAATATTCCTACAGATGCTAGACTAAGGGCCATGCCTTCTACAGTCAGTACTAATAAATGCCTTTTACCTCCTAGCTACTGGGCTCAAGTAAAAGACATTCTGTTTCTCTGTATACATCTGGGCTCTGTGTATACGTTGCTGTTTATTTCTGTTGAATTTCTGGTCCATGAAGTCAAATTCATTACTTAATTCAGAAAGAGTAAGAAAGACAATTTTTTAGAATTCATTTGCTGACTGAAAGAAAAGAAGGAAGCTTCTCAATTCTTTTTCTTTCAGCTTAGGGTATGAATTTTGTAAAAGATAAATCTGAAATAACGCTGACGTCAGAAGTGAGCAGATTAGAATTTCATTTTATGTTAATGAGTCAGAAATGAGCGTAAAAGATTTTTGTGACCAATTCTGATTAATTCTTTGTCTATAAGAAATGCAGATCCACACTGAAATTACATTTATAAAATTAGTCAAATAGCATGCAAAAATATAGTCACTCATATTTACTAACCAAAATAAGCTTTCTTTGAAAATTTTACTTATAAAAATTAGTAACCGAAAAATGAAGATCAAACTTGTGCACCTGCAAGCACTTTGAAATGTTTCTTTCTTGTTCTAAAACAAGCTAGAGATTTTATTTATACAATAAAAAATTGATGCCATATTTTAGTAATATTACTATTAATTGCTTAACTTTAGTTTTAGATGTAAATGCTTTTGTGGTGCACTACTTTTTTACTTTTCAAGGAAGTCAAATAAGACCAAAGTAAAATATATTGCTCCAAAGTAAAATGCTTAAAGGCATTTTAAGCTCTGCTTAAAAGCAAAGCCCTTATTAACTTTTTCTGGCAAAGTTTACATTTAAAATTTGTTTTGTTAACACTTGTGATGAAATGGCATTCACAAAATGACATTCACAAAATAACCTAATTCAGATTATTTTTAAGAAAAAAATGAGTGGTAAAAGGGAAAGATAGAAAGCCAATAAATGTAAAAACTGTCAAGTACCCAGAGGAAGAATTCACTACTTTATCACCTTCTATCATTATCACTATCACCTTTTTATCACTTTTCTTTTAATCACATTCTTTTAATAAAATTTTAATGAGATATTTACCATCGGTATAACCGAAGTTTTTCTATTTTTTAAAATTTTCTATTAGAAATATCAGCTAATCAACACTATCGATCCAGAATATGATTGTGATTTGTGATGATAACTTGCCTTCATGACAGCAAGATAGTTTGGGAACTTTAGGAGGGTTAATTTAGGAGGGTTACTTCTAACCCTTTTACTAATCCTTCTAACTGTAGGAGGGTTAATTCTACTTTACAGGAAAATATTAGAGGCAAATTCAACAAATAACTGCAATAACAACAAATAACTACAATAACAACAAATAACAAATAATAAATTTGACACCTGAAAAGAAGGTAAGGAATCAACAAACAAAAATCAAAATACAATACAGTCAGCACTTGCAATTGCTTCTGTATTTTCTTTAAGTCATCCTTACTTGGGATTTCTGGTAATGCAGTCTACAGAGAAAGCTATTGAACTTCACAATATTTGAACTTGGGGCTATTGCTGTTCCTAAACTGCTTTTCCAAAATGGATTGCTACTAGGCACTTACAGGAAGTAGCTCCTGGACGTTTCTCCTGAACAAGGTAAAACATCTAAATGTCGTAATTTAATTCATCATTACCCTGGAATTCTTAAGAATAAACACTTTTAAGGTTTTGACAGTGCATTATGGGTCAGAAATAACTTTAAAACTGTTGCAAAAAACAAACAGGTTGTAGCATGTAAAACACAATTCCCCACGTAGTCATATACACATACACTGATATTCATTCCCTGAATCCTAAAGCAATTTAAAAGGATAATTAGTGTGTAGTGCCTGAATTGGCTCCTTAGAGGGTTAGTGTCCACCCTGTTTGTCACTGTTCCTTGCCTAATCCTGTCTAATGAGGGTTTATGTTAACATGGCTAAGCACTTGCAGATATGCACTACCAAGCTAGCTAAGCTTAGAGAAGACATGCTGTTCAAATGTCACTGCCTTTGGCTATCATGCTATAAGATACTGATTATTGCTTATTATGTTTTTTATTCAAAAAGCTGCCATTTGTACTTGTTTGTAGGAGCTTGTTGTTCTTGCACAGGTAACAAGTAATGTCTGTGTTTTTCCTAGAGTTATACTTTTTAATTTCCTTATTCTTTCGTTAAGAACTCTCTCAGTGGGATGAAATACTTTTGATTTATTGCTTTAAAGCATTTAGAGCAACTTAAGTGGAACTACACTGAAAATCACACTAAGGTTTAAACAATGGCAAATATGTCTATATTATACATTTGTTGGGGAGCTGAGTTGTGTTTGGGGTTTTTTTTTTAATCAGCTTGCTGTCACCTCATGAGAGTATTTCAGTATAAAATATTAGTTCTGTTTTTTAGGTCTGGGCTAGAGGTTTTCATTTCAAAGAAAAAATTACTTCTTTTTCACTCTTTTTTTCCTGTTTTAGAGACTACCAGACCCTGTAGAGCATTAAACATCACAGCCAGAGCTTTTCTCTCTGGCTAGTTGTGATTATCCTTTGCAGGTAGGAAGGCATCTCTACCAGAGTCTGAAACAAGAGGTCAGTCTTCAGATCTGAGATTTGCTTCGAGTCCTTTTTTTTCATTTCAGAAAGGTGAAGTCCTCTCCTGTCATAATTGCCTATATTAGCTGTTCCTACACTGCTTCTAGAAAGCAGTCTCAGGAGTGCACCTGCGCAGCTGACTCGCATGTTCTCTCCCATGCACACTGCTGCCTGCCAGGTTGCCTAGGGCCAGCCTGCAGGCAGCCCACAGCAGCCTGTTTGGGCATGTCTGCAGCAGCACTCGCCTACCAGGCACACTAAGGATGGAAGGTCCGGACCACTGACTCCTCTCCAAACACAGCACAGGTATGTCAGGGAGGTCCCTGTCACCAGCTCAACACCAGGCAGGTGTCCTGGCGTGGCTGCTGGGTAACCCTTGCCTTCCAAAGGGAGAATCCTCCCATTTGCTGGATTGCCCAGCCCAGGAATGAGTACAGCTCGTGCAGAGGGCATCCACCTGGAGTGCCATCACTGGGGGCAAAGCAAATGAGGGCAATGAGGCAACAGCACCAGAATTCCCAGACCTTTTCCCTGCCTGGGACTGGCTCCCACTTGCTCAGTTACTCCTGTTCCTTGCCTTAAAATCCTGAGCAGTCCTGTTTACTGTCAGTGAGGCGGATAGTATTGTGATTCACCAAATTCACAGTGCATGGGTTTGTACATATATGCTTAAGTCAAGCCCATAATCCCAAAATAAATTAGCCTGAGTGCTTACATTGTCAGCAAGCTAAGTCTTTGGGTGTAGCACTGCTTTATACTGTAATATATATAAAATATAGCTGTACCTGATAATTTAGTAGAGAACCTTGTGAAACTCTATAGTTTCTCGTTCCTCTGCAGAGTAGTGTTGTTGTGGCTGAGGCAAACAGTGGTACATGCCAACATTTTGCTTGGTTTCATCATGTGTGTCATTTAAAAATTAGCATGATATCAGTATCCAACTAAAATTCAGCCACGGCATGCTACAAATCTTTCTGAATCTTTCTGTCCCTTCCCAAAAATGTGTGAAAAACAAACTGAAAAATGAAATATGAAAAGGAGTTCACTGATGTATTTTTCAATTCTTAAACATGCTAGTTAAATAAGACTTAACTATATATCAGTATAATTTAACAGATAATGACAATTTCAATTTCTCTATTACAATATTTTTCCTTGGCTACACTACATTCATTAAATGTGATGTTGTTTTGAGACCTGCTTGAAAAGAATTCTAGACAAAGCTCCTCCTCTCATTTTTGTGGGTTGGTTTTTGGTTTTGTTCTTTTTTTCCCAGAAGAAATATTCTTCGACAATTAGTCCAAACACTAACTCGTGTTAGAATGATCCTACAGAATAAGTAGTAACTATCTCATACTAAAGCTGACATTCATGTAATTGTTACAGTGGTAAAGTAGTTCACCTTTATAACTATTAACAAGACAATAACAATGAGCTTGGTGTCAGCAGAACTTTCTTGTGGTGTCTGACAGAGTGGTGACCATGGCAGCATCTAGTTTCTGACAACGGCTTGGGTATACTCAGGAAAAGAAATGAGCCAACTCTGAGATGATGTCTATCTATGGTACCACTCATCCTCTGGAAACCAGTGGTTTGCTGAGGTAGACCTGTGTATGCAACATGTTTACATATCCTTCAGTCTGCTCATTTGGAATAAATGTGTCCTTTCTGATTATTTTAATACTTTTGACTTCCTTAGGATCGGTATTTTGGCAGAAAAAGATTTGCAGTCAGAATAAGAGTACAAAATCACTGCCAGAAAATTTCTGGTTCTCACCCCAAAATATTTCAGTGCAAACTATAGTATTTTATAGTATAGTATTTTATCCTATAGGATACTAACATTGTATGTGAAAAGTAGAATTGCTTGCACCAGATGGGTGTGTGCGGGAGGAGGATTCAACACATTGAAACATTTCTGGTACACTCAGCTTCCACCTCTTCTTCAAACTGGAAGATTATTTTTCAGGAGTGAGACCATTCTTCTTTTGGCTGCTGTCTGGAAAAGATGCCTTCAGCAATGATTTCTACAGTTGTTTCCCAAATCATGTATCGCAATGTAAGGAAAGAAATAACTGGCTATACATAAGGATAGGAATCTATTGAGAAAATTTCCCAAGAATACACCTCTGCATCCTTTACCTGTTATCAACTGAACATTTGTTTTTTTCAGAAAATAACTACCATGTCCCCCGTTCCTAGAGTGTTACACCTACTAGATGGAATATAGTAGCTTCCTCAGCTGCCAGAGCTCATCCCTGCTAGACAAAAGTAAGAGTCCCATCGAGCTTGGTTGGGCTAGCAGCCACACAGGCTATTTTCTGCTGTATCAGTCCTTCAGTGACTCGTAATTACTGAAAGCTGAATCTGGTCCATTTTTAATTTATTTAAATCACTTAATGTCATTATATCATAGACAAATTACAGGAACTGTTACTGTTTTGGTCACACAAAACTAACTGTGGCCAAGATGTACAATGCTTCTCCAATTTGTCTCCAAGGGAATTTAATTAATTGTGAAGTGAGCAATATGGCAAACATTGGAATTTGTATTAATCATTAGCTCAGTAAAAAGTTCAAACCCTGCTCCACTCATCCTGACCAGAAAAGACCAGAAGGCTGTTGCAGAACAAAGGTACAAGCTCTTTTGCAGCTGCTCCTTCTGCATTAGTGATATTCACAGTTCTGATTTCTACGACATAAGGTCATTTATCACTAAAATGTACACCAGGATTGATCCACTGGTCCAGTTAGCCTTCTAAGCACCCCAAATATAAAAGCAGTTGATTTTTGCTGTCCCACAGTGTCCCCAGCAAATCAATTTATTCCTTCGTCTTGCCACACAAAGAAGTCCCATTGGGACGTCAGAGGATAAGGAGCAGAAAAAAAGAGAAAGGGCAAAAGAGGGACATACATAATCACAAGAGGTAACCTTGGACTGTTAGAGATTATTTTAAAGCCATGATTTTTGAGTGAAAATCTATCTTTACAATGAACATTTCACACAATAATTGACAAATTCAGCAGCAATTTCACAGAGTTCTAGTCATCAGTCATTTGAAATGTACAACTACAGTATTCTACTGCTAATGAGTTTTAAGTGCATAATAAGTCAATTTGATTGACAGGCCTTGACCAGTAATAAAGTCAATTTTTACAGTTGAAATAAATTGTATACATTCATTAATTTCAACTGTAGAAAAATAATCATGTTTTAGCACCATGAAAGTCATAAAACAAATATGCTATCCCTTTTAGGCATATGGTCTTAAAATAAGCTTTTAGTAAGTGTACATATGAATTTAGACCTGTCAAGACAAACAGGTTTATGCAACCGACTAAAAAGTCAGGCATCTACTTAACCAGGTTTGCATGTTCTGCTTACATAGATTGTGTTCTCAAATGAGTTTTGTGACTTGTCTAAGAGTACAGATGAAGATTCAAGGCTGGGTTGAGGTATCTTTAAAACTTCATCCTGAGTGTGATATATTTAATAAAGCTGAATTTTTTGGAGAAGATGAAGTATGGCAACTATATCATGCATTCCAGTTATTTCCATGGTAGGATTCTCCATAGCACGCAGTAAGGACTGAAAACCAGATTGTTTTAGCAACGGATTTGATCCAATCTCTGACATTTTAAGCAAATAATATTGCTATTCCAGATGTTCTCTTGAATGCAAGATAGAGAATAGTTAGCCAGAGCAAACCAGACAAAGCTAGGGGGAAAGAAAATCCAGTAGTCTTATCAACTTTAACGTGATTACACCATTTCTCAAAGCCTGGAGTCTGGATTTCCTCTTTACTAGTTTTCGTTTTAAAAAGCCCCAGGAAACTAATTTTCAAGATATGTTAAATACATAATGAATAAAAGAAAGCAGACAGGTTAAATTAAGATGTCTGACCAAGAAAGTTGATGACATCCTAAAGATCTACAAGTACACAGCAATTTAATTCTGACACCAATCTTGCTATAGTTATCTTTTTGGAGGTAATTGGAAGTTTTACAATAAAACACATTTTGATGGGACACTAAGGAAGTATTCACTTTAGTGCCAACGTTGTTTCCAATTTTCATGTAAGGAATACACAAACATCTTACTTTGGTTCCAGTTCACTGGAGCTGAATTAAAATATAGTTTAACACCAGTATTTTATTATGAATCTGTCTCCTTGAGGACTGTGTACTTGATCCGGTAAACAGATTTCAGTCAGGAAGATTTGCAAAACTCTGACCTCATATAAAGGACATGGACACATGAATAATACAGAGATAAATTTTAGTGTAACTCAGAAATAAATTTCCCTCTGAAAAAAGTGGTGTGAATACTTAGGAGTTACTATCTGGGTGCTGTTTGCAGGTTCTAAGTTTTCATGGTAAGACATTCTCTTCAACAATTTGCATTTTGTGATGGGTCATTCTTTTCCATACTGAATGACTTTATGTGATTCATCACAGAGTTTTTACACATTAAAAATCATGTGAAGGGGATGGAACTAAGAGGGCACAAAAGTATTGCAAAGCAGGAGTAAACATTTTGTACTTTGTTGTTATTATATTGTGTATTATATATGTTGCACTGAAAGACCTCATTGTCAGAGATAACATAAGTGTAATCTCTCTGCACGTCATCAACACTGTCTTAAGTCATTCTCCAGAGGAAAATTGATTGGGCAAGAGGTCAATTCACTTTCAGCTCCCATTCGATGCCAGGGCACTTAGCTAACTGTGACCAATTAGGTTATACTTTCTGTGAGAAAAATTATTTTACAAGAACCCTTCCAGCTACTGAATTGTTACTAATTTCATGTTAAGTCCTGAAAACCCATCAGACAGCAGAATTCTGGTAATTTTAATCTGAAAGCCCAAAGACTGTGTTTCACAGAATAAATAATATAAAATTAAAACAGGCTTACCTGTTATTTCTTACTATGATAATCCCACCTCCTGACTGTATAAAATAAATCTAGAAATCTAAAAAGAAATCACAGTCTAAACCACTTAATCTCAGCTGACCATGTTGAAATCAGTGTGGGATGGATTCACAGGCCTTGAAATAAGTCTTACAGTGAAATACTTACATATCAGAATCTGTTCAAGTAGGCCAGATTTAAGAACAGAACTAATCCTTGGCTGCAAGCATCTGTACAAGGAGAAGATATCTGATATTGGAAGGTTCTTAGGTTAAATAATGCCTTCATGAGAACACAATGTAAGAAAAACAACAAGCAAAAAACCAACCAACCAAACAAAAACTAAAAAAACAACCAAACAAACAAAAAAACCCAAAAAGCCTCCCATATGAAACAAAAACCATAAAAGGAAAGAGAAAATTTTATAACAATGTGAACAACTGTAACTTGTCAGGATCTGAAGATTTTTCTCCACCTCCTAAAGAAAAGGGGCTATAATCCCCCAGCAAGTCATAAGTCTCCTGGAAGAACCTGGGCAGATGTGGCACAGATCCAAACCTCAGCATCAGAAATCTATATTCACGTTTCAGCCATCAGTGATGTTAAGTGGCTGCTTCTGTGCCTGACTGGAAAGTTCCCTGGGAGAAGCATCCAGAAATTGCCCCATCTGAGAAGGAGGTGTGTGTGTGCAGCCGTGCTCTGACAGACACCCAGAGAGCAGCAGCAGTTCTGTGCCATAACACAAGTGTGCAGGGACTTTGCTGGGTCCCACGCCATGAGAGCATGCGCCCTCCTCCTAAAGAAGGGTAATGCCTGTACCATCACCTCCCTTTCTGTATATTCCTCAGAGGCTGAAGTATTTGAGGCTCAGTCAATACCGTCCATCTGAAAAGATAAAGAGGCACAGCTCTACTCTCTCAGGAGACTGCATTAACCACAAGCCACACAGCTGGGAAAGGAGGGGGCTGCTCCTGTTGAAATCTTGTGTCAGCAGAGGAAAGAATGCAATATATCCAAGGAAGATGTAAGATGGAGTGCAAGAGGGAACATGAGTCTGTGGCCTAGTGCCTACAGCACTCATCTGGGAGTGGGCAGACCTAGATTCCACTCCTCGCTTCACGAACAGCTTCTGTATTTTTATATTAAAGAGTTATTGGTTTTGGATACCCCGAGGCTGAGCTGATGAGGTTATTGAACCCAAATCTCACACATTCCAGGTAAGTACCAATAAGCAAAACAACAAAGTGTTATGCAAATGGTAACTGCCATCTCAGATAGACTTTAAAAAATAAAAAATTAAAAATAAAAAATAAAAAAGTGGTGTGTGACTCTTTGAAGGAGCAGACTTTGGCACTGACTGTTGTGAAGGAGCCCAGCTCCAGAACCTGAGGCTGCCTCCTCAGGCCTTGAGTCCAGGAGGCACAGCCAGCTTTCCTCCACAGAGCTGTGCACACCACTTCCCTCCCTCAGACAGGGTGGTTGCATCCCAGATTCTTACCGGAAAATCTCCTCAGCATATGCTGCCCCCAGAATTGTGCCTTGGGGACTATCTGGAAGAGTATCAGCTGACCTGGTCAAAATAATGCCAGGGCAAGCTCGAAGGTAATGATGGCATGCCAGTGCTCAAATCCATGCCCTGGTCTGATTTAGTTTGTCAGAGGAACTTTACTGACAAAACAGTAGCTAGGGGTAGCAGTGGAGCCAGAAAACCTAATCTAAATTCCCTGTCATCATTCAGGTGTGAGATTTGTGCCTTTATGACTAGTTTACCCAGATGCACTGGCAAGCCAGTGGTTAACCATACTGAGTTAGTTTTATTTTCAGTGGTTTTCATGCTCAATAAAATTTTCTTTTCCACAAGAATGCTCTCTTTTTTGGTTATCCCTATTCAAAATCATAAAAACAGCTATTTTTATAAAAGTAATGAAAACACTCCAAGTGTATGCACAGTAACCCACAATTCTTAGGTGGCAAAACTCATTCAAGTCTCCACCTCACACAAATGGTTTTTGCAAGTGTCTCCTGATAATGGAGTCCTTGTGAGCTCTTACTGAACCTTCTTCTTATGATATAGACTTGTTTTTCTAAGGGCTCTGTTGTTATTCAGAAAAGAAAAGATGGAATCAAATGTACAATCTTACTTTAAAAATATGAGCAAATATTATGATAAATAAAGAAAGAATATGAAAGTTAAAATTATTCACAGCACTAAGGGGGCAATTTTCCTGTTAGCACTGAACACATATTGGGAATTTCATGTCAGCAGCCCACTGAGGGAAACTTAGCCAGCAATTACTTTATTTCCATCTGGAAAGAGGAGGATTATGAGGCAGCAGTTAACTGGAAAAATATCTGTGAAAATTAAGACTGGAACAGCTGATGTGAAATTAATAATTCTCAGCAATACCTGAGAAAGCCAGCACATGAAGGATACAGTACTTATGAACAAATCTCATCTGGAAACAAAATCTTGAACTCTTAGAATGGCCTGAAATATCTTTCAGCCTGTTTCTTTGGTGTTTTAGAATTTGCTTTCAAGTTAATTAATTACCATGCAAAAGGCTAGCTAGATGTTTGACTGGTGTCTCCTAGAGCATGCTGAGCAGATGCACTAGAACAAGAGAAAAGAAAAAAGGTAGAACACACCAAGTCAAAAAAATTTTAGACATAACAGAAAACACTAGAATTGGTTTCGAAGGAAAAAGAAAGAAAATCCCCTTATTTTTATACATTGTGATACAAAGTATAATGGCATAGTGACATGCTTACACACTAGTTTTAGCTTGTAGGACTCCATTCTACATCTTTCTGATTATGAATTATTTTCTTCCATTTTTGACCTTTCTTCACATAATTCTAAAGCAATTTTCTTCTCCGAACAGGTATTCAGTTTTAACTGTGTAATGTCTACAGATCATCCTGAGCAAAAGCATTACCCTGAAGAATTCCAGGAAGTTAAAAGAACTCTTCGTGAATTATTTCTTTTTAAAAAGGCAATAGAAATGATAACTGTTAAAATTAGATTAACCTTTTATTTTTTCATTACCTGTATTACTGCTATATTACTTATAAGAAGTATTCAACAGTTTTTTATCTCTTTACCAAAGATTTTCAGCCCTAAATTTGCAAAGCACTGTTGTAATAAAATTAAGGTTCCTATATTTACTACAGGTATTTAAAAATGAGCTCTCCTCCTTTTCTCCTTGGGTCATTTTTGTATTTTAAGATCTTATTCACTATTGTCTGGTCATTATAATAAATATGTTTTGTGTAATAAAATCTATAGTGGGTTGAAGCAAGTGTTTCTCCCTAAGCCATTTGGTGCCTGATTCCAGACACTAGTACACCCTTAGAGGTAAAAAAAGTGTGAGAAATAAAACAGGAGAAGAAATGTTTTTCTCACTCAGTCTTCTAGTGGGTTTTTTTGATTTTTTGGGTTCTTTTTTGGGGGGATATTGCTTTTGGTTGGTTTCTTGATTGGTTGGTTGCTTTTCTTTGTTTGTTTGTTTGCTTTTTTCCTCTGGATTTGTCCTTTTTGAACCTATTAATGCATTTTGGCATTCCTGGCGTCCCATAAGAATGAGCTGCTTGAGAGAAGAATAGCTGGCATGGTCCTTGTCAGCAACTATTTATTATCAGCCTCAATATTCAAAAGAATGGAGCAGGAAGATCCTATGGGCTGAGTCAGCACATGGAAATCAAAGAATGAGGAAGGACTAGATGGAAAAAGGTTGTGACTCTCCTAGTAGCACTTTCACATAGTGAAAGGGTTCAGGGGGGTAGATGGGACCCAATCTGCTTCCCCAGCTGCAGTCTGGACAGTCTTCCTGAGAGCCCAGCAGGGTTTTTCTCTATACTCAGGAACATTTTCTAGGGAGACCCATCAAACTTGATTCCCCCTAGCATTTGGGGGATCATTCAATCCTTGCTTGAGCTGGATAACCAACATTATTCTTTGTCTCTGCTTCCTTCTGGTGAATCTGTTTTCCAGTCTCATACATTTCCTACAGCTCTACTGTTGCCTCCATAACAGTCCAGCAGTAAATACCCTTTGCTTCATGCATGTCCTGCTCCCTGCTTGCCAGCAGTCAAGGCAGTTCCTCTCTCCCCATTAAGAGACACTAGAAAGCAGCATGGCTCATGGACATCCTGCCTACTCTTGAAGCTAATGACACCAGAACATTAAATGGAGGAATGAAAGGAAGCCCTGATCTTACTGACAGGAACACATATATAGCATAGGAAAAGGAGTTTCTGCTTGTCTGATTGCTTTACACATGCTCATGATTCCTTCACAGTAACATGGGAAGATAAATGAGGGAAGTAGATCGGTTCCATGAGTAATAATAGACATCATTATGCCAGAGATTTATCTACAAAAGTTTTCCATCGATGCTAGGCAAAATTTCACCATTATAGGCCATGTCCAAACTGATGAGATAGCATAGTCTGGAGCTGTTAGCAAAAGTAAAAGTGTAGGGAAAAAGGAATGATCATGATATGAAGCAGCTTGTAAGATCTGATAGACTGACTACACTGTGGTGCTTCACACCCATATAAGACTGAAAAATAGATTAGAAGGACTATCTTTCAGTGCAGAATTCCCAGAACATCTGAAAAAAAAAATTCACAGCTAGTGAAAAATGCCAGAATTTATTTTGCACAGTCATCATGGTTAAACTGTTAAACACATCTCAAATCTTGAAGTGAAAATGAGTTCAAGGACCCAAATTCATAGATGATAGATTCTCTGTAGCAATTGAGAGTCTGGGAGAGACCTGTGATTCAGAAAATCTTTGCCCATCTGATTACAGGGTCATATAGGGGATATCACGAGAAGGATCTCTTTCAAAATGTCCAGTTCCTTTCCACCACTCCACCATATCCAGAAAAGAATACCGTAATATCTGTACCCATGGTGCTGCCAGTCTCACGTTCTTACACTCTCAAAAGCCCATTCACCTATTGCCAGAACAAAGCCTTCTCACCTGGGTGAAGGAATCCTGTGTTCTGACATCCAGAAGAATCTTCTAGTCTCATTTGGGTATTTAAATCCAAGACATATCAGGAGACAATTCACTGAGAATTTCCAGCCTGGATTCAAACACCGATGACTTGCTATAAATCAGGAGGTCATTGTCATTGTAGTGCCAATAACAACTATCCAGCAAACTTCTGAGCTCTAACATCTTGAAGAAAAAATTGATCTTTTCAGTTAGCAGTTGAAGAATTATGTCCACAGAGATTCAGAGCAGTAGCAAAAGAGTCAGAAAGAAAAAATCTTTAGCTCTTATTCTCATTTTAAATAGGTTTACACACATAATTAGACCTTACATGTGAACACCCGAGCAATCTACATTGTCTCTGCCTTGGAGCAGGAGGTTGGACTTAATGGCCTCCAGAGATCTCTTCCAACTTAATTCCTCAGTTCTGTGGTTCTGTTTTCACAAAGTTCTCACAAATCTGTACTCCAAACATCCTGCGACCTGCTCCTTTGACTAGCACCACATTCTGCAAAGCATTATTTCTTCACCAATCACTCACTTCCATCCTTTGTGTTTGCCAGACAATTCCATTCCTAGGGCTGCAGAGACATTCTAAAGCAAATCTTCACAACTGCCATGTTCTCCATATTTCTCCACCTCCAAAGAGGCAATTAATTCAATAAGCAATAGACAACTAAGCAAAATCCATGACCAAAAGGAAAAATAACATCCAGAAGACATGAGTTTCAAACTGAGTAAAAATTTCCTAGAGATATTTTTCAAATAGGTTAGAGAAATCTGCATTTCTGGACATCTGTCTCACCATGTTACTTGGAGAATTATCTCATTTGTGGTTAACCTGAAGGAAGCTGGTAAGAAAATGAGGGTCATATATGACCACATCATTCTAGAGAGAGAATATGAACCTCACTTGGTTTCCTGAAATATTCTACTTACCATGACAGCTGAAGGGTCGCTCCACCAGTGTGTGAGAACAGGAAATAAGGGGAAGAAACAAGAAGAAAAGAAAATTTGAAGTAGTAAAAATGTACTTTCATGGTGCAGAAATCTCTATGTTGTAAAAATTCAAGGCTTATAGTTGTAAAAAACTTATTGAAGAAGGGTAACAAAATGCAGTTCTGTTACCACAAGAATTTTGTGTCATTGTGCCTGTATGAAGCTATTCTCTCTCAACATCCTTTTGTTCACCAAGCAGAGGTTCAGTCACTCATACACATCCTCTTGTGCTGGCAGATGGTTTGATTTTATGAACTACCTACCCACAAAACATCTCACAAACAACTTGTCTTGTATCTGAGTCAGTGGGATGACCAAATGATAAGAGAGGGCTTTGCCTGCTATGCTTAAGTTCTCAGGAGAGGGAAGTGATTAGCTTAGACAACCATTTGAGTGCAGGCTCTAATCCCTGCCAAGACCACTAGTTCATGTTGCTTCATAAAAGGATATTCCATAGTGACCCAAAGACCCAAATGATGAAGAGTTTGCCTGGCTTCCATGTCAGGCCATTGATTTTTGTCATGCTTTTCACCACCAGATTAAAGAGCTCATTTGTACCAGTTCCTTGTTTCTTTTCATGAATGATACATTGTAATCAAGTCACTTCTCAACCTTCTCTTTCATTAGCAATAAAATTGCAAGTCTTTTCTGAATCATCTCCAATTTCAACACTCTTCTAAACTTGCCACTTTTGTGCGATGTGCAGGATTTTTAATAGGAGGTTTAAGCAGAGTCAGGTCCAAATAATTTCTTGTGCTACTTGCTCTTCACCTGTTCACACGGATTGTAACATTAACCCTTTTTCTCCTACCAATACACTGGAGTCCACATTGAGTGACATCAGTCCTTGCTGTAGGTCAGGATTGTTGTTTTCCAGGGCATAGTACCTATTTTTCTAAGGAAGATCAATAGGAGCACAGCAGTGAATGGAGATGCATTGGAACCACTTCTGATGAGGATAACTCTGCTTTTTCTTTCCCAATAATTGTTTTGCTAAATTAATTTTTAAAAAAAGTTGTATTTATGTCATAAAAAGTGCTGAAAAGCTGCTAATTTGGTCCTATGAATTCAAAGCTTTGAGCTGCCCTCACTATAGCACAGTCAAAAAAAGGGTACAGTTGAAGGGTACATTTAAGGTGTACGTTTCAAGTGCCATAAGCATGTGGGAACTCAAATTGTGGTGCTGCTTGGTGGCCTTGAAGCCTTGAGTGAGGGTGAGGACTTGCACTGGGATGTGCTTTACAAAATAGTACCTGCTCATAGGAAATCTGTTGTACTGTAGATCGATTTGCTTTTAAGGAATTTTTTTTTTTTAATGTGAAGCATGAAATTAAGAGTTGGATTTAGGCATAAAGAGGGGAGCTAAAGAATAAACTTCTTTTTATATTTTACTTCCTAAACAAATATAGTGGATTTATTACTGATTTTGAACAATTCTTGGCTATTTTTATCAATTAGTTACTCTTACCTCATGTAAGTTAATTACCTGTAAGCACACTGTCGTGCTCATTGGAAGTTTCTCATTTGCAATCCATGGGCAACAAATAATGGCAATGGCAACAAACTGGGAGCTCAGCTATTCTCTAACTGGGGCAGAGAACTAAAAACTATAAACATAAGAGACCTTCTGAGGCACTACTAAGGATTTTGATTGTATTTTGGAGGCAGTAATTAGAGCAGGTTTCCCATTTACTTTGATTTGGACTGATCATACCACACATGATTTCAGAAAAAAGTCAGTAAAGTACATACAAAAGAAGTTGCCACCGTTCTGGCCCCTTTTACTGATTGCACAAGCAAAACAAACAGTTACAAAGAAGCTGCTTCAATTTTATTAACAGTAAAGATGAACACTTAAACCAGAACAATGTTATAAAAGTTTGTGTCAAGGAGAGGACCTGTTGCTGCTTATTGCTTTTCTCAAGGGAAAAGGAAAAAAAAAAAAAAAAAAAAAAAAAAAAGTAGAAAGATGGAGTGGATGGAGTGGGTTGGATTGTCAGATTGGATTTTTTACTTTTTTTTCCCTGCTTGACTAATCCAATTGCTGTATGTAACAGCATGCAATGGATCAGAATGTTATTAACAAGAATCATAGCGCGTTCACATCAGGAAATGTTGTTAGTTTTCTAAAAGGAACTGTATATTTCTATTTTTATTGTTTGTGATTAAGTAGTATTAGGCATAGGAGACTGACTATTATTACAGTTTCCAAATTCCAAACCCCGCTCTTTTTCTATTTTTTTTCCCCTGATAATGAGTAGCATTCTTATGCCTAATACTTTATATTACAGTTTAACAAGCTCTCACAACTGTCTCTTTTTGCTATCATCTTTATTAAAAGACACAGGATCTGAAGAACAATGCTTAAAAAAAGTAGTTTTAATCCTAAATATCTGCAAGATGTCCATATGTTTCAATCACTCTTTCATTCTTAAATATGTGATCTGCCTTTTTTCAAAGCTTCTGACTTGTCCATATTGATAAGGAAGTCAGTGGGACATGAGAATACCCAGAACTTTGGAAATTATGGCATTCATACAGATAAGTGATAGATTTCGATATGTAACTTTCAGAACTTGTTTTTACTTTGTTCTTTTTTTTTGTTCCAAGTATCTTGCCTCAGGGAGATATAAATCAGTGATTTAGGGGCCATGAATCACACTCATCATGCCCCTTGCTTAGAGTATCAACTTCACAAATACTTGACTGTTTTTCTTAACACTCATTTCCAAGTGCTATGTTTTTTTGGTTTTTTATTTTTCTTTCTTACTGCATTCATTTGAATTGGTATCATGGGTATAGGGGGGCAATGGACAGTGTCTTTCTGTAGCTGGAGAATTTCTCTTTCTACCTTAATGGCAAAACAGTCTTTAAATAAGAAACTGTCATTAAGCTGATGCTTACAGAACTCCTGTTGTCATGTTATCAAATAAAATGAGTAGATGTAAATTACAAGGAATAGTTTTGATATTGGTTTCATAAATGAAAAATAATGGCATCAAATCAAAAGTTACAGGAATCAATCTAAACTATTATTTAGCCCTCAATCAAATTAAGTTCAACAGAGAATAATTAATTTTCTAATTGTATTATTGTGGATGTGGGTTCAATCTGACTGAGGAAAAAGAAGATCCCCACCAAAGTGCACGTAAAGGTTTTCAAACTCTGCAATGCCAGCCAGTCGCAATACCCTTTTTCCCAGGGGAGTGGCTAGAAGCTGGGGCAGGGTCTGCTTCAGTGCTCCCTCTGCTGCCCTGCTCCTGGCTGAGGCAGTGGGACGAGCTCTGCCCTAATGGACCTGGGAAAGCTCCCAGCAGTCCTGGCTCACAGGGAGCGCACCGGGCACCCTTACTGGTATTTCTAAAGGAAAAATGAGTATTTAGCAAACAACATTGCTGTTTGTTGTACTAAGGGATGAATGGCTTAAAATGTTCACAGATTTCTTCTTGAATAAGAACAGGGAAGCAGGAATAGGAAATATTACTTCTTGAAATGGTTAGTCTTTCCACAGGCTGAAAACAGAATAGGTAATCAGTCAACCCTTTGTACTCTTCCAACATAGGGAGACCTCTAAGCAGATATCTAGGCTGTCCATGTAGCATTGTGGAGGGTGTTTCTCTAAGGAAATTAACAGAGTATTGTATGGAAGGTATATTCCTAACATGTCTGAATAACCTTTCCATAAATGTATCATGTAGCTCAATATTTTGTGCTTACAAGTGCAAAAGCACAAAATATTTCAAAAATTAAGTTGGTTTATTGGCTTATGCGGACTGGGTAACTATATGGATCTTGGCTCACTAGTTCTCTGAGGAACACCATTTTGTACCCTCTGTGTAATAACAAAAAAAACTCTTGATTTTTCAAGAGTTTTTATTCTCAATTCACCTCTGCCTTTGGATAAAATCAAGGAATCTCTAAAGATATTTTAAAAAGATAAATACTTTGCAATTAATCATTGGTTTAAATATCTAAATTTTATAATGAGTTTACTCATGAGCAAGAGAAAAGGTCAGGATGATGGCTAAAATGTGTGTAATACATATATAGACACACTATTTTAGCCAATTACATGGAAGTATATACACAAGTATATATGCATGTGTGTGCATATACATATTATAGATATAGATACACATTTCATATTCATATTTTTAAAGACATATAATTTGGATTTCTTTTCTTCATTGCTATTTGCTGTGCTGATGAACCTGCACAACTGCTATACATTCTGCAATGGATGACACAGAACACAACTCTGCTCTTACAACGCTGTTCTGTTTCTTTTTTTTTTCCCATTCCTCTTTTTTAATTCCACAAAGAATGCTGCCTTCAGTGAAAAGCTTTAGTCCTCGTGTCCTATAGCATTTATGGCAAGAAGTGAGGTCTATTTAGAGAGGCATTTCAGTTCCCCCTCAGGCCAAAAGAAAAACATGTTATTTCTAATGCCAGCACTGTGGCCTCATATGCTACGAAACTAGTGACATTTTGACATAGTCAGGGACAGTTCTGAATTACGTGGTGCTGCTGTTCATAACATAAACTGGAGCTTAAGCACTTAGAGACCCTTCTCTATATCTGTAACCTTGTTTCTTTGCCAGACAAGTGACTGTCTGCAGGGAATGCAGCAACACTGATGTAGTATTTGAGCTAGCCTGCACAGTGTGTTTTCTGGGTTACCCCACTGCTATGCACCACCACTGGCCAACTTCATCACCTGAGCAATTCAAATGCAGCTGCCGTGCTGGGAATACATCACGTCCTGGCTCCAGGACTCAGCCACCAACTGTAAGGCATTCCAGCCAAACGCGGGCACTAAGTGCTGCACTGTTGTGGTCAACCTTGCAAGCCAAAAAAATGCCTGGCCTGGCCTGGCCCCAAGCTCAGGGGGATGGACTGTGTGAAGAAGCACTGCCATGTTCTGGCTGTGAGATTCTCATTTCTAATCTCTTATAGAATTTTTGTCTTACAGCAAATAAGAAGATTTTGGTGTGTTAGCTCTGGGGATAAAAATGTTGTTGAAGAACTTGCAGGTTCATCACTTTTCTGTAAGTAATATAAAAAAGCATCTTAGTATGGACCAAGGAATGCATTCACAGATCACATTCCCCTCTTCCATTGGCAATATCTATGGCTACCAATGTGCTGCTTCACCTTTATACATTCCTCAGCTATGAAGTTTTCTTTTAATTTTTTCTTTATAATCTGACCTTGAGGTAATTTGGTGAATGAAAAAACACCTTCCTTTCTTTTCACAGCTTTTACTGTTTGAAAATCTATGTACAACACTGAATGCCTAAACCTGTTAGGACAGCTTGTTTAGAAAACATAAATACCTCTCCGTAAGTTTCAAGTACATTGAATTTATACAAATATTATATTTGGACACTTGAAGTACTCATTGCATCTCCTGGAGCATTTCACTGGGCTTTCATTTCCTAGGCAACCCAAAATCTCTGCATCATCTCTATTGCATTCTAAAGCAAGAATGGACTACATAGTGTTGGACTGCAGCGTCTTGAAATCTCCTAACCTTAATGTTTTTATTTTAGTGAAAAAAACATGAAATAGCAGCAAATCACATACATTTTATCCTAAGCACACAGCAGATCCAGCTGACTTCACGGTTCATTGGAACATTTAAGGACCAGGGGACAATTGTGTGAGCAGTCACCAGGCAGATACACTGTTTTGACATTGTAAATGAAATCTCATCTTTGAAAGGGATAAATTTCTTCAAAATATGCTATGGTAAACACCAGTTCCTCTACTAATATGGTGCTGTAGCCAAGGCAGCCAAGACCAGTTCCTCTCTGCAAACACAATACAAATACATGCAGGCAGAAAGAACTGAAGTCAGGAAGTAAGTTTTTCTGTATGGACAATGATCTTGGATTATTTGTATGACCTGATAATTTACTCCTGACTGGAGTAAACTCCACTTTGTGGTAGGAATAAAAATTCTAGTTAGTTTTTTTTGGAAGGGAGTTGTTCACTTGTTTCTTTGCCCACTTTTCTCTGATTTTGATGAAAAGTAATAAAACCGCGTAGTAATGAAGGATGATAATTTGTATTCTGCAGGAAAGGCGTATACACAAAAAAATAGCAAGGCAGGCAAAGCTAAAATGACCATCCTATCATATTGGTTTAAATGGTGTACTTCTATAGGTATAAATTATTTATACAGGTATTTATGATTTTTTTTCCTCTCCTAGACAAACTAATTTCAGTAATATTTTCAGATATTTTAAAAGTAATTCTGAAATATAACTATTTCATATGAAATTTTGATGAGATTAAATTACAGAATTTCAAATGTGCCAAAGTATTTCCTAATATTTGTTGTTTTAGTCAAAATTTATCATTGACTAAAAGAAATTCCTTGATATTACGGCCCTCTTCTTCACTTGGGGTCTCAGTAGAAAATGTTATTTTTTGTTTGATATGTGATGATATTTTTGTTGGTTTTATATGCAGAGTTTTGTTATCGAATAGCCTGGACATAATAGTTTGATAGTTTGGTTTTTTTTTCCCTACATGCATGGAAGAGCTATCATACACCAAGTTTTTTTCCTTGTCCATTAAAAAACTGGTATTTTTAAATTCAGGGGGTTCAATCACTTAAATTTTTAATATAGAAGTACCATAATTCAGCTCTGTATTTTATAAAAGTACCTGTATTAAGCATTGTAATATTTGTCCTTTTTGGGTAATTTAAAATATGTTCTTCAAACCTCACTTTTTGGGGTTGTCAGCTTTAGCACATGTAATGCTTTATAAGAAGGGAAAATAAACCCCATTTTATGCTTAAACAAAATTTTGAAAACTTTTAGAGGTGTGTAAAGATGTAGAGCGGCAAAAGCAAAGAATTTCACTGAGGTGATTTCCAGCAACTGAATGAACTTTTCTTTAAAAAGTGCATCTGTATTCTGAAAGAGACACATGAACTGGCTGGTAAATGTCATAATTGTAAAATCTCTTCATACGACAACCAATTACAAGTTCTTTAATTACTCGTTTGTGCTCCAGAAAGGGTGGATTTATGCTTCCTTAAAACCATAATTATCTTGTGTTCATTCCTGACAGTGAGTATATTGTGTAATATGAGCTCACACTGTGGGAATATGAACATGCAACTTTCTGGCTTATGACTTATATAGTAAATGAAGTATGTTTTCCTCATTAAAATATCAAGAACTTCAATCACATGCATTACTATCTAGGCTATTTAGACTAGAAAAGAAATTATGCTAGCTTGTATTTGTATTCCAAAGAAGACACATAGATGACCCTATGGTTCAGAAAGAGTTTGTTGGATAGACTTGACTACTTTATGCCTGTTTGCTAAACCACAATCAGAGATTTATTTTTCTCCTTCTAGGGCACAATTATGAGGTTTATCCAATGGCAGTACAAAACAGATCATAAGGGGTTTCTTGATTGCATAAGTAAGAAATAATAAAGTGACCATTCTCATAAGTTGCAATTAAAGTAAATGATTCCTCACACAACATATTATCAAGATAAATACCTCACTTTCATGTTTTTTTACTCATCAGAATCAGAGTTTTTATCAGTATATGCTGTCATTAGTAGACATGACATTCCCAGAGGTCTTTGCAGGGGAAATCATAAGCAGCTACCATGAAGTATTATATCTTAAAAAGGGATGAAGTACATATTTGAGATTAGTATGAAAATTCTAGCTTTAATAAAGGTAACATTAGTATTTAGAAAACTGATTTATAAAGAGGGCAAAATGAGGGTAGATTGTTTCTTTTGTCTTTTTATTTACTGTAAAACCCTATTTCAGGATAATGATGACATTCTTGACAGTATTTGAAAGTATTTATATCTTAAATCCTGATCTTTTCCTTACTTTTGTAGCCAGCCAAGGAATTGAAGCATAAATTCATTAAAGAACATAAAATTCAGAATTATTACCATTTCAGAGGACTCAAAACAAACCCATCCTCTCTCTTCCTTAAATTCTTACTTAAAAAAAATCATTTAAATAAAAGTCAGAAGAAATGATGCTTTAAAATGCAAAGAGAGGAACTCTTCACTGGTATTGTTTTTTTCATCACGTTTCACTTCTGAACAAAGGCCCTCGAGAAGGAGAGGGTAGGGAGTGCAGGGTTATGGATGTCTGTGGCCTGTGAACTAAGGAAGAGGCTGGAGGGACTAGAAGAAGACCTGGTGTCAAGACAGAAAGGAGAACTTACAGGGAAAGACTGAGAAATATACAATGAGGCTTTGTTGCTTTCAAGTCAATGAAGTAATCTAACAGCTTTCAACAGTTACGTATCTTGCATAAAACAATAGCTCAGCACATCCAGCCCTCTCATAGTCCTAAACCTCAGCCTTACTGGCAAGGAAAAATCTGTTTCAGCTGCAGGATCTCTTCTGCTGGAAGAGGTTGCAAAATGGTTGCAGAGTTATAAAACAGGCAATCAGGAAAGGTGTTGCTTATGACTGGAGACAAGTTACTAAAAGTTACTAAATAATAGCATTTTCTTTGGTATATATTGGGTGTTGTAGTGAGAATGACACAGCTTAAGTGTCACCAAAGCTGGGAAGCTTAGCAAAGTAGCTTGGTAGTTTAGCGAAGAGGCAAAGTTGAGCAAAGAGCTGAGAGATGAGTGCATGCAAACAGTGATAAGGACTACAATGAAAGGAGCTCAATACTGTATCTACCAGACTTCAGGGAGGACACTGTAGAAGAGAAGAGAATTTGCAACACTGAGCTATGCAGGGACAGGCAGGTTATCAGACAGAGAGCAATTGTTCAGATAATTGTGGTAACATTTGGCTAAATCTCATGAATGGTCTGTTAAATACAGGTTTGTCTTGGTGGATGAGCTGCAGTCTGGTCTTCTTCAGAGCTCTTATGAATGTCTGTACTCCTTGTTCTCTTGGCATATTAATCAATTACAGTGACTCTGATGATTATGGTTTTCTCTGCCTGCAGTGCCATATTCAAGCCAAGGGTTGTGCCATGCTCTCTTAATTCCTGTGCAAGCCTAGGAGGAAAGTAGCTATGAAATAATGAACAGGGTTTTAGGTTCTCACCTAGTGAAGAAATTAGCAAATTTCTATTGGAGCCATTGTTGGTATAATTGCAACAGTTTAGATAATAGCCAAGATGGTTTGGGAATAAAAAAATTATCAAGAGGAATATGCATTATGATGGTAATAACACCAAAAATTATGTCAATGCTAATAAAGGGGTCTGACCACAATCAGTCTGGTATATCACTCCTTAAACTAGGAGACTTGCCACTAGTTTGCCTGCTGGGAATTACTACACCATGTAGCAGAATAATATTCTGTTTCAGAGATTTTTTTACAAATTCTCATGGAAACATACTTAAACTACATTTTCATTCAAAGTTGTAATGACTTCTAGTGAAAAAAAAAAAAAAAAGTATTTTTTAAAACTTGGAAATGTAGCATATAGAATATTTAGTGGTGTAAGTCATGCCAATAGTGTGTGTGAGTTTTACTTTCACCAAGTAGCCCTAAGTTTTCCGTTGGTGACCACTCAGTTGACTGAAGTGAAATTTACAAAAAAGGCTCAAAATTGATCACATACAAGCTACTTCCTCTACAGTCCTTTGGTGTTCACAGTGTGTTTTTCATCTGAAAAGCAAAAATCTTTGGAAAAAGTACATGCCAGGTGCAGTAGCACTCAAATTCAAAACATGAGCGCAGAGGCAGAATCAATGCAGCTATTTAAGTAAGAACATGGCATACAGTTAATATGACTTCAGAGGAAAAATGTAAATAGGATTAAGAGATGAAAAGTAGTAAGGAATGAAAATTGGAGGCCTGTGCTGGATACAACAGGGCTCAATAAGGAAAGATGTTTCCATGTGAACAGTAGGAAATGGTTAATCTGTTGCAAAGTTATGACACTTCCAAAAGTCTATGCTTTGCAGTCCTATCTCATCATGTAATATAGTCTCTGAGATGTATCATACCAACACAAGTATTTCAATGTGCCAAAAATGAGCTTGGTGTGGACTAATTCCCTCACCTACTTCCCAATGAAGTTTTAGAAAGAAGCACTTACGGAACTGGTATGTGAAATGCCCTGATGAAGTATTTAAGATAATTTTACAAAGCAGTTGGAAGCATGCTCTGTCCTGAGGGCATCAGATCTTATGTGGCAGTGCTCATATAATTATACTAAGATGGATTGCCATATCACTCCCTGGGCCTCTGCCTGGAATAAATCCCACATCCAGCTAGAGAAAGAAAAATGCAACTTGCAGGACTGGCATGAATCTTATTACATCCCAGAACTCTAAAGAGAGACCCAAACCTTTTCAATCACTGATTTCTTTAAAGTGTCACTCAGTTCTAGCCTCATCAGAAAATACTAGTGATACTTACATTAAAAAAAAAAAAAAGTAGCTGAGATATTACTTTTGAGTTGAGCTATCCCCTGAAACTACTTGTCCCACATCTCTGGTATCCCATAAATTGACTAGTTAGACTTAAATTTATGACATCACATCTATAATTCTGTGACTTTTTTCTCAATATGAGGTACTGCTACATTTTCTGAGGCTGAGGTTGCTGTATTTACATCCTACTCCACAAATACATTTTGACAAATTATCACCAGAGCTTTGGTGACAACGGCAAAAATGCATTGCATAGTTACTGAGCAAGTATGGATTTAAAGCCAGATATAGGTATGAGATCCTTGCAAAAAAAGTCTATCTCACCTGCTTCAGAGACAGAAAGCCTTTGCAATTTACAGATGAAAAACTGTACTAATTTAAACTGTAATTCTGTACAGCCACAGAATTCAAATTAAAAATCACCGTCTCTCAAAATGTATTGAGATGGAATGTACAGGACAACACTCAGGTTGTAACTTGAGTTTTACTCTTCAGCACATAGGAATTGTCAGAATATAGGTCCTGGCTGGTGTTCCTAGAAAAGAGGCCAAAGACGAAACAGGACTGAGAACAGATTCTTTCTCCCCTGTAAATAGACAGGGTGCAGGCTGCTGAAGCAGTTTAAGATTGCTGATGATAATCAGCATTGTCATGCTCAAAGAATGAAGGAGTCACTTAATTCTCTAGGTATGCCAAGTGCCTTTGACAGCTCCAGTGAAGCTGGATGTGTTGTGAAGAACAACTGCACCAAATGCAGCCACATTACTGGATGGATCTGTTCATTCAGATGGGAAGAAAAGTCTATGAGAAAGAAGACCAAGACATTAATAAATCTATATCTCCTTCCATACTTTAAATTGAAAAAATTTAGATTTCACATAATTTAAAACTTCCTTCTTTCTAAAACTGTTTGTCTCCTGTTATGACAGAAGTTATTTAGATAATCTCTAGGGGATTTGCCTTCATTTTTTACTTTTCTAACAGTAAAAAAATAGACAATTTGTGTTGTGCAAAATTTTTCCTGTTCCTTTATTCTAATTTTAAAAATGACTAAAGCCTTCTTCAAAAAGACTAAAGCCTAAAGGTCTTCTTGAAAACAGTAATGTTATCTCTATGGAATATATTTAAGATAAAAAGATCATATTAAATGTATTTCTATAGTGAAATAATACTGTAAAGAAGAAAGAACGGTTTAGTTTTCTAAAAATAGAAGCCTTACAAAAATATTATCTCTGTCCTCATCTTACTTTCTCTCCTCAGCACAAAATATTTCCCACTTACAACCAGTATTCTAACCTCATCTTTCAAACATAACTTTTACATCTAAACGTCCATCAAAGTTGACTTGGAAAGGACGTATTTCTCAGTTGTAGTACATCAATTTGTTCCTGTTTTGATACTGATGAAAGCATTATCAGTCTTGTCTGCACATGTTTGTTTGTTCTAGTAACCGTCTCTCAAGGTGGGTGGATCTGGCTCCTGCCTGTGTGGTACAGGTCCTATGGTGTGGTGCTGTCTGATGGGGCAGACTTGGAGAGCCTGGCATAGTCATCAGTTCACTGGGCAGAGCTGTTACATTTTTGCTGAACAGTGCAGCTCTAGGGAAGAACATTCATTCGTATCCTTTTTAGGCAGTACTAATTGGTCCTTGAGGAGTGCAACACTGACCTGTCTCTACTGCCTGCTGATCTTCAGGTCAGTCAGAGCATTGCACTGGATCACGCTGCACAGCTTTCCTGCTTCAGCAAGGGCTTCTTTCAAATAGTGGCAGAAGACCTGAGGACTTGCACAGGACTTGGCAAATATCAGATGTAAAATCAAATTAGCTGATGACCTGCTGTCAGGGCACCTTCCTCTCATATGTTGTGGATACTACCACTGACAGAACCAGGCTGATGTACTGCTTTTGCAAGTTTCACATAAAGAAAAATTACTTGTACAATTCTATACTCATTGTATAGCCACAGAGCAAACATTGTGATCCAATTACAATTTAACTTGTTCTAACACTTATCTATTGAGAAAGTGTCAAGATGTCTCAATAGATCTGAATCAATACATTCCTTTTTTTGATTGATCAAATATAGTTCAAAATGTATTTGACACAGGCCAGAATCTGGGCTATGTATACATGACAACCAAAGGCTCACCAGCAGTGAATAGTTATATTTTCCCCAATTTTTTTGCTTCACAGTCTTCTCAGACATCTTTCATCCACCTTTCCACTTCACCACTGGGTTTCGTATTTCTCAGAAAAAAACCCAAACAGATCCACACTTTTTTACACATATTCCAAACTACAGACTATTAGCCTCAGGGAGATCTTATGTTTTCCTTCCTTGAACCAGTTTAAACATGGTGAAAGCATTCCTTTTGTAGCCTTTTTCTGTCATACTGATATGCTCTTGAATGTTTCTGGTTATTTTGTCATGGGAGATTGCAGTATGCACTTTGAAAAGTAAAGAATTCAGGAGACACGCACAGAGAAAATATCAACTACAAAGTCACTAAGTTCCAACAGTAATATGATGAAGCGTATCAGAAAAATCTTTTGTCAAATTAAAAATAATGAGCAAAACTAAGTAAAAACAATAAAAATGCGAACTTACTTGGAAAGTGATTGTTAAGTGACTTTCAGTGTAAAAAATTTTGTTTACAAATATTGAATATTTAATCAGGAAATATTATTCTGCTGATATGAAAGAATTTATTATGAATTAGTACAATATGAATTTTTTATCATTTCAATGTATTGAGCAAACTGAACTAATTTTGTTTTCACATTTCACATTTCACATGGGCATTGTATCTGCCCATGATAGAATATCTGCATCCCAAAAAAGTTATGTCAACCACTCAGGTTCTGGAAGCTCTTATCCCTCAGAGGCAAAACTTTTTGGTAGTTCCCGGTCTGGCACATTGGAAATGAGATTTGGTGTGGAACGAGAAAGAGTCTGAAGAGCAGACAGCATTGGGAATTCAGCAGCTACACAACCCAGAGTGTGCCTTACAGTAGTGTGAAGTGCAGGAGGTATGGAATGTTTTCTATCCAACAAACTGAAATGGAAACACCTTGACTATCTGGTGTTTTGATGCCTTCTGTTAATAAGAAATATAAACAAATTATATAATTCGATATTTCTTTAATAAAACTAGGCATGGTTTCTCACTCTGTATTTATGGTGTTTTAAGGGGAAGGTTGAAATGCATTAGCAGAAATTCTGAAATTTTGACTCTTGCTTGACTTCATTTGTGATTAAAAAAAAAGGGAACTTTATTTTTTCATGTCTATGTGAAAAATGGATCTGTTCCTTCATAACACTCCTTTGTTATGTAATTATTGAAATAAAAACTTCCTCTGGAAAAGTTCAAGACTGATTTAGATTAAATGCCTTGCTCTACAGCTGACTAAAAAAATCCACTAGACATTGAACATATTTCTCAAACACATGAACTTCAGCTGAAGTTACATATATAAATCTGAGGTAGGCTACAGTTCAATTACAGCATAGGTGGAATATTTTTATAAATGCACTAGGCAAGTGCTAAGTGAAAAGCAAGGTCAATCCAAAGGTGTTAATAATAACAGAAATTGAAAAAAAAAAAGTAGAAATCTTCTTCATATAGAATATTAATTCTTGCCATCCATACCCTTGAAAATTAATTTTAAGAAATTCTTGAGATACTTATTTTCAAAAGTAACAATTGTTTCTCTTTTATTTTCAAAAGCAGCTATTGTTTCTGTTATAGTCTTATCCCTTTCTAATTCATGTTTTTCTTCTGTTCACAAAGTAGGAGCAAGTAGTCATGAAATAATAAAAGCTTTCCTTTTTAGATCATTAATGTTATCTTTCTAAGTTGTGAGCTGTGTTTCGTTACAAAATAACAGAGTGAGATATTTAGCAGGAATTAATAGTTACACCCTTGCTTATTTACAAAAGAACCTGTTTTAGTTCACATTAAGGTATTCTTATAGCAGTGATGTGACCTTTGCCAAGAAAAAAAAATGCTGAGTCCTATACAACTAGTAACTGATGAGAAAGTGGAATCTTTCGTTATGCCAATTACAGACAGTAATTGCCATGTAATGAAGTTAATGTTTTGTAGAATTTACAACCTGATATTAATGGTGTTTCTTTGCCACCCTCTCTTATCCAACTTAATTTTTGCCCAGCTTTTTCACTACAAAAGAACCAGGACAATGTGTGAAGGCTCATTAATTCTATTTAGTTTTGATTTTTTTTTCTCCCTTCTTTTCTCCCCGCCTCCTGGAGGTGAAAAAAGAGCCATGCCATCAGGCCTTTACGTAAACTCTGGTTCATGTAAGGGTGAAAGTTACAGCCTCCACACAGCAGCTTGCACCATATAAATGCTCCCCTTTCAATTTCAGCTCGGGCCATTTAATGGCCATGCCGTTTTATTGCCTTCTTGATCACCAATTACACCACCAAGAACAATGAGCCCAACACTTAAACGAGGAGGCCTCAAATTTGCCTTCATTTGCCAACGTGTTTCATAGCAACACTTCCTTTGAAAGCGCAGATCACCTAATTACGAGGATGAAGATGGATCAGAGTTTGAAAAAGGCTCTCAGCACCAGAACAATATGCTAACCTAACTGTACTCCCTGTACTCCTACTGTATTATTGTGACCCCAAGGTGCCCTTCTAGCACTCTGCCTGACCTCCTGCCTCCAAGAGGAAGCGGTGCCTGCCCTCCCTATCTCCAGAGTGTCACTGCAGAATTTGGGAGGGTGCCGCTGAGACTGGTGACAATGGAATCTAGGAAAAATAAATCATAAGACAGAAACTAGACAAATTGAGGAACCACAGGATACCAAAAGCATTTCCACGTTATTTTGTTTTGCCGCTAATGGCTGAAACGAATAAATCAGGATGTGTTAACTCCAGTGTGCTTCCCAGGGCAAATGCTAAATGCTTTACTTTCTTTGTTAGGAACTAATAGCAGGGCTGAGGTATTGTAGATGCTCCCTATTTAACCAGGAATTTGAAGGGACTGTTAATACGCTCAAAGTAAACACAACTGCAATATATGGCAAAGATAAAAAACTAAATGGAATAAAGTCATATACAAGTTCAAAGATTACAGATGTTTCCTCTATTTAAAATATATATCTTAATAAGAATTTATTGTTCCATATATCTGTTTACATAAATCAATCACCTAACTATTTTGCAGGCTGCTTGCTGCAAAGTGACACTGGAAAAAAATGTTACTACCCCAGAATTAAACAATCAGTGTGTTTACTACACACGCTGTACCACATTTCCCTCCAATTCTGGTGCTGCCTCGTTCTCAGGGATGTGCCACCAGAACTAATCCACTGAGGTAAAAGATGACAGAAGTTCATCACCATGCAAATACTTATCAAATTATTTCTGGAACCATTCATAAGTATAAACACAGGCAGACTCAGGTTTTGTAAAGATGTATAAAACTGATTTTTTTTTTCTGTTTCTTTAGGTTTCCAAATTTTTTCAACTGAAGTTAGTTCATATCTAACCAGGTAACAATTTGTGTATGTAGTTAACTTTACATTCTGTGTGCAGTCCCAGGAAACATCCAGTAGCATTTAAGGAATATTTCAAAAAATGGGGCCTTTGTTGAAGAGTGAAAAAATGTGTGGGCTAATTGTTACAAGAGAATTATGGAGTAATAAGCACAATTAAACTTTTTCTACAGGAAAAGGATCAAGATTAATTTTCAATTTTAGCTTTCATGTTTATCCGCCATGACTTGAAATACATAAACTTTACATTATGTTAGTGTAAGGTTTGTATCCTCATTTTCCATATGAAATAAGGCAGAAAACTCAAAGCTTGTGGGCTTGGGTAGCTGGCCAACTGCTCCATTTTCTCACTGCGATCTCACTGTTACAAAGTACAACAGTCTCACAGGGGAACCATGTTGTCTTTCATATGATCAAGATTTCAGAAAAGGAAAAGCTATTCCAACCATAAAATCCAGATAAATATACCATTTCTGTATTAGAAATACTTCAGTTACAATGCTTACTGATTATATTTAAAAACATAACAAAGCCAGTAAAAGAGGTGCTCAGTGGATTAAAATTATAATTTTAATCAGTGGATTAAAATTAAAATTATATTACAGTTTGTCTTTCTCCTGTGCATAAAGATACTATCCAAAATATGGAAAGTCCAAGAAAAACATTAAAAAATTATGTATCAGTTTGGGGGTTTTGACAGCATATGAAATAATATTTTGAATTTAAAAAAATATTTTACCTGCCTTCCCTCATAAATACTTGAACAGATTTTCTAATACATTCTCAGAATGGACAAATAGCATGCAAAAAAAAATAAGACACAACAGATAAGAATATACAAGCAATTAAAAAAAACCCATTTAATAACATACCAATTTGGCAAGCTGAAAGACATTTATTGCAATAAGTGCAAACAAATGGGTATATAGCACCCAAATAATAATGTGGAAGGTAGGGGTGCAAGAGGTGAAAGGCATCTTTCAAACACAGACAATCATAAAATGTTGTAAATTCACTGAGTACAGACCATGAGAAGCTGACTATAGGGGAATCCCATGCTCCCAGAACAATGTAGACTTTCAGAAAATGCTCTTACTGAACAATCTGGCTCCCATCACACTTATACAGAAAGGAACTGAACCAAGATATCTTAAATGCAAAATCAAATGAGAGCTAAATGAGATTTAAATGTCAAATAGACTCCCTTAAACCACCATGAATATGTTCTGAGTGTATGGAAACATCTTGCTTTTTTTTTTTTTTGTGAATTCCAATAGCAGAGCAATTAGGGTGAACAACAGTGCTAAGTAATGTGTTATTGTGATTCAGAGGCTTCATGTCATCACAGGAATTTCAAAACACAGAAGTACCAGACAAGCACAGCAGTGGTATTTTGGAGTCAGTTAATTACACTATGCCCGGAGTTTTTAAATTAACCTTTGTGATCTTATAATCGTCATTTTAATATAAACTTAAATGTGTTTTAAGTAAATACATGCACAGATATTTGAGACTATGAAATCTACCAGGGATAGGTTGTACCTCTAAGGCCAGTTGTGAGAAAAACTCATCCTGCAGAGAACAGTCTGGTAAGGGTTGTACTTTGAAAACTGCAGCAAGATAGTTACCATGAGCTAAAAGACCCTCCAAAACGGAGTTTAAAACATTATTGTCAAGCCCAACTTTAATGCTTGCTTGTAAAAGTAAGTGCTTTGTTTTCTGAGCTTTTTGATTGCTTGGCTGATGAAAATGTAAGGACTTGCATCTCTAAACAGAAGGCACAAACTCTTCATGATGTGTTTAAGCTTCAGAAGTCAGTGCATTGAAATCCAGACTTGTTTGCCAGATATTTTAATTTGTCTACAGCTGTTCTTGTGGGCAGGGTGGGGCAGATGAAAGCATCCTGATGCAGAACTCCTTCCCAAGCTACAGCTGGCAGGTTGGCTCAGACATCTGCGAGTGTCTGTGCACTGGAGTGTGCGGTTGAGCCAGAGAGGGAGGGAGAAAACAATATTGAAAAGACAAATGTTTAGAAATTATTTCACTTGTCTGGTATGTAATTTGGTTTTCACTAACGAACATGTTGGGCTTTTCTAGCTGTAGGAATTCATCAGAAGCAATACTTTGAGGGGAGGTTTTTATTTTCCATCTTCCAGACTGCATTGATACCCAATGGAACATGCAAATATTCAGCAGCTTCCGATCACAAAAGTATTAAAGCAAAACATTTGCTTTTGTATGGTTGTGATCTTCTTGGCAGAGAAATTAAGAGCTGTATGGTAACTGCATAATCCTTTCTTTTTCCCATTTGCTTTTCTTTTTCCTGGTAGAGAGGGCTACCTCAAAATAGCTGACATGGGACTTCATTTTGTCGTGTGCTACTCAACAAATCATTGTCGTAAGAACTCATGAGAAACCTCATATGGGTTCTGACATTTGCTTTAAAAGAGCATGGTTTTGAGGAGCATGTGACCACAGTGGCAAGGTAAAAGAAGTATGAAAAGAGACTAGTTAAAAACTGGCCAGATTTCATGGCTCAAAGGACAATAACCAATGGCTCAATATCTAGCTAACAAGCAACAAGCAATACTGGACTGATCTTGTTCAGCTGATTGACTAAAAAACAGTATGATAAAAGCAAACTTGCAGATTCTAAACTTGAGACAAGGATGGAAATTAGCCATAGAGTTTTAGTCTAGAGTTATTCTGAGATATTTGAAGTTTAGGTCAACAGAAACCTCCTCGAGTTCAGTGAGGAGACATGCAAAGTTCTGCACCTGCACCAAGCAGGCACCATTTTAGAACCAACAAAATTAATATCAGCCCAGATAAAAGGCCATGAGGTTTCAACGGATATCTAACAGAACTGGAGTTAACAGTACACTCTCTTCACAAAAGGTATATGCCACACTTGTTTAGTTTTTGGCCAGTCTAACTCAAAAGAGGTGTTGAAAAACTCACAAGGGCCCAGCAGCAGGGTATCAAGAACATTAGGAGTATTAATAAGTCTGTTGTACAGCCTAAAAGGAGATACTGAGTAAAGCTTAATCCAGAATACAGGAAGCTAAGGGTGGGAATCTTTAAGCAGCCTACACCTGGATGAAGGAGAGTTCTGAGGATAATGGAGCCAGATGCTTTTCAGCAGTGGCAAATGATATTATCGGGAGAAATGGCCACTGGATATTCAGACTTGATATTAGAAAAAATATTCTCCACTAAGACAGCAGAGTAAAACTAAAACAGAATGATCAGCTGAATTGCACCCAAAGGTATAGTAGAATCTCCATCCTTGAAAGTTCACAAAACTTGGCTGGAAACTTGGTGACCCGATCTACTCTTGGCAGTACTCATCCCTTCACTGGGACTAGATGATCTCCAGAGCTCCCTGCTAACCAGCATTTCTATGATTTTATGAAGAAGCCTAGTAGAAAAGCAAATGTAAGATAGAAAAACTAGTGTGCCTCACTGAAGAGGAGAAAAAGAGATTGAAGGTCAAAGATAAAACAACAGAAAAAAAGAGCTACTCTCTTCTCAAACGCAGAAGGGGAAAGCTGGAATTAGCTAGGGCTGGTGATGGAAAAGAGTTTGTACACAGAGTTGTCATAGGGACAAGGGGAAGGGAAATCAATCTACAGATGAGAAGCAGGATGCAAGGGAGATAATTGAAGTTGTGGACCCACCTGAAGACTAAACAGGTCCATGTAAATAGTGAACTTCTCATTTAATGGAACTGACAAATACGTAACAAAAACACCCACACATCAAAAATCACAAAGGCTCTGCACATGAACCTGAAAAGCATCCAGAAAACAGTCAGTGTAAAAGAAACTGCTGGTCAGCCTTTGGCTGTGTCACTAGGAGATTTTCACTGCAGTGCAGCAAGTATTAAACCAAGCAAAAGAAAGTGCTTTAGTGGTGCTCTGTCATGATTTAGGCATGGTATTCCCCAATTTAGTACTCCTGCTAAAAAGACCATGCACCACTTCCCTTCCTGTCCCTCCAATGGAAGGCACAAAAGGCAGAGATTATGGGTTAACATAAGAACAATTTGCTGGAAACAGCAATAAGACAAGAAAACAGAACAGAATATAGATGACAATTCAAAACATCCATGGATATGTACATGTTTTTCTTAGTGACAGCCTTGCTGTGACTTATAAGAATAATTTTAAAAAGAAATAGAATGAGAAATAAGAATTAATCAAATGGTGTCTCTTCTTCTGGGCTTAGAGAATGTTACTTAAATGAAGTAACATAAATGTGGGAAACAACAGATAGAGAGAAAGAAACACATATAGCATCAATATACATGAGAACATTTAAATTCCCAAAATCAGTCAAAAGGCTATTCTTTTCACTGGGAAACAGAGCCAGCACTGTGATCAAATAGCAAGTAGATGAGTCAGAAAAAGAGAAAATCCTAAACTACCAGTGCGAGAAACATAATATTGACTAACTGTATCTAAAAGTACTGCAGTAAAGCTGATAAGACTGTATTTGGAGAAGGTAACCCACAATTTTTGGAAGTCTAAAAGGTTAATAGTACTGCCCATCATATAGAAGCTTAAACAGCAACTGCCGCAGAAGTCTGGTAGGGTGATTGGAAATCTTTTGGAGAAAAGTAAAACTTACTTTCCTAAGCTTTTTAAGCTAATGGAAGAGTTAGCTGGCATGAGTGTTACCTAGAAGCACAGAAAGAACAAAAACGGAAGAAAGTTACTTAAATTAAAAGACAGCATTGATGTGTACTGGACTTTAAATTAAGACTTTTCTTTGTGTGTGTGAAATTAGATTTACGGTTTTAAAAGAAATCAGGTTCTGAAACAATCTTCCAATCGTGGAGGGTGAATTAAAAATTAACAGCTTTTCAAATTGGAATTCAGATTGTTGGGAGTTCTATATCTGAGTTTAATATCTCCAGCACAGAAGACTGAAGTCTATCATTCAGAAAGTTCTTTAATTCCCCTTTTACTTTATCCTTGTTTCATTATCGTTAACTTTCAATGCCACAACCCTTCAACAAAGGCAAGTGTATGTTTCAGTTTGGGGACCTCTTTGTAGTTCTTTGGAAGCAAGGCAGGACCTAGAGCATTGATTATAGATACCCTCACCAGAGACTTTGCTTCTTTTAGATAAATTAAGAACACTCATTAGAAAAAGAGAGAGAAAATGCTGCAGTTTTATTGTTTTCATGTAATCTTTGATGAGCTTCTTCACATGAAAACAACAGATCAACAGATATGGTTAAAGATAGTTTAACTTAATCCCTTCCTTTCACGGAATGTTTTAATCATTACCTCCATTCTGAAGTAGGGTCTGACACCCCTCATATGTAGTAAGTTGTATTTTCATAATCAGGTGAAGTCACAGGTGACTGGAAAAAGGGAAAGATTGGGCCTATCTGAAAAGGGTAAAAAGTAGGACCCTACGGACTACCAACCTGTCAGCCTTACTTCTGTGCCCAGAAAGATTATAGAACAGGTCCTTAGAAGCTGTAGCGAGACACAGAGGACAAAGAGGTAATTGGAGGCAGCCAGCACAGCTTCAGCAAGGCCAAGTCCTGCCTGAACAACCAGGTAGACTTCTATGATGGAGTGAATACATCAGTGAACAGGACGCACAGATGTCATTCATCTGGACTGCTGTAAAGCATTTGACATGGTCCCTCACGACATGCTTCTTTCTAAATTGGAGAGAAATGGATTCAGTGGAGATGGACTGTTAGATGGACAAGGAATTAGTTTCACAGTTGCATCTAGAAGGTAGTGGTCAACACTCCCAGTCCCAGTGGACATCAGTGACAAGTGGTGTCCTTCATACTGGGACATGTATTATTTCATATCTTCATTAATGACATAGATAAAGGGACCCAGTGTACCTTCAGCAAATTTGCAGATGACACTAAGCTTAGTGATGCAGCTGACATGTCCTGGATAACAGGATGCCATCCAGAGGGACCTGGACAAGCCTGAGAAGTGGGCTCATGAGAATCTCATGATGTTTTAACAAGACCAAGTGCAAGGTGCTGCACCTGGGTTGGGGCAACCTTTACTATCAATACAGGCTGGGGGATGAAAAAATCAAGAGCTGTCCTTCTGAGAAGGATTTGGGGGTGCTGGTGTATCAGAGGCTGGACATGAGCTGTCAATGTGCACTTGCAGACCATAAAGCCAACTGTATCTGGGTTGCATTCAAAGCAGTGTGGCCAACAGGTTGAGGGAGGTGATTCTCTCCCTGTACTCCTGTTTGGTGAGACCCTACCTGGAATATTGCATCCAACTCCAGGATTCTCAGCACAGGAAGGACATGGACTAGTTGGACCAAATCCAGAGGAGGCCACCAAGATGATTAGAGAGATGGGGCACCTTTCCTAGGAGGAAAGGCTCAGAGAATTGAGGTTATTCAGCCTGGAAAAGACAAGGCTTTGGGGTGACCTAATTGTGTCCTTTCAGTACCTAAAGGGAACCTACAAGAAAGATGGAGAGAGACTTTTTGCTAGGGTATAAAGTGTGACTGCACAAGTGGGAACAGTTTCAAACTGTAAGAGAGTAAGTAGGTTTATACTAGAAATTAGAAAGAAATTGTTTACTGTGACGGTGATGAGGCACAGGATCAGGTTGCCCAGAGAAGTTGTGGATGTCCTATCCCTGACAATGTTCAAGGCTAGGATGGATGGGGTTTTGAGCAGCCTGGTCTAGTGGAAAGTGTCCCTGCCCATGACAGAGAGGTCGGAACTAGATGATCTTTAAGGTCTCTTTCAATGCAAACCATTCTATGATTCTATACTTCTACAATTAGGATTCTTGTTTATTCAGCAAACAGCCTTAGATTCCTTTAGTAATTAAAGTAGGAATATTACATGCTTATAAAAAACTCCCCACAAGAAAAGCAAAAGAATCAGCTTGTAAATCCTTACCAAGAACAGATGCTGAATTTGAGTGGTTCTAATGTCTTATACAAGTTAAAACTAACTTAAAAAAAATTGTAATCTTTTGCAAAATATTGCAAAAAAGAGTAAAGGGTTGTATTTTATACACTAATACAGCTAAATGTATTTAAGGCAAGAACCATTTTGCCTTCAAGTTTCCAGATCTCTTTTCCCCCACTATGTAATTAAGATACCTGGATATATTACTTTGTGCACAGACTATTACAAACTATGTTTTCACATAGACATTTGATCATGCTTGGGTATATTCAACCTATTTGGGTTTTTGCAAGGAAACAAAATCTTTCAGAGGACAGTGACCATGTTTACAAGTTAGGAATACCTAGTGAACATCCAGTGACAATTCCTGGAGGGTTTCAAAAAGCAATAAATGTTGTCTCAAGGATAAAGATAGCCAGTTCCACAACTCAATTGCTTGCAGAGGAACCTTCAGAGAATTCTTTACCTTGTGGCATTTTTGTACATTGCAGTTTACTTAGTGTTCCAGGATGTTCCTTTAATAAAAGGCCTGTTATTATGTCGAATGAATCCCAGCATGAAGTCATATCCCTTCCTAAATTGATGATACCTGGACTCAATAATATTTTGTTTGGTTTTTTTATGAGCTCAATAAAAAAACAGACTAGATACAGAGAGTAACTAAATTCTAGGAATCATCTTCTAAAAGGTATGGTGTTACCGAAATGATAGAAATTAAGATATGTACTACAGTACAAGAAATTATGATATTTTTCTGCAAGTGTTTTTTCAAGATCATCATAAAGTAGGAAGTATATGATACTAGCTTATTTATTGGACTATTAGAATTATGATATATATGACTGATCTTATATTTACTGGTCATTTAAGTATGAAAAGAATATCTGAAGGAAATTATATTTGAACATCTTCTGCTGATTATCATTACTATTGTTGTTGTTGTTGTTGTTGTTTTCGTTATATTCCATGTATGCTAAAACATATTCATTTACATTCCTGAAATTCTGAATTCAGAGATAGCTATCTGATATTGCCCAGTCTGCCCAAATTTCAGACTAAACATATTTATTGGTAGTCTTAGGGAGCCAAAGCAAATGTGATGGTTACATTTATAGCTATGTATGAAGGTGTTCTTGGTGAAGCAGGACACAACAATAAAATTCAACTGAACATCATTCAACACATGGGGTAAAGCCTATCAGAAATTTAATCAGATGCTAAATATGAATAATTGGATGTACACAGTGAAATGCCTTGATTTGCCAGTAAAGGCTCTCAACTTATTTCACAATAAGCCCATATCTACAAGATGAAATATCTGAAAGAAAATCTTATAATTGTGATCATATTAAAATCATATTCTTATAGTTGTGATCTGGATTAGTATAAGAAAGAAAAGTAAGAGTATTCATGATGGTTTGCACATGAAGTTTTGATCCTCTTACAGAACACCAAGGAAGTACTCATTTGTATTATGATAAATGCATATAAAATTACTATTATGTAGGCCAGAGTACTTGCAGATTCAAATTCAAGTAGCTGCAATGTGTGGCATAAATACCAGATATACTAACTGTAGGCAAAAGCAATAACATTTTAACTTTTTGAGATATCACTGCTGCAACAATTATTGGTATATTATGCTTTCTAAGTACTGGTAGGTATAAAAATTAGAACATTTTTGTCTCTTAAATTTTACACAACATGATAATGTAGTGGGTTTTTTTCCTCATCATTCATTATTCTCCTGCTAGTTTATCATAGATAAACTATAGACTCTCTAAAGCCATTTCTACCAGGAAGATAAAAAAAACAAAGCCCTTTGGCTTTGTTTTTCAGCTAACTGAACCAATGATGCAATATAATTGATTTATTAATCAGATGTGATAGTGAGTTTCTTTTTTTTATCAGGCATGTTTCTTAATTCTGATTGCTTCTTCATTCACAGGAAACCGAATCTATTTCTGGATCTTTAATATTACTATCATCAAGCTTAACTCAGACGCTGATGCTGAGAAATCAGAAAAGAATGTTTTAAGAACTTAACTGACAAGCAAGACATTTCCAGCTGCGTTAGGGAATACAAATAGTGGTACCCTAGGCAAGCACAATATATCATCTGTATTCCCAGTGTCACCTCAAGCTAGTCTAGCTTCTGGCTTTGCAAGAGACACTAAGGGACAGGAAGGAAAGCTCAGAATCAGAAGTATGTCTGTCTTAAACTATTTCTTCATACAGATTGAGAATACTGTATGTATTCTACTTTTCACTTTTCACTGAAGCTCCAGTTATAAAGACAAGGAACTTCTCGCACTTCAAAGAAACTAATTATATACTAATTCTGCAGTGAAGCCACATGTTTTAAGGAACTATTCAAACTTTAGAGGGATTGCGTGATCAAACACTGAAGTAAAATTTGATAAGCAAAGTTAATCAGTCATGATTTTATTAAAGACAAGATGATGAAACTGATTTAGACATAGATTGATAGCAAAGTGGGCATGATTTACATTAACACATCACTTATGTTCATATTATCTATTGATTAAGTAGAATCATAAGAAACCTAAAATATGTAATATACTCTGGTTTACAATTGAATTCATTGTTTTTCAGTGGAATCTTTGCAAATACCTGCATGGAAGATGCAAGGCGCATCAGGATGCTACCCAAGCAAGAACTACCATCAAGATGTGGCATGAAGATATACGTATCTGTATAAATGATCCCTTGAACATAAGTCCTACTTTTTGCAAATAGTCTAAATTACTGAGTAGCATTATGGTTCACATAAAAAATTGCATATTGCGCCCATGTTTTGCTTAAAAAACTTGGTAACATTACAAGAACACCCAATTTTCAGAAAAATAATTAAGCAAGACCAATATCTAATAACAGTGACTATTTTGGTAGATTCAGACCAACATTTATTATCTTTATGTATTTATCAATGCCAGTCAAAACCTTTTTGTAAAATTTCAGTGCCTTGCATTCTTGCCCACTATAATAAATAATTTCAGAATTTGTAAGAATAACTGCTCTAAATAAACTATTTTAATCAGAACAAGAGGAAGTGGTTCTAATGCAGATCAGAAACTAGTCATGCTACATAGCAAAGGTCCACAATTATTTCAACAATTTATTTTCAAATGTACTTAGTTAAATGGTTAAATAATCAAATCTTAGTAAAGTTGTAGAATCTCATGCTTGCAAAACAATAGGTATGGTTAATAACTATGTTATCTCATTGTTGAGCTAGTAATACAATACAACCTTGTATTCTCTGCCTTCTGACAGATTTAGTAACATCATGATTTATAAAGGGCAAACATTGACAATTTGTCAAGTGATGCCATTTATTCATAATACTTAGTTTCCAGTATATTTTATTTCAAAAGCTGTATTGCAGGATGATGTGTTGGAAAATTGTTTCTACTGCATAGCAATCATGATTCCAGAAAACTCTGACCATTTTTATGACCATGCACATTGATAAGCTCAACTGAATGGACACATCTAACACATCTTTACCTTTTAAACAGAAAATATAGGAATATTTATTTATGAATTAATCTCTCATTCATTTTTGAAATTGAAAACCAGGCTCCAATATTTATCAGCTTACATAAACTGAATATATATACTAGGAATGGTTTTCTTTTCACTGTTTAATATTAAGTGTTTCTTTTTGCAACACAGTTTTAGATGTGAAATAAAGTCAGCAATGTTTCCCAACATCATAATGCATGCCAGGTTCTGATGACCTTTTCTTGCAATGTGATGTAATCCGAGGAGTCAGTGAACTATGGGATAGGTGTAACTGTAATCCTTTGTGTCTTTTGAATCTTATCTCTTCTGTATCTATGAGATGCTATAATACACTCTTTTTGGGAAGAATAGCATCAAATTAGACAAACACTGCGGAGCTTTGAACACAGAGGATCACAGTTTACATCACATGTTCAAGCACATGCATAAACAGTTACCATTCTCAGCAGGACCTCTATCCAAATCTTTATTTCTGAGAACGACAGCATGGAATTTGTCAAGTTAAAATGTTTGTTAGAATTTCCAAAACCATAGCAAAAAATGTTACATAGTCTCAGATATATTTAAAATTAAAAATATAAACCCCAGTTTTGCTCAAGTCCAGGCTTAGCAATACACGGTTCAACTGTCTTTGGGTCTTGTTCTTCCTTTAACAAAATGCAGTTTGGGCCAGTCATTACAGAAATAGCATTCAATGATTCAACAAGTGAAAACACTGGTTTTAGATTTCTAAGGGCAGTTTCCTGTTTATTTTTAATTCAGAATAATTTATACATATATATACACACACATACACATTTATACATACATACATATATATATATATTTGGAACAAATGTAAGTATATATATATGTATATATATATATGAGTGTATTCACATAAATATTAATAAAACAATAATATTTCTTACTGGGAAAAGTGTATACAAACACTCTAAGTTAATGACTTCTTTCTTTTGTCCCAGGAGGACAAAACAACAGAATAATATTAAATTACTTAATAGTTGCACTTTACATATTCAAGAAATGTGAATTGAAATGACAACTCTGATATATCAGTGTGTTGTGTCATGGCATGACTATTTTTCAAAACAGGCAGCATCACTTGCCCATCAGACCTCACCTGAATAACACAGACTCCCATTTCAGCTGAGTATTCCAGATGACCTAAACTAGCTACTTGCTAATCCTTCTGTGACTTTCATAAAGGAAAAAGGAGAGATTTTTATATATTTACATGGAAAATATTTATATTCCCTCCAGCAACATGTTAATAATGGCATGAGTTGAAAATGTAAATCACCTTGCTGTAGAGTAATATGAGAAATTTCAACATTTACTTTTATTTACACATGGAATAATTTCAACATTTTGAGAAGCTATGTCACACTAGAAAAAGGTGGCAGATTATGACTGTGAAACACAAATATTTTGTATATCACAGGAGAGAGCATAGGGCACCTTATTCCCCATTTCACAGAGTCACAGAATTATTAAGATTGGAAAAGACCTCCTAGATCATCAACTCTAACCTGTGAGAGAACACCACCATGTAGACCAAACCATAGCACTAAGTCCCCCACCCAATCATTTCTTGAACACTTCCTGGGATGGTGACTCCACTTCTTTCCTGGGCAGCCCATTCCAGTGCTTAACAACCCTTTCAGCTGAAAAGAAAAAATTCTGTGTGATTCTATCTGAACCTCTCCTGGAGCAGAGGCCATTTGTTCTTGTTCTGTTGCTAGCTGTGTGGGAGGAGAAGCCAAACCCCATCTTACTGCAACCTCCTTTCAGGCAGTTGTAGAGAGTGAGTGGTAAGACCTTCCCTGAACCTCCTCTTCTCCAGGCTCAACAACCCCAGCTCACTCAGACATCCCTCCTAGGACTTACTCTCCAGACCCCTCACCAGCTTCAGGACCTCAATATCTCTGAAGTGAGAAGCCCAGAACTGCATTGCAGGGGCTCTAGTCTGTTCCCTGTCCCTGTCTGCCAGCTCAGGGGGCTGGCTGCCGTGAAGATAGCTGCTCTTTCTTTTGAAAACTGAGTCAAAGAGAGCATTAATTACCTAGACCTTTTCGTCATCCTTGGTTGAAATTTGTTTTGTGCAGTAGAGCACCCAACTTTATGGCCTAGAGAATAACTGAATTGTCTTACCCTCTCCAGATGTCTCTTGTAACAGGAAAGTTATCCAGCAGTGACAGTTATGGATGGAGTACAGTAGAGTTTTGTGCAATGAGTGGATGTTCAGCAGTTAGAACTTTAGATTGAGTTCCTATAATTTTAGAACAAGGAATAGAGAGATGAACATTAAGTCTAGCCTAGTTGTCTGGTATCCTTTTCTGTGTCTTTTAATTGGTGATAATTAAAACTTAGACCAAAGTAGACCAAATAGACTTCTATGGACAATGAAAATTAGCTGAGATTAATCCCACCCCTGAGTGGGATTTCTTAATTTAACCAATTGATCATGCCATCACCAGTGATTTCACCTGAGATGTATGAGCAGACAACACAATACATCACTCTCTCTCCACTACTGGTTGCTGCATCACTGGACAATGAAACTTGTTTTAGAATCAATCTTTTCCTCTTGTCTAGAAACCAGTCAACTTATTTCATGTTTCTCCATTTCATTTAGCCTCTCTTTGCTAACTGAAGTCCAGAAAAGCTTGTACCCTTAACTGCTACGCAAATAGATAAAATATGCATAGTGAATCATTAAATACAAAGTGTATTGCAGATAGGTCTGGGGTTCCTGACAGGAGATGCCAATGAAGAAAAGTCAGACATAGATAAAACACTGATCAATTAAAATACAATTTTTTTCATTAAGAATATAGACTTTGGATATTAAATTTTATCCAAAAGCTAAAGGGTACAGCATGCAACACACAAGAGAATTAAAAAATGACTGATACTTACAGTACACAAACAAATTAGCAGGAGCTGACCAAAAAGATAAGGGTGTTACTGCACATTAAAGTTAGATGTCATTTCCCCTAATTTAAGGGTATTCCAATTAGAGTTAACCTGAAGGTTAGCTACTTTCATCTTTATCATCTTTTTGATAGTGTTACCACAGATGTTGTGGCATCATGGAAATTATGTACATCATAAAAATGCAGCTAATTATCAGTGAACTAGTCCCTTCTTATGTAGAATTAGTTTAGTATCTTCAAGCGAATGTTTGTGACCCACTTGTCTGATAACAGCACCCATTATTGACCCATGGCATGCCCTGTCTATCTTTCCTTTCTTCACCTCTAAGTATCTGCCTGACATTGCATTTTCTCTTGCTGGAGATGAGAATAGCTGGGGACCATGGAGAAGATTAACATTTACACCCAATGGATTTCTTTGAATACTCTGAATTTTGTACTTGAATTTGCCTTTGCATTTGGAATACAGGGACTGTTTGTGCACTGTTAGCATGAACAGGATGTGGAGATTTGTGTTAATAAGTATGTAAGAAGACATTTTTTGGTCATTTTTATCAAGAACAATATATGTCAGGACTATGGTTTTAATAAGAAAATTCTTATCTAACATTTCATGAAGTTGAGGACAGATTCTGAAGGATTACAGACACTTTTGGCAACTAAACATAGTTAAAATTCTGGAGAACATATAAAAAAGAAAAACCAAACTCAGAGAAGCTTTGAAAGATTTCTTATCATTGGCATTTAAAGTTTTTAAACTCAGAATTGTGTTGATTTTCAGGGTAAAACAGGATAAAAGACAAATCTTAACATATTGAAATGTTTCTCTACATACTTTAAGAAAAAAATTAGAGCTAAGTACTGTTCAGTGAATACATTATTCAGTGAATTTTGTCATCTTTCATTGAATAAATTATTCAATTACTTTTCTTCTCTGTATTTGACTAGGTTTATGATGAGTATAATACCATTTATTGAACATATTACTCTACAAACGTATATTATCTGAATAAACTGTTCAGTGAGTATTTTCCCCTAGAATTCTCCCACTTTTATCCTTTTTTACAACAGTATAGAATAATTTATAATTTTTACGTCTGAAGATAGAATGACTGACTTAAAAAAACTGCTCAATTGAATGAGATTTCCTTTTTTGTACTGAAGCCTTTTATCATTCAAGAACATGAAGGTGAATGTGGACTGCATCTTACCTACTATTGTCATCCAATTCCAAGCCAAGCCATGTAAAACCTACCTGTTAAAAATTAGAGCAGACATAATAATAGACTCAAAATATAAGAAGATTCTAGAAATGAAAACAATGTGAGAAGATGTCAAAAATGAGACTATACAAGCTAACTGCAACAGGAAATTTCATATGTCTAGAACTTGTCTGATATGGCAGATACTACTGACACAATTAGTTGATATATTTGGGTGGTTTTTTTGCTTTAATATAAAATTTCTAGTTAATATTGCAAATAAAAGAAAAAAATGGGAAAGTTTTGAAAGTTTTTACATGGGGAACCTTTTTTTTAACAAATGTTTTGTTACCATGTCCTGTTTATAATCTCCAACTGTCTGAAACATCAAAAAATACTCCTTTTACCTCAAGCACTCAATCTGTCCACGCAGTCAGTAACTGCCCTATGAATCACCTAAAGGTTACACATTATATCTACATTAATAAAATTCATATTAAGAAAAAGCAAGTTAATAATGGACATTGAAACATCTTTTACATGCAATGCCTTTCAACCTTTCACTGTGTCCTTTGCAAGGAGACACTAAACAGCTCTGCAACAAAAATTAGGACATCAGAAGCCCCTAGGTAATATTGCATTAATTTACTGGGTGTAAATAATTTTTTGCTGGAACTTCAGCTTCATAAGGCAGCACTTGTGGAACTCGCTTTTGGGAACACAAGATCGGAATGGATCTTCTGAGTAAAAATCCGTCTTTCTGTAGTATAAGGTGAGACTTTTGTGTCGTGCATCTATAGAATCTTTCAAATGTCCATTTAAGATGATTCCAAACTGGGGTTTATGTTTTCTTATACCATTTTAAAGGCTGACTTAGAACCATTCCCTCTTGATGGTCTTTCTTGTAATTCCAACTTGCATTTTCTTAGGGCAATTTATTCATGAGCTAATGCTGTTCATTGTTTAGCTTAAAAAGCTCTCTTCTGTCCCTGATTTATTTCTGTCCAATGAATAAACAAGGACAATGAAAACACAGAGAGAAACATAATCTTTTTCAGCCCTCATTGAATCAGGGGAAATAAGTAAGCTTTTTTATTCTTTCATGTTCTCTTTCTAGGAAATTTGTAATGCAATCAAAACAAGTAGCAAGAACGATATATGTATTTAATATGTAGCAGGTCTAGCCATGAATAAAGTATCCATTATATGGCCATCAGCTAGCATAAAGAACAAAAAAGCCACTGCCTGCCACAAGGCACTAAAGTTCAGACCAAACAGAGGAACATAAACACCATTTTATATAGCTGTGGGGTGTGGTTTTTTTTCTGTCTGGTAAGTGCACAAAACTCCCCTGACAAGGACACCTACATGTAAAATGTCTGTCTACACCCACACATGCTTTCACGACTTTCTACTCAAGGCAGAAGCCAAATGCAGGACGTCATAATGATCTCCTCTTCAACTGGGCATCCAAGCTGCCAGCAGTGAAAAATTCAGAGCCAGATGGAGGCAAAGGGACAAACAATTTTAATTGTGCAGGTTGGTAGTTTAAACCTTTAATAGAGATATTCTGGACTGACATTCTGTTCTGCCTCTATTATTTGCATATGACATCGTCTATTATGAACATTTTCTCAAATTTAATGGATCATGTTGGTAGGCATGCAGATAGAATCCCAGATGTTACAGAATGCTATCCTTGCAGTTTACTATATTCAGAAATCTATGTTTGGTGCCCAGGTACTGTAGCCCCCGCACTGTATGACTCATAACTCATTAGATATACCAAATAACATCCATAGAAGCCAATGGACTGCTCTGTTTGTTGAAGGAAATCAACAAAGAAAATTCTGATTCCACTGAAAACATCAGATCTTAACCAAAAATGCAAATCTTGAATAATATTTTGTAACAGATTTGAAGATCTGATGGACATAACCTCACTAAAAGAAATTGCAGATGCTTTTTGCAGCCACTTGAATAATTCAGAGCCTCTATCATAATTAGATTTGACAAGCCAAGGTTTTATATTGTATGCTTTCACTATTTTCTGGGATAGGACTTCAGCTTCTTAGCTATGTTTTTGGCAAACTGGTATTGACCAAGGAAGACTGTTGATTCCTGCTCCATAAAAGCAGGGCCTTCAACAAGGCCGTCACTGGTGAATATCACAGAGGTGTCTTCACCTTTCCAGCCCATTCCCTGACTTGCTTTCATATAAACAAAAGTGTTTTGATACCAGTTTTGAAGAAATACCAAGAATGCTCTTTCATCATAAAGAGCTTTTCCATCACTGAAGAAAAATGACAAGTAGAGATCACACCTTAGTTGAGTACAAACTCAAGGTGAAAACCTGGTGTAAGTCAGCAAAACTTGGCAGACACTATCAGCACTTGGTTTACTATCATTAAAATTTTCTATGCAATATTATATATAGTACAGGACTTTAAAGCCTTTCCTGCAAATATCAAGCCTCTAACAGTCAGGATGATACAAGAGATAAATATTATAGCACTTTCCCCAATAATGTCATGAGCCAAAACGAAAAAATACATACAATGAAAATTTTGATATTTTTTACAAAAATCACAAGCAGTGAGCCTTCTTTCTTTCATATTTAATAAAGATCTTTCCAGTCAGCTGCAGCTGACGATAAGTATAATATCTTTAAATGGTTAATCCAAGGATCACAGCTCAAGTGCTTTATGTGGTTAGGAGCAAGGAAAGCTGTTAGTAGACTCAGTGTGCATTTCATAAATCCAAGGATTTTTTTATTCCTTTTTTCCTTTCTTTTTTTTTTTTTTGCCTTTTCGTTTTTCATTTGGCTTTCTACTATATCTTAAATGCTTTATTTTTCAGAGGAGAGATAAGACTTGGTTCTTCACATAAAACTACAGCTTAGCCATTACTTAGTCTTTCTCTGTTACAGAAAAGGTCCTGTCTGTGCACAGATGTCTCAGATTAAATTGTATCTCACAGTCCTTACAGTGCTCAGTACTAGATGAACTGCCAAAAGGGCCGTAGGCAAGAACTAAATTGCTTTGGTTTCAGTACACAGTGAATTTGGCTCAGACAAGCTGAATCAGTACATTAAATGCGAATCCCTCACAGATTTGAAAGCAGCCTTTAGCACAATTATTGACTGTGAGTGATGATTATGTCTAATTGAAGGAGACTTTTCCTACCTGTAGCTCAGTTGGAGTCCATGAGAGCCACAGCAAGGCACTGCATCTTAATTCAATGTTCCAGCTTGAAAGAAGCAATTGAACCTAAATCCTGAAGTGTATACACATGGTCGATAAACTTTAATAAACTTTACAGGTTCAGTAACTAGACTGAGTGTACATAATTCAATTTTTTAATTCAGGAAGGGAAAATAGCTAACAAGTATGTTAGGCTACAGTAATGTATTAGTTCATCTCATGCAGAGGGCCTCTCAGTAAAAGGAAAGATACAGCTTCATGCTTGTCTTTGGAACAAGTCATAAATCTGCTGTTCTATACACTATATTAATGCTCTACAGGTGGGAGATTACCAGGTTATTTGGGTATGACCCAACTTCAAGTAAATTTGTGAGGAAAATAAAATAATTTGACAATTTTGCATCTTTTGCTAGAGAAGCTATGCCAATAATGAAGAGAAATGAATGTTTTTCTTAATAGATTCTGCCTCTCTCCCCAAGAATTTTTGGCATGTTTTCATGGTATAACAACACTGTTGTACAAAAAAAAGAGATGTTATTCTATGTCTCAATCCTTCCAAAAAAGGGTTATTGATTTTTCTCAGTGAACAAAAAATAGATATTCTCAGGGGCCCTACAATCAGAATTATGTTACCCTTCTGTTTTATAAAAAACTAAAGTTTGTCAATCTGTTCACAGCAAATATTTCGCTCCCACAAACACGTGATGTGACCTATTAGATCTTTTCTAGGCTTAGATTAGGGTTCCCTTGCCGCCATTATTATGATAACATTCACAAAGAGCTCTTTGTGACAATGCATTTTTCGTATTTTCCATAGGCATGCAACTATGTGAATCATGAAAACTTTCCATTTAAATTACTCCCTTACTGAATAATTGATATAAAAGGCAAATATGAGCCATATTTGTTGGCCATTCCTCCTTCTAGGTGGCTTACCTATTATGTAGGTCTGAGCTTTTAGCAAAGAAAAACTAATTTGAGTCTTGTCCTGGATCATAGGTTACATGACCAGCAGGAAATGATGGATGTAAAGAGAGGTCTCGGATAACATATTTTGGCAGAATCTTTACATAATAAATAATACACAAAAAGTCTTGAAGTTTATTGCTATGTATCTCTAGTTGGTACATGCAAGTAAGCCCACAACACCATTTCTATTAAGTCCTTTCAGATTAACTATCCCAAGACTAGGGATTATGAGAACTAGGTATGTATGTATCCATCCTCTCTCTATGTATATTTTCTGTCATTTCCTAGATTTAAAGCAACAAAGCCATAAAGTGGTCTGCTAGCAGGAAGGTTTAAATTCCCAGTACAGACTGCAATATCTTGGTCTGATAGATTAACTAATGGTGACACTTTGAAATTTTATTGGTGGATAAACTTTATAAACAACACTCTCCCTCTTGCATGGTTTCCAAATATCTGATAGGAAGGAATAAGCATGTTTTTCTAAGGTTTCAAGGAATCTACTCAGAAGCAGCTTTCTTTGTTCTTCTTCCCTATGCTTTAATTTTTGGATTCATTATTACAAAACTCATTTTGCCTGTATTCATACCTTACCTACTTTGGCTTTTTGTTATCTTCTGGATATGCAGTTTCTTCCACTCTTCCAATTTTCTAATTATAACTACCTGCATTTAATTTTTTCTAAGCTTTACCACCACCATCTTTATGCCTTCTCATGTTACTCACTTTAACCAAGCAGTCATCTTCTCTTCCCCTTAGCAATGGGATCTCAGTATGCTCTACGAGGTGCCTTGCAATTAATTTCCTTTTTTTTTTTCTAATTTCAGCCTGCCTACTCTATTCCTGTTATGTCCTGGCCCAGCGCAACCTCACTCTCAGTCTCATTCTTCCCCTCAATGTTGCCTCTTGTTTCCCTAGACAGTTTCCTTTCCAACATTAGTCAAATTTTCCTTCTCTTCCCAGGTGTGCCATCTTCCCCTTTTCGGTCTTTTCCCTTCTCTTGTGGTTTATTATGGTAAATTCTTAGCACTGACAGAAAAGGTGAGTAGATTTCTTCAACTCAGTCTGTATTCCAAAAGCACTTCACCCCACTTCACCAGTAGCAAATTTATAGGTTTATTCTGTGGGGATATTTTATGTGTAATGTGCTCAGCATTCCAAGCTGAGGAAAAGGGGAGGAAGAACACTATTTGATTAAACGAGATGTCATCAACCTGCAAGATGCATTTGGTTCAATATTTAAAACATGCTATTTATGGTATCTTGTATAAATTCAGCTAATTCAAGACAAATTTTGTATCCAGCCATTTTCCAAAACACAAAACTGCTAAAACATTTGAAAGGAAGGATGTTGGTAATTTTAACTACGACAAAAGAATGCAAACTGGCTAAACTAGTTGAAATATAAAGAAATCAGGCAAAAATCAGATACATGGTGTGGAAAACTTCAGTGCAAGGAACCTGTGTCCAAATTAAAAGAAGACAGAAGCTGTATTTTAAGAAGGAATGTCAGGGAATAAACCTTGTTTACCATATTGTTCACTATTCTGGCAAGGATTCCTTTAAAGAAAGGGGAATTTTATCTAAAGGAGAACACTAGAAATTAATTTCTTTTTTTTCTTGATATGGGGTTGGTGAAATGGTGTTTTCCAAGCAGTCTGAAATGTCATGTTGTGTTCCAGCTTTCATCTGGAAATTTTTAAATGTTGACACCAAAAAACCATTGCATTTTAACAGTCAAACAACAGAAAACAAGTATCTCACAAATCAACCACACAGGACATTAAGAAGCATCTTATCTTAGGCTATCAGATTATCACAGGTAGGGATTTGAACCAGATTCTTTAATAAATGTCAGAGAGTTAATTTTATGAAAAGTTTATGGAATTTGTCTTCCTCCTTTTTCACTATTTCTCCTTACCTTTTTAAAACTGTAATTTATAAAATACTTCTTTGCAGTAACACTTTTTGTAGAAAGGAAAATTAAAGGCTGCTTCAGAAAATACAATATTGAAGAGAAACATAAAGCTGTTGCAATTAAAAAACAAGGCATAAAAATACTGTGACAGAAGGAAAGGGGAATGTTATATAAAAGTTACCATGTATGTTTTAGCCCTGTTTAGAGGATCTAATCTGTCATATACATAGATATAGAACCAGCAATGAAGTTGTCAAAACTCCGTAACATACTAGTGCTTTTATTTTTTGATGCTGTTGAATTAAAGTTTTAATATTTTTCATCATGCTTATTTGGCATTATCTGAATTTTCAGAGAAACGTTCAATTAAAACTTTGCAACCATTCCCCCAAACTAATTCAGTTATTTTTACTTTTTTAAAATAACTGTTTAGATTTTACCTGGAGTGGCTGGGCTTGGAATGCACAATTGCCACAGAAGTGTCATTTGCTGTCTTCAAAATTACCCATTTCTTGACATGACAAAAATGTGTTCATTTGATTTCTGAAGGCCTGGTTCTTTGAGATATGGTTGTCCATTTTATTAATCTGAGAGGCTTTATAATGTTGCTAATCATACATCTGAGAATAGAGTACTTAACATGGAAAATCTCAGATTCTACTTTTCCAAACTGACATACCATGAAACCAAACCTGAGGTGTTATATCCAAAACCAGATCCAGAAACCTCACACAGATATTCTCATGAACACAACTGGGCAGGAAGCCATGACTCCCTGAGAATGGCAGCAGATCCCATTTCCTGGTCCTCACTAAATTTTGAAGCCAGCAGAGCCACTAGCTGCTGTCTTGCACAGAAGCAGTACATCACCTTCCCAGTTACATCTTCCCTCTCAAGCAGAAGGGCATGCTGAAATTTATCCAATGTCTCCCAGTAAACTTAATCTCCTATTTAGAAAAAGACAGCACAGCAGTGGAACGTATTGCTCAGAGAAGTTGTGCCCCATCCCTGGAATTGTTCAGGGCCAGTGTGGATAGGGCTTTGAGCAAGCTAGTTTCATGGAAGGTATCTCTTCCCATGGCAGTGCGGTTAGAATTGGATGACCTTTAACAACCCTTCCAATCCAAACCATTCTTTGAATATCACTCTTGAAATGTTAAAATTTGCCCATGCATCTGTTGTTCAAAATATAATTCTAAAACCCACTGAGACAATTCTTCTATGAGGGTGGGTCACAGTGTTTATGCAAAACACAGCTTACCATTACTAGAAATTACTTTTATGCCAGGGACAGAACCCTGTGCAGAGGGTCAGAAGGTACTAAGTTTCAAATAAAACTGGTCAAAATTATTCTTTCCCACAACATATAGTGAGAAAAAATCTTTCTTGTATTAATGTGTAAAAAATGACGCACTTTTCCCTTTTGAGATTTTAATGAAAATTTAAAATTCTGAAAAGCAAACTCTAAATCCTATTTACAAATTCATCAAAAGATTGTGTTTCATGGAAATATTTTTCTTCATGACATACTGCACTTAAAAAAAATTAAAACAGACTTTGAAATACATTATTTTGAAATTCAAATTTGCCATTTTAAAATTATTTCTATTTCACTGCCTTTATTTTATGTCATATTATATTATTAAAAAAAATAAGTCTGAAGTAATATATTTCAATCATTTTAAGAGAAAATATTTCACAATATCTTTCCCTTTCATTATAGAAAAAAACCAGAACAACAAAACCTGAATGTTTTTCTCAGTAATATAAGAACTAGTTTTCACCCAGCTTGTATTATTTTGTCCCACTGGCCCTAAGCACCCCTCTAAAGAACAGATGTGAGCAACAAGGTTTTTCTCTGTTTACAGCATTGGATTGGGATTTAATTGAATATAATTATTTAAAAATACATATTTCATGTGGTCAGACTTGCTCAACACAGTCTACCCTGGGTTACTTCCTTTCACTTCAAAAATTTTAATGGAACATCAAAGTGGCATGTGGTAATTATACCACATGTGTGGTATTAGCAAAGATTAGATTTATGTCTTCTAACTGATAATACGATAAAACAGCTGTAAGGATAGAACTGATAGTGGTATAAATGGGATGAATTATCACAACACTTATAGTTGCTTTTTGAGGTCCCCAGAAAACATTAATATACACTTTAGATGTCATATTTGCATTAAATATTTGAAGATGAAGTTGCTAGAAGGTGAGGGAAAAGCATGTATTCTATCTAAAAAGAAAAAATGTATTAGAAATTACAGTACCTCAAATCTGGTACCAGCTGCTGGCTAGAGAATGCAAAAGTTTATTATCATAAACTTTTAAATTCACTCTAGGTTTAATCTTCTTTAAAATTATAATCCTAATAATCAAAACTTGAATTCATGGATCTGTTCTGTGTACTAGGGATATATGAAACATCCAACGTTAATAATTGTGTAGATTAGGCCTGGGTTTTGCAGATAAATACTTTATGCAACTGGTAGTATCAGAAGGAATAAGTGATTGCACAGCTCAACTAAGAGGTAATGAAAAAGATCTGTTTTTTCAGGAAGACTCTCAGCACTTTCTCAGAAATCCCATACCTTTAAAATGCCTTACATTTTGTGGATTTCTCTTTCTCAGTTGTGGGTATCTATCACAGCAAAAAACTTTGGCTATCATCTAATAAACTATCTATATCAATAACTTAATTAATACTGAGAAAATGATGATGTGCTGAAATCCAGATGAGGTATTAATAGCATATTAAACCATTTCAAGTCATCCTGACTGCTGTTTTTTAGAGTGTGGTTCTTTAGTCTAACTATATTACATGTATACCTAAATTGAATTCTGCATAAAACGGGGAGCAAAGGTTTCTGAATTATGTAACGTAAAAAGCCAAAGCCCACATCTGTGGTTTTCAGCAAAGCCTGCTTAACACTCTGAAAAGGAATAGTCTGAGATTAGGCTTGCAATTTTGCCTGTGAAAGAACAAATAACTTGAACAGCCAGGCTGAGCTTTGTGGTCACTGAGGCCAAGGAAAGGACTGCCTTCCCAGGGAGTGGAAAGGCCTCGGTGTTTTTGGACAGTCTGTATCCAGATGTGCAGCTCTGTATCCCTGTTTTTTCACATCACTTGAACTTGCTCATCCTGTTTCCACTTCTTTCACCTGACCCAGCTATAAATCTACCTAAGCATCTGAAGGCAAGGTGATGGTGGTGTGAATGCTCATCCTCAGAAGCTCCCTCATTCTTGAGCATCCTATTTTCTGTCATATAGAACCGTACCAGCTATTCCCAAATAAATAATTCCCAGATAACTAATCCAGAATTACACTTAGTGGTTTGCTTATTGCTCTTTCACCTAGCTGTTCATGCTTATAAAAATCCTCACTGCAAGCTTTAAAACCAGTCACTTTCATGAGAGCAGCCTAACACACTCTCTATGAAAATGGCATTTGCTCTGCAGGCGTCATAAGTTTTCTTGCAGTATTTTAACACTTGGTTCTATTTTTCTGTGCCTGTTTCAGCCCAGATCTAGTTCACATCTCTTTAAGTCCAGGTCTATTTTCTCTATTTTTAAGATTCTTTTAATAACTAAGATAAAAGAAATCCTGACAGGTGGTGCACTTGTTTTTAGCTAGTTTGAATTTCAGAGAGTATAACTCTATTACATGGGAGCTGTGTCTCTTTGCATGTGTGTGTGCTTCATGGTGCACCAAATAAAGATGAGGATAACACTTTTCACGTAATTATCATTTTAATTTTAGCAGTGCTATATCACATGTCGTTTTTCTCCAAATATTTGAAGCCTAAATTTTAAAGTTTGATAAGGCATCTTCAACTAGTATTTCTGATCAATAGGAATAATGTGATATGGTCTACTATATAAATAATATAAGAAGACACCTTCAAAAGGTTTAAAGTATGTGACAGACAAAAAGAACTCATAAGGTATTTGAGATTTTACCCATGTGGTGCTGATGCTTTTCTATTCCCAGGTTTATTCATTTAACACTGAAACAGTGGACATTCACTTCCACCTGTGAACTGACTTGTGACTCCTTCGTATTCTGTGAGATTATACCTCAAAATCCAGAAGACATAAACAAAGCATGGCATTAAGTCAGGTACCTGACTTTTTGCTTAGCCAATGGTAATGATTTCCAGAAGAACAACAAGTCTGGGGCACTGTAGCTGGTCCCAGGTGGAAATGGAATTTTCTTGAACATTCCAAACAGCAATATGTATCTAGCCCAGACTTCAGCAGGTTAAGTTAATTACATTAAGCACATTACACTCTACTTCCAAAATCACCGTTGCAATTGATTATAAATGCACCACACAGTGTGTAGTGTTCAACACTCATCCAGTTCTAAAATGCTTAAAATATATCCCCAAAAAGAAACATATATGAAACATATATGTATATGGTCCAGAAAGCATTATTCTGTGATGAAACAGTACATGAAATTTGAATTAGAGGTAAGCTTAGATAGAACAATTAATTTTTTATGGGATGAGCATGGCTTTTCATGCCCAACTTCTGTGACAATGACAGAACACAGTTTATAGAATGCCATGGACAACTTGAAGAAAAAATTTCAATTCTGCATTAAATGTGTTACACAGCAATGATACAGCAGACATTAAATTCTGCACCACAGGGCAGAAATACAGAGCAGAATAGCTTCTTTGTAATATTTCTGTGTTTTGTTTAGGATTTAAGACTGATTTGATATTTTGGAAATATTCAGTAGGTGGCTACTGATGCTAACTAATTTCATTAATGGGTTTATCACTTCTTACACCTGGTGTTCAGGTTCATTATTTGACTTGCTGTGAACAACAGTTATTGTTCCCTTGTCAGGGGATCTCTCATCTAGCAGAGAGTCTTATCACACGTCAATGGCCCTAAGAGGCGGGTGATGGAAAAACTGGTTTGGTAAACGTGTGATAAAAGCGTGACATTCCACTTAATAATTATGTTTTCATAAAAGCAGAAAATTTCATGTTTCACTAGCACCATATAATGGCATCTGGAAATGGTTTTGTTTCTAACCACACCATTTGAGGTCTATGCTCAGTATGAGCAATTGACATTTTGCATTTTAGGAGGGGCAATCACAAATGTGTCCAATGTAAATGTGCCTCTGACCAGGAGCAACAAGGATGTTCCCAGCTCTACTGGCACGATGTTGGATAAAAGTTGTTCTGCTGTACAAACAACTCTGCCCCCTCCATACATTTACCCAAAAAACTGGAATAATTCCTGGATTATTCCAGCTGGCTTCCACTGTGTCTGAAAAAGGTTAAGAATGCACAGGCAGCTTTTTATGTCTTTCCTACCAAGTGCATGTCACTTCAGTGAAAAGATACAATTTGATAAAGGCTCCTTATAAGAATTATTATGAGCATTTCATTTTAGAGGAGGAAAAATTAATAACAGTTTTCCCTTTCCTTCTTGGCATGTAAACTCCCTAACATTTACACATTATGCAAACTTCAAGGAGAAAGCAGTTAGCATGTCAGAGAACCAGGAGTGATAACACTTGAGCAGAGCAGTCTGCAGCATTCTCTTTAGTTTTGCGACAGGCACATTAGTCTGGATGTTAGCTGCCTCTCCTTAATTGGATTGCTTGCATAAATTGCAATACAAGGTGGACATGTGATAGCTTTCTTTTTCACCAATCAGTCATGTCAAGAGAACCTTATGTATTTTATATAGAAAGTAGAAAAAATGATAATTTGTAAAGATGAGAAGATGGTGCAGGGCAAAAGCTGATATTCTTCCCTTATAACAGATAGCCCCAAGTTGTAGAGGCCATTATTTCTTGCATTTTCAGAGCAAATGAACTTGACAGATGGCTGTGTCACCTAAACCCCTACCTACCAACTTGATTATGCAGAAAACAATACAATAGAAAAGAAATCATTACTGAAGGAACCTGGTTAGTCCACAGAGGGCTGAGCAGTGCAGAAGAACAAAATTACAGTTGTGGAATTGAACAGCAAGAATACATTTAACATAAAGTGGGTTACAGCAAGGCAATCAGTCATGGCTAAAGCTATTGTCTGGGCTTGCTTGCATGGTATATGAAGTAATCTGTCATCTACAACTGAATTTATGCTTAGTTTATAGTAGAAAAATACAAAGGTTTTGCCAGGGCATGTTCTGGTAGTCTTAAGTACCTCAACTATGGATCTATGAAATTAAAATTATGGGAATTCAGGACATTTTTCTGCTTCCAATCTGCTTTGGAGGACATTAACACCAAAGTAATTTCTTCTCCCTTCTCCCATGTTACTCAACCATTAACCAAATCCCACCACTTCAGGAAAGACAGGCTAGGCAAGACAAATACTCAGCACCAGTTCAGGTTATACAGTACTACCATTACTCCATAAAAAGTTACTTTGGATTTGCTGGAAGCCTGGCTATGGAAGCTATGGAGTGGCATTCAACAAGACAGGAAAGGAGCAGCACCTATTCCCGGTGACCTAGTCCTCACACTAATTTTTACACATTCTTTTCAAAAAGATAAAATCTCTTATCAACATTATAACTATTTCTCAGAAGTATTATTGTATGATCTCATACATCATTTGCAACAACATGGGCTTCTAGCCTGTTTCTCTTGACAGTTTCAACCAATACAATACTACTATAAGCCTGAGAGCTTACCACCTCATGGTAAGAGGTAAGACCTCTTGTTAACTAATTTTTTCAATTAACTACTTTTGATATAAACCAGCTCATCTAGTTTGTCATTAACACCATTGAAAAGATCAGTTTTAGCAGGAGTGGTGGTTTTGTAATACTAAGTGGTTTTGTTTGCAGAGAGGTGCTTTAGAAAGATTTGATGCAGGTGGCAGAGAGTCAAGACTGCTGAGAAAAATTAACAGACTAGAGAAAAACTCTCTGTAGGACACAGTGGACCTCCATCCCAGAAACAGCTCTTTTTCCTCTATTATTAGGCTTCTCTCATTCATTACGTACATGACTTACTTCCACCTTTTCCTTAAGTCTTTTTGGGACAGTCACACTCTCACATCACTGGAAACCCATGCAGTCACAGGTAATCAAGTGTCCAGGAGTAAGAGTTGCACTCCCAGAAATACTCAACGTTGTGAAAAAAAGACAAGAAAGAGGATGGAGTTTCCAAAAAAGAATATCTTTATTGCTCTGCAGCTTCCAAGCCTCTTGTTATCGTATCAGAACTGTTCCATCCAGATGAAGACAAATAGAGATATTTTTAGTCTCAGCATGCAGATGAAACTTCCAGTATTTCCCTGATGCAGTGATCAATGCAACTTGAACAGCTCTAACACATGCACTTTGGAGGCTTGTGTCTCTTTCATTGGTCTCAGGTCTAAAGAGTGAGTCTTTGGAATACCTAAGGGTTGAGCCTAATTTGGGGAAGCAGAGAAGAGTTCACATTCTCCTCTAGGGGGCTAGGGACAGTTCATTCAATAGGGCTCACACATCTTTTGTTTTTCCAGCACAGGAATTCTGTCTGCAATTTTTGCGTATTGGGGCAAAAATTCCAGATCTCTACTAGGTTCAACACAATGACTGCTTTTGGTAATGTTGAAAATACAACCAGAAACCCTATTCTTGATTGCAGGGTACCCCAAGAAAACCAGGTATTTTACAGTGAAAAATTACCTACAAAGTCTTCACGTAAACCAAAGGCAAGATGCATCTTAACTGTCTTGCGAACAAAGAAAGTTTGCCACATGAAGCTTTCTGATTCTGATTTCTGAACTTCTGATAGAAGTACACAAGAACAGAAAGAAATTAGTTCTGTAACGTGAACAGGGAAGTATAGACTATACTGTTGGTTTTGCATGAGGTTTTCTTAAGGGCCGCACTGGGAAAATACCTTTCCAGAGCAAAGTAAAACACTCTCCCAGGGAGACATAGAAGAACATGTCAAATCAGAATTGTTCAGTGGGACAGGACATCATCTACTCAAGTTCAAATAAACCTTAAGCAACTGTGTGACTGAAAAAATCATATAATTTGTATTAAAAACAGAGAAAACAAGCTTGGCAAACGACTGAATCACCTTTGTAAGAATTGACCCTAGTTACTGCCGAGCAGAAAGACTGATTTTGGTATCTAAAGTACAGAAAGAAATGAAGACAAAAACACAGATTTAAAACTTTTTCAGTACAGAAACCAAACAAGAATTTTCCCACTCTTTCAGACATCAACTCTTCTCTTGTCTTGACAAATATGATGCCTTTTTCATATCTAGAACTTAAACATACATAGCCCTTGATACTGATATTACACATACACATATTTACCTATATACTGTTAAAAGTCCTAAATATAATAAACTTTTTCAGTCATTTTGATTCCTACTCAGTTTATCTCTGAAAAATGACATTTTATTTTTCCATCATAATTCCTTTTCTGAACTCTTGCTCCTTCCAAAAGATTGTCAAGATATCCTGTAAGAAACTCAGGGGTTTCAAACATGGAAGAAAAGAACAAAAATTTTCAAAGACATCTCTGGAAGTTGTTGAAAGGTAATGTTCCAGCATCCAAAATGTGAAGGGCATTGTGGTGATAGACCTGACATTTAGGTAGTAATAACAATTAAATTCTAGAGACTGCATTTATTAATTTATTGATATATGTCTGTATCATCTCAAATCCTGTATTGAACTGGGATAGTCTAACAACGAAGTTCAAAAGAAGATTTCTTTTTCCCTCTGTGTTTATTAAATCTTGAAAGAATTGAATACTTCTCTTCCTTTCCAATAAATTAAATTAGTTTAGAACTAAAATATTTTTAACATCAAGAACATCATTCTAGTTTACCTGAAAAGCTCACAAGCTAACAACTAGCAGTTTAGCACTGCAGTATCAAGACCATCCCCCAGCTTCCTGATTTCAGATGTTTTACTCCCCTCCTTTCATGTGCTGTCAGAATTTTTCCAGAGCAGGGCACTCTCCTCCTGCTACTCAAATTCCCAATATCCGTCAGATTAATGCTAGGATAGGATGTAACAGTGATCCTCTTCTGCTGATGCACTCCGTACTCTGAACAAAAAAAATCTCTCATTTAAAACTAAACAGCAGATTACAAGAATCATATTCTCCCTCCTCTAACCTTTGTCTGTGTTTTCACTTCACCCAGGGCAGATTTTGATTTCACCTTTGTCATTTCCTGGTGTACTTTCAGCTCTCCACCTGAATCAAAGACACATGTTCCTGGCAGGCTAAAATTTGCTCTGAGGAACAGCTTTCCTCATGCTTCACACTTAGTATATCAGCTGTTTTCTTGGCTTAATTTTTCCTGTCTTTCTCTGTAGGACAAATAACCTACAGCTTTTCAGTTACTACATTAAATAAATGTGCATGTGATTAATTGCTCTATTCAATATTATTAATTTACAAGGGATATTTTATTTTGATTCCCAGGTTGAGTTCTAACATGATTACAAAATCTAGTGATAAGGAAATATTACTGAGTTCCTGTCCCTTGCAGGATACAGTTGTCCCTAGATGTATGTCAGATAGTGATTGTTCATCTTGCTTTGAACAATCTCACCTTGGAGTTTATGCCATGTTTTTATCTCCCCAAGTAATGTCATTACTCTTTGGATTTATTTTTTTTAAACAATGCTTTTTTGCTCTATGTTGAATCTGCAAGCATAATTAATGACATGAAATTGACCTGATTAATTACTGACACTTCAATTTTGCAGCTGACGAAGTGCACTTCAGTAAGTAATATTCACTGACTGCAGCTGTCGTGGTCCTTGCTAGAACAGGTATTCCTTTAGAGCAAGCACACTTCCCAGTCAGCCCTGAAACTAACTCGGACTGCAGGAGTTTTGTAGGCATCTCAATCTATAAGCCCCATTTCATTTCAGTAGCGGGTAAGACATTTACAGAGGCTCCTGGTACCAGTATTAAGGCAGGGGGGATATTCAGAAGAAACCAGTCTGGGCCATCATTCCCTGCCCATTGCCAGGGGAGCTGCATGCAAAATGGGTGACTTTAATGAGTAATATGTGAACCTGTTTTCTTGTAAAGCCCTCACCTAGAATACGTGATTTTGAAGCTGGCTAATTAAATATCTTTCAGGGGTTATTTGTTTGCTGAAATACAGTTCTAGAATGAGTACATGGAATACGCTATTAATTCAGACTAATAACACATACACATAACTATGTCTAACTATTGCTTTTGTAGTGGCTGGGGTCCAATTCTCTTTACCAGTGGGCTGCGGAAGAGTCAAAATCCCAAGTCTTGATCCTGTTGCTGCCTACACATGTGTTCTGATTATAAAAAACTTAATTGTATTCTCTGACATGGGTTTTTAAGGATGAATCTCACCTTGCTCTAAGAGTCCAAAAACAGCTAGAGTTTGCAACTTTAGTTCTCAAAACCTTTTCTTCATATTCTACAACATGCTGCAAGGCAGTTCACAATTCTTAGTTGTTCACAGCATTAATTTACTTTATTGATGACATCATCAGTATTTTGTCACTGTAGAGTTTAGTTGTCCTGAGTAAAGCTGACCATGGAAGTTTTGAACATTGATTTTTTTTTCCCCTTCTGTAGCATAAGCAGATGATTTATCATCCTCTTCTGGGACATCAGCCAGAGGCAAGAAATAGCTCTAATAACATGCTCTGAAGTGACTTATACTGACTGTGTGTTTAAAAATGTGGTCAAATAATACGCTGTACCTGGACATAGGAACATCAACCATTGGGAAAGACAGGAAAGGTTTTGATACAAACAAATTACATCTGCCACACAACAAACACAGAACCCAGCTTTCTTTCAAAAATAGTTCAGAGATTTCTTTCACTTGTATTTGAATGTATAACATTTTGGGCTGGATTTTTATTATTTAAAAATTTCTGAATAAAATATTAAGAAAATTCATCTTAAAATGAGCAAAAGATAGTATAAAACACAAGTTTCATGTACAAACTTTCTTTCTCTATGGAGATTTAGATTTTGGCCCGACTGATTTTATTAATTTTCTTTCGTTGACATTGTATCAAAGTACAGTCTTTGATACAATGCAAAAAAAGAGGCAAAAATTACAACCATTGCCATACTTTGAGATGAAACATGAAGGCAAGGATGAAAAATAATTTCATAGGATTCTTATCTCCCTGTTACCTCAGTAGATTCATGCATGTGTGTACATGAAAGAAAAACAGATTGGATGCAATTTGATGTTAAATTTCCTTAGGTGACAAAACTGGCTATTTCCTGATTTATGTAGCATAGTCCCATATATATATATAGTCTCATAAGCAGTCATATTGCCACCAGTGATACAGCAGGAGAAGGAAAAATGGTAGTACAAGGATGAGAAATAATGACAAAATCTTAAAGGAAATAGGAACTCCTTATGCTGGAGGGAGAGAAAAAAAAAAGCAGATAATTGGAGGAATACATTTTACAGATGAAAATTAATTTTAATTGAGGAAGCAACTAGAAGTAATTTACAAACGAATTTATAAATTGGTCTCAGAGTTAAATCATTTCTAACATGCAAAAAGCCAAGAAATAAAGAGTGGGAAATACATATATTTTCATTTTGCATATGTGCAATCTAAGCAAAAAGAGATGCTTCAGGCATATGTGGGTAAGTAATGACAAACACATTAACTGCATTTGGTCTCTTTATTATTTGCTTTCCTGCATATTTATTTGAGGAATCTTTGGTCTCTTAAATGCTCATTTGAAAAGACTGGAGCCCAAAGATGACATGTTTATAAACACACCACGAACTTTAGTTACATGCAGAAATGCAATTTATTTTGAGACTGAACAGAAATAATTTTGGACAGAATGGGAACTGTTTATATAGATCATTGAGTAATTCATGTAGTCATTCATATGCACTACTACTAGGCGAGATTTTCAGTTGAGGTAAATGGGTGTAGCTTGATAGTTACACGAGGCTACAAACGACCTGTTCTAATGTTTCTGCCTCATATAGATAGATTAAAAATAAATATTCTATGATTCTAGGAGTTCACATGCTCAAGACAATTAATTTATTTTCTCCCAGGCTGTAGTACTGACACAGAACACTTTCTGGTCTGGTTTTGGGATTTAGATTTTTTTAAATTAGAGTACATTCAAGACTGTTAATCAATCAGAATCAACTATTTTAATTTATCATTAGCTTATTGCAGTAGTAAATATTTTCATGAATTTAGATAAAACATGTTAAAGTCTACCAAGTTCCAGTACAATGATAAATCTCATTAACACCAAATTGTTAAAAAAAAAATAAATTGAAATACCTTTTCCTAAACTGTTTCTACTTGGCAAAAAATTATCCTAAAAATATAGCACCCAATTCTTTTTTCTGCAAGAATGAAACTAGTAATTATTTTTTAACAGAAATGCATAAACTGAGTATTTTGAGCTTTCCTGAGATTTCTCTTCTTATCCCTCAAACTCTGTCAAATTTTAAAAAAAATTAATTCTGAATCTGTAGTTTGCTCTTGAATATGAGTTCATCACAACCCATACCCTATTTTCTCAACTACTTCTTGTATAATTATGCTCTTTCCAATTCATGAGAAGCACAGGAGTTAATGTAGTATTTTAACTCCTTCACACCTTGAATTTTTTAGTGAGTTCAGCATCTTGTTATCCCACCAGACCTTCTCAGACCATACTCATTTGGTTTACAAGAATGGTGCTCAATGAATATCCTCAAAAGTCACTTCCCCCTCCTACTTAGCTTGTCAGGGCGAATAGGTTTTAAATAATAGTTTTCACTCTCTTTGCACAACCATTTCAGCTGCAGGTGCTACTTAGAAACAAATGAGTCAGCGACCAAGAAGAGAAATTATCTTGCTTTCCTCTACATAGGACCCAAAGGAAAATCTCTGCCTCTCATTTCGAGGGATTCACACAGGTTGGGGAAGAGCAGGCTAGTGCTGGCTGTGCACTTGATGTGAGCACCATCTGGCAGTGGCAGGGTAGGGTGACTCTGGGGGAACACTGTCAAGAGCACTCTGCTGCTGCTCTAAAGAGGAGCAACATCAACATCTTGCAGGAATATGCTGCTGGTTTTAGCATATGTGATAACAGACTGAGACTGGACACGGCCACTTCTTGTGGGACCACATTTCCCCAGCTGATGAGGCATCCATTTCTGCCTTTGTAATACAAGGAATCTGAGTCTGGGGTTTGTTCTCCTTATGTCTTTCTTGAGCATACAAACCAGTGTCCTGATTGTTTTCCAAATCTACTGGGTTCCAAGGTACATGCCAAAAACTTTGAGGCTTTCATGGAACAGTGTGTAAGATACCTGCAAGCTACAGCACTGAATCCAAAGGAACATTTCCTTCCTATAAGAGATCCTGAAGCACATTGGTTTTAACACACAAAATGCTGTAATAAACCACTTTCCACGCATTACTTGGAAAAAAAAAGTCAAAACAAGAAACTACCAGAGGAAGTCTACATACAAAAAAAAAAGAAAAAGAAAATCACAGTAGCAGATACTGGCACCAACATCTAAAATAAAATACAAATCTCCATTTCTGAAATTAAGTTCTGCTTGCAGTCTTTGGCCTATCAGCTACATACTCATGATCTTTCAGGTGTAGACACTATGTACTGACTGCTCCTGCAGATATTTGGGTGTTTTCTGGAAAGGTGGTGGGGGAGGGGTGGTCAGAAGTATATAAAGAAACAAAGATCACCAGAAGAACTGGAGTATACTTACTTGTTCATGTCATATGAAAGTATGTGAAGAATTAATAAGAATTAATTCCAAAATATCAAAATGTTCTGGCAAATATTAGGATAGGCCTAGTTTAAGCCACTGCATTAATGGAAAGAAAAGTAAATACATTTAGAGCCCTGTGTATAAATCCCAGACACTTCTTGAGCGCTCCCAAGTCCTTCTCAGCAGGGCTGATCTGAATTCGTTCATCCCCCAGTTTGTGTTGATACCAGGGGTTGCCCCAACCCAGGGGCAGCACCTTGCTCTTGGTCTTGTTAAGCCACATGACATTCCCAAGTGCCCATTTCTTGAGCCTGTCCAGGTCCCTCTGGCCGGCATCCTGTCCTTCAGCACATGTGAACTACACCAACGCTTGCTGTCCTCTGCAAAATTGTTGTTACCTGATTAAAGGGACACACCTTTAAGTTTTTTCATTGGTGTTTCTCTGCTGTCTCCTATTACATCTGGAGCCCCTCCAAGTCTCAATGCAACAGGCTGAAGTTCCTCGCTAGAACATCCTGGTAACCTCGGTGTATCCTCCAAAATTTTGTCACAGGCAAGCTTGATGTTATCCCCTCCCCCACTAATTCTTAGGAAATTTGTTGTTTGTAATGTTGGATTCACAACAAAGTAATAGGTATTAATTAGAAGATACCACTGAAGAGTAAATATTGCCACATCACTGTGAACTTTTCATACGCACTTAGTGCTATCAAAGGAATGAAACAACCAGCAGTTAGGATCAGGCTACTGAAAATGTCACCCCTTTGTAAAATTCTGACCAAAATAAACCCGAGAAAGGCTACAGTAATATTATCACTGAATAAAGACCATTTTGCCTTCCACTAAGGAGCTCAGTGTTTCCAGCCTTAGCAAAAACAAAAAAAAATCAGTAGCTGTTATAAGACTCCCATTATTTTAGGTTGTGGCTCTGAGAAACAAATCTAATTCTTACTACTGAGTTAGAAGGGCAACTTTGGTCCTGGAAGTGGCAAAATGCAATGGTTATTTGTTGTTTTTTTCTTTCTTTTTCTTTCACATCATTCTATTATAAAAGCAAAATTACATTTTGACCAATGAGACTGTTCAAAGTGCTAGAGTGAATTTTGGAAGGACAGAGGAGTATAAATCTCCTCTGGAAAAAAAAAATATTCCTGAAAAAGTCTTTGGTATTGAGGTAGATCTCTTGTAATCCTCTGATAAAATTATGTGGGGTTCTGTTGTAAGATAATTCTAAAAACATGTAAAGAAAATGAGGCTTAATTTTGAAAGTTAGTATTCCTGGTGTACAAAAAAATCATAAAAGCTGCACAGAGTTCCAAGAGACCTGCCTTACACCACTTGCCACGAGAAGACCTTGTCCTCATTTTTACAAGCAAGTACCAGACCTGACCTGTTAGTCCACTTATGTAAATAATAAGTCCAATTCCCTTTGCAAGCCCCTGCTAAAGCTGTGCCATTAGAGCCATCGTGTCATTTAGGCAGTCAGTAGAGAATCAAAGACTGCCTGTGCTGCAAGCAGCCCAGTGCTACGTTTCTAAGAAAATGGGCTCTTAAAAAAGGAAATGTCACACCGCAGTGTGAGAGATAAACAGAGGTATATCTTTAGAGCAGCAGGCAGGGACTGTAGAAACACTCTCTGTAAATGACTTTGATCCCCTAGTGTGATGAATCATGGAGTCGCAAATCCTTTTTAGCTAATTGCTATCAGCTTGTGAGATTTTTCCTTCCATGTTCAATATCAATTTTCAGGGCCATAGGAGATAGCACTTGTCCCCCGAGTCTGCTGGCGACTTACCGCTAAAACTGAACTAGCACCACTTAACAGTTTAAAGGGGGAAGTCATTTAATATGACACTGCTGCTAGTAACTAAAAGGGAAAATATTAGGGGCAAATAAAGGGAACAGTAAACCTTTTTTTCTTACTGTCAATGACTTGCCTTTGAAAATGTCCTTTCCATACCCACACATCTACGGTGCATCTATCTCAAAGCAAAAGAAGCTTTAATTATTTGAAGGTGATAAGCAGGGACTTCAGAAAAAGGAGAGTGAAATTTGATTGTTTTTCATTTCTAATAATTTCCACATTAAAAACTGTAAATAAAATAAACTTTTTTAAGAGTCTTTGAGCCATTCTATTGGACTGAATGAGAAATTTAGAATATATTTTTAAATTTAAACACAGCACATATTTCACTCCATTTCCACTTTCAGGACAATCAAGTGAAAACATTTTAGATTTCCAAGGAAATCTAGACCTTTCCTGTTCACTGGAATTTTTCTGCAAAATTTTGTTACCACTGCTTATTCACAAGGTTATGAAGACCAGAAGTTACATCTCTCGAGCATAATAGCATAAGTATTTTTCCAGACTACAGAGGGACACAACTCCCTGCAACTTCTGAACACTCCAGACTTAGAAATTCTGAATTCATGTTTGTCACTTGGCATTCACTAGCCCCTGAATGCAGACAGCATCTCCAATAGCCAAAACCATTTGTTAAATAAACTTAGATTTAGTGTCAAATTTCATGACACTTAAAATCTAGAATTTACAGAATGAAAGAGCAAGCTTTTAGGCTAGTTGATTATGTAAAGCTGAAAAAATACAGCGCTTCAAGTAAGTCTAGGAAATTTTGTTTGAAGAGCAACTGGACTTAAATTTTGATGAATTCTTTTAAGTTAGCTGAACTGTCACTGTTGGTCTTATGTGTCTTCACAGTCATTCACTGGTTTTAATACTCAGAGCAGGGACAATTTTCCAGCCTAGACTAGGAGCATTTTTAAAATCTGTATATAAGAAAACTATTATTTTATCCTAGGGATCATGATTACCATTTTATGAAAAATATAATATGTATGCCCAATCAAGCCTAGCTTCAAAGCAAAATTCAGTTTCATTTGTCACAGACCAAGAGTTAATCACAAAATTATTCTGAGACAAATTTTAAAGAATGTTCTTTTTGGAAAATAAATAAATAAATAAATGTACCCATTTGGCACTTATAGTTTCCTGGCAATTTTTTCATTGGTTTCCTTATCAAGAGAAATGTCCAGTATTAAAGTAGAGATTTATTTATTTGAGGTGGGATAGACTTAAAGATGGAAATGAGACAATGATTATAAGATTTCTATGTGCAGACTGAAAACAAAATATAAATAAAAAAATCTTTTACCATTAGCTGAGCACCCAGATTCTGAGCTGGTATCCAGATTATTTTCTTTCCTGGCAGAGACAGTAAAATCTTGGTGACAAGACTCACAGTTTTGAATACTTTCCCAACTTTGAATATTTGCATAAGTTTTAAGAATTTCCCCTCAACTGTTTCTTATGGAGACTTCTTAGCACAGAGAGCAGCTGCTGCAGCTGCTGCTTTGCATCGCACAAGAGTAGAGTAGGACACTTCTCAGTTTCCACCTTACATCTGGGTCCTACTTCACAGTCCACATTTAACTTGTGTGTATTTTTTAATATTGTCCACCAAATACCCAAGGGAGAACACAAAATTTTTCATGGCTTTTCCCTTGTGTCGCCCAGAACAATTTTTCTCTGAAAGTTGACTCAAAAAAAGTTCAGCCTACCCTCTGATCGCAGCATCACCACTGGTGAATTCAAAGTACCTGTATTCCAAAATTATACTACCACAATGCATTTTATAAGGCATTGGATCACAACTTGCTCATAAATAAGAGAAGTAAAACTGTTTCATATTTCTAGCCCATTTGCAGAGATGTTACTGCAAAGGAGCAAGGAGAGGAGACGGAAGGATCAAAACTTTTAGTCAGAGAAGAAAGAGTAGATGTTAACTTTGACATGAACTGACTTGATAGTAGGGGTCAAAGTCTGAGAAAGTCAGGCAAGTAGTTTGACCCTAAGATTTTCTGATTTTCCCAAAATATTGAACAGTTAAATTCTGAGAAATAAGGAAAAAAAATTGCAAAAATTTTGGACAATGCAATCGGATTTGCAGAAAGTTCTTCAGTGAAGTTTTAGGTCTAGAAATATTTTTTTCCTTTTTGAGGGAAATTAAAACAAAGTATTTTCAAGCAAGCTTAAAATAATATAAAAGTAAAATAAAAGTCTTCAAGGCTGGATGAACAGATTCAAACTTTTTTGGTGATTAAAATATTTGTAAATTTACATACAAGCTGCAGCTGATATTGCAAACTAAAAACCAATCCTAATACCATGTTTAAGTAAAATTTCTTCATGTGAATAAAATTAAATTTGTTTTAAAGCTCAAAAATAAAGTCACTAGTGACAATGGGAACAGCAACATAGGTCATACAAAGCTGGGTGGCAAAATTTTGTCTGCTATCCTCTCTGACAGTGGTAGAATTATGCTCTTAGAAAGTATTATAAACTATCTTTAATTTACAAAAAAATACACTAAAATTCCAGCTGGCCACACAACTCAATGAAAAATTCAATGCAATTTAATTTCAATTCAACAAAACTGTGTTATTTAAGCTACTTAAAACTTCATAACGTAAGATCTGAATCAAGCTTTTTTCCTCTCACTGCAAGAGAAAACTGATTTGGTGTCTCTAGGATTTGAAATCAGGATCTAAGACATCTCAGTACGACACTTAGTCAATAGAAGTATTCTTCCAGCAGAATTTTACTGATGAATTCAAGGGAAAAAAAAAGATTATAAGGAAAATAAAGAAGATAACTTTGGATTAATGACTGAGAACTAAATCTACCTAATAATCACCAATGTGGCATTCTCATGTTTTCTTCCATTGCAAAGGCAAAGTATCCCACTTTTGTAAAAACCAGATGTTAATACTCACATGTTAAACTCTTAAATTTTCTTCTGATTCAGGAATTTGGTCCAATTATTGAAGTAACTTTCAAAAAAAAGAAAAAATTGTCTGTGATAAAAAGCCTTAATATAAAATATATATATATTAGAAGAATTTTGAAAAATTTTAAAAACTTGAAGAATTTGAAGAATTTTAAAAAGAAGCACAGGAAAAGTATTTTTATAAACAGGGAAATCCTTTTTTAGTGAAAATTGATCTTACTTGTTTTATATTAATTTCTAATACAGTATACAGTATATAATTTTCCAGCATTTAATGCTGATAGGAAATGTAATTATAAAAAAATGTTTCAAATAACAAAAAAATGTGATACTCATCATTAAAATTTGCTAGATTTTTAATGATAGAAAAAATAATCTGAATATTTGGATCTGGATTTTAGCTACAGTTCATTGTTTTCATTCAATAACTACTTTAGTTGTAGCTGTGAAAAACTAATGTATAATGAAATAAAGATGTACAAGGAAGTGCACTTGAGCTTTTAAATAAATGGGGGCGAAAGTGCACAGGCTATTGTAGGACCTGCAGGGATGGCATAATACCAGCTCAGCAAATGCTTCTCAGTTAAAAGTGAGACTGTGCTGTTAAGTGAGAATATCTATTGGAGTTTAGAGGAAAACTAAGTTTGGCCATTTTCCACCTTTTAAAAATCCTGTGAAAGACCACGTCTCGCAATCACTGTCAGTGTAGTGCTGTTCTGCAGCTGGGCGACTTCAGCACCACAAAACTAAAAAATGCAATCCTGCCCTGGATCTTCATGGTATAATTCTCACTAATGCTGGTGGATGTCCTAGCTAAACAGAGGGTAAAGGACAAGGTCACAGGATAATGAATTTAACTCTAGGTTTTTAAATGAGGGAAGGTTGAGTTGTTGGGGCTTTGTCTTTTTTTTTCTTTTTTTTTTTTTTAAATGGCATCTTTTTCTTCCTCAGGGAGATCTGCAGGCTGTGGCTTTTTGCCTTTGAACATCCTCAAGTCAAGCATCAAGAAAAGGTGATGAGGGTTAGGGAGGCTCCCTTGACATTTGGTGCACTGGCATCAGCCTTTGCAATTATGGGCCACCTTTCTAGCAGACGGTAATTGAAAAGTGTGAACCACATGGGCTCTAGTCAATAATAGCGTCAGCATACAAATGACACTCTGAGCTTTCTGTGTTCGCCATCCACTGTTTTTGCTTTTCACCTTTTATCCTTCTCAGCATCATGACTTAATCCACTCTAATGAGGTGAGATCTATTGCCAAAAATCGGCAGCAACACAGCTCTCTTCTGGCACCACTTGGGGTTTGTAAGGAGTCAAAAAACTAGTGAGTCTGTCAGCTTTCCAAAAAAGGACGACAGTGCACCCTTTGAAATGTCCTCAACTTTCCTGAGCTCTCTTTTGAGTACAGGCTTCTTCCACCCTTGCTAAGGAATGCATCCCACCTTCATAAAAATTGTTCATCACCAACCCAAGGTGACCAGAGCCTTTGAGTTAGTTTAGTACATGCATTTCCTAGCTTGAAGGTCATTATTGGTGGCCACATGTCACTGTTTACAAACAGCAGGTGACTGCCAACAGTGGTGAGTGTGTGAATTTCCTTTGCTCTCTTTTCCTTACCCATCTGTCCATGTTTCTGGAATCATAAATATCTGCTTGGAGCAAAAGCCTCAGAAGAGAATGCCAAGATATTGTAGATGATAAGATACAGAAAGAAAATAACCAGTTACTTCTGAGTGACTAAAAGCAAAATAGCTAATTTTACAGAGAGTTTTTTTCTTCTCTTTTCTCTTCTCACACATTTTAACTTAAGGTCACAGAAGGGTACGTTGTCTATGTAGTACTTACAAAGAGCACTTACAAAGACCTGGAATTAATGAGTTCTGCCTAGCTATGTGATTTTCATCAGATTTCAAAATGGACCCAGAACAGAGTGACACACATGTGTCAGCCATAAAAAAATGTCATAATAAGCTGAAACAAAATTAATATTAAAATATATATATATATATATTTAATTGTGTAAAAGTTGATCCTTCGAAACAGTGTGGTAGACTTGTCAATAATTTTAACTGCAATGGCAATTTCCATATTTAAAGATGGAGACAGAGGGTGGGGGTAGGGATGGGAAGAATAAGAAATACAATGGAAAGTGTTTCCATGGGATTAGACCACATGGCTTTAATACACATATACACAACTGAGGAAAGCAGTGAATTTTGCCTCTTACACTTCTTGGACCTCTCTCTCCTTTCTTCATCTCTAATCTGGTTTTTGCCAATTCCTTTTGATCTATCGGGGGCAGGCAAGTCAGGTCCGTAAGTACAGATGGAGTAAATATGGAGATTAGCCTCTTCTCGTACTGCATTAGCTCCTAATACCTGATTAAGCCCAGAACCATGCAATTGTCTTCGTGCTGGCTATCAGAGTGGCAGAGCACAGAAGGGGGCAGGATGAAGGCTGATTTTGTAATGGATACTTATTTTATCCCAGTGCTCTAAGAAGATTAGGCCTGGGGGTGTCACATTAGCCATGATCTCTGGGCCTTTGGTAGGCTCTTGCAGTTTTCAAACACCTCTGCTTCAGCCGTAGAACAAACAGGCAGCTTGGACGCTGTGGCCCCATGTTGTGGCATGAATAATTGCACACTGCAAATTGTTTGAAGATCACAAAGTGCTGTGTAAATTACCCAGTTTTGGCTTAGTAGAAGTGATTTGTGGTGACTTACTGAATCTTTTCACAGTTTGGCATTAAACTTCCCACATTTCTCTCTATCTGAGATGGAATGAAAGTTGAGTCATATTTTCCTTTATTCTTATCAGTCAATCTTTATAAAACCAGATTGTATAAACTGCTGTACTGTATGCAAACCCTGCACACAGCACTTTGTCTTTGTTACAGGTTCAATTATATTTAGCTGAAACACCAAAAGATGCCTATTCAGCACTAACCCTAAATCAGCTCATGTGATGAATGTGAGAACATGTTCAAAACCCTCTGTGTAATACATGCAAAAATAGTACATGTGAAAGCCTGCACCTTTTTTTTTTTTCCATTAAGGTTTCCAGCAAGTATTCCTTTTTGTTTAGAAATAAGTCTCAACCTAATCAATGCGCAAGCAAAGACAAAAAAACAAAAGCTACTTTTCATTCTTTTGGGAAAACTGTGAACTGAAATCCAAAGTGAAATCAGTAATATGAGATGTTAAAAAAAAAAAAAAAAAACCCAAAAAACACCATTACTAATTGAAAGAAACGGAAACATTTATAATATTGGTACTTATGATGAAAAGCACATTTTTATAGTGTTAGAAAATTTTTCTAAGTATGTTTTATTAGAAATTATCACTCGGGTCTATAAATTTAATGCTATTGAAACTAGTTAAGAAGTGAAGTACTTTTCACTTTCCAAATGATTTTTAAAGCACTATATCAACACAAGAAAGTATCGGGAACCAGTAAGAGACATCATATTTAATAAAGTAAGCCTTGTAAAGTGAAAGTCTATAGCAATACTTTGTCAGCAATATCTAATATTGGAAGGTAAATATCAAACTTTGGGGAGAGGGTGTTGCCTCTATTTGTGACTGATGAGGAAGATGCTTCCTCTTTTTATCCCCTGGGGCCAGCATAAATGGGAAAAATGTGACCTGGCCTTCAGTTTTCTCTTTTGTAAAACTGGCATTATTGTGGGTATGTACACCTTTTTGCCCTACTTGAAATAATTATTTCAATATCAATATTTCATTTAAAGTATATCAAGTATTTCATTCAAACCAAGCAAATGGACAGACAGAAACCTGGGAGTAAATTTCAAGTCTAAGAATTAATTTAAAAGATCATTTTGCGCTATTATACTTTGGTTTATAATCAACATAATAATATTTTTATCACAACAAAGGTAGAGTAATTAAGGTTGTAAACATGGGACTATTCTGTGCATATATCATAAGTCAGTGGAAAAAAAAAGTGATCTTATAAATACAATGTAATGTATGTTTATTCTATTCACTGTATCTGTGTTTTTTTCTTACTGATCAATTAATATTTCCAGATTTTTTTCACTACAGACTAGGAGAACCTAAACAAACCTTCAGATTACAAGTTTACTCAAACATGCACATACACATGTACACACAAAACAACTGCAAGATTCATATACCTTATTATAAATCAGCAAAAAAAAAAAATCTCTGAAAAGTAGTTTCTACCCACTACTGAAAGTAAATATTCACATTTTTCAGATCTGATAGCATTTAAAGTAACTGGTTACTAAAGTATTTAATAGAAATGTTCAAGTGCAATCCTTGGGAGATGTAAGCACATCCTAACGGTGAGATGCTGTTCTTCTATACACAGAATATATTGCATCAGGCAGATATATTTCTAAAGAAAAAGAAGCTGCATTTAAAGAATTCAAGCAGTCTTAGTGAATCTTCCTATTTGTTCTGTTTATCAAATAAAAGGCATTTCTCCCCACATCCACATTAAAAAAAAACAAACATTTTTGATCTCAAAATTGTGGAAAAGCTATTTTTGATCAATGAAACTTGGGACTTCACATCACATTGCATTAAAAAATGAAACTGCAACCCCCCTGAAATATTGGTTTACTTATCTTTCTGTTTGTGAGGTATCCTATGCTCTCCATGTCACCGTGTCAAACACAACAGTTTAACATAGATTAACATAGTTTTTGTAAGTGTAACATATATATTTTAAGGGACATCTGGAAGAAACATTATGGTATTTCCTAATGTTTACTGAACCAGCAAAGACAGCTAATCATACTCTTAAATTTTACTAACTTGTGAATGGAGAAATAGTAATCTGATAACTTCTTTTACCATCAATGTTTCTCACCAATCTGTCTGCCCAAGAAGCTGGAAGAATTAATTACCTCGTGAAGTATCCTTAAAATCCAAACATACCTTTCTTTTTATCTGAGGGAGGGTGGGCACTCAGGAAATTTAAAACTGAATGAAAATATAATCAGAATTTTAGTCATTTTTCCTAAACAGGTGATATTTGCTCATACTTAACTGAATTAAGATACTTTCAGTGGAAACCTAAAGAGACCTAAAAGAGCTCAGAAACTAGGCCTGAAATAAATTACATAATGAGGTCTATCACCCCAGACTACCACCACCACCATCAGGAAGAGTCCTGGTTTTCTGATCCCCACTAGTTTTCTGATCCTGCAAGCCCTTTATTCCCCCAAACCCATACTGTCCCACCAAAATGAAGTTCCCTCCCACACAAGTCATTAAAGTGGTCAGAATACTTAATTTTTAATTCAATATTATGCAAATATTAATATATTTTATTTTCATATTGATTTATTAGTAACAATTTATAATGGATTAATATTAAGAACGGTTATGATGTGTGTCAATCTTTCCTGATACAGGTATTATCTACACTCTTCATAGAGAAGCATTTAAACTCTACAGCTGCCATATAAAGACTAATAACAGCAGTACATCTATGGCACAATAAAAGCGTATCAGTATTTGGTTCTGTGAGATTCTTCATACTGAAAATACAATATAACTACTTCAGAAGAGTAATTTTCATCTATTTAGGAAGAGATATATTAACAAATAATATCTTTAAAAAAATCTCATCCTACAATGGTAGCATTTAATCTGGTGGTTTTTAATATTAAAGGAGAAAACTTCTTTACCTCTTTCTGATTCATTCAAAAAGCCTGAAAAACTGTTTTTTTAAAAATTTTATCAATAAAGAGTGAAAAAAAGAGAAAATTCAGTAGTTAATCATTATCTTACTGAAGTTTGGGGAACTAATGTGTCTTACATATATAACACACTTTATATTAATGAATTTGAGACAAATAAAGAAGGAAAGATCTATGTTAACTGTATCCCATTCAAGCTTGATAATAATAATACCCTTAGCTGCTGAGTAAATCTGGTATGATGCTTCTCCTAATTCTTCTTGAAGAGCCTCAGGTGCTTGTTCTAGAAAACCTGAACATCAAGTCCCATGTATCAGCACCTCACTGGCCTCACTTCCCATCATGGGTAATTCCATATTAATCCACAGATTCGTATAATATCTTTCTCATCCAAAATACCTAGTTGTGTGTGCCTCTGTGATTCTTCTTGCTGATGTTAGATTTGGAGTTAGTCCTCTGGAGGACCAGCTGTCCTTGCCTGGTACAATTCACAGACCTGCTAGCAGGTGGCGTTAGGAGCAGGGAATGATCAGGGGACTAAACCCAGCCAGTGTAAACACCAGTTCTGCCGTTCACTTGAGTAGCAGCAGGACTGGACTTACTGCTTTTATGGCTTTCCTCCTCTGTCCTCCCTGAGTCTGGAAGCTCAAGCTCATTTCAAAGCTCAAGCTTTACCTTTCTAGATTATAATGTGCATTCCAGACTGACTACAAGGAGACTGCCTTATAATTCACTTGCCTTTTATTTCTAACCTTTTTGTTTAGAAAATCTGCAGATCTCCTTTAAAATGGTTTCCAAATACTGGTGTGCCACTATCTAGGTCATCATAAGTGATCAGCCAATATTTAAAGGTTTTCCATACTCCATCAGTTATGGTGGAGTGCAAAGTATATAATTTCTTGAAGAAGTGGCCTTCTTCAACAGTTCCTACTTGCTGTGAAAGAAGCAGGGTTTAGTACTCCAGGTTCCAGCTTGATATTCCAGTAGCCCCAGTCACCTATCGAGTGCTCTGTTCAAATGTTGTTACAGCTCAATTTCATAAAGACAACAGCTGCATTTTAGAACCTCCTTCATGAAAAAATCCTTATACTGTGGTTTTAAAGTTTTGCAAGAATACACTTTATATGTTTGTCACTTAGCTGGTTGTGTTTTCCCAATAGTCTCCCTGTACCAGCAAAGTCTAAATTAAATAAATTAAATAGTTAAGATCCTTAGCTTTCTGCAGAATTAAGGTACTTATAATACCCTAACATAAACATCAGTTTCTCACCTTATTCCTATCCAGTTGGTTACTTTGAAAGGATCAGTGAATAGTTTTTTTAAAAAAAACTATTGATCCTTTTTTATCTAGCTACAACATCATGAATTAAATAATACTTGCTTGTTCTTTTACTTGCTAGGAAAACCCTATTTTAGGTGGCAAATGCAGATTAATTTGCTTTATATTGATACCTAAACAAGAATATAATTGATATTATAATAAATAATTAATCAGCTTAAATTATGTAATTCTGCATAGACTAAAGCAAGCAGTCTGATAAAAAAAATTTAATTTGGCCTGTCCAACTAGTCATTAACTACACATGATTAAGAGAAAGTTACAAGACACTCTATAAAGTGTGTGCAGTACAAATCTCAAGTAAAAAAAAACAGCTTAAAAATCCCGAGTTTCAATGGGTGAAGGCAGACGTACTATGTGAGTATGTATGTATTCATGAATAACTTAGAGTTTTAAAAAAATTGGTATAACTCTTAAGTTCACATACTAGAAAGCTAAGAAAGAACAGGGTTAGAACTGCTACCAGACGTGGTACTTCACAATCACACATATTTTCTTTAGTTTTGTATTACAAACATCTTAAAAATGTTAGATGATAACATCTATTTTTTTAAATTTCTTTTCTTTTACGGTGTGCTGACCACCTGAGAAAAACTGATCTGTACAATGAAAACTGTTGTTTTTGTGGGATTTGTGCCTTGTTTGCATTTAGATGTTGGATTGTGTGTAGGAAATTTTGACAATGAGTCTTTTTTGGCATACATATTTTTATTAATTCAATATTTAACTATGCTAATTTGTATGAACAAAAAAATCAAGCAAACATTAGAAAATTCCATTACTGCACCTACTCACTCCTCTATTCCTGTGTCAAATATAGATGCAAATGCTGATACCTACCTCTTACACCTCTGCTTGAATCAGATAAGTTTTTGCAGATTCCTTTTCCAATCTTGTGCCAATCTTACAGGCCAGAAAAATTCTCAATTTTCTCTGGCCATCTCACAAGCATGCAGAATCTTTGTTGCTTCTTCAAAATTAACGTTGTGAAGGAGATATTATTGTTTAGAGTTAAGGGGCAGAGAGTAAGAGAGATTTTCTACTTTCTAGCAAAGGTCTGTACACCACTTTAGTCAAAAAATACTAAACAATTTGAGGAATTGATTTTGGTAAGACTTTCCTCCAGGTAAGATGAAGACTACAGACAGCTAATGAGTACTGTACATGTTATACAACTCACCCTCAAATGGGATCAAAATTCTTGTAGGAATTATGGTGATACCAGCTGCTTATAACCTTACTAGCTGCAATCATAAATGGGAAGTAGTTTACATCATCTCAGCAAAGTTGTTCATTTCACAGTGGATTGGACTCTCTCCTCCTCTTTGATTTAAGCAGTATGTTTCAAAACTACACACATTAACATCTGATACTTCATATCCTAAAGTGATGTTCAACCACAACAGTTTAAGCTATTAAAATGAAATGATGAACACATTTTTGGAAGAATGCGTACATTCTGGAAGGCTTCTTGTGTCATGCACACCTGCATGGGCAACCTAAGCTGAATTTATCCTGCAACCAGAGAATGCCTTGCAGCTCTGCAAAATTGCTCATTAATGAGACTAGATCAAAGTCAAAGCAAGGATCATGAACCACCAACTTGCCTTGCAGCCAATTTGCATTCTTCCTTCCCTCTTCATTTATCTCCCTTCTTTTGCTTTCCAGCCTCCAGGCATTATATGAACATTAGGGAAAAGCATGTGGTCTCTTTTTTATGTGTACACAGCAAAAGATACATAAATACATTAACTGTGTTATAACTTCCCACTCCTCTCTACACTTTCAGTGCTTTCTATAAAATATTTTATAATAATTATAGTTTTTTACTTTTCTCAACAGTGATCTTTTATTATCTGGACTGTACTTTAGCAAAAAAATAAAATTCAAAATGAACAGAAACATACAGAGGATTTAGATATTAAAAGTCCATTAACAAATCTTAATGGCCCCAAATTATTAATAGCCAAAGTCTCTGATTTTGATGAGGGTAAAATTAAATTTCCAGGTTTCCCAAGAGGAAAGAGCAGTGAGGAATTCTGTTTTACTTTCAACTAAAATAACAGAACACTGCAAACGAAGGATTGCAACTTGTTACCATCATTCCATTTTTCAGCCCTTTTCTGGGTAAAGACAATAAAAGCTGAATAAGAAACTCAAAACCTCTTCCCTGTAACATTATCAGACCATGGACTTATTCTAAAGTTACAAAGTCAGCAAAGTTAATAATCCTTCACAAGCAGCAACAGCTCTTAGTTCTGTTAGCAAAATACCCTCAAGTGCACAGGGAAAGCGAACATGCTCGGGAGCTAGTCACGGTTTAGAAGTAAAAAGAGATGTTGTTAGGAATGATACAGTAAACTCAGCTGTGTTGCTCTTTTCACCCATGTGTATAATTTTTCAGATCCCTTTTTGTTCCCGAACACTCCACATGTTTTGTTTTTTTTTTTCTCTAAAACAATCAACATTGCCCTCCTTCTGCTACGGGCATTACACTTACAAACATTACGCTATACTCATAAAGTGGAATGTGCACGTGAAGAACTGGTAAGAAAAAAGCCAGTTTAAGTTGTAAGATACTAAGGACTATTATAAATAATTGTAAGACAAAATTTTTGAAGTAAAATTCCTCTGCATAAGAAAAAAAAATCACTCTTCACTAATTAGCTGTTTAATACTGTCAGCTGAGAGGCCAAGGAAATGAAGAGAACTATCCTCTCAAACCAGGTGCTACCTCCAGGGCAAGACAGAAACATGTTGGCAGAAGAGTGAGGAAACTTGTCCTAGTGCTCCTGGGCTATGCCTAGGGATGTATTTTTTTCATGTGCAATAAATTTACTAAAAATGGCATAAGAAGAAAAAAAATGATGAAACATCTTGACAGCTTCTTTTAAACTTCGTCAAAGATTTATTAAATTATTGGAAGTGCAGCAAACCTGTCAAGGTGTGGATGGCTGTGTGCCTGAAAATCTTTATATGCTGTCCATTACAGCTAATCCAGCCCCAGGCTGGATTAATTTGTATGATGTTAAAAAACCCTTCCAGCAACCCAAAGGTGTCAAAGTAGGCTAGAGCACAAAGAATGCTTGAGAATACAGCTATCACCACTGCACTGACTAATACAGCCAGGTGTCCACTCTCTTAATCCTATACAAGTTTTTTCCACAATATCAAGGCTAAATCCTGGCCTTCTCTACAGACACAGAGGAGGACAATTTAAAGGGTTAAACTTATGGTGGAGGAGACTTCCCCAGCTTTTGCACAGAGCAAAGTGCAACCTAGGTCTTGTACACCCATAACTGTTGACAGGTGAGCTAGAAAAGACTTCCACTTGTTTCAGTGATAAAGAGTGACATCTTATTTATGTCCAAAATAGGGTAAATTTATTAGTCATTCTTACATTTAAGGCTATTGCTCAATTTTCTTTTCAGATCCCAAAGATTATCAAGAGGCACATTACTTTTGACAGCAGTAATGTACCAGAATTACATGCCATATTAAAATAGTTGCCTAAGCATCTTAAAAGTGCCATAGGTGAAAAAAATCTGGGAGGTTTGGGTTTTTAAATTATCTTTATAAATCTGTGGAGTTGGACCACGAACTTGAAATATAGAAGAGAATGTCAGTAGTAACAAATAACATATTTCACCTGTCAGGTATGGATGCACAGTGAGAAGGGGTGAAATCACCAAACATAACAACAAAATATTAACAAAAGTTAGTATTTTAAGTAGGATAACCTAAGATTCTGTGTTTGGGGGGTTTTTTTGTGTCACAGCACTTAGGACTGTAAATGGAAAACATCAACATTTTGAGACTCATACTACTAATAATAACAGAATTTTCAGCATATTGTGTATGTTTCAGAAAATAAAATAGGGTCGCTAAATTACTTTTCTTCTTCCTGATTACAGGAAGGCTTATTGCAATTGTAGTAGTCCATCCCAATCTGACCACATTTATAATTAAAATTAGATGCACAACTCCATAAATTCCTTTAATTATCTTCTACACCAGTTAATTACTTCCTAGCTGAAGGGGAACGTGCTGTGATCCTGCACTGCTAGAACTGATAGCAATTTAGAATGACGAGTATTTCTTATATATTCTGACTGACCAAGGTGTTCACTTAAGTGTAACTCATTGATTAAAAGTTGTACTTTAGACACAAGGCCATACTTTTCATGTCCTGAGTCTATGTCACATTTTAAATAGGAAGACACAAAATGTGATGTATTTGTGATGGTTCACCTTCACAGGGATATGCTGAGGCTTGATCCTGGCCAGTGGCTAAACCTAGTCGTTCATTCGTACACTCACAGAAAGCTGGGGGAAAGAATCAGAAGCATAAAGGCAAGAGAAACTCATTATTGTTCAAGATAAAGTTGAATACATGAAGGAAAAACAAAGCAAGACAAAAACCACCAAGACAATCATCCACCAACTCAAAGGACCAAATTACTCCCCACCTCATTTTTATTGCTGAACATAACATCACATATTATGGGGTATCTCTTTGGTCAGTTGGGTTAACCACTGGTTCAGTCACAAATTCAAGACACAGCACCATGCAAGCTGCACCTTTGCCAGCAGAACCAATACAGAGTACCAGCAAAGGTTTCCTGTTATGGACTCCTAATGAACACACATTGTCTGATCCAAAAGGAAGACTCACAGAGTTGATTTAAGTGCTCTATCCCCTCTGCCATAAAGAGGGGATAGAGAACTTCATAGTCTGTATTTTATAATATGAGATGTCCAAACAAGCTTGTAAAAGCTACCAAAGAAATAGATGATTCTTGATGCCCGTTTGAATCTATATATATATATATATTTTTTTTTTTTTTCATAAGCAGCAATCTGTCCTTAGCCTTTTCAAAACAGATGAGAGTGTGGTTGTGGTATCTATCTTTAGAATACCGTTCATGTATTGCAGTATTAGAAAGGAACTATAACCTCCTTGGTCTAGGAATGGGAGGAAGAGAGCCACTGAGTAATATTAGGTCAAAGCTGCCAAATTAGTGCAGATGAAAAATGCAAATAATCCAGAGAAAAGGCACATTAATTGTAAGGCTTATTTTATAAGTTGTTCTCATGAAGTTAGGCACTTCAATTCCATGTTATGAGCCATTCTGACGAGTTTGGTGGTTCTGCTTTATGGCTTGGCCATCCTTCCTGTTAAATTTTTAAAAAATTAAATATTTATATATATATATAAAAACATTTTTCCTCACCCATTGTAGTGTTACACAAAGAAACAGTTTGGAGTATGCTGAACTGAAAGTCTGCCAAGCAGGTACAAGAAAAATGTAACTGAAGGGATATACACACAAAAAGATGTAAGAAGTATTGTAGATGGGAGGGTGAAAATGGAAGCTGAGTAAAGGACAGAAGAACAACCATTCCACAAGTTTTGAGAAAGACAGTTAAAAGCAGGATTAGGCTGTGACTAATAACCATGTGTCTATCTTATACATACTTTCTTTGTCCTTTTAGTTTTATTCGCTACTTGCCCCTACAGGTCCATTATTCCAGAAAACTGCTCATACTTTGTAACAGTATAAGCACCACTTAAATTGATTCTGAGTAATAAAACTTGTCAAGACTTTTTCACTGATTGTATGTACTACAGATCATTTACAGAACAAACATCAGTGAAGATGGTAGGGCTTGAATATTACTTGAGGGGTTAATCTACATGTCCCAAAACAAACAACGAAACCCAAAATCGACACAGAATGTATTTTGTTAATTTTATCAAACTAGGAGGAAACATAATCAAGATGAAAATAAAGCTGCTTATAAACTCAAATATTCACACTTTGGGACTGGTCTTCTAACTCTGTTCTATGTACACATTTGAAAACAAAAGCACTATGCAGAGGTATCCTGGGGAGCCAGGCCTCTTGATCCATTGTCCAATAAACTGGAGTTTGGTTTATTAAGTCTACCAAAAATAAGATTGCACCATGACTTTCTAAAAAGAGAAAATAAGTGCTTTACTAAAGAAAGGAGGAAGAAGAACTGCTCATGCTAAAGAATAAGAATGAGGATGACAGAAAAACACAGATTATTGTAAATCATAAGAGGAATAAATTTCTTCTGGAATTTAGTGTCTACCAGTAACCACTGGCAAAATCACAATCAGTGAGAGTTAGAATGCACTACTTTTAAGATGACCTTAGTGCCCAGCAAGTACTTGGTGCCCTACTCTACCTGGCACTGGTTGAGGCCACACCTCAAGTGCTGTGTCCAGTTCTGGGCCCATCAATTCAGGAAGGACATGGAGGTGCTGAGAAAGGTCAATAGAAGGGCAATGAAACCTGGTGAAGAGTGAGGAGCACAAGTCCTGTGAGACGCAGCTGAGGGAGCTGGGGATAATTAACCTGGAGAAAAGGAGGCTCAAGGGAGACTATCACTCTCTATAACTCCTGAAAGGACAGTGTAGCCAGGTGGGGGTCAGCCTCGTCTCCCAGGCAACCAGCAACAGGATGAAAGGACATAATCTTAAACTGCACCAGGGGAGGTTTAGGTTGGACATTAAAAAAATGTCTTCGCAAAAGTGATTAGACATGGGAATGGGCTGACCAGGGGGTTGGTGGAGTCACTGTCCATGGAAGTGCTTAAGGAAAGACTGGACTTGGCACTAAGTGCCATGGTCTAGTTAACAAGGCAGTGTTCAGCCATAGGTTAGACCTGATGAGCTCAGAGGTTTTATCCAACCTAATTGATTATGTGATTCTGTGACATAAGCACATAAAAATGAGATGTCTACTGAACTTAGCTTTTCTATGTGCAAATGTCCTTAATTAAAAATGTTTCTTTAGAGCCCTCCATTGGATTTTGACAGTCTAGCCAAACCAAAGACTGACTTTAAAAAACACAGCAGTCTGCTTAATCTTTACTCACACCCACAATGCTAGTACAGAGCAGAGGACAGAGAGGAAGAGAGTGGGGAAGTTATATAAAACAAAATAATCTCAACAATCAAAGCACCAGGGAATTTCTTTTACTGCAACAACTGAAAAAAAAAAAGGTAGAGAAACTGCATCCAAAAGCAATGTATTGTAGCCAGAGGTGTCAGAAGTAATATCATTTGACTCAGGCTTGACAGTTTAGTGCAGTGGTAACTCTCCTCTAAACATAACTGCCTTTGTACATTTCTCAGTGCAATTCTATTCTTCTGTTCTATTATAGAAGCTGCACATGCATTGGTATGTCTCTTTCTCTTTAGTTTCTTTTATGGTTATGACTAGTGTGTAATGTATTTTTCCCACTGTTCCCCCTGTAATGATCCCTGTTTGCCACCAAGTCCAGAGTACAAACGAGATGTGACATTACTGCCATACAGCCATGTTTAAATTGAAATAGCACTGGAAGGACAACCCATTTCTGCCCCCTGGCTTACAGTACTGATGAGTTATGCATGCAATAATCATTGTTTACTATTTTCATATGAAAATGACGAATGGTTGAGTGGGGATGGTATTTAATAAAAGCCTTTACAGCTGATAATCAGGTGGTGAATCACAGTCATGGCCTTTGAAAAATACTTTTAAATATAGCTGCATTTGTCATAAAGTAGGTAAGCACATTTCTGTCTTGTTTAATAAGTAAATATGATATCTACAAGCTTCTTCTCATTCTACCTTAACTTTCTGTAGAGAATAAATATTCATGCGAATAAATAAAAAAAAAAAGTCTAGGAAAAAATAGTTAAGAGCAGCTACAAGTTTGACCCTTCTGTGCATTACAAGAGGGAGAGAAAAATTGGTTGCAATAGTATAAGCAAGAATTCCATCAGCGTGTTAGGAGAAATTCCTCATCAGAACTACTCCACATTCCAGGTCAATGTATTTAGAGTCCAGTAAGGCTAGAAAACCAAGTATTAAGAGAGAATGAAAACATGGGATGTTGCAGTAGAGTCAGACTCACCACAGCTCTTATAAGATGAAGGCCTGATGAATGTAAATGAGTGGCTATCATGGCCCTCACCAACCACTTCTCTTCAGTTCAAAAGAATATGACTTGTCTATACTTCCTTGCTCCCATACAGACAGTAATTCTGGTACTGTCCTTATAAAAATAAGTTAGGATAGAGAATGAAAAAAACTTTCATTTCCCTTTCTCCACAACGGAACAAATATTCTTATTGCTCTACATAACCTCCCCAAAAAACCCAACCCCAGAAACGCACCAACAGGTCCCACACACAGAACCTTTTATTACGTAAATATACTGAAATGGAAGTTAATCTGCTGAACAACTGAGGCTGAGGGTAACTGTGGCCTTCCAGGACTTTCTCATGATTCTTCTACCTAACTACATACAGGTGTTGCTGCTTTTCTTCATAACCCTTGAACTACACCACTTTCAATTTCCCAAAAAAATTCCACCAAAAAATCTACTCTAGACTGCAAACAAAACCAGCAGATATCACAGTAACATAGTCCTTCAGATATTTAGGTAATGTACCAAGTTGTTTTCCTTTTCCAAAGGAAGGTGAGACATAACGCTGGGGTAATTTGGAGACAATATCTTGTATAAAATATATAATTTTGGGATAACACAAATACTAAATGAAACACAACTTAGTAAGTAATGCAAACAAATAATAAGAAATCTTTGAGGCACTACAAACAGTTTTACTCAAAGCTAGAGAGTAGAAATACCTGTGTTCTTCATTATTTTACCCTAAAAATTTACGGACTCCCTTTAGCAAAAGGGGATGGATAGCATTTGTGGAACCATACAATAGAGTCTCATGGGCAAAAACAATTGTAGGTAAATCTTTTCTGACAAATGTTGTCTAATCTGTACTTTAACAGGTCCAGCAGTAAAAGTTCTGCAGCTCCTCCAAGCAGTCTCTTCCAACGTTTGCCTCTCACTACCTGTTTTTTCCTTCCAATCTCCACCTTTCACTTTTCTATTACAGTTTAATACCTTACTTCTCTTGTAATAGATGAACATTAGGATTAATTTCTTTCTACTTTACTGTTATTTTAATACAGCTGAAGACAGCCCCATAAAACAGTCTGTTTCTCAGCCTGAAGAACAGTTCCTCCTGCCATCTCTCAGAGAAGACATTATTCCTATGTCTTTCTTGATTCAGCAGCTTTTTCTTAATTCTTCTCAAGTAATTAACATCTCACTTGGAACAACTCATGGGTAAGTTACACACAAGCTGCTAAGCTAGGCATAGCTGTAGAGTAACACACACATAAACTCTTAACTTCTTTTTAATCTACATTTCTGGAATACTAGAGCGCAACAACTGCACACAGTATACTTCTCCCTCAGTCTTCAGAGTCTGAGCATAATAGCAGTACTTCAATTATTTGACATACTTTAGAAATCAGACAGAGAATCTGGACTCCTCCCTAATGGTGTTATTCCAGATTCTGGGTCAGGACTGAATTTATGAGGAATCAAACCTCTGGAAGTGATCTCCTGAGGAGTCTGAGTATTACAATAAGTATATAAGAATAATATTATTAAATTATATTATTTTTTGTGGGAGATAGTATTACTGACATTGAATGAAGTGAGAAAAACCTGGTCACCTTTAGTCTGCAACAGCAATATCTACTAGAAACAAGCACCTACACATTGAAATTCATTACCTGTTTTGGTATGAGGGTGTGTATTCTTCCTTCAGCTCCAGTTTCTAATACACATCTTTGTATCCTTTTTTTTGCTATTTTCTTTTATATTTCTCACATATTTAAGTGTTCTTTCTATGCTTGTTTGGTTTTAAGATGCTATTGACTTTTTGTATCAATTCTTTGATCTCCTCAAAGAAAATTATAAGTTAAATATATGTCCAAGGTAAAAATTTTGGAATTACCTTGTACCAACTCCCTTAAGAATTAACATAGGTTTGAAGAAAAGGTTTGAGCAGGTCCTTCTTCCTTTTACTCCCTACAGTTTCAAGAAAAAGGAATTAAAGTTTTCTTTATCATATTAACTATAGCTTCACTCATGATGGGTGGATGTTCTTATGCTTTTAATAACTGTTTGCATTTGCACAGATAAGCTAAGTCTTCCTCTCTTTAGGCTCTGAAACACTTACCTGGCCCTGTTATGCTTTCCTTCTGAAACAGTTCTTACACAGACTTTGTGGATATTGTACTTTGTGGATTTCCTGTTCATGGTCTTATGTGGTAGGAAAGAGAGGAAAGAGAACAGATGAGAGAAATAATGAGTTTTACTTATCATCTTCATTAACTTTTTTTGCAGTTGTATAATCTTCTTTTTTATATATACCTTAACCGTAAAACCATTCTGATTTCCTGAAATCTACCATGATCATCAGTAGACAAATACCACTTCATTTATTGATGTTCTTTCTTTTTTAGGGTAACGTTATACACAAACTTAATTTTATCAGCCAGAATGTTTATCAGTTGGACTCAATGGCCTAAAAGATAATTTCTGAGCTAAAAAATTTTATGATTCCATAATTCTATGATTTCCAGATTTTTTTAGCCATTTTATAAACTCATATATTTATTTATATATATTTATATACTCACTGACTTGTTCAGGTATTTCAAGATAAATTATTTTCTATTCAAGCAACAAGACTATTTTCAGTAGAAATCAAACATAATTATGTTTTCCACACTTTCCCAAAGAAAAACTCTTGTACTCATATCCTCATTATCAATTTTGTTCTTTCAAGTTACCATAATAGAGACTAACAAGACAAGCAAAACAGCTCTCAAAGACCTGAAGAGCTGATTTTCCAGAGGCAAGAAATCTATTCCTCAGCTGCTCCCAGGCAGATGAAGCAGACGCATGGCTATGAAAGAAGGAGTTAGCACCACTGAATGTAAGGATTTTTCAGGCTGACTTAAGCAGAGCAAAGGGTACTTCTGAAGCTGAAGAGGAGTTTATATTTGTCCTTTCCTTGGCACTTATCCTCAAGCTGCAAACAAACCAGTCTTGACTATTATACTTTACATACTAACAAGGGGATTGGAACTTGCGAAATATGCACTGATCTCTGGTGCACTGGACTAAATGAGCTGATCATTGCCTCAGCCATATGATAATCCTAATGACTGGACTTTTTATTAGGACAAGCAATTTACTTCTTGTTGCTTTTGTTTGGAAGGCAGAACTACCAAATAAATTCATAATGCTATATTTTGATAGCAAATAGGGACAACTGAGACCATGGTTTGATAAGTTAAACAATTCCCAGCCTCAATATCTATTATAAACACTGATAAGAAATGTTATGGTATTATCATACACTCATTGACCTTTCTCTATTCAAGCTGCTATTGAAAACTTATCTGATATAAAAGAGAACAATGAAGAAGTGTTTTAATAAAATTGAGCTTTATCATCCAACTGCTTGGCAAGGCACACTTCTGAGAAGATATAAATGGTAGTGAACTATCAATTCCAACTCCAATATTCACATAAAGGTACATCTAAGAAGAGCCTGAATCCTTCTCTGAGTTCACAGAAGTCTGTGGGACTTTGTAGAAACAGGTGAAACCTGCCCAAGCAAGTAGTCCTAAATGGATCGCAGCTTAATTTTAAGTAGCAAGTGTACAGTCCAACTCTACCACATCAACTATTTCCAAAATTATTGCAATGACAAATGTGCACATTCAAGACCTGTCACCCATTGCTGTTTTAGAAGATTATAATGGAAAGCAAGAGTCTGGACAATCACCTATTTATGTGTTTCACTTGTAACCCCACTGATCCTGAGGGGTCTTGGAGTGCAAAAAGCCTCTATGCAAATAAACTCACGGCGCTTTTACATGACTTTCTAACATAATATCATATATATTTTTACATAAGCATGTTTTATGAAACTACTTTGATATTACTCCTTGGCAGCCTTGTTGGTCTCTACAGAACCATCCCCAAAAGGTATATTTAATAGTATTTAGGAATATCTATGATATTAGAACTATAGGAACTGTTCTTTTAGTTTTTAATTCTCCTGTAACCTGCCATTGATACATGAGGTTTTTTAATTTCATGATTGTCCAATGAGAAATGCAACCAGATTTTTATAATCAGTAACATGAATGTTATTTCATAGGGTCATGGATTTGATTTGATACTGTGATTACATCATCTCTAGGTTTCCTAATAGGATGTGTGTAGGTAAATGATTTCTTGAATTTTTACATTAATATACCCAGTCCCTTTTCTGCAGACTGTTGTTTTATTTCTTTTCCTGGTGGAATATAACAGCATATAAAATCTGAGGCCAGACAATGAAATAGCAGCCTAAAAGGTTAAGGACTTTTTGATCAGTGTCTTAGAGACTTGTTCACAGATGAACAATTAGGCTTCCAAAGTTTTATTTTAAAAGTTAATATGCTTAAGGTAATCAATCTCAGCTGCACTAGACCTTCAGTAATTTTGTTTCTATCATCAAACAAGCCTTATGGGGTTGAATATAGTGGTAGTTCATAATGAAGCACTTCGTATAGAAGCAGCTGTCTCCTCACCTGTTTCCCAGCTCATCTAGAGGCCTGGAGAAATTCTTCAATTTAGCAAGCAAACTTAAGTCATTATTAGAAATGACAGGGAAACCTGATGAAATTGTACTTTCAATTGGAAAACAAAATTGCAATCAGACCAACATGATTTCCTCATGGTCTGACCATGCTAATGCCAAGTCGAGACATGGGCAAATGTATTTAAAAGTCATAATGGAGTATTACCATGCAATCTCTTTTTACTGGCCCTTATTAATATAAAACTTCAATTTGCATGTAAATGCGGTCAACTTTCATATCATCAAAATACATGAGGCCTGGGAAAATAATGAATTGAAGTTTGATGCGGCAATTACAGACGTTTATAAAGAATTTTAAAGAGGTCATTCTAGCCTTGGCTGAGAAAATGAGGAAATCAACAGGGAATATTGTCAATATAGCAACAGTGGGAGTTGGAGTCAGTCCCAGGTGTTAGAAGGCCAGATGATGATTAATAGAGAGGGAGTATGAAGCCTTTCACCCAGAAGGACTGGGCTGGACCTGAGGCTCAATAACAGAAATCTCATGAAAAGGTTCTTGCTGGGTTCCCACTTTAGCTGCCTCAAAATGTGTTCCAGAGGGAATAAAGTAGCAAGTGTTTATGAGAGAGAGCAATGCTGAAGGTTTAATTGGGCTCTACATCCTTTCAGCTCCCTTCAGTAGTTGATATGCAGTTTAACCTTTTTTTCCCCCACCTCAGATACTTCAGTGCCACTGGGATTTTAATAAGGCACTAACTTGATAGCTTGAAAAAACACTGACTTTGCTGCTAAATTGAGTTAAACTGCTTTACCATGTCCTAATGACCATTTTTATATCTCTTATTTCTAAACAAAGAAAAAAAACTAAAAAAACTTTAATATTGCTTGAATGTTTTTCAAAATCTAAAAACTGGTGCACAGGGGGTTTCTCTCTCCTTCTCTGTACATTGAAAAATTTCAGAAATTTAAATGAGTTTAAAAAATCAATGCCAAAGTGTAAACAGAGCTACATAGTTGTACATCTTGAAAAGAATATCCCACTTCTATAAGGCAAAGCCTTCTAAAGAGTGCACACATCCCTGTGGCATCTGGTGAGAGGGGGTCAAAACAGGGAGGCTGTGTTTTTTAGTAGATAATGCACCAGTGATCAGAATCTCATCACCACATAACATTGTGTGTTTTGGTGTAATTGCTTAGACCAATCTGAAGTCAATTAAACATTTTCGCAGAGCTGACTTTCCAAACCAGCAGTTCCTTATGCACACCCAGCAAAGGTGTCACCAATTACATACAGAACCCAAAACCATGAAGGACCAGGCCCCAGGTTCTTCTTGCTGTCACAGGCTAGCATATTTTTTGTGGTGGTAGCCAGATGACTTCAGCATGCTATAGTTTAGTTTTCCCATCTATAAACGTTAATCTATAGTGTGTTTATATTCACAGGATTGGGAATGAAGCTTAATTTATAAATATTCATTAAGTGCTTTGGGATCCTAAAGGGGAAAGCGATAAAAGTGGAATTTTTTTTTGATTTTAACATTGTCATGTAAAGCAAGCCATATATCTTGTAAAATGTTTCTTCTGCACAAATAAAATCAGGGTTGCTGGCAAGGATCACAGAAAGGTAAATAATGGAATAAAAATCAATTCATCTACAGAACAAGATTAATTTTAGTTTTCTTAATTCCTCCTACTGCTGTTTTCTCCTTTTGTTCTCAAAACTTAATTTTCAGTCACGCTATTTCTAATACATCTCCAGATTAATTAAACATTTTAGGTTACATTAATTAAAGCAAGATAAGCAATGGCATTCAAGATTTCTTGGATGTTACAACACATTATAGAGAGAGAATAAGTTTCAATGAAGTTTAGGAACTAAGTAAATAATCTGACCAGCACTTTTAAATCATATTATAAGAAGCATTTTTTATTGTCATCTCCAGTTTTCATAGGAATGCATTTTTGGTTTTGTAGCTCAAGTAAACATTGGAAAATATTCACTGGCAGACTGAAATTTTCAGAGCAGAGCATCTCTTTCCCTATTACTTTACCAGGCTTATAGACAGACTATTCTCCCAAGGGATAGCATGGTAAATGGATGTTTATATTTCTGTAACCCTTGAGACTCCTTAGCCAAAACAATTGTAACTCTTGGTGATTTGGATGACTAGTGTTAAAGGGACTGCTGTTATTAAACAAGGAAGGTTAAAAATATTAAAGGCAACATTTATGGTCTGCTGTAGAAGCCTGGTTTCTTAACCACTTTCCCTATAAATTTACAGGATCTGATATGTAATTGGGGGATGTTATAATTTTACAGTAGGCCTGAGAACAAGACCAATGGAAAAGTAAAATATCAAGAATGTAGGGAAGGTATTAGATCTATTCTAAGCTTTACATAGGCTTCAGTAATTAGAATTTCTTTTACTGTACTGTAAAAAATGGGTACATTTATGCATGATCAATCATTACTAAAGCATTTGTATCAGCATTATCTGGTATTTTATTCAATGTTTGACACCATAAACAGTTAAGAACACTTAATCTTGGTGAATAAAGCATGAGAAGTCTTTTTGTAAAACAATAATTTTATGATCCTACTTTGTAGGGTAAGGAAAAAAAAAAGAAAAACAAACCCAGAAGTTTGAATCATCATTAGATAACAGATAAACTGGCCTTGTGGACGAAACAAAATCAGAAAGTCCTGGAAAGCTTTCTTTTTCTTTAGCTGGCAAAATAGTCTGCAATATAATAGAACTTCGGGGAAAAACAGAAACCCCAATTTTGATAATTAAGTAACAGTATAGGAAAAATGCCAGATAGCAGTATATTACATTTGGGGCATGTCTTATGCAAAAGGACTCATTGACAGACCACAGGTTCTGTAAATAAAAAGAGTCCAAAAATTTGAATCTATAGAATTTAGGATATACCACATAAAGAATTATTTGAATCAAGCACTGAGGAAAGCACTGAGAAAGCAGAGATATTTTGACACAAGTGCTGATTCCACTTCAGAAGAAAAATTACATTAAGTCCATGGACTAGACTAAGATGAAACGTTCATCACTCTTTCACCCCTGAAAACTGCTCTTAATGATCCTCACTGAATTCTAAGCTATGCGTATCAGAGAGATGTGGGTTGTTATATCCCTGGCATAAAAACACTCAGTGTCACAGATCCAATTTCCCAACATGATCCCATTACTTGTTCTTCAGTTCTGGGAGAGCATATCCCTACTTTTAGTTATAAACGGACACAAGAGCCTTGCTGTCATAAGGAGCCATGCAGAAACACAGTGGAAGGAAACTCAAGTGGGAAGAAGAGAGTTATCATCATTATTGATCAGATTATTTATTCATTAATAAATTATATAGTCAATAGAGAGGAAGAGATCTAAATCCAGCTAGCAGGGACCAGAAATTTATGTGTTAGTTTAATTATTCTTCTGGCCTTTATAAAATATCTCAATGCAATCTCTCTGACTAGACCATGATTTGTTATTACTTATCTTCCTGGCTAACTATAGTTCTTAGGAAGATTTGAAGACCGTCCATTCCCTCATTATCTTTAAATCACAAAAGACTTTAGGTGCCTGAGCATCTATCTGTCTATTCAGTCTGAAGTCCATCTAAGCACACAAAGAAAGTGCCTCTAGAACTTAAAAACAACATAAAAGAAAAATTTGCCCTGTTGTAGAATAGTCTTGGGATTTATTTTGACCTGAGTGTCTTTGGGAGTTATTTAGCACTGGCACCCTTCCCTCAGATTCATATAACTGTGATTCAGAAAATAGAGGTTGAAAACATTAGAAAGGCAAAAAAATTAACTTCTAGTGGGGACCTTCTTGTTTATTTCAAAAGCTAACACTTGTACTGCAGGTAGGTGCTCTCCTGTGTTCCAGCAGCATAAAAGCTCATAAATAGCTAGGATATTTGGGGGTAATGTACATAGTCATATCACCAAAGTCCTAGGGGATGGGCATGTGCATCCTGGGAGGATGACAAGAGGAAGAAGGAAAGCACAAGTAAATAATTTTCAGACACACCTATAGGTGAAATGGATGTCTTGGATCATATGCATCTTATTTAAATCAGCCATCCTGAGTGCAATCACAAGAAAGAAAAAAAATTAAGGATAAAAAGTTGTAAATCATTGAAAGAAGGAATTTTTTTATACATTAAAAAAATCGGCAAGAAACAAAAACAAAACAAAACAAAAAAGTCCTAGTATATTTGTATAGAGCAAGAATTACTAGACAAGACTCTTCCTCAGCAGATTTCTGAACATAAAGTGCCTATTGTCTCACCCTTTTAAAAATGTATTAATTATTCTATTACTAATTCTCACAGTACTGCCTTTCATCTTCACAGCTGATAAACACTCAACACAAGAAATTTCCTTTGGATTCTATTTCACACTGATATTCTGCTTCTCAAATCAAACATTCACACAAAATATCATCTAAAACTCACAGCAAATGGAACTTCTTACCCAAACTCCTTTGAGAAAATTTGCTTTCTTTGTTCTCCTCCTTTTCTCTACTCGACTAAGTTTTACTCCTTCAGACCACCTACTTAACTTGCTTTCAAATTTCTTTGCTCCTCCACTTCATTTCATGTATCTTTGGCTATGTCTCCACCTCGCTATACATGCATTTTTCATACTCTCTAGTTCATAATTTTCTTGCATTTAAATATATGTTTAGTCTTCTGTTAGGTTCTTCTAGCCCCTTTTTCTTCCTAATCAAGCTCCTTTCCCAGTCTAGCTTCTTTTCTTTCTCCAACACTCCTTTTTTTGTGCCTCAGAAGTTCTCTTTGCATACTCCTCTTCTCTTCTGTCCTTTTAGCTCACCATTCTCTCATTTCTCTTTTACTGCCTCCAAATTCTTCCAGGTCAATTACTGAATCACCCATATTTCAAGACCCATGAAATATGTCACATGATATGCAGAAGCAGGTTTTGCTGTCTCCAAGTTTATGCTTTTCCCAAAATACTTGCACTTAATGTTTTCAACCTCTATTTTCTGTGCAAGATAAGTTCGATTTTTAAGAGAATCATTTATGCTATGCTACTGTAGAGTAAGATAACAAAGTTATTAAAGAGATAAGACTGTCAATGTCCTTTTGAGACCCTAAATCCATATAGCACACAGTTTTCTTCATCAGTGTTGAACAGAAGATGTTTGGAGAAAAGTCAAAGTAATATTTCCTGCTCCATCTTCTGTTAGGAGGACTACCCCACTATGGGCTTTGTGTTGGGTTCACTGCCTGAAGAAGTTTGTCTTAGCAGATTTATAAACTGACTCTGGATTCTATAGAGTCCATCTCTCTGTCATGTTACAGAAATCTTTAGTTAGTTTCAGGAACTAACAGTAACAGAATCACCTAATTTGATCCCAGCTAAGGGTGAGAAGCTATACTGACCTGTAAGGGCAGGCAGTTTTCCATCAATACACAGATTCAGCTGGTTACCAGCAACTGAGAACAGTCCTCCCAGTCATGCAACAGCACGGGGTTTATGCCTTTTATGTACCCAAAGGTCACCATTTATTCTGACCATAACACCTCTTAATCCATAACTGGCTTTCCAGATTCATTAGATGTGAGAGAGGAGGAGGGTATTCTGGTAGGATGATCCAAGGTGTAGGTTAGCTGACCTTGGAGCTCTGCTTCACATTCAGAGGCTGAAGTTTTTGTTTGCATCCTTTGTGGGAGTGCATTTTTCAATTTTAAGTCATAAGTTAATGTTCTTTTGTAAAATGGTTTGTTCTCTGTACCCCTTTTGTTACCCACTTTTGGTTTATCCCTGTTTTTTCCCCAGTGACAGTTCTGTCATTGGTTCTGTATTCTCCCTAAGTTTTCCCCCACAGAGACAGTTATCTGTCCATCACTTCACAGACAGCCTCCTGTTGCTGTCTATCATTTTTGGGGTTGCTCCCCACTTCTGGAAGATTCTGAGAGAGGCATCGAGTGATTGGACAGAATCCTGATTGTCATCTTCTAATGTTCATTGTATGGTTGTTTTATATGTTTGTTTATCGTATGAGCCACCTCCTTGTTAAACCTTATTGGTCCCCTGTCTATGTAACACCCCCAGTTATAAGGTCTCACCCGAAAGTCAGCCAGGGTCTTTGGCACGCTGACACTCGAGGTGAGGACCCCATGCCGGGGTTCCAATAAACTCGTTGTGACCCAGCCATCCTGGAGTCCCCCCTTTTTGCATCCTCCAGCCATCGCCACGCAGGAGCAGCCAGAGCGAAAAAGATCCCACTGGAGTGTTACCTGTGCCAAGCTAGCCGGCTTTAAAAACAGGCATGGTAACAATCCTTCAACTCAATGCCACTGTGCAATCAACAGAGCATCAGGTGAGATCTGTTGCTCCTTACTCTGTTTTTGCTCTTTACTCAACTTTTTCATCACTGATTTGGGTAGCAGTGCATTTAGACCACTGGAGCTTCCTAAATGTTGAGCTGCACTAGTTACTCTTTTTGATGGCTCCATGAATCAGCTCCGAAAGTTTTCAGTGTAACAAATAATTTTCCAATGTCACTTTTGTACAAAGCAGGTTGTGTCATTGAAAGTCTGTATCACCAGGTTGGGGGGTTTTCTGTTACATATTAAGCATAAACAAAAGTGAATCCTTCTTCTGATTTGTGAAAAAGCTCAATCGCCCTCCAGAAGATCCCAGACAGGCCTTTATACAAAGAGTAAGATCCCAAAATGTTTTCAGATTTTGTAACAACCATAAACTGAACATTCCTTGCATACAGACAATATGCTATGGTTTATATTTGAAATTTACCAATTTCAAGCTAGTGTATGCAAGAGGTTTTTTCTCTCTCCTCTCCCATTTATTTAATAGGCAACTAATGCCTATTAGTTGCATAGTTGAAAGCTTTTAAATCCTTATGCATAGAAGAGGGATCCGATTTAAGAGATGCTATATGTTGATGCAATGGAAATAGTGACAGCATGAATATATGGTATAGGTAAGCTGAATATATAAATATATAAACTACATACATATTCTAACAAAATTTATGGTATACATAAATTACATGCATATTCTAACAACAACAGCTTTTGTCTCAAAGGCCTTCAGTGTAAATAGAAGCAAATTACAGTATTACAATGGAAATTGAAAACAAAATAGCACTAACTATAACTAGCAGCATGAAGAACAGTAATGACAGCACCTCATCTTTCTCAGCACTGAAGTATATCGGTGCATAGGTAGCACAAGTGTACTTGTACATGTGTGTATAGTATAGGTAGCACAAGACACCAGAGATATGAACAAGAATAATTATCTCTTTCCATCCTTTTTTCATCTGAAATTAAGATTAGTGTCTCAATCCAAACAAAAAAATAAATAAATACCTTTTAAAAATATATACCTGCTGCGGTGTCCACTTTCCCAAGCACGGCTAGCCCTGGCACCACTGCAAGCCAATGGGATTTGGCAGCCAGGAAGCACTAGCGTGACTATGGCATGGAGAAGAAAGGAGGGACTCTCCAGAGGTTAGAACGAACCAGGAGTTTATTGGGTCTGGGACAGAGCCCTCACCTCGTGGCCAGTGCCTCAGTAGAGACAGCTCAGTCCTCGAGGTGGGCCCTTATAAAGGGAGGTGGGACTTAGGGGACGGTTCAACAGAGAGCCAATAAGGTGTAGCAGGGGAGTGGCTGGTAACATAACAGGCATATACAATAACAAATCATGGGGAAGTGGGAGGGGGAAGCCTGGATCCTAGCAATCACTCGACGCCTCTCCTAGAATCTTCCAGACTCAGGGAGAGACCCCAGAGTGATGGACAGGACCAGGGAGTTACGTAACTTAAGATTGACAGTTAACTGTCATTAGGGAATAACTTGGGGAATGACCAATCAGGGGACTCTAACTGGGTAGAGAAGGGAGAAGTCAGAAACAAGTAACAAAAGGGGTACAGAGAACAAACCAATTTACAATTAACTTCACCTTATGGTTCAACATTAAACTAAGAAAAATGCACCTCCACATATACCCTTCTTTTTGAAAGTCTTGTTACTTGCCTCATTGCTTCTATGATTTTTTCCCCCAGATCCTTCTATATGTAACCACAAGTTCTAATTCCACCCTTATTTGTGGGACTTATTCTGACTATAAAAATATTTGGACATTCTCTCTTTTTTTCAGTCTTAGCTACTAGCTCTGTCTCTCTAGAAGCAGAATATAGGTTTGCTGATAACTGTCATGATAATCTGATTGCCATTACTATGTCATGGTTTATCAAGCTATTGATGTGTGAATCACTGATTGTGATCATATACATTTTGAACTAGTCTTGAAATCTCCATCTTTGCTTTTCATTTTGCCTTGGAACTGGCCATTAACAGTTTAGTCTCCTTATTCGACTACTTCTGAATGAGGAAGATTATGATGATTGTGTATTTTTCACTGATTTCAGAAAAAAAGAAAGAAACATGATCATCATCTGTGATAGGTTGTTGGACTTAAACATTAGTGATATTTGATTAATCTCCCATGGTTACTGTGGGCAAGAAACTAACCACAGAATGTTTGCATTCTTTAACTTTTTTTTACTCCTTTGCATGACATAACTCTTTACAAGACACAACTCCTTACAACACACCCTCCCTTTCCTATATTTATTGCTTTTGGCCTAACAGTATGCATGCAGTCCCTAGTGAACACAAAACTCAGTTTTTCAATGCATCCCAATGAGAACCATGGGAATTCTCTAATAAGAAAAAATATCCTTCCTTCTACAGAGGGGAATACCTCTTCATGAAGTGGAAATTGTATTTGTCTTGACTGCCAGTCAATTCTATAGTGAGTTTCAGAATGAGCTTCTAAATTTTTGATAGTCCTGTTGCAATCTTGTTGTGATTGGCTAGAAAAGAATAAGATAAAATCCTATCCCTCATCCTAGTGCTTGGAAATATACTAGACAGCAAGTACTAATTATAAAAGGCAGGAAAAATAAAGGTAACTGAAGACTTTTTATTACAAAAATGCAGTTATCAGTCTGATGACGAAAATAACTGTATGGTTGTTATTCCAGTTGGCACCGATCTTATGTCATACTTGGTTAAAAAAGACAAACAAAACAGCCCCCCCCCCCACCCCCCCCAAAAAAAGGAAAAAGAAACAAAACACAACAAAACACACAAAAACTCCTTAACTGAAACAAGCCCTCTCACATGGACCCTTCACTTCAAGAAAGACACTGATGTACTGGAGCATGTCCAGAGAAAGGAAATGGAGCTGGTGAAAAGTCTAGAGAGTAATTCATAGGAGAAGCACCTGAGAGAGCTGGGGTTGCTTTGGTGGGAGAAAGGGAAACTTGGGAGACCTTATTACTCTGTACAACTCCCTGAAAAGGGGCTACAGCCACGTGGGGGTTGATCTCTTCCCCCCCAGGCAGCCCGTGACAGGACAAGGGGAAATGGCATTAAGTTGAACCCAAGGGAAGGTTCAGGTTGTTCATCATGAAGCCTTTCTTCATGGGAAAGAGTTGTTGAGCATTGGAACGGCCTGCCCAAGGAAGCAATGGAGTCACTATCCCTGGAGGTGTTCAAGAAATGGTTGGATTTACTGCTGAGGTTTAGTTGACATGGCAGTGTTTGGTCAAATGTTGGACTCAATGAACGTGGAGGTGTTTTACAACCTAAATAATTCTGTGATCTCTGAAGTATGATGGAAAATTATCAGATTTTTTTGTTGTACCACAAGGTGCTGTATGACCAGTAAAAGACTGGGAATCAAGCAACAGCTACTGGACTGGAAATAAGAAGGGAACACAGGACTGAACATTTGGAATGAGTATATTTGCTTCCAATCATTTTGTTTAGTCCCTTACCACAAGATAAAATTACAATTCTGCATTCTGACTGATGTGAAACCAGCAGGAGCAGCTACTCTATCAGGGACTATTGTTCCCAAGAAGACTCTAAAGATGACAAGCAGGAACTAAGTATGTCATCCCTCAGCATAGTTTTCCTTATTCCTTGTGTAGTACTTCTGGATTTGATAGTACAAGTCACAGTCATATGGTGTCACTAGAATATTCTGCAGCACAAAAAATTTGAAAACTTGATCACGCTGATAAGTGAAACACATATTAATTGAGATTTGTATTGAACTCCATATAAAATAAATAAGACAAGGAGTTCTGTACTGATTGCATTATTCCTTTTCATATTTAATTCAACAAAACCCCTCTGTTTTAGAATCCACTTCTTACAGATATGTCAATGTCTTCAGAATTCAGAAATACTTTGTAACATAAACCAGAAGGTTGCTATAGAATTGAAGTAGTGTGCTGCCAAGTAGTAATGCCTTTGTGGATAAAATCGTTTTATTTTATTCTTTTGTGCCAACAAAAAAGACATCAAAATTATAAAAGTAATTTTACTATAATATTAATGAATTCTATTGAATTCTACACTTTCATTACAATTTTTCTGAGGATGAAATCTACTTTTTAGTTTTGCAAATATTTTTCATGTTTGCTGTGTTTCATGTATGGCTGTTTGTCACAGTCATATCATCTCCAAGACTTGAATAAGAGCTTGAATTTCACAGTGTAAGATTTTACTTTTTATTCTTCTATCAATACCAGTTGCATCCTTTCCCTGATGTTCTTTTTCTTGATTTCCTGAATCTTAGTTTCATTTTATTATTTTCTTTTTCTCTCCCTTATTCTTTTCCTTTTTCTACAATCCTTTTTTAACCTTTCCCTCCTTTCTTCTACTAATTCCTGTATTTCCTAATTGTGTCCCACTTTCTCACCCTTTTGAATCAGGGCAAGAGATTTGGTAGCCAGAGCAATTCTCTGTGGAAACAACAGATAAGAGAAAGAACAAAGGATATTTATGCAAAGGGCTTTTCTTTTTGCATGATGTTTAGCCCTTCAAAGGTCAGTGGGGCTGATGTCCATGCAGTTAAGATGAAAAGCCTTTGTTAGTCCAGAAATTTGGCAAGCTGCTGAGATGCAGCTCTAAACCTTGTTTTAAAGAAAGATATGGAAAACGATCCAGATTACTTGATAACCATAACTGTAAATGTTTTTTAAAAAGTTTTTCCATAGAGACCCTGACACTGTATAAAAAAATTCTACTTTGAGAAAAATGCTGTCTACACTTGCTCCCATTGGTACTGCATATTTTGGTAGTGATTGTTTCCTGAATTGTGAAGAAAATATTCAGAGGCTCAATGAGTTAAATTATCATAAAGTGGGAGCAAAATAATAAAGGAACAAATAAAGTTGCAATCTAAACTCTCCGTGAGTTAACCAGACTCGGTATTGCTAAAGTTTGCTACTTTTGTTGCATATAAAACTGTCATTTTTATTAAAATTATGTGTAATACTTTGCAATGTCATTCTGCCTAGAGACAAATATATATGAGTTTATAAACAGGTAATTCGGTTTTGTTATGATTTAGTTTTTGTTTGTAAGAAACTCACCTTCTTGCAACACTGATGACATCAAGAGGAATTACTGCAGAATTCAAAAGCACTGCACCTGTGTTGACAGCTTCAGCAGTGTATAATGTTTAATTTTTAATCTGATGAACTGTATGTGTGGCTAATGTAGTTTGCATTTGAAGTCCTTGGTACTCATTTATCATATTGAAAATTTGAAATAAACTTTAATTTTCAAAACAGTAAAATAAACACAAGTCTGAAATTATAATTAGAGAATTTATAATTAATCTAAAGCAAGTTAGAAATGCTATAGAATGTTGTTGTTATTTTTTAATCTTTCACTGTAATATTGCTTATTTGGCACCAAAACAATTATCAGAATGATGCACATTTTTAACATTGGAATTTAGATTATAATGGTAATAATTTTACATGAATATAAAAATGTATTTGCAGGTTGAGTATAGAAAATAAGAAATATTATCAGGCCTCAAAATATAAATTTTATGAATGATTTTTAAACATTGATATGAACACAAATTTCAACCTGTGTTCACAAGTATTCCTTTCTTTTTTTTTTTTTAATTTCACATTACTCATGGAAAAGGAGATCAACCCAACTGGTTAAATGTAGACTTATGTTTAGTATAAAACTTACGATTGGTTATGTGAAAAATATGGTAAGATTTGTTCAAAAGCTGAAAGGATGGCATTCCTTAATCAAAGCAAGTATAAAACAAGAGTAGGACAATGCCCTTCTGTCATAGAGACTCAAGATTTCTTGAAGGCAACAAGTGTGATAAGAATAGTCATTTTTCCCCTTCACTTGTGTTCTGGCCATTCAGTTTTGCTGCATGTCTCAGGTAGGATTTTCACAGCATTATGCCAGAGGTGGCTGCTCCAAAAACTCGTGTAAACCTGGAGCAAGTTACTTTTTCACAAGAACAATCTTTGTGATTTTCTGATGAAACAACTGAGCCCAATACTGTGCTTTGTTAGTCCTGGAAAGTTGTTGCTGTCAGTATTTTGAGGCAAGTAGACAAAAATAGCTTTTGAAGTACATGAAGAGCTTAAGCTTTTTGACAATAACATGCTCTTATAAAGTGATATTTTTTTTACCTTGCAGGGACTAGAGGAAGTATTGTTGAAAAAATTTATCCGGTCTCACACCACTAATTAGGTGTTGAGAACTGACAGCTATATTATTAGTGGGGAGTATACACTTGTGATATCTTGGTTTGGTTTTCATGTTGTGCTACTACTAATTCTGACCTAAGAGACTTTCATGCTCAGAAGCACTTATGTGTTTGTCATAGTTTGTCTCATTTTTATTTGCTAGTCAAAAAGTAGCAGGTTTGAATCCAAAGTATGACATAGCATGTATCATTTATCCAACCAAGCCCAGAGACATCTGAGCAAACCAATCTGTTTCTACTTTCAGTGAAGTGGATTTTGATTTTTAGAGCCCAACTAGACAAAGAGTCTGAAGACAGAGACACAATTGGAAACATAATTCTTATTTAAAGTAATATCTTGAAATAAAACTTTCTGAAATTTATATTTAAGGAGATAAGTGCAGTCTTCATACTGAAGTAAGATGTCTAGTGGGAAAATACTGACAGCTGAGCTATAAACAAGAAATACATGCAATGGGTAAAATAAAACATAAAAGAGAAAGAATATCTCAACTTTTAAACTTAATTCCTTTTTCTTCTATTTTTGTTAGTTTTGTATCAGAGGTCATTTTATATGAATTTTCTTTAAAAACCCTCATTTAAAAATTACTTTTATCTCTCTATTGCCTATGAAAAGAGTAACTAAGTCAGTTACTTAGTTACTCAAGTAACTAAGTCAGACACAGGCAGCTAATTTTTAGTGGCCCAAGTAAGGGCAGGTGGATTTCATCCATATTCTCTTAGAAAGAGAAAATGCCCTTTTTTTAAGCAATATACAGAATTGGACCAAGTAACAAAACATATAGAAGTGAGTGTCTACATTTTTCTATTGAGCTAAAGAACAATTTTGCTCAGTTTTCAAATTATTTTAAGTCATATTCAGCACTATGAAACTCTTTTGGATCTACTAATGAAACTAAAGCTTAATGAAATTTGGCCTTTTTAAGAGTTTGCGGGATTGGAGAAGTGTTTTATGTGACTTAAAATAAATTTTTTGTTTCAGACTAAAAGAATAAAAATGGATATTGTCTGGAAGATCTAATGCTGCAAAGGAAAAAAATAATGAATATATATATAGTCATTATGGCTATTTAGATCCCTCATCTAAATAGCACAGGAAAACAAGATCCTGAAGAAAAGTACTAGGTCATTAGTTTAACAGTTCTACTCAGAGTTTTTACAAATTAGGCAAATATTTGAGAAAACTTTTCACCCACCTACTGACATTCAAAACCCAGAGAGTTGAAAATGCACCAGAGAAAGGAAAACATCATGTAATTTAGTTAAACTATGAGAAATGAGAATCTGATTTCACCCATTGTGAATGGCAATGTACAAGTTTTATCTCAAGTAAGAATCTTCTTTTGAGGCAACTGTTTTCCAAAGAAAGGTTCATGGATAATTTAAAGAATAAGGGAATAAAGTACAAGAATAATCCTAAAATATTAGAAGTCATGGGAACCTCATGAGGCTCAACAAGACTAAGTGCAAGGTCTACACCTGAGCTGGGTTAACATCCTGTATCATTAAAGACCAAGAGCAGCCCTGCCAAAGGAGGACCTGGGAGTGCTGGTGGGTGAGCTGGCAACGTGCTGGCAACGTGCACTCTCAGCCCAGAGAAACAACTGCATCCTGGGCTGCACCAACAGAGCTGTGGTCAGCATGTCAAGATAGGTGATCCACTCCTTGTATTACACCCTGGTGAGATCCCACCTGGAGTACTCCATCCAGTTCTGGGGATACCAGCATAAAGAGGACCTGGACCTGTTGGAGTGGGTCCAGAGGAGCGGCACAAAGAGGATCAGAGGACTGAAACAACTCCCTTATGACACAGGCTGAGAGAACTGGGGTTGCTCAGCCTGAAGAAAAAAAGGCTCTGGAGAGATCAGATTATGCCCTTTGAATATTTAAAGAGGGCTTATAGAAAATGAGGACAAACTTTTTAGCCGGGGCTTTTGCTGTAGGACAAGGGATAAAGCTTTAAAACTAAGAGGGGGTATAATTAGACTAGATTTAAGGAAGAAACTTTTTAACATCAAAGTAGAAACACTGGAACAATTTGCCCGAAGTGGTGGTAGATATTCCATCCTTGGAAACATTCAAGGTCAAACTGGACAGGCCTCCAACCAATATGATCGCATAGAAGATGTCCCTTCTTGTGCCAGTTTCAGACACACAAAGGACAAGGCAGACACCAGAAGATCAGGCAGGGAAGCTTCTATTTTAATTTTCTGACTCCATCTTTTTATACATTTTGATCAGAAGGCAGAAGATTGGCTACACAAGTTGCCACCTTCTTGACCTCATTGGTGAACATCACCATCAATCATATTTCTCCTCCCAGAGGAGAAATATGTAAACAAAATAGACAAGTTCTAAATATATACATAGTTTACATGAAGCTGCGTGAGCATCTCCACTACAAACTGCAAACACTGAGAAGCAGGAAAATTCAGGGCAACACCTTCTCACTACAGAGGTGTTGGACTCGATGACTTTTAGTGCTCCCTTCCACCCCAAACTATTCTATCATTCCATGAGCCTGGATCAATAGGATTTACTATTATAAGAGATCATATCTGAGAAGGGTGAATATAATTTAAAGTATTTCTTGTCTACCTCACAGGATTCATGGTAGTTAATTGTGCCACTAGAGCAGGAAAATATATAATGTCTTTTTCTTGGGAAATTATAGACCCTCAGGTAGAAAATACCCTCCACAATACTGTGTCTTTTTTATTGTTTAGTCAATTAAATAGTGTAATGTTTTAGTATAACTCTTGTGAATTTTCAAATTTCACCAGTGACATTCCTGTTATCTCATGAGTCCTCAAAGGTAACCAGAGGAAAATTATTCTTGATTTGGAAACAGAAATAAAAAAAAAAGTTGTTTAATGAAGTTTTCAAACTTCATCTTTCATTCATATTTACTTCATACCTACAAATCATTTTGATTTTAGAATGCATTGAAATACTTCATTAAATAATTCCCTAATTTTAGATACATTTCATAATAGATAATCTGATTTTTACACTGAATTCCTAAATCATCAAAGCCAATACAAAATGCAGTACAGTATATAACAACAATCAAAACAAAATAAATAAAAAAATAAACAACTTTACTGCATTCTGTGATTGATACTGTAATTTTTTCAACTGAGGCCTCAGGCACTTTCAATTATACCCCACTCCCCCAGCTTTTCAGTTCCCATATTTCAAGAATACAAATGGGTGAGCAAAATTTCCTACCTCAGGTAGGAAAGCTAAGTGAATTATTTCATATAGTCTTTATTCCCAGAAAATCTTGGAACCATTGGCAGAGTTCCACAGTCACAAAGTGGTAGCACCATCCCCTCAAACTTGTATGTGAAGGACAAGAGAACCAGAAGAGAGCGAATTTGAACACACAACTATATCCTGCCTTTCAGGCTGTACATGGGTAATGTTCTTTTCTCTACAGTCTCTACCAACTTATCTGAGAAAGGTCATGGCTTGCCTAAAGGGAGGAAGTTTTTAACTGTTTGCCATTGCCTGGAAGAGCCAGCCCTTCCAAGAACAGAATGTGCTGTGTAAAGCAGCAGAGAAACACCTGCTGATATCCACAGAAAAGTCCACCCAGCCCTGCCTCAAAGAAAGGGCAGCACTCTGGAGCACATGGTTCTGTAAGAAGAGCCCATTGAAGACATCTTACATCAAATTGAATTCTCACCAAGAAGGACAGAAAACCGGGGGAAGAAAGAGATCATGCCAAACGTCTTTGTGGAATGGTCTCTCATGCTAAATGAACTAATTATCCCTCTTTATTCTTGGTCCTTAACCACTAGAATGAAATGTTCTATTAAATTAAAAAATGAATAGAGAACAAAATAAGACAAAGCAATTTATTCTCTATGACACTATGACAGAAATTTTGTAAACTGCATTTGACTTTCCAACGGCAATTTCATATTCCAAATGCTACAGCTGTCCTGTCAGCAGAAGTTAACTTGCCATTATTAAAAAATATTGGGAAAAAAAGCTCAAACCCTTAGGTTTTCAGAAGTCAAAGGTATAAGCAATCAAAGATGCCAAAATCTTTCACATTTTTATGATGGAGTCCACAACAGAATGAAATATAAAAATATTTGGCAAAATGTTTCTGATCCTTAATAATTACAGTCATTAACTCTGCGTACAACTGGACCATTAACAGGAATTTTTGCCTGCCTCCTATTTTGATGAGCCAACAAACACACTAATTTTATTTTGTTTCACTTCCATGACTTCGAGGCAAGCTACATTCCCCAATAGAGTATTTTTTACTTCCTTCAACTTCATTATATTGTAAAAGCAGTAGAAGCAAAGTCTGTCATTTCACTGGTGCATCTGAAGTTGTTTCAGAGGTGTCAAACAATACCAGGCCTAGGCATTTCTGTCCTTCCAAATATTTCCCACCCTTTTCCTGGAACAACTGCCTACGTGGTGAATCCTTGTCTCACCCTCTGGCTAAGAGAAAACCAGTTGCTGCAGCATGTTGCTTCTCACACTCTTCTCTCTGGCTGCTGGCAGAAACTTTTGAGGAGTCCAATGAGATGGATTAGAGTTCCTACATCTGGAAATCTAGAGCTGGTCACATCAGATGGTGTCAAAATTACTGAGAAGCTGAACACAGGATCAATGTAGGATTGCACTGTCCTCCTTTTATTAGTGATGTTACACATGGTTGTGATTAGGTCGTAAGCGCCTTTCTTCTCTCTGAATCCACCCTTTAACTTGTGATCCTTCATCATCTGGACAAGGACTTTGTTCTTAGGCAGAATCTGGAAGATGTTACGACTGTAATAACACTTTGTTATGCTGTCTTTTCTTTGTTGAGGGCAAAAAGATTACCTTTGTCCCCTTATTTCTCTGACTATCCTGACATCAGTGCAAATTTCTCCCATAAGATTAGCTCTGATCACCAATTGCTTTTATCGGTTCTCATAACACATTTGCTACTTATTCCAGTGTTATTCCTCTTTTTAAGGACAATCACATACTCAGTTCCTCTAACTGAGCTAATAGCTTTCACTCTGTTGTCTTTTTGTCATCATCCTATGTGATGGATAGCTCCGATGAAGAATGTGGACTGACGCATTCAGCAAGATGTTTAATATTAGTAACTTTAAACACTGAGACAATCCTAAGGCCTAAAACCTGCCACAGATTTGTGAATTACCTCGTTCACCATATTCACACAATGAGAAACCACTACATAAAATTGTCTTAACACATTATTTTTGATAGCAAAAAGGAAAAAAAAGTTGTATGAATATTGATTGGTAAATGTAATTATCAAAAAAAGTGCATTATTTCCATAATTAAATTATGGACTGGATTCTGAACCAATCATTTTTATTGGTTGGTTGTGACCTTATCACTCTAGTAAGCAGGAAAAACCACCCTTCAAAGTGGTGAGATGAGATAAAGTTGCACGTAGGTGTTAATTTTCCAAGGAGCTGAGATGTCATTATGGCCTTCTTGGTATGGCTATGTTATCTTGTATTGTTCTAAATTTAATGTGGAGGCTAGGAGTAAAATTGGAGGAAACTGAGGTGTATTCATATCCCAGTAGAAGTGACAGTGGTACAGGAATTACAGGGTAAAATGCAGGTACTACTCCCTGGATGCAATTACAAACCTTATTGTCATGTTAATGCACTTCCATCCCAAAGTTACCCACCGCCATGGTAAAACCACCCCTCACTGAGGATGTGCTCTACATTTTATTGACATTTTATTCAACTGTCTTTAACAGTGAAGCATGAGGATTTTACACCAATCAGTAACAAAGGTAGGTATGCCTAGAGTCCCTCAAGCTCCACCTAAACATAAAGAAATAGTATAAAAGGAAGTTGATAATGGGGAAAAGTTAGGGCAGACTCCATTGTAACTACTGGGATCAGTCAATAGGCTGAACTTCTTTTTTCCTCCATAGAAAATACTAGTTTTTCTATTTTTGGAAAAATAATAAAACCTATTAGAAAAATAGGCTCTTGCCTATTCATTAAGAACCACTCTATGCACACTGAATAATTTTTTTGGGTATTGGGGCTTGTCTGTGCATGGTTTCGAAGACATTTTTGCAGTCAGATACTATCATCGGCAGTCCTTGAACCTTAACCAGTCACATTTTTATATTAACAAAGAGTGTGTTATTCCATAAACTGTTAGTGTGAATCCTTCCAAGGCATTATCAGTTGCCAGCAGTGGGAAACATATGCAAATAAAGTGGGCAGACCCACTGAGGAGTCTCTGTTATGCTTCTGGTGTGTGTCCCCAAACAAGTCAGTCGAACCACCCTTGGGTCCAGGGGACTGCTCAGTGAAGGATCACCATAACAGGACACTGACAGGTGATCAGTGATGAGGGTCTCAGATTTCCTGGAGCACTGACAAATCAAATACCAAGGGCCAAGGAAATCTCCCCTTTGCGTCTGACATTTGGATAGCAGAATACTTCTGACTATTGATTCAAGTAATTCATCTGTGCTTTTAGATGACTTCTTTGCAGGACTACCCCAGATTTGTACCTAGCTGCCATAACAGTAATTATGGTATAAGAACTACACTGCTCCTAGCAGGAGCCCTAGTTTGTGAATTGTCAACATCTCCTTGAAGTGGAGTCAGTGGTGATGCAGAAAACAGACAAATGTTCAATGAATATAATTTTATTCTGTACTTCCTAATCCACATGCAAATGAAGAAATATGTCTAGCATTATTTTAAATAATCCAACCTAAATGACATGAGCATAGAGATGTATCTTTGGGTGTTTTTAAAGCTATCCTATTGCACTCATGGTCCAATGATAATAATTTGCAATTAATCTTGGAATATCAGGAAAGCTTCACGTCTGGAAGACCTTTACATGGAAAACAAAAAAGAAAAAAAACCCAAAATGGATGTGAGTTGAATTCAGAAATAATTTAAAGGAGAATTTTGGCAGAAAGGTTTAATATTGAAGTTAACTAACTATAAAGTTATATGGTAGAACTGGAATGGCTTTGGCTAGAGCAATGAAACAAAATCACAATCAGAGGTATCCATTGGTGGTGTTCCTGGTTTCCCTCTCCCTCACAGCTGGCTGCCTGCACTTCAAAGTCCAGCTGTCCTCCTGGCTTGCACTGACACAAGTAGGGGATGATCCACCCAACATATATCTTCAGGTCTTTCTTGAGGATATGTTTTTGTTAAGCATGATTGCTTGGATTCATTATAGGTGTAACTGAAAAAAAGTTTAAAGGATTGTGATATATGTGAAGTCGTATTAGACAATTTAATAGTCTCTATTGGGCTTTAAGCTTGATGTTATGAGAATGTGATTGTCTTCTTATGACCCATGTGGAAGGAATTTAGCCTGTTTCTACAAACTGCAAGTATCTCTTGCGGATCCTCCTGGTCATATTCACCACTTTCTGCTGGAACATGCAAGGCCATTGAAGTTGTGTATTTTCTTGCTAGAAGGTGTTTATAGACTAACAAATTCACCTGCAGTAGAAGAACTTGATAAAAATAAATTAAGCATAATAGTTTATAATATGTGTGTATGAAACTTGATCAAAGTCCCTTTGGAGTAACGATACCCATATACCACTGTAAATACACCAGTTTCAGATTTTTGAATTCTTATTTACAGCTGTCTTCATCTAACAGGAAGTAAGAGGATGAACAAAGAGGTCTTCCTCATAGTCAAGAACTAGAGAAGTCAGATATTTATGTGGCCTTTTTCTCTTATCTTACCATGGCTTTAACATGGAGAAGGTCAAATGTTCTTCAGCCAGATGTAACTTTCTTCCTGCTATAGGACTCAGACTACATCACGCTCTGAGAAAAAATCCTTCAGCAATGTGGAAGAAACAAGGGCAAGGTGAAGATGACTGGCTGACTGGGAGCTACATTTGTGAATCTGAGAGGAGGCAGAACTTCCTGAATCTCTCAACTGTCCCTTTAGTTGTTGCTTTATTGAAAAATAGAGTCAGTGAAGAGAATAATCTATGGAAAATTTTGCAGAGGGCTACAAGGGTTACTCACACCTCCTGCAGTGAATTCCAGTGAATTTTTGAATAGTGAATTGTGACAGCGAAAACTGGGAAGAAATAAGAAATCTCTACAGATTACTCCAGTTAGCTATTAATATTTCCACAAATTGCCTAGATTGCCTAGACTGAGAGGGACTGGAGGGAAAGGCTGGGGGATGAACCTGGAATGCTTCAAGATCTAGCTTTTTCTAAGAGAAAGTAAAGCAATTTTAAAACAAACAAACAAACAAACAAAACCCCCAAAAGAACTGCATATTAGCGAATGTCCAAGAAGGAATTTGCTGTAAGTGGTGTATGAACACCTTGTTAGACTAACACCCCCAGAAGAGAAGAGTAAAGTAAAAGAGTGCAAACTACATACTAATTGTATGTAACTAATTGTTGTAACTCTTTTAAGAGGTTTAATTTTTTTTTCTGGGTACTCCTAGTATTAGACAATATATTAGACTAATTCATGCAATGCAAATAACCTGAGAAGCATGGAAATATTACACTTCCATCTAAAAGTTTAAAAAAAAAAAAGATTAACTGAGAGAGTATCTTTCTTATCTACATGAAAACACAGCTTAGCATTGTTACCAATCAGCAGAGGACTAACAAATTATTTACTTTATCATTTGTGGCAGTTTTTGATAAATGTATTTACAATGTGTTGTCCATAGTTCCTTATCAAACTAAGTATCAGTCCACAGCAATTTGTTATTATAGTATACCCTCTATATAATAACTTCTTGCAAAGTTTATTTCTGGTCATTAAAGGATAATGCATTACATTAACATGTGACAAAAACCATTCATGGCATAGTTTTCAATACTTCTCCCAAAGTTTCTGAAAATGTAATGCTCTGGATTCATTTCTGCAGCTGCTCAGAAGACAACCCAGGCAAAGCTATTAAGTCAGGTCTCATGATCTCAAGTGAATAATGACTCTTTCATCAACATAAATACCTCCATAAGCTAGAAGTAATGAGAAAGCATAAACTAATTTGTACAATTCCCACAAAATATTTCTCTAATTTTCTTGTAGTATAATTGATTAGAACCAATTTTAAAAACCTTTCGAAGAATTCTGAGTTTATCAAATGTGATTTACAGCTACTCCTGTGTGTAGAGCCTTACTTATATGGAGCTGAAATACTTAAACTTATTTAATAAAAAACTATTGCTCATGTCAAGCAAACAAAAGGCGAAAGATATTTAAAGGTTTTAATGGATTTCCTCAATGTAGTAATAAACCAAACACTAAAAATTATAAATATGTTTGCAAACAGATAGCAAAGATTTTTGAAAAATGCATGACATTTTTCTCTTTAGAACAAATACAAATGTTATAAATTCTGTTCATTTTTTACTGTGTCCATAATTATTTCCTGAACTCATCAGGTTTGTACATTTTAAACTTTTATGAAATACAAATTTAAAAAACTTATTCATATGTTTTGTTCAAGTAATTATTTTTTGTGCATTGAAACTGAATAACATTGTTTTCATTAAATCATTGTTTTCATATTTTAACAAGATTCTTAAACTTTCATTACTATTATGGAAGTGATGCTTAATTTTTGTCACAATTTTTCTCAGCCATATTTATGAAAAATTGTTGACTTATATTATGGTTGACTGGTATATTATTTGGCATAGTATACAAATCCAGGAACTCCACGACCATGTAATTTTCTTAAATTTATTGCTTACTTGTATTTGAACAACTCTTGGCAATCATGCCCTAAATTGCTTCCTCATATTGTCTGGAATTTTTCTGGGGACTGTGTACATGTTGGGTTTTTTAAACATATTTTGAGTAAAATTCAAGCTTATTTGTTCATTGATTAAACCGCTATCTACTTACAACATTCTCTTTTCAAAAAAAAAAAATCCACTATTTTATTAATAAATAGATTTTATTCATTCTGTTACCCTATTTCTACTTAAACTAAGTTATTTGAAGCTGATATTCACAAATAGATAAAATAGGGTGATTTGTGATATTTTTTTATTAATATGCATTTGAGATAACCGTGCTGTTAATGAATAGGAGAGCCATGAATTAACTATATAAGACAACTAAACTGAATGAAAGAGATATTCTTTATTATGCTACTGCTTTTTTCAGGAGCTGAGAATGTCATTGACTGGTGTGCAAGGAAAACATATGGGGAATAACTCATCTAACTGAACAGGAGCAATTGCATGGCTACTTCTTTTAGGTAACTTGAATTCCCTAAAATTAGCAGAGGCTTTTGACATTTCTCTACTTTGTTCCACCAGGAGCCTCAAACCAAAACCTAAAGCACTCTCTAGCTCAGGGAGAGAATTTTTTAAAAGCGGTAATTTTTTTCTTCCTATTTCTTCCACATTTCTTCCCCATTTTGAAGGAAGGACCATGGAATTTAAGCAAGATGTAACCTTTTTTAATCAGTTTATGCTATTAACTGCCCTGTTGCATGCTGCACAGAATCCAGAGATTATGTATAAATGCGTTACATAGGCATGATATTTGCTGGAATGTTCATGTTTCATTAGTTGAGACAACAGATTTTAATTTTCATCTTTATGCTTTAGGAGCAATTAAGAGCCACTGAGATCAGAGACTTTTTTTTTGAGAATTACAGAATATGCTGAGTTGGAAGGCACCCATCAGGATCATCAAGTCAAACTCCTGGCCTTGCAACAGGACACCCCAAGAGTCACACAATGTGCCCGAGAGCAGTGTCCAAATGCTTCTTGAACTCTGTCAGGCTTGACGCTGTGACCACTGCCCTGGGTAGCCTGTTCCAGTGCCAAACAACCCTCTGGGTGAAGAACCTTTTCCTGATATCCAACCTGGACCTCCCCTTACACAGCTTCATTCACAGCCATTCACTCGGGTCCTATCACTGGTCACGAGAGTGAAGATTGGTACCTGCCCCTCTGCTTCTCCTCATGAGGATGTTGAAGACCACAATGAGGTCTTCCCTCAATCCCCTTTTCTCCAGGCTGAACAGACTAAGTGATCTCAGGCCCTTATTCAGCTTCCCCTCAAGCCTGTTCACCATCTTTGTTGCTCTCCTTTAGATGCTCTCCAACAGCTTTATGTCTTTAAATTGTGGCACCCAAAACTGCACACAATGTTCAAGGTGAGGCCACCCCAGTGCAGAGCAGAGTGGGACAATCCCCTCCCTTGCTGCCCAGCTGTCAATGTGCCTGATGCCCCCAGGACAATGTTGGCCCTCCTGGCTGCCAGGGCACTGCTGGCTCATGGTCAGTTTTCCCCCATCCAGGGCCTTCTGGTGCATATTTACATGACAGCTTAATTCAGAAAGTGGACAGTCATCTTGTGCACCTCATCATACTGTGTTTGAGAACCTGAAGCTTACATCAAGCATAATGAACCTTTTTTTTTCCAGACTTTTTGTACAGGAATAAATGCATGGCTTCTAAGTAAGTTGTGTGACTTAGAAAGTTGTTGTTTTGCACATTTATTTTATACTTCTTTAAAATAGAGGGCTTGATTGCCTCTACATTTACTCTTTTTTTAAAATCAGAAAGTATTATAAATCCAGGGTACAGCACTGTGCAACGGCCTTTCTAATCCTGCCCTGCTTGGTTACTGCATCTTGCTGTTTGTGTCCCTAGAGATGGAAGTTATTGGTGCATGATATACAGTGAATAAACATCATTATTATGCTTCAGATTTTATTCTCAGTTTAATTGCTTGAGTTTGTGTACCAATCACTTGCCACTGCACAGAGGTATTCCTGGTTTTTGGACCTGGAAGTGAAATTTGTCTTTTAGTGAACAATAAAGATTTGCTGCACAAAATAAATTGTATCTCATTAAATGATCCAGGAGGCTTTCAGACTGCATAGTGGAACACTGTTTCTGCTGGTTTTATCCTGAAAATAAAACATATTTTTTAAAACCCAGATTCCCATGCATTGTCAAATTTCAAAGATGGAAGACAGTTCTTTTAAATGAACATGTTTCCAAAGGTAGAATAAGGTAGATCAAAATTCAGCCTCTGCCCAGGAAATGTTCAGAGTTCTCTTTCTCTCTGTAACCTTTTCCTTGTCCTCCAGGGATATCTTAGATTCAGCATAAAGTATTGATATTTTACAAAAGAGAAGTAAAAAGTCATAATCCTTAAATTTTCTATCAAAGATGTTGTGGAGAATAAGTCCCAGAATGCTAAAAAGTAAGGTCAGGATTTTTTTTTCTTAAATAGAAATGGGAAAAGAAAAATCATCAGGTTTGCAAAAATGAAAAAAGGGAAAAGACATTTCTGTCACTCAAAATAAAAGTCAGTAATATTGTGGTGAGGTATTCTTTAAATGGACCACTTAACTTTTCTTAATTTAGTCAAGGTTGTGTTAAAATTATCTCTTCAGACTTCCTGTAAAAGCAAGAATTGGTTTCAGTTATTTAAGTTGAAATACCTATACCACTTGCTTGGAATAGTAATGGAGGATGTCAAAGGGCATTCCTAAAGCTCAAACAAGCGTTAATAACACCTTCAATATTCTTGCACACAGATTTAAACTCTTCGTTTGAAATCTTTATGGAAGCCAGGAAACTTGGTCTTGGAACCATTCTTTGCTCAGACCCTGGAGGGTGAAGAGAAGATCATTACACATATTCCCAGTCTGCTGACTTAAGTGGAATGAAATTATGTAGTCTGTAAAGCAATAGAAGCACCATTTACAGTCAGGGCCCTGCAGCACTGTGACCTTCTTTCTCTAGGCTGTAGTTATTGGCAATGCCAGTATGAGACCCGCAGCTTAGACTCCACCTTCTCTCCTCATTACAAATGACCTTCTTTGTAGTCCTGGGCCCTCCATGTTTTTGACAGAGGTGCCACACAGCCAGCTGCACAGCGAAAGGAAGAAAGAAGAAGAATACACCACATTTGCAGAAGGTGTATTTAAAAGTCACCCCTACATGTCAGTCAGAGTAAAGCAGACATTTCTTGTTCTGTGCCTAACCCATATACAACAACCTGCACAGCTTACCACAGAAAAGGTTCCCGTTTAAAATATTAGAAAAATATTAAAAAGAAAGACTTGAGACTACCAATTTATTTTCGTTAATGTTATAAAACCCCCTTTTTTTCTATGAAACTGCTCATTTTAGCTGCTGTTCATTTATCAGCATCTTTGTTGTTTAAATATGGATGAAGCTCCTTTTTCATCTTGTGAGTTAAATTTTAGATGCATAAACAGGACAGTGAGAGAATTCTGTGCTTTCCAAAGACTGCATACAAGATTGTGCTTCTAGGGGTTTTAGTCTTCCACCTTTCTCTATCTGATGAAAAAATCAGATAATCCACCTACCCCTAAAAAATCTCCCAGAACATAAAGACTTAGTGATTACCTTTATACAGGCGAAATTTACTCATAATAGCCTGGTGGCATCTATTAAATCTGAAGTCAGGCTTTGTTGACATTTTTTTTAATTTAGGCTGGGATTTTATAATTGCTGGAGGCTTTGGGGTCTTTCTTTTGGTTTGCCAACAAAAGGCACGTAAACCAAATTGTCTACAGTGTCAAGCAAGGTAGGATTTGAGCTGGCATTAATGGGAGATGTAGATCTTTCAGACTTTCAAATTCAGTCTTGCACTAACGTTTTCTAATTTAAAAAATGTGACAACACTTTTGAAAAATTTTGTTTCTATTTCCGATTATATGGTTATGAAAGTGAGCTCTGCAAAATGTAAATTGACACGATACTGAAGATTATACAGCCAGATAGGTTCACTAACTCTTTAAGAAATTACCTCTTTGAGGTTAAAATCTCTAATTATGGACTCTTACAAAAATTACTGTTAACAAACCAGAAATCAAGCAGCTAACAAGACTTTATAGGTTTTCAGGGGCTGTGCAAAGACCACACAACAGTGACTGAAGCAAGCACAATATATACAATGTGAATTATGGGGAGGTCATATTTCTTGGGTGTTTTCAAACATTCACAACTCATATTAAGCCTGATGAGGGTTTGAAAACTTAAACATGAGTTTTCTATCACCTGATTTCTTGCAATTCATGTTTTAAAAGGTTTAATATCTAGCTACACTCAAACTAGCAACATAGTCTGTACCATAGCATCTTTCCCCAGTAATGCTAACTTCTCACCAGCTTACTTATACCTTAGAACAGAAATTTCCTGATTTCTTATGTCCCAAAGAATGGTGTAGAATGGTGTTTTGGTATTAAGAGAAAATGAAGTTAAGAAAAAATGTACAAGAAAAATTTCAGTTGAGTAAATCCAGTTTCCATTTGCCAAATATCTGCTCTGAGATGATCTTGTTTCCAACTGCATCTGCTCTTGATAGCAAATCATAAACAAATAAGTACTTGTAGCCATTTGTATATATGTATATATGTGTATATGACACCAGAAAACAGCAACCATTTCAACACTGTTTTATAGTTGCAGCAGGAAATTTATTTTATAAAATAAGTGTGAGAGGTATAGCTTAAATAAAATAGACCTGTTTTCATACCTGAGTGCCTTTTTTAGCCACTACATATAGGAAAATAACTGTGAAATTTCCTTTGATGTTAATTTGAAGCTATTGAATGTCTTGTTATATTGTTCCAGAGTTAAAAATTCAAACATTGTGCTAATAATATACCCCAAGATCCATATCTTCTGATTGAATTGAAGTTTTTGCAGCAGTAATTTCCCTTAAGAAAGCCTGGAGCCTCTAATATGAGAGATGCTTTTAAAGGATTCATATAGAATGAAGGAATCTCAAATACTTAATGCCAGAAAAAGGGCTTTATTACAGCCAGAGCCTGGGCTGAGTGTCTTATGTCTTTGAAAAAAAATCTGAAATTTCCCAGGTTTTTAACAACAGTGCTCAAACTTGCAAGACAGAGCTAAGGAATCTATACACCCTAATCATGAAATGTTATAGTTATCTGTAGAAGATGAGCTTGAAGTAATAGGAGCACTTACTGCAGGAAATGTGGTTATATTTCATTTTCTGAAATCTCCTGATGTCCAGTTGCTGGGAGTGGAGAGGAGATCTCATACAGTAATGCTGCACAAGGAAAGTGATGTGTTTGCTAAGCTGATCAATACCATGATTAACTTGGCTGAGCCAAAGACTGATCAATCTTATTATTGATCAGCTTGGCAAACATATTAGTGTGCCTGTGTAGTATGGCTACACTGTGTCTATTAGTGTTTAATCAGGATACACATGCATCCAAGTATTCAAATAAATTTGCAACAGATGCATACTGTCTGTCCAGAACATGAGCAGAGAGAAATTGATCACAGTCTCTTCCACAGAAGGCAGAAAACTGGCATTAGATTTATATGTTCAAAAGAGAACATTATTTAAATACAGAATGCAAAATAAATCTTCCCTTATCACATTTTACTGAGTCTCTATGACAGATCACTGTATTTCTTAAAGGAATTCAGTTCCTACTTTGACTTTTTTTGAAAACATATTTTAGTTCAACAAAGACACGCAAAACATTTTAAGCTCACTGAGAATGCTCCCTGAACTCTGAATCATGCCAGATTTTTTTTTAGTGGTGATGTGGCCTTAAAAGTCATACTTTAAAAACTGATGTAGCCTATGAACAATTAAAAAAAAAATTAACTTGGTTTGTATGAGCAAGATGGTGTTATCCAGCTGGATTCAGATCTAATCAATCAGCTCGTGTTCAAGACAATTCATTTTTTAACCCAACTTGAGCATTTGTTTGTTTGCTGCTGTAAAAAAAGGTACTCTAAATGGTTTGTATCTCAGAGCTTAAATTTTAAAGACATTGTAAAACATATATTTCCAAAACTGAAAGAATTTATAGTTTTAAAGACACTATCTACCCTACTAATTATGAGACTTTTCTTGTTATCTGTCTCTGTCTTTCAGTTTGTCTGTCATTTTCTCTATAAATTCAGTCTGCATGGTGCATGTCTGGATCTACTAAAATTAATTAAAGAGTGATTTTTTCTTTCATTAACTTACTTATAGAGAACTTAAAGTAACTCAGAAAGTTGCCATATTTTCTTAACTCTCTGTTCATTGCTTCTTTTCAGCTGTGACCTAATATTATGTCCAGGAATAGTTTTAAGAAGATATATACAGACTTGCAGGGTAGCTGAGGCTCAGTTATGGCATTTCAAGTCACACTCCTCCAAACATCTGAGGGCAGGGTAGGATCCTTGGTTTTGTAACATGCTGATAATTACAATTAGTAGCAACATTTAAATGTACACGGCACCTGAAAATCTGAAGTAACTTCACTGATACTAATCCAGAACAACTACTAATTTCAATTTGCAAGTCCCAGAGTAAAGGCTTCTGGCAACAGGGCAACCATGGAATAGGAGTGCAGTACCTACAATACCACAAGAACTCATGATGAAAGTGCAGCCAAAAGTGAAAGTTGATGATTACAAGATGTATTCAGGCTAGGTAGCAGACATAGCAGTCCAACATATCACCTGCTAGTCAGTCTTTCTGGGTAAATGTATACTAACACTTGGCTAAAATCTGACATCTAAATCAGCTGTTTCATGTAAGACTGTATGAAGTATGATAATCACCTTTACAGAGGACAGAAAAGGGGAAAGGCACAAGTGCCTCATGAGGTTTGCATTGTTTTGCTCTTACCAGATTGTGGCATTGTGTATGAAAACAAAAATTATTGTCTTCAAATGAATCACTTCATATTTTTGCCATGTGAGCCTTTAAATATCTGTATCAGAGCATATCCATTATACATCTTATGGTTTCTATTATGGATATATACTAATTCTCTTTACATATTAGAAATACATTTTTTCTTATAATGATATTTATTGGTCTATAACCTGGAATTTCAAGACCTTATTTGGAATATGTGGAAACGTATCTTAAAGCCTTTCTTTTCAGTTCCACTGTTCCTCATATGTGTTATTTACATTTTCATGTGTACTGAACAGCCCATCCACATTTCCATTATTTCTTTCCAGCTGGTACTTTATTTCAACTTCTTTAAAGTCAGAGTGTGGCAGACTTGCCATCCATCATTGTCTAAGAGCTCTTAATTTAGCTACAGAGAGTGTGAAAGCAGGTTAGAATGCTGTACTAAGTCACAGATATAGGATCAGACAAGCCTTTGCTAAGTCTCTCAGTAATTATTAGAGCTCTTTGAAACCTGCTGGCTTCAGTTTGAATGAGTTCAGGTGAAAATTACTGGTGCTCGGGTTTGTACTTTTCAAGACCTCTAGGTTTCACATTGCATTCTGAATAAATGGGAAAGCAGAAATTCAGTCAAGGTTCTTTGAACGCCTTAAATCTTTCTTATTGTTGCACAACATTCCTCTGTTTCTCTCAGCCTCAGAATAGATAAAAGCCATTGACAAAAGCAGCAGCAGAAATTAAGACATTGCTATGATTCTCAAAACCTTAAATGGCAGGAGTAAGAAAAGAAGCCACCTGGTCATAAAGGGCCATCTTATCTAAACAAGGTCACCCATGAAAGATTGTACCCATGTGGTACTGGAGGTTCAGCCACAGAGCAGCAATGCCCTGAAGACTTTAGCAAAGAATATTGTAAATGTCTCTCCACTTCTCCTGAAGAAGTGACCTTATGCAAACTTGCAAACACCCACTAACAGACTTACTGTGATGCTTTTTGCCAGGAAGTGACAGACAGTTCTTCGATCGTTAAGAGCACAGGTTAAAGAGACCCAGTTCAGATTTGAATACCTGAATTCTGCTGTAATAGAAACCTGTCCTATCCCTCCTCCCAATGCTGAGCCTTTGCTTATCCTACTTGCTAAAAATGCCTGCAACAATGGGAAGCCAAAGACAATTTCCCAGATGTGTGAGAGTAATGCCAACTTAGTGAACATTTTGTTCTTTATGGTGCTTTGGGTTTGGTTTGGTTTTGTTTTTTTTCTGATATAGTACCTTGCTAATTTTATTTTGAAGAAAACAAGACATTTTTGTCATATTCGTGGACCATTTAAATACAATGGTACTACATCTGCCAAATAAAAGTTGACTTGAACTGTGACACTTTTTCTTATCACATTACAGACATGAAATCCAGTTCTTGAAAGGTATCAGTAGGCATGTTTGCATGGATGTATAAAAAGAGAACCAGCCTCAATCTGCTTGTTGTCAGCCTGGCCAAGCAAAAGTTCATTCTGATCCAGAATAGAGGTATTAGCACAGAGCAGCCTAATCCATAGGCCTCATCTTTCAGCAGAGCATATTAGCTCAGATCCAGTGACTCATGAAAGGATCTGTAAATCATACTAAATTCAGTGCATAGATTCCGATGATTTTCTTCTGTTTAGAAATTAAAGTGTTTGGGCCTTATTTAATTGTTCCATTATCTGCAATTTTTTATGGCTTCTCTCTTTTGTTTAAGTTTTTTTTTTGTTTTTTTCCTTATTGAGGTTCAATTTGCCATTGACGTGACCTGGCAAGAGAACAGAATAGTAAGAATAGGTATTACTTTACCAAGTAGAAAATGGATGTCAAATACTCACACAAATGGTTATTGAGATTAAAACTAAATTTCATAATGAGTCATATTTTTACTTATCTACATCTTTTTCAAGCAGTAAAAATGAAGTTGAAAGCTGATTTTATGGGAACACCATAATACGAGTCAAGTCTTAGTGGCAACCTTTGGTAATATTGATCTCCAGATGCTTTTCTGATCTTTTCTAAAAGTTTTTTTCCAGGTGAGAACAAATAGAACATACTTGACCTAAAAGAAAACATTACTATGAATATAATGGTCATCTTTCTTAACTCCTTCATTCTTTGCCAGGTTCCTCTGCACTTGATGTTTAAAGTCATTTTGTATTTAAGTTATACTGGGCAGAGTAAGATTAGAATTTATTTGTGTGTGGACATGATAACAAATAAAATTTTAATCTTATTCTGCCCAGTATAACTTAAATACAAAGTGACTTTTGCTTCTACTATTTCCTTAAAATTCTTATGTAGTTTTCTTTTTGTTTTCTATGGATGAATATTGGTACCCACAAGCTAGAACTCTTTCTTTTCAATGCTCTGTCTGATATATTTTGTAGCACTTTTAATTCCTGATACAGAAACAGGCCTGTTCTTTCTCTTTCCTTAGTACCCATGGGATAATGAAACAATGTTCTCATCATTCTCACAGTAGTGGTAAAACTTCATATGGCTGTGACCAAAACCAAACAACTGTTTCCAGTCATATTAACAGTTGTTTCTCATGGTTGTTGGTCCAATCTCCTGCCACAAAAAGCATTTCTATTTTTGTGTTCTACACATACCTTTCTCTTCCTTTGAAATAGAACACTTTTAAATGGCCACTCATTCATCAGCCTCATAGTCATCATTACACCTCATACACTTGATTCTGACTCAAGTGACTATGACTTCACCCAATCTGAAGTGGTCCTAACACTGTGGTCCTCCTCCAGTATCATTCCTATTATGGCTTGGATAATTGCCTTGGTTCAAGTAGAGATATGACATACCAGCATAAGGAATTCTCATCAGTTATAGAGAAACAGTGACATATTCTGAAACAGTCAGATACAATGAACCTGGAAAATCAAAAGTCTATTTCCCCTTACTGTTGTGTAACCATTTGCATTTTGTCTGTCTAACTTCTGCTACCATAATTCCTTGTTACAAGTTAATGGATATTTGAGTATATTATATTAGATAACTAGAAAAAAACCCTGAGGTTCATCCATGAAAGGACAAGGATTTAACTTATGTACAAATACGAATATGAATTACATTACACTGGTTAACTATTAAGTTTGCTTAAATTATTCCAGCATATACAGGATTAAATAAACTGGCACAATGATATTTACAAGAATTTACAACAAGATTGCACTTCATACAGTTTCACTCAATATGCACAAGGCCAAAGCAAATTCTTCATATGTGATACTATCAAAAAATTCAATATTCACAATATGAAAATTTTGTACCCTTGCTATCTGCATTCCAGTCAAAAATTAGCATGTAGAGAGTGTACAATCTCATTTCTTGTCTCTAAAGATTACTTCCTTGCCTTTTTTGATCACTCATTAATTAAAAAAAAAGCTTTTCTGATACTGTAATTTATTCTGATCCAAGTGCATCATCCTCACTATGCAGTGAAGAATATGACTTCTGAGTACATGGCCAACCAAACCAGCCAGCTTCCCCTCAGACAATTTTTTTTTCTCCCATGTCAACTAACAAGACAAAATAGAAGACAAAAATAAGATTCATTGTAATTGCCCCACACTCTTCTCCCACTCTTTACTGCCCTATAATATTTCCAGGTACTGCGCATTAACCTAGTAAGTAAAAATATCCAAATAAACACAGTGTAAAAAGATGAAGAAAAAGAGAAAATGCTCTTCTGTTTGTTCCTGGAAAAGGTGCAGAATCTAAACCATGTAGTTGAGGTTCTTCAGAATGCCAATTATTGTGCCAAGTAAGAACTCAAATTTTCTAAAATACCTGTTTTGTACCTTAAACAGAAAATTATCTGGGGGAAGAGAGGGGAAAAGGGTCTATTTTCATCTTTTGTTATTATAACTTCTTAACTCTGCCAGGTAAAATAACTCTTATGGCATGCCCCAGCCTTGATGAGATTTTCTGAGTAAAACAATCTGACATACACCTATATTGATAAAACCTTCTGAGAAATCCTATTGAATTCATCCATGTGACTGTTCAAATTTTCTCTTCTAAAATTTGATATTACAAGTTCATCCCATTAGAAAAATGGTTTATCAGAACAAATATAAAAAGAAGACTGTTTGGTGAAGTGGTGAATTTTGCACATTCTGCAAGGAAAAGTGTCTTGGCCACTGAACATATGAATGTGAGACAGAGCGTGGCATGCTGTGTGGTCCATATGTTCAGCTGTGCTTATACTCTGAACTGGGTGAAGAAATCTTTAAAAAGCAACCTGGCAACTAATTTTATGATAGTTTGATTGTCATAATCACGTGTGCATGGCCATTTCTGCCTGATGTGGTAACAGATTCTCCAATAGGATGTTTGCTTGGAAAGAATCTTTAGTAGCAGGTAAGCATAGCATTTAGGAACTTGGCTTGATTGTTGTCTAAGAGTCTTGGATGATGCAACAGTTGATAAGAAGACAAAATTTCCATAAAGCTTATAGATAATTTACAAGCATCTTTTCTTTGTGTAACTGAATTCTGACATACTGCACAGATTTTAACAGATGAACATCAGAATGTGTGAAAATGCAGTTTGTTATATGGTTCACCGTTCTGGTTTTTCCCCTGCTACCTTCTTGTACTTTTTTAATAGAACTTTTTTGCTGCCTTAAGTAATCCAGCTGAAAATGCCATGGTTTGAATCCTGAAGACAAAACCCAAGAGTTTCTGTTTTTGCAGAAAAGTTAACAACACTACAGAAAAGCTAACAACACTGAGACCAGAGCTTACAGTGAAGTACTGCTAACTCTTCTTGGAACAGCCATATGGGCAGAACCAAGCCACTACATCTTTTTAACTTTCCTTAGCTCTTTCATCATCACATAACGGGGTGAGTAATGAACTTCTCTGTATCTATAGGCATCCATTGTGGAATGATACCATCTTGCCTTAGACATGAGATCTTCCTCATGAAGAAAAATGACCCTAAATATCCACTTACACTGAACCAGTTACAGCCCCTGTCTCCATACAGTAGTATAAAGCTCCGTTTATCTGGGCATGTATGGTTATATACTTGTCAGATGAGACTCATTTTCTTTAAACTCATTATCAACAACTTGTAACCTGACCAAGTTTCTCTTTCTCACTGTTGTTTTCCTCTCTGCCCACCACTTAACATCAGCATTGCCAGCAAATTACTGACATCAACTACTAATTTGGCACAGCCAAATTAAGACATGTAAACAGTGTTAAATTAGTGAACCCAGCATATATTTCTGTAAATACTTATGTATTTGCACATGTGTTTGTGGGTGTGTGCATCTCCATATATAAGCATTCACAGAAATAAGCCCATGGGTATGTTTAGATGCACACCCACAATCATATAAAGCCAGAAGTTAACAGAAATGACAAGCCAGGGATATACAATTTTAACCTGAAGTTACCAATGTCTCTATTGGACAGGGAAGAAATGCTCACATTGATCACAAAGGGTCATACCTACAGTCGTTGTATGGCTTTTAGTAGTAGATGTACTGAGCTTGATCAAACACCCGGACAGAGCAGTGAGGATCCAAGTTCAAAGTCATGCACATGTTAAATCTATGACTACTGGTTATCTGAGGTTTATTAATCACAATAACAAGAACCTGTGTGTGTGTGGAGAGGGACTGCTTGTGTCTCAGTGCGTAGAATCATGACAGAGCTCTCAAGAGATCCACAGTATGAGTGCAGAGTTGTTTCAGGCAAATAGTTCATATCACTGCTTTAAACTGTTCGTGAAAGTCACTGCACATAACAGAGAAGGAAGTGCTTAAACAGTGGCACTAGAAACTTCAGAGATTTGCTTAAAATTCAGTGTGCATATTCCTAACAATCCAGTACATGTCTTTAAAATTTCAATGCACATCTGTGGGTGAATACATTTTTTTTAAAGCTCGGCTTCCCATTGTCCTAAGGTTCTCCGCAAATGGTATTAATGTTAATGAGATCTCTATAGTCCTACAAAGGAGGTCATTGAGCATTACGCTTCATGCAGCCATATCATTGGGTTTCAGGTTGTGCAGTGGTAAGCCCTGAGAGATTGCCATTGTAGAAAGCGAATTGACTGAAACACAAAAGATCTGGAATTCGGTTGAAATCAAATTTCAAACAGTTCAGATTATTATCTAACACTCTCACAAGTTAATTTTCTGGGACAATTTTTTTTTTAATTCTTCTCTTTTTGAGATGAATCAGTTCTCCAGAATTCTGTGAAACTGCTGTGGTCCAGACCATTCTCATTTCTCTATATTGTGGAGTGCATTTCACTGTGCACGGGTAATGAAAGACAGTTCAAGATAGCTCTTTTTTTCTGAAACAGGAGTTCAAGAAAACTGAAGAGCCTCCCCAGATGTTTCTAAAATCAACATCTGGATATCAGCACAATGATAGGGGGCATTTTCATGGAGTGGACAAAGTCATCTATGTATAAAAGTACTGAAAATGTTGGTAGATAACATTCTGTTAGTATAGCTGGGGGAGGGGAAAGGAAGAAAAAAGGTTTATTTATTCTTTTTTTAAATAGTCATCCTGAAACGTGTACTACCTAAGAGCAGACTAAATCATATGTCAGTAAAGATATCTACTGGGAATTATTACAGTTTCAGACAAGATGCATAATGGAGAAGGGGAAATGGGGAAATGAGTCAAGGCTTCCTTTACAAGCACACAGTTAGAATGGTGAAAGCAAACTGTAAGAAGAGAATATCCTCCAAATTCAAACTCTAAACTAAAATTGGGCATGTGGGAGGAAAATATGAATACAGTTTGCATAGTGGCAACAGTAAATAATGTCTCATGTCCTTCCTTGACTCCCAGGAACAGCTGCTGGCAGAGCCTTCTGCATTTCATAAATTTCTACTGGTTGGTTTAGCAACCCTGCATAAAATGTTCACGCCAGTTCCAAGTTCCTGAGTTGCCACATTTTATTTTGTTTGTATTTAAAAATGACTTTTAGGGGTCTAACCTCACTTTTAGAGAGAACTTGTTTTGGTTTTTTTTCCCTACTATTCTATTCTTTCATTATGGCTCTTTTTTTTCTCCTCTCAGACTGTATACCACCTTTAGCTGCTACCAACAGCAGTGCAATACATTCATAGAGTTATCGTGATAACAAAATGTGCAGTTCTGAAAATTTTTTCTTGTGATCAAACCCAAGCCATTTTGTTTTCCTGACGGTTATTTTCCCAAGTCCTCCCTTCTCCCATTGCCTGCTCAGCAATCAGCACATTTTGGCAGCACGGGAAAGAAGAAAAGCCACGATAACTAACGCCTGAGCAGCTGAAGGCCTCGCATGAATAAAGCACTTAAGAGGAAGACTGTATAATTAAGTGAAGACCTGCACTGCAGCCTCCCCTTGCAGCGAGGTGGTTATTAAGAGGAGGGAAGCCCACAATCATTACCCAGCAAAGAGGATGATGACTGGCTGCTCAGTGTCAGGCCTCCAGTGGCTGCCTTTGTCACCGGTGCAGAAAGGAGAGTTCACTTTCTGTCAAAACTGGCTTTGCCAAATGTTATCATTTTAAATGCCGTGAAAGAGAGGGAGCTGGGCCTAGGGGTATACACAGCCCCATATGCTGGTGACAGTGATACAAGTGTAATTCTAGACTATTAGAGTGACACATAAGATCATTTCTGCCCCAGAACATGAGACAGCTGAGGGGATTATTCAGGACAGGCTGTCACGCAATAAAATTTTCAGAAATCTGTTAACCCCAGCTCAGACCCAGTGAATATTTTATTGCTTAACACTGAGAAAAAGTATATTTATTAACTATAGAAAGATATAGCCGAGAGGCTGGGCAGATGAAAGGTTACAGAAAAACGAACTCACTTGATATCCTGCTGTAAAAAGTAGCAGCTTGATCATGGAGCTAAGGAGAAGAAAAAATACCCTCACTGATCTGCATTTGCATCCAAGGTAAAAATCACAAATAAAAGATATGACAGTGAAATTAAAGAGAAAGATTCTGTATTCTCCCACAGTATACAATGGTAGCTATAGCACATGGAGACTATAACATGTAAACTGTAAACTGATGTTCGAAATTTCTTGAAGCCGATTAGGCTCAGGGACACCTCGGCAAGATAGTGTTCCAAATGGAATGTGCATAAATTGGGGGCTTAGAGCATATTGCTTTCTGTTAGCTCAACTATATTCTTTCAGAAGAAAACATTGACTTTTTTCCAGAAATCTAGTAATATTTTGTTATACTGAAATAACAGCATTTTCTGTCTTGCAAGGAGTGCATATTAGCCAAATCCTGATTAAAATTCATAGAAAGCAACACAAAGAATACACAAAAAGCCTGAATATCAGGTTATTATTCAACCACTATATAATGTTTGCATTACCTCTCTGCTAGTTATGCAGAGGTATAAACATACATGTGCCCAATTAAGCCTACCCTTTCAAGCTCTTTTTTTCATGTGATATGTAAGTATTTTTCACTGAAATGGGAATTGTGTTCATAACCTGAAGTTTCTCTTCAACATTTAAATGTTCCTTGATACAAGGTAAGTAGCTGAAGTAATTGCTAAGGAACTCTTTCTTTCAATTAAAAGAGTAAATTATACAGTAAGTAATGATCATAATGCAGATATTAGGATGTCAACTGGTTCTTGCTGAATTAAAAGCTATGACTAGGCTTTGATACAAGATTTCAGAGATCATTTAAGAAAAGCCATTACTACATATTATATTGATATTAGTATTGAAACCATTCCAAAGTTAGTCTACACAGTTTAATGTAAGTGTCTATGATTACAAGAGACAGCATTTGCTCGACAATGTCACGAAGGTCAGTAGAAAAAAAATAACATGATATGCTTTTTGAAAACTCTGAACATCTGAATAGTGTGTCCAGGGTGTAAGAGGAGCCCAGGGGGGTGCATTTGAGAACAAAAGCAACCCTTCTGCTAATTGACTGAAAAATTAGCCAGGTCCCCCTGTGGGGAGTACACAAGACAGCAGCAGATGGAGACAGCTCGGACACCGTGGCAAAAAAGGCTCCTCAAAACCTGCTGTGAATTTGCCTGCAATTATGGGTCACAACATTTTTCTTGTTTAACAGAACACAAGCAAGACAAACAGAGGACGTGAAAGCTGGGAAGGTCATAAACTGATTGTAAATCTATTATTTTAGATGAGATTCTTGAGTACTGAAGATTCTTGAAGTGTTCTAACTTATCTGTTGTTTAATAAGGTCAGCTAAATACCTTCTTGCCAATGGTGCTATGAAAGGCTGTTTTGTGAGCAATCTGAAATAATCTGTTTATTATCTGACTCACTTTCCCCTTGGTTTTTATTTATTTGGGGTTTTTTTAACAGCATAACTTCTTCCATCCCCAAAATGATGGTTAGTATATTGGTGATTCCGGTTTAAAATATTTGATAGATATCTGAAAGATAGAGCATCAATCCAACATCAAATAGGGACTTTTGTCAGCCTGTGGGAAACAGATGTATAAATGTTTACTTTTTATATCTGAGCTCTTCATCCCTGTCATTTCCATATTAGCTTTATTAGGGTTTCTTTTAATTATAATATTCTTTATTTATCATTTCTGTGATTCAATTCTACATATAAAAAATACCACAAGTATAAAAATGAACTTAATCACTCTAACACCAAAACTGTTGAGATTATAAAACTGTTGATATTATTATTTTGGTCTGAAATACCAAATATATGCTTTTGGTAGAAGTGCAAATACCACTTTCCAAAGTAATTGAAATGAGATACATTTATTTGTATAGTTTCATTGAAAGACATTTTAATTTCTTGATGCATTTTAAAGACCAAGTCCTACACCTGTTTCTTATTTCATAATGAGCATTACCATTGTGCTCCAAAAAGAAAAAAATATGTATGAGAGAGGATTGTAGGGGATTAACCATTCATAAAATCTAAACAGGAATACATTCATAGTCAATCATTATGAATAATCAATACAAAATAAATATGATAATGAATATGATAAAGGATAAGCCAATGTAAATATCTGGCTTAAAGTGCATAAGCAAAATGCTGCCTGTTATTTCACATTATTTTCTTTTAGCTCCCTTGCATGATGCTGTCGTCCAAATTAATGTGCAGTTTCATTACCAATGTCTATTTTTTTTGAAACCCATCACCTTCCACAATAGACTTGCCCTGTTGAAATTAGTAGATTTAGTCAACAAAAGTGAATTCTTATAGCTCAGGAGAACTTTGTTCTGCCTATTATTGCTTTTCCAATGTATAGACCCCCATCACTTCATGCCAATTTCCAAGATTAAATCCAGAGGACCTGATTCTATAGTCGCACAAGGGTGGTGCCACATCACTCAAAAGTCATTCCTGCTGGTTACTTGTGTGAGTAAACACAGGAACATATGAAAATGCAAGGGTAGAACTTCATAGAGCTTAGAAAAAGACACTTTATCTGAAAGTAGTTTCCCTTCCTGGTTTCACACATGGGTTAACTCTCTAGGACATTGTAATGTATATTGCTTTATCTACAACGAGTACATAATAACAACTATTTTCCATTTCCCAGGCTTTTTGGTTCACCTCTTCAAAAGCACAGTATGCTTATTTACACTTCTTGCTTCAGCTTTTCATTCTACACTGCTGAAATTGATGGCCTCATTCCAGAGAAGCCAAGTGCGTGGCAGCAACATTGGCAAGCACAGAGCAGTGGAATTATTCTGACCAAAACAGATTTTGCTCAGAACCACAGTTATTCATTTGGTTGTACTAAAATTAATTCACTTGTTTTCAGTATATCTCATGCACAAGTGGTTTGTTTTGTACTTATTAAGTAGCAAAATTTTTAACCAGTTGCCTACAGATTCTGAAAAGAGGAAAAGCATGTCCTGTGGCTTATATTCTGTTTCTGAACAAATGCTTAATAGGGAATTTTTTCCCCAAAATTTTGAAAATATAACTCTACTTATTAAAATTATGTACTGATAATGCTAGAAAAGTGTGTTCTTTATTATGGTGAAAAATCATTAGAGCTTGTATGATAATTAGTGTGTTGTCCTTTGACCTGTACCTCCAATCATCACTAACAGTAATAAAAAGCTTTTCTAGTCTAAAGGTAGTCTACCAAAATCTTCATGAGTATTTTTTTAACATACAGTAGAAACTGTGTAACCTATCTCATGTCATACAGTCTGTCTCTGAAAGAGGAGGGACATTGCAACTTTTCCATTTAATTCTGTGTGGGCAACAGGTGCTATAGCAAGTCCTGGAATAAAATGTTGAGTCCACACCACCAGATCCCATTTGGAAGAAAAAGTTTTCATGATGAAAGTGGCTCAATGTACTTTTGTTCCTAATGTATGCCAAACCAAAGCACCTTTTGAATGCTCAAGACCTAACTTGAAAGCAGCTATATCTATTTCCCAGCTCTGATTCAGATTTTCAATGGCAAGTACTTTAGTTGTTCAAGTTTTTCATCTGTAAAGTGGGGATAAGATATACTGCTGGTTAAGAGGGTTACAAGAATAAAAATCAGCAGTGTTTTGTCCTATGATGAATTGCTATATGTACTATGATTAACAGAAAAAACCAACCCTAGACTGCAAGTGATACTTGGTCTTTTACCCATGAAATACGTAACATAATGTTCAATAAAAACATTGGTATCTTTCTCCTTGGTGTTGTTACAGCACTCAAGATGACACTAAGCCTTGTACAGGTGTGAAGGACTAAGACTGTATCCTGTTCATTGACTGATAGTTGCCTGAAGGCACTGGATGTAAGAGGAAAATTGCAATGCACAGTTTTACATCTCTGAGCCACATGGTGCTCATGGAAATCTCAGATTGCAAACCCATACCAATTAAGTTTTGTGTTATGTTTTTTTTTCTTCCAGAACTCTCATTCTGCACTTATAATAAAATGGCATTCACCTATGCACAGGGATTAAATAAAGATTCTACCTGAAATATTTTTAGATAGAAAGTTTAACAAAGAAGTGGTTTGATTGATTTATGATACTACTGAACTACATCATGTTTTCCTATTGCGCATCTAATCTAAACTGGTGATAATCTAGTTTATACTCAAAAAATCAAATCATTCAACTTTTCTCCTTTGCATTAAAGTGGCAGTGTGCTAGCCTAGGGACACTGAGGCTTTCAGTGAAATTTCTGATAAATACCACCAAATTAGTCTTCAGTAGTAGAGAGAAAGAACAAAAAACCACAGAAATCCGCAAAGACAAACCAAATGAAAGAAGAGCAATTGTTGAAAACACAACAAAAGTGAACCCAAAATCTACAAGTAAAACTTTTGAATACAATGCCACAGGTCTTCAAGCAACAGCTTGGGGAAATAAAAGAGAAGGCTATTTCTGCTCTTCTTTAGTGAATGGGTTGTGGCAGTGCTATTTAGAGAGCAAGTGATGAGGTTGTGAAGTGAATATGGAATCACTCTTCAGCATGCTAGCTACAGGCTTCTCTTTCTAAATAAGAACACTTCCCTTTTGTTTTTCTATCTATAAAGGATGCATCCTGGCTAAGTGAACTCAGTGAAGCAAGTTGTAAGTGAGAAAATGCACGAAAGAGAAGCAATAATCATTTTACAGAAAGCAGAGCAAACCAAAAAGAATCAGTGCACTGCAATGTCTGCACTGCCATGAAGAGCAGTCACTGCCATGTCGTGCTGCATTATGCAGTCATTGCTGCATTATGGCAAGAAAATCCCTGCATTACCAGGTAGTGAAATCACCACTACATCAAACCATACCATGCAGTTGCTGGGATTCTGTCATTTTCATGCTACTCTGCACAACTACACCAGTCCAGGTTTCACCATCCAAGCTCTATGGTAGAAGCAGTATCTTGCCTCATCTTCAATGCAGTCCCTCTTTCCTTATGCGGTGAATACAGCTTGTGTTCTCATGTTAGGCTGTGCTGCTCAACCAGCAATGATCTACCAGCTAAGGTACACTCTGCTCCACAACTGCTGCTGCAAACTCCACTTTGTGACATGACCTGTCAAGCAAAGTCTGCTGTGCTTTGCTGTGCAAGGTACCTGTACTGTCATGTTGTGTCATTCCACCCCTATTTTGTTGTGAAGCCTGTGCTCCTGGGCAGCACAGGTAATGGGACACTATGGCTATACTATTTGCTATGCATTACATGCACATACATGCAATATAAATCATTTGTAGAACAAAAAGAACATGGCATGAATGAAAGCGATCAACTTCTTTTATCCAGAAAACATGTCTTACCCAAATCTAAGTCACAAGAAGTATCATAAAAAAAAAGCTTTGAAAGAGTTATTGTTCTAGACAATGTTTTAGCTTTAATATTCCCTCTTTTTCAGGCTCAAGAAAATGTCTTTAAGACTAATCACAAGGTAAGTTCTGAAAAAGGGTATTTTGAGGCTGTAAAAGTTTCATTATAACTGCAAAAAATTTTACATACTCTACTGCACAAGACTCTGTCTTCAAATACCAGTTCTTTTTCAAAACTTTTTATTCTGATACTTTTATCCTTTTAAAATATAAAAAGAAGCTTTATGTCTTCTCTAAATCCCTCTGATTCATCAGATTAGTCTTACCTCTTCTGAGCCTTACCAAGAATGGAGAAAAGACAATTAGGATTTTCTATGGAAGACTAATGGTTGATCCCAATGCAGACAGTAAGAATGAAATCATGATGAGGATGGTGTTTATGATGCAGAGTGTTTTAGTGTTTTAGCCTTTTCTCAGGGGTTTTGTCTCCTACATGCTTACTGAGTCCTTTTAGATTTTTGGTTGAATAAAAGTGTTCAACTTTGATGAGAATACAAGCCTACCATTAGAATAGCAAGAAGCTTATGAATTAACTTCAAGACTTTCAAGGACTGTTCTTTGAGGTGAAAGACGTCATGAGTTGGAAAAGTCCTGTCCAGTTGTGAGGATCTAAGAAGTCTATGTGAATCAGGAGGGACGACACCATCTATGCAGTCTTCTGGGAAGTGTATCAGTCTTCCCGTCTCTCTTACCATTCCCCTTTACCAGCAGCCTCTTGGCTTCATGACCCTGTCACCAGGATCTGAATGTGGCATTACAGCATTCACTATATTGGCAATCAGTTTGCTGTAACAGTTTCACCCAGCACAGACTGACTAGAAGAGGTAGTCTCATTCAGCTGCACATCAAAACCCTAGTGTTAATTATTCACTCTCCACTAGCACAGTGGATTTCTCTCAAGGCTTGTGTGAAGTATGACTTAAATTCATAGCAGGTCTTGTTTGATAACCTTTCTAAAAACATCCTCAGACTTCCTAGACTACCACCTATTAAGATTGTAGGTGGTAGTCTACAAATTACCACCTTGGGAATAAATAAAATATAGTTAATTTTTTAATGAAAGACATTTTTCCAGACTACTTTTCTTCCCTGATTCTTTTTTTTAAAAAAAGTGAATAACTGACATGTGAAGACAGAATATTTGCAATTGGATTGATATATGTTATAAGGATTAAAGTATGTCTCCAGGGCAACTGATCTTTGCCTGGGAATTCTTACTGTGGTTCCATAAGGGCAGCACCACAAAGTCGTTTTAGTAGCCTTATTTTCATCATTATTAACAGAATTTAACAGAAGTTCGGGGCTTAAATGCTTATGTAGATTTCTGATGTACTGCTCATACACAAAACATAACAATAATAACTAAGTTATGTTCAGAACTATTATGGATTGGAATTCTAGCGGTGCCTAAAGGCCAGGGTTCACATCAAAATCAAAGAGTTAAATCCTCTTATTTCAGATACACACACACACCATTTACTGCTTGTGAAGAAACACTGCCATATCACTAAGCATCACGACAGAGCTTAGTAACATGTTTTGGCACAGAATATTATAGGAGTCAGTTACTGGGTCCCAAAAAATTGTCAGCCTAGAGAACTCTGTGGATTTAGTGCATAGGGTTTGGGCTTTTTTTTCCCTGTATGCTCATGTCCAGTGTAAAAATAAAAGTCCAACTTACTATTGCAATATCAAGTAAATAAGCAAAATAGGCAAAGGCCAAAGTAGTAGAACAATTTTAATAAAACTACATTGTGTATTTGCGGTACACCCTGACCTTGATTTTCTGACTGTCTAGCAGTTTCTCTCACTGGGTGAGGTTTCATGTTGGCCATGTATTGATAGATAGAAAGAAAATAAATCGAGTTTTGATGTTCTGAGCACTCAAATCCTCTGGGAACTAACTTCTTTCTGAATGAACCTGCATTATTTGGGAACCCCTTTAAGACTTCAAAATTCATGTTATTTTACCTGTCTGCAGCACTGCATCTTTATATATATGTAAAGTTAGCATAATTTTGACCTGTGTCTCTGAACCAAACCTGCCTATCATAAGAATTACCCAGGCTGTCATGCTTACTGGAGGCAGAAAACTCAAGCCCATTCACCATCCTAGCACATCCCAGCTCAATAAGTTAGGCTGCAATGACAGAGTAGAAGCAGCGCCAAGAATATCATGCTTGGCATATGACCAGTTCACTGCAACACAAGACATTTCTGTAAACTTGGTGACCATTACTGAAAGAGCTGTGTGTGATCTTTGAAGGAACCATTAGCATATTTCCTATGCTCAAGCACAGGTTTTCTTAAGCATAGTATGAATAATAGGAGATCAAACAACCAGTAAATCAGGAACATGGATGAAATGTTTTCATTTGAAGAGAAAAAGAAACAGCAATTTTTCATGTTATCAATATTTTCTGACGTACTGACCTATCAGGAATCATAAAAGAGACAAGAGGAAGAGTGTACTATGCTTGTTTCCTCCAGGAGTTTTCAGTGGTGGAAATGGAAAAAGAAATATTTCAAGGATCCAGGACACTACAACAAATAACCAAATGAAGATGAACTTCCAATACCAGATTCACAGACAGGGCCAATTAGGATGACTTCGTGCTATAGATACCAGGGAGTACTGAACAAAAGGAGACTAGAATTTTTTGTGAATTTTTTCCCATTACATATTGCTGTCATATTTTAGGAATGGTATTTCCCAGCTTAGTACTCCCACTAAAAAGAACACCATGAGCCATTTAACCTCCCCTTCTGGTGAGACAGGAGGGTGATCAGGTAGAGCTCACAGGTTGAGATAAAAACAATTGATTGGAAACAGCAATGAAATAAGAAAATTCAACAATAACAGAAACAACATTCATATTTAATATTAATATTAAGAATGTACAAAAAAAAGATATTATTTATATTCAAAATGCTCACCAAGGGCCCCTGGGCAGCAATGAACAAGGGCAGATAGGTTTACCTCTCCTGATACACTTTTTACCACACTTCTTCCTGGAAGGGAGAGTCTCTTACTTCTACCCCTGGTGCTGATTTGAGTGTATTGGATAAAAACCTAGACAAGTCCACCCAGCTCCAGGGTCCACCCTTCATGGTGAAAAAATTAACTCTGTCCTGGCCAAAACCAAGAGAATTGTATAGGGCGATATTATAAATAGATGTGCATACAGCTTCTGTCTGTAATGGGATCTGTAAAAACTGTCCCAGTGAAAGGAGAAAAGGAAATGGACACAAACTGAAACAGAGGAGATGATGTTTGCACCTGTGGAAAAGCCTTTTATACTGTGGGGGTGATCAACTACCAGCATGGGGTGCCCAGGGAGTTTGTGCGTTCTCCATTTTTGGAGATATTCAGGCTGTCTGGATATGGTCCTGGGCAACTAGCCATAGGTGGCCCTGTTTGAGAAGGGAATTTAGACCAGATGACTTCCAGAGGCCACTTCCAACCTCAACCATACTGTAATTCTGTGACAGACAGTCAAGAAACAAAAGGGACACAAATAATGGAAGATATTTCAGTGAAAGACTTGGAAGTCTTGAAGTCTCAGTCAAAAATTATTTGAGAGGTGGCTTGATTTGATTATTGTATCCTCATGAAGAAGAAATGAAATATTTTTAAGAGCTTAATTGGTACAAGAATCAATTGCCCACAGCTGGAATCAGGCAAATTCTGTGTGTGAGAGAGAACTAAGTATTAAAGTAGGCCAGGAGGAAGAGTATTGTGGCACTCTTGAGGTCTTTCAACTCAGAAGTAGATGCCTTGCTGTAGCTTGAGTATAAGGAAAGAATAGATATCAAAGAATGTGCTCAGAACTTAGATAACTTGAAAAGACAAGACCTCTTCAGGAGTCTGATACATCTACAGAATCTAAAGCTCCATTCTGTTAATCTCTAGCAACATGGTACCTTTCTGTAGAAGGCATAGTGAACTAGAAAGGGAAAGGCATGAGCTGAAAAAGCAGTTTGATTAAATTGGAACAAATGTTAAAGATTTTTTTTTTTTTGTTACAGTGCATATTGTTCTCATTCTGTCCATGAGCACAGAGGTCCAGAAGCTGAGAAGTCCAGAGTTCACCATTCATGTTCCTTTCCTCCTTCTAAGAGGATTCAGCCCAAGGCTTTCAGAAGAGGCAGTCCAAGTTAGTCTTCAAAACTTTTTGCGTAGTCATTAAATAAATGTCAAATAAAAACAGTGCTGAGGAGAAAGCCCCTCCTTTCAAACTTATCTAGACCATCTAGGGCAGCAGCATCTTGCATGTAAGACCACAACATTATCTTCCAGATGATGTGGATTTGAAAGTG